>CM060984.1:99697487-100947487 GCA_030765065.1 Deroplatys truncata
CATTAAATAAGCAATCCAGAAATGTTTTATTTGGCTTAGTTTTAAGGGGCACGCTATTGAGTTATCAAAAAATGGTCGAGAAACAAATTTGATTTCTTTGTATTCAGTACTTTTAAGGAGCTATTACAACCAGTTACTTTAAAAAACCTAAAAATGTATAAAAATAAAATTATTTGTTAATTTCAAAAAACCTACTAGAAGTTAATTTTTTTTATCAATGTCTCAATGAAAAAGCAGGTTCCATTTATGTTTTAAAATTAACAACGATTGATCTCATCACCCCATGGCATAATAATCTGCAAAAGCTACAGCTTGCTCACATTATTGCATTAAATGCAAAGATTCTTCTCTCTCCCCATTACCCTCAGCTGCTCTTCTATCTCTGTGCAAATTACATGTGATGTGATGTTTTTAAACCAGTAATAAAACTACTTTTTTGGGGGAGTTACTAATTCTTAAAAATAAGTCAACAGTTTAATAATACACTAACTTGCTTCTCCTTATAATATGATTAACCTGGCTTATGACAATGAATAATAGTAATAAAAAATTGCTATAACTTCATAAATATTCATTCTATTGAAATGTTGTAAATACCAAAATGCCTTAAAAATACTATGCTTACAAGCTCTTGTTGTATGCCACTTTTCAAAATGTTTAAAAATATGTGGGATATTACAATTTTGCAGCCCATTAGAACCCTCCCTCCTTTGGGGAAGGTAATTAAGATGCCATATAGCCTATTTTCTAAGTGGGTCCTAAGGTATGTTATCTACCAAGTTTCATGGTAATTGCTTTAGCCACTTTTGTGTGGGGGCTTTTTGGCTTCATGATACCCAATTTATACACGTTAGTATCAATTATCCATTAAAATTGAAAATTACGAGGTAAATTTCATTACAGTTTTATTATAGGTACCATATTTATTTGGCTATAGGGCCCGCTTTTTTTCTCTATTTTTACTTCCAAAATTGGGGGAGGGTCCTATAGCGCGAACTTCATAAAATCAATTGGTTTGGAGAGAAGTGTTTAAAAAATAAGCTAATTTATTTTACTGCTATTTATAAGATATTTAATTGAAATAAACAAAGTCACATATGTAATCAACAACTCATTGCTCTAATAGTAAGTCTGTTAACATCCTGCACAGTGATAACTTCTGCAAAGATGCGTATGGTGGTGGATGGGCATGGCTTGTAGAAACTTGATAATTGGCTAACCATAACATGAAAATCCTTGTTTTTAATGCCGGTATAGGCAATTATGTTTAGCTTCACAAACATATTTCAGCAAGGGAAGAATAATAATACGGTATCTATTGTTGTGGTATCACTGCCCAGCTTCGACTCGCTTTAAATTCTGAACCTGAGATCCCTTGGTTTTTGGCAATCTCAAGCTCTTTAAACTGCAGTATTTCATGTGTTATTACAGCATGATCATTGTTCCTTGTTTCAACAACTCACTTTTAATACTTTCTTATCGACCTATTCATACCTTCGTTTCTGGATTCCATGAAAACATTTATGGTCAGTCTATCTTAACTAGCATTAGTTGACCTTCTACTTGCGCCAATGTTGAATCATTTTAGGTTATATGCTAAATTCACGAGATGCTACTCCTACACCATTTTTATTTGCATGCTCGACAGCATTTAATTTAAGAGGCTGTAAAACTCATTCTACGATTCCTGGTACTCATTTTATGTTTTCACACTCACAGTACACATCAAAGATAAAGACTGGACATGCAAAGAAAGTGCAAACCAAGCAGTAACATGAGTGTGTGGGAACCAGGAAGAAGTTGCTTTTACTGTTCTTCTTCTGTGATTGGTAGTAGCCTGAAAGACTAATTGTCACAGAAGCTAATAAGGCAACGTTGTCAGACTTAGATTGACATAAGTAAGGAATTTATCAATTTCCTAGAATTTTTAATTTTGATTCTCAAATATTAAAAGGGGTACTATAGCCAAGTAAATATGGTATATATTTGCAATACACTAAACAAAAAGCTAATGCAGTAGTTTTCTTGTTTTTTTAAAGGATTACACATCTGCTTATTTATTGAATGGAGAGAATAAGAAACAAAGATTTCAGCTATAAAATATGTTGTACTACTAAATTTTTGAAATGTTCATATCCTCACCACATATTATTTGATCTTGCTTTAAGAACACTGAAACTTCTCAAAACTAATAAGTTTTAAAACAGAATAAGAACGTTTCTACCAGAAATATATTCCAAAACAATGCGACCCTGAAGCTCAAAGAGGAACAAAGTTATGCACATATTATATGATTGTTAATTTATGATACCCATTTAAAAGTGTTTTTAGCAACATCATCATCAACCTCTAACACATGAAGATTATGAACCTACTTCAGGAACTTTCATTTTTATGTACTCACAGCAAAGAATTATAGCCAAGTGCTTTTATGAGTGCAGCTACATTAGCTAGGTGGAGAGTGTAGGAGATAGTTGAATGTGAATGTAATATGCTATTGGAGACCTTAAACCCAATCAAGCCTTGCTTGCCATGGAAATATCCTAATCAAGGACAAAGTCCCATAATAGGGAATTGAATACGGGACCCTGGATATGGCAGCATGGCATATCAATCACCAAGTCACAGGGTTAAGGATTGTTAAAATCTTATATTGCATGAATGTGAAATATGCACCTATCTCTAGATAAGGAGAAAACCTAATTTCATGGCATTTGACAAATTCAGAATGCTATAACTCAGTGACATACATTCCACTACAGCAAATAACATCCTTAGATAAACTTTTCCCCACTATGTGCCAAGGATCCAGTGGATACCACCATAAACTCCATCAAGAATATTCAAATGTTCTACAAAATTAGTGCATACATCTAAGAATAGACTGTTTGCTGAATGCAATAGTGTTTACTTTACATATGAAACATCTCACCAGATTGTATCTGCTGGCAAGGGCTACCTCAGAATTTCTAGTGTCTCCCTCCACCGGCTGAAAGACACAGAGGATAGTCCAAGTGGGCACCAAAAACTTGCCAATCATGAACACAGCCACAATAACTGAGTAGAACACTTGGGTGTGATTGAAGAGTCCACTGCAGCCTTCCTTTTCAGTTCCAACTGCAAATAAAATTGTGATAGACTTAAAATAATGCAAAATTAATTTACCAGCAACATAATATCCAACATCCATTTATATATAATCACTAATTTACATTTATGGATGCTAATAAAGACACATTTTAGTTCATTATTACTTTCTCTGTCACTAACGTATGGAGAGGAAGTACTGCATTCGCCCAAAAATTCAATGAAAACTTATTTCAGAAAAAAATGTAAAGAATTTAAAATAGGCAGCTTGTGTTAAATGACTTTCTTTGTAGTTTTAGGCATTTACGAAGTATTTCCTGTTGTTGATGGGATTTCCAGCATTTCAATTTTACTCTTCTGAATTATGTCCATTCTTTTGTTTCCAATTAGGCCATGCAAGGGGTATTCAAAATATGAAGTCCAGCAAACATATAGTAAGCTTATTTTTAAACAATCTGACTATCATACTTTGGTCTTGTAAGCTCCTATTTGAGGCAGTATTTTTAACACTTAAAACGATTTCAGTCAAATTATATAATAAAAAAAAAATAATAACAGCCCGCCTTAAAGCAATATGTGTATGTAACAATATATTAAAAGTATATATAACAGTCATTGTATTAATGTTTATATTATTGTATACATGTTCAATAATGTTATGTGAATGTATTACATAATTTAATAATGTAGGAGCTGTGAGAATAATAGGTTAAAACTTACTAACAATGAGGTAACCTTGAGGCAATAATGAGTAAGAATCTTTAAAAATGCTACTAGTCATTATTGGAGCAACAATAATGTAATTTTTGTAACAGTTTATAAAATAGCCAATCAACAACCAGAAAAAAGCTTAAGTTAAATAAAAGTATTCTAATGGATTAGGAATAGCCAATCAGAGACTTGAAATACAGAAATTTACAAATTTAGGCGGTTGAAATCAAGTCAGTTGCTTGTAGACAGTGCTCATAACTGGACGCGAGATGTGTCCTTGAGAAATTTAATACGTATTTTGTGTGAGAAAATAGTTTACATGTTAAAAAGGGCAAGTAATTAACAAAAGAATCTCACAGCTCTCTATATCAGTGAAGTGCTATTAAAATCGTGTTAAGAATTAATAAAAAAGGAGTGAATTAAAACTTAAAATCTGTGTAAGCCTACATTCTTCAGTTGCACCACAACCCTGCAAAGAGAAACATGTCTCTAACAATAATACTGACGCAGCCGAGGCAAACATAAATAAATAATATTTAAAGAAACAGTCAAATTACAAAGTTAATATTTTTTAAACATTTTTGGGGCAAAGGCCACCAGAGAGTACATTTGAGGCGAAGGCAAGTTCGGCTCCCCAACAGTTAAAATACAATACAACTGCTTCAATACATCTCCTTCAAACTGACTTTCCATACGTGAAGCAACAACCTATCTTCAAACTGGCTCCCAAAGTGTGGTGCTAAAACTAACTACTACTTCATATGTAACTACAAGAAAATGTGTATTGAAATAATTTCCGAAACATTTATCATGATTAACAACAGGCAGAAAACAAGTTTTTTTTTCCAAATCATTTGTAGACTATATAGGTGGTGTGATAAAAAAATAAAGGGAATTTTCGTTTTTCTTAGAGAATCTATTTATTAATCAAGATAAACTTTATCCCCTTTATTTAAAGTAGTTCCTCTCAGATATAATATACTTGTGCCAGTGCTTTTTCCAATCTTAAAAGTACTTTTGGAACTCACTTATTGGTATGGCATTCAGCTCCTTCAGCTATTCTGTTTTTATCTTATCAATGGTGGCAAAATGTTGTCCTTTCATGGTTCTCTTCAGCCTTGGGAATAGAAAGAAGTTGCAGAATCATGTCTGGCGAATATGGCTGAGGCCACATATTGTTTTTTGTTTTCTTTTATAAAAAAATTATGAAAAATCATTGAGGCGTGAATAGGAGCATTATCATGATGCAATTTCCACGAGTGGTTTTGCCCCAATTCTGGTCATATTTGTTGCACTGCATCGCGCAAACAGCGCATAACTTACAGGTAGTATACCTTATTGAACGTATGACGATATGGCAAAAAACTCATAATACACTATGCCATTGAAATCAAAGAAAACAGTTGGCACTTCAGGCAGTTTTCATTGGGACGATTGGACCTTGATTTTGTCATACCCATATATCCATGCTTAGTCACCTGTTATGATCTTTTTAAGAAGTTCTGGATTGTTGTCAACTTCATTCAGCAATTCCTGAGCAATGTCTATGTGACATTGTTTTTGGTTGAAATTCAGCAATTTTGGAACAAACTTCGCTGCAACACATTTCATGCACAAAACATCTGGAAAAAATTGCTTAGCATGAGAGAAATGATATACCAACATCATCAGCAACCTCCCTGATAGTGATTTTTCCAGAATCATTTTCTGCCACTGGTTAAAGAAGTGCTAGGGAGTCCAGGGCAGTCGTCATCTTCAAGGTCTTAACGGCCCTCTTTGAAACGTCTGTACCACTTGTAAACTCTTGTCTTACTCATAGTAGATTTGCCAAAAGAAACAGTCAACATTTCAAATGCAGTGCTGCACTTTATTCCATTTTTCAAAGAAACAACAAAACACGTATAACTTTTTAGACTGTCAACAATGCACTAAACATTCAAAACTACTGCAAATGTCAATATACATCAGGAACATGCATACCAACAAATAACAAAAAATGTTTTGAAAATCGAATTTATAAAGCCTGCAAAATTAAAAAATTCCCATTTTTTTTATCACATGTTGTATATGAGTAGAGAAAACTGTGTGATTGTAAGACATCCAGGCCTTTTTTTTCCACCAGCATCACTGAAAATGGTTGACATTTGATTTGTTCCTTTTTTATACGAGGGTGAATTGATAAGTCCATGATTTTGACAAGAGATAGCATTCTAATCATAGGTTTCTTGTTTGCATCTATTCTGGGTATAATTGCAGAAATTCGTCATTGTTTGTTTCTTAGAACATTGTTGAGAGCGTCTAAATGAGCAGATGTGTGTTGCTTCATAGAAAATGGAGAAAAGTGAATTTCGTGTTCTGATAAAGCACTACTTTTTGTGTGGTAAGACGGTGAAGGAAATGGACGAAAAGCTGAACAAGTATTATGGGGACTTTGCTCCATCACATGGCATGCTTCGCAGAATTTCGATGTGGCTGTTCGAGCACAAGAGATGCTGTGCGCACAGGACAAGCTGTTGAGGTCACAACAAAAGAAATGGTGAACAAAGTTCATGATATTGTGTTGGAAGACCGCCAAGTGAAAATTCATGATATAGCCAAGACCGTAAACATCTCGAGTGAACGGGTGTATAACATTCTGCACAAATTTTTGGGTATGAGAAAGCTGTCAGCAAGATGGGTGCCGCGACTTGCTCACAGTTGAGAACAAGCAGAATCATGTGACCATTTCACAGGGATGTTTGAACATGTTCCAGCACAACCCAAATGAGTTTTTACGGCATTATATCATGGTTGATGAAACTTGGATCCATTACTATCAACCTGAAACCAAACAACAATCAAAACAGAGGATTTCCTTCAGTGAACCTGCACCAAAGAAAGCAAAAACCATTACGTCAGCAGGAAAAATCATGGCAACTGTCTTTTGGGACTCACAAGGGGTGATAGACATCCACTACCTGGAAAAGAGTAAAATGATCACAGGTTCAAATTATGCCACAATGCTGATTCGGTTTCACAAGGAATTGTTAAAGAAACGACCCCACTGGTGAAGAAAAAGGTTTTCTTTTGCCAGGATAAGGCACCTGCACACAAGTCAGCCATTGCCATCGCAACATTTGTAGAACTGAGCACTGAATGCTACCTCATCCACCATATTCTCCAGATTTGGCTCAGAGTGACTTCTTCCTCTTTGCAAACCTGAAAAATTGGCTCGCTGAGAAGAAATTCACATCCAGTGAACACATCATGGCAAAAACAGCCTCCTATTTTGCAGACTTCAAAAAATCATATTCCCTCATATTTATTAAATTATTAGATGTCAGTTCTGAAATTTTACCAGGGATTGTTGAACTGTATTTACTAACTGTAAATAAGAGTAATGATTTTTAGCCAAGAAATGTAGCAAAACTGCATAAAAATAATCAGGTTTTCTGTACTATCACTATCAAAAGAAAATAAATTTAAGGATATGTATGAGGAACAGAAAAAGATGGGAAATTTGTATAATAATGCGACTACAATTTACTATAGTTCAAGAAAATCCTCAGTGACAAATGTTGGATTGCTAACAGGCCATGAAATCTGGATACAATTGGCATAACAGTATCCCCTCAAATCCTTTCTGTGAGCTCAGGGAAGATATTGAGTGGAACCACTTCCTTCACTCTCTACCTTCCAACTTAGCAATTGCAAATGGGATTTCAAGACAGTGCTACAAGCTATCGTTTGTTGAAACAAACGACACAAAAGGTCAGACAAATCTGAGCTAAAAAGGATTATTATATTAAGATTGATAATCAATAAAATTAAAATAACAGTGTCTATTCCACAATTATCACTCTCTGTTAGTAATCCCTACATTTGAAATGTGTATATGATTGTTCTTACATTGCAGTAAAACCCTGCTTAATCGAACAAGGGGGGAGAGCCGTTTCGGATAACATTTATTTTTTTGACAATCGATAATGATTTTAAGCAGCAAAAGAAAGAAAAAAAAGAAACACTACTGCATATACTACTAAAATATGCATTACAATATTTAGAAAGACTGTTTCATAAAATCGTGATTTTTTTTTCTGAACGTTCTTCCTGCAAGGCTTGCAAGCAGCTATATCATGCTGCTGTTTGATAAGGATTATATGTTTGTTGATTCACTGCTTTGTTCTGAAAAATGCAAAGCAACCTAAATCCAAAAAGTTGTATGTTATGGATGGTGCTGTAATTCAATATTTCCCTTTAAGATTTGGATACAAATTTGTAGTCTTTCTTAACTCTACTGCCTTTGAATCCCTCATCCGCTGTCGCTAATGGTTTTGAGTTTCTGTTCAATGCCTATTATTAGACCTCAGAACTTCATGCAATTGTATGTTTTTATTGATTTGGTAGATTGAAAAAATAAAACTACATCTTTGCTGATCTTGTTTTTTAAGTTCGAATGAAGCTAATTTTATTTGCATACATGCATATTTTGAGGGTTTTTCCTTTTAAATGCATATATATTTTTATTTTGCATATTTTAATGCATATATTTGCATTTTTTCCTATTTCTCCTGATTTATTATCTAATTTGAACATTTCTGATTAAATAATAATTTCCAAGAAATGTAAAAATTCCATGAGAAAAATAACACTAATTATTCAGGACGTTAAATTGTAGCAACAATGGCTACTTCTCGCTATTACATTCTGATTAACTAAAACCAAAACCTTAAGCACATGCGACAATGAAGCCTAAGTTTCATGTTCAACAAGAGGTTATTCGTGGACCAGTCTTACAGCAAATCCAAATAAGAACAAATATGTGATCGATCTGCTTTAAGTTTATCTGCCGACATGCTGAGAGAAAAAAGTATCTAACAAAATTTATTGAAGAAATGGGTTTCTGAAGATAAATGTGTTTCTAATGATGGGAAAATAGTTTTCTGTGCAATATGTGAAAAACAGGAAATTTTTGGTTATCTATTAACTTGACAATTTTTATTATCTTTATTCGATTCTTGGTGACTTTTCTGAAATTAGTCTTATTAATGGGAATATTAGCAAATTATAATTTATTCATTTTATTTACTATGGCTTAGATTTAGTGAGGTTCAGTTTTATGTTGCAGTTGCCGTGTGAAAAGAAATTTCAACTCGAATAACATAAAGGGACAGCTGAATATTGCAACCAAACAATTAAAGAGAAGAGTTAGGATCTTATCCCAAATATATTCCCTCTGGGTAAAAAAATAGTGAATTTCATAAAGACATGCATGGTTTTTGCCAACTTTCCCTGCTTTGAAAGCTTTGTTCCCAGATGTGATCCATCTAATGTGCTTGGCACATGACTACAAGAACTGCTGAAGAGGTCTGCAAATTGTTTCCATTAATCAATGAGCTGATTTCACAAACAAAAATCTGATGTGTTACACTCACATGACTTTCTCTACTCTTGTACAATCTAATTTTACAAACGCTTATTCTCCATATGGTTCATGTTAATCGAGATATCGAGATGTCAATCTTATTGGTAATTTTCTTGTAGATGCAAGGGAAATATGGTAGCTTTTAAGCGATAGTCAAATATTTTAACGCTGGTTGCTATGTGGCGCATTCCATTCTCTTTGCATGTCCAAGACATAAAAAAAATGAATAACGAATGTGAGAAAAAGTATAACTATTGTAAAATTTAAGGAAATAACAAGCAATATCTCGCAAACGGTTCACTCAACAAAAGAAATGTATATGACATAAGTTGTGTATTTTAACGCGATCTACATTTTTTGTGTAGTAAAATTTTGTCTATCTCTTATGGTTTACCAGTTATGCAAAAGTCGTTCACAATGAAGAATACTTTTGGAGACATTCCCAGAAAATTCGAGATACACATTTCATTTCTCATGACATTATCTTAAACATATGATATTTTCATCAAAATCGTTAGAGCCATTTTTGAGAAAATTAAAATTTTCGAAAAATCTTCCATGTAAAGGGTAGTCTGGGGTGGGGGGATTTTCTTGAAAACCTTCGTGTCGCATCTCTGGAAGATACTGAACCTAAATACCAAGTTTGGTGCTTATCCGACTGTTCGTTTTTGAGTTATGCTGTTCACAGACACACACACAGACACACACACGGACATGTTTCCAAAAATGCTTTTTTTGGATTCAGGAGGTCTCAAAACATGTATTTCCGGTGAAATCTCGGTATCGAATTTTTGGGTGGAATGCAATACTTCCCCTACTTACTATACGTAGTAGAGAAAGTAAAAATGGTGTTCGTTAAGGCACCACTGTGAGTCCAGAAATATAAGGAGCAACTGCCTGATTAACCCCTGCCTCCAAATCCAGTAATCATAAGGTGGGGCATTGGCTGATGGCTGCTATTTTCTATGACAAGTACTTCATGCAACTGTAAGAGGTAACTATATATCACTTTGTATTTTATATTTATTGTAGGCTTACCTCTGCACTGTTTCGTCACATTTAACCTACTTCACGAGGGAATTAAACAATTTTTATACGATATTGTATTTAAATCGTGGGGTGGAAACTGTATACATTTATTGCCCAATTAAAAGAAAACATTTATACCTTACATTTTTAATGTCAAGTTTAAGTGGGCAATTTGGTAAACATCAGTTAAAATTATTTCTGTAATTTACTCTACGCGTAACTTGCGCATTAGCGGCAAACCGCAAGATAAATACATTGGAAAAATTAATTAAATTAATGTATAGTGCAATTTTAGAGATTCTACGAATCCTTTGCTACTTTTTAAAATCCCCGAAGTCATATATAAAATTTAGAATATACTTTTACTTGTTTCAAGTGGTTTGATGCAAACAAAAGTGTTTCCATTCAAAGAACACAAGAGGTCATGAATCAAAGGAACCTCTGAAATGAGCTGTCTTGTGTGACTGCTAACTTCTCCATAAGACAGAGCAGTATAACCATGCTGGAAAATGTGGGTAATCCTCTAACAGAATCCCTTACAGTTGTGTAAAAGGTGAAAGACACATCGGAAGCAGTTCCTTGATCACAAGGTAAAAGCAGTGGCTGCAAAATATAAGTTTGTGTTAGAGAAAAATCTCAGTTATAACGAGATGCGCCAAACTGTTGACATTCTCAATGGAAAATGTGAAACAATCTCTGAAATTTGGAATATATCCGTATACAAATATACACTAGTCACATCATGTGATGTCGAGAGATTGCTCTCAGCATTTAAACTAATTCTGACACATAAGAGGAGAAGTTTAACGTTAGAGAGCCTAGAAAAATTGTTTGTTATTTACTGCCATAAGAATTACATGAATAGCAAAGAAAGTTAAAAAAGAGTTAAAAATGTATCAGTTTAAATATGTAATAAAATTAGTAGTCAATACATAAAAATAATAGAAGTGTTACGACTGAAGACAATTATTAATTTAATATTTTAAATTATTAAGCCAAATAAACCTGAAGTGTATTTTTTACTGCATATATTTCAACAGCTTTTACTGCATAGTTGCATGCATATTTTCAGGTTTTTTAGCACACAAAGTTCTGGGGTCTATTTATTACATTATGCTTTCTTTTTGCTGACATCTTAAACACAAATAAACCACACTGACCAAACACCAACAGTAAAACAACAGTGGGTCTCCATATTGAACGCATGTGCAAGCAGTTAACACTTCTTATAATGGCACAATAATATGTGGGGTAGGGGGTGAGGAATAATTGCATAAAATACCAAGTACCTGTATGGGAATTTACAGTTCAGGCAAAAGAACATCGCCAGTTGTTGCAGCAATATTGCCAATGATAAGATGTTTTATTGCCACATATGCTTACATTACAATTTGACCGAAGGTTTCGTAAACAGGTGACTTATCAAATAGATAACAGGTACATAATATATAAAGGTATTTACATTCAATATAGGAAGTACATACAATATGAAAGAGTACTTACAATGAGTAATAAAAAATATCTACTAAAAAAAGAAGGAAAAAAACATTCTACACTCTGCCAGTTCAAAACATTTATCTTTATAATTTTATAAATTGTCATTCAGTGTTCCGTTACCGAGTAATAAGCCTTGTCAATACATAAACTCTTCACTGCGTGTTAAATAGTTTGGGATCTTTAATCTGTCTGATTTTGTCTGGCAGTTTGTTGTAGCCATCTGAATTTTTTTTTGGTTTATTCATTCTTTATTCTGCATTCCGTTCTGCAATTCCAATTCAGTATTCCGTTACCAAGTAATAAGCCTTGTCAATAAGTAAACTCTTCACTCCCTGTTAAATAGTTTGGGATCTTTAATGTGTCTGATTTTGTCTGGCAGTTTATTATAGGCATCTCCATTTTTTTTTTGGTTTATTCATTTTCTCTTTTATACAGAGTTTTATTATATTTTGTTTACAACTTGATTTTGTTTTACTGAAGTAAAGTATATTGAATATTCATACAAACACATTCATTTGGTAACCACGATAAAAAGAACAAAATAATAATCCCATGTATGCTAAGTATACCTCTGACTGAAAAACTTAATTCCAAAATTTACTTACCAAATCTCATGACGGCATCAAATGCAAGGGCAAGAAGTGCTGAGAATTCATATACTATAATAACACTCCAAAGATCTCTTTTCTGTGGACTCTTTACTGATGCTAGGGAAGAGATTCCTTCTGTTCTATGAGTGACATAAATGGCAGCCAGTGTAAACAGCTGAATAATGGCCACATCTCCTATTGAAAGCATGAACCAATAAGGGCCTGAAAAGCAAAAAGTAGAATTTACACAATATATTTATGTTCTGTATTCCTTCAACAACATACTAAAATTAATATAGTTATTGGGATAACATAAACCATTCTATCATCAACTTGTATACATCAGTGGTTGTGACAGAAAAATACCTGATGTTTTAGACATATAGTAATTTCAGTAATCTTAGTGCAAAATTTAGAAAATGTACAAACAATATGCTGTTAATTTTGACTCAATGTTACTTAAATAATATGTTGCTTCTTTGTAAGGGACTATAAATGCAAACTTTCAATAAGCCACATGTTCTTTGGTGCAAGATTTGGAGAAGGTCAAATTTATATGCCACTGCTTTGTTAGAGGCTATAATTCCAGACATGTCTTCATTACATGGGATGGGATCTACAGTCAAAATAACTAACGCTCAGAAAAGAATGGCAACTTTGTTGACTTCTCTACAAGAAGCAATTACAACAATGTATCTAGGGATAGAATTAGATAAAAAACTATGAATGAGAGAACATGTAAACAATGTAACGAACAAAATCAACAAAAAGAACAACATTTTAAAACGTTTAGCAGGAATAAAATGGGGTGGAAACATGGACCCCCTTAATAATACATATAAAACATACATAAAACCAAACCTATTGTATGGAGGAGAACTACTAGCAACAGTAAATAAGAGACTTAAAAGTAAACTAGAAATTTCACAAAATAATTCACTAAGAATAATAACAGGAGCTGTAAAAACAACACCAATTACAGTACTACAAAGCTTCACAAAAACCATGGCTACAGAATTGAAACATGAGTTGAAAGCAATTACTCTAGCACAAAAACTACAAGTCAATAGAAACAGATACAAGTGGTACCACACAGTAGTTACTACAAGTAATTTAAAAACTAATAAACTTCAGAACATATATTAATAACTTAAAATACAAGAATATAATTCCAACAAATATAATTGCACCAGAGGTAACGAGTCCAATAAAATATATTGATATACAATATCAGAATGACCTGATATATACAATACACAAACAAAACAATATACCAGATGAAATGAGAGCCATAGCAATAGCTACGGAAAAAGATACCCAGAAAAAGAATGGCTCCGAATATATACAGATGGATCCCTCATCAATAAAAAAAAATGCCAGTGCAGGAGTATACTGTAAACATTTGCACAGTATCTAACATTAGATGAAACGTCTAACCACTATGATGGAGAATTAACAGCTATAAAAGCAGCATTACAAAACATTTTATATAGACCATACATAAAACAAAAAATAGTCAAAATCAGCCATAGATGGAATAGTAAATTACAATAATAAAACAACAAGAAATATTAAAGAAATAAGAAGCCTAATTAAAGCAGTTGAAACTAGAAATCGTGCCACTCTACAAGGATCCCAGCTCATGTCGAACTTTTGGGCAATGAACATGCAGATCAATTAGCAAAGAAAGGTGCAATATAACAAATAAAACCTGTAGGAAAAATAGAAATAAATAAACAATTAAATAACATTAAACAACATTTCAAAAGACAGCAGAGACTTGATGAAGAAGATACATTAAAAGATAAAGATTATACGAATATTAAAGATAGAGTTGATATACAAAAAATGCCAAGGAATACTGCAGTGGCCTTATTTAGGTTGGCAACTGGCCACGATTGCCTCGCAGAACATCTCTACAAGATACGATGCCTACCTACACCCAAGTGCACTCTCTGTGAAGATGATGTCATCCTGAACAAACAACATCTCGCCTTAAAACTGATAATTTACAGACTTTATATTGGGAAGCCAGAGGGAAAATGATGCAGATCAATTCATCCCCAGTGCCATTGGTGAACAACAACTTTGTTCACTTCCTTCAAGTGGTGTATCCTTTGAGCCTTTTTTGCAGTAACTTCACAAATACTCTTTAAAATAGTTTTATTTACTGACTACTGCAGTGGTATTATTGCCACATCTAGCTTGGTTTATAAGAGATGGGCTTAAGCATCTTTTAGTCTCCATTTACATAAATATTCAGTAGGGGCATAGGCAGAATTTTCTTCTGGGTGGGGGAGGGGTAAAATTGGGATAAATGATAAGTTTAAGCAGCAACAATTTGTACGGAACTTTGTAACCATAGCTACATTGCTGGCATTACCTATTGCATGGTCCTTCACTGATTGTATCCATTCTCTGCATTAAGCTCTTGGCTACAGTTTGCAGTTATTGTGTTTTAATTTTGTTGCTTTCTGTTATTCATTCTGTGCCACTCGTTACCTAAATTCTCAAAATTAGCACTGTAATGCATTTTAAGTGTGCTATAATATTGTTAACATCAGAAAAAGCTATATCACGAGGTCAAGACAACTCAATGCATTGTTGCATCCAGTTGGCGGCACCAAATGTATCAAATCGTAATGGATTTGTTATACAGGGTGATTTTAAATAATGGACCCATTTTATAAAATTCGTATTTATTAAAGTACAAATCCAACATGAACCATCTTTATACCAATAAACAGAGTAATTTTCAAAGTTTTGTTTAATACATTATAAATGTTCAATGTGTCCACCGTTTGCTGCACGGCAAACATCTACGCGATAGCCAAACTCGTCCCACACACAAGTGTATCTTCTGAGTGCACGGCAGCAGTGATACGCTTCCGCAGGTCGTCCAGAGCTGTAGGTAGAGACGGGACGAAGTAATCACTTGGGATAAGCTCAGGAGATCTCGGTGGCCAAAAGCGTAGAGCCAGGTCTTCATTTCCTACCCTGCGCTGAGGAAGGGATTCATTCAAAAAGCCTCGTACATCGCTGTGCCAATAGGGCGGAGCTCCATCCAGTTGGAAAATGAAATCCTGTGAATCTTCCATAATTTGAGGGAACAGCAATTGTTCCAACATATCCAGGTACGTTATTCCAGTTAACAGTTTTTTTCCGCAAAGAAAAATGGCCCATAAACCTTTGTACGGGATAAGGCACAGAACACGTTTACCTTCGGCGAGTCTCTTTCGTGTTGCAATGTTGAATGTGGATTTTGCAAACCCCATATGCGAACACTGTGTCTGTTGACTTTTCCACTAAGGTGGAAAGTCGCTTCATCGCTAAAAATGATACACTGTAGAAACGCGTCATCCTCCATCATTCCTAGCACATAACCAGAAAATTCGAGATGCTTCTCTTTGTCTTTAAGTTTAAGAGCCTGCACAAGTTGTAATCAGTAGGGCTTGTACAGCAAACGCTGTCTCAGAACTTTCCATACAGTTGGTTGGGGTATTCCAAGTTCTCTACTAGCTCTATGGGTAGACTTACGTGGACTGCAAACAAAACTGTCTTCAATCCGTCTTACACACACGTCGGCCTGTGCTTTTTCCTTTACACGCACTTCCAGTCTGTTTAAATTGCGTAATAATAACCAACGGATAATGCTTTTTCTAGTTGGTGGTTCAATACCAAATTTGCTACAAAATGCCCCCCACACTACAATTTGCGGCTCACTTTTTGCGAACTCAATAACGCAGAAAACCTTGTGCTCCACAGTAGCCATCTCACTACGTACCACACGGGTGAAACTTGGATTGGAAAACTGGAAACAAAGGGCACTAACTCCCCACATGAACACGGTGTGTCACTAGTTGTACTTTTGCGGGAAAGGCAAATTTTCTGATTGGCTGTTTCAAATTTCGAAGTTCGTAACAAACTAAATGGCAGGCAAGAAGAAAGGGACCATCTTGGATTTTTATAGCTGAAAGTTTCCATCTGATGTTTTTTCACCAGGAACAAAGCAGAGACAGTAATCATACATTTACGCTATTTCTGATTGAATGTATATTTTTTGTAATATTGGTATTTTCTATTAACTTCAGTGAAATTCGTAGAATGAGGTAGAAACCTTTGATAGGTTGTGTGTTACAACATTTTTATATAACGAATTAATTTTCAGATACATTGAGCCGTCCAGACAGAGTGGGATATGCCTACGATTTACATTCCTTCTGGCATTGTGGTTCAAGTCCCGAATGGTGACTTGGAATCTGAAGGTATGTTATTAAGTTTGAGCAACATAAAATGATAATGCTGGATGAAAGGTTAAGTTTTTAAGAGCTATGCTGAATTTTATATTGTCCTGATTTACTTTTCAGATATAGTGAGTCATCCAGACAGTGGAATATACGATTAATTTTCTTGTTTGCACTACATAATTGATGGGTGGAGATCACAGCCAAAGTGGGTAAGGTAAAAATCAACCTTTAATGCAAATTAAATAGCATGTTACAGTACCAATATTCAAACACACAGATACAGATCGTGCGGGTGATACTCATGAATAATTTAAAAATGTAGGATTATTGGTGGACTGACACTAATTGTCAAAGATAGCATGCCAATGATACTATAATTCTTTTAAGGCAGTGCCCAACTGAAATTTTCTAATATAGAAGGAAGTAACATATTTGATATTATTCATATATACTTCAGTAATTCACTTGGTTTTGGGCACTTTTATCTACCTGCCACTATGTCCTTTTTTGAACTGGGCATGGTGTATGAAAATAGAAATTCTGGTAGCTTTTTTGACAATTAGTGTCCTTGTAATCTGTTAGTACAAGTGCTCAAAAGCATTTGTTTCCAAGAAAAACTTGAAGTGTTTGTTTTGAGTGAAATTAGCAGCTTCAATATGTGTTCTGAGGCTTTGAAATTCCAAAGTGGTTTCAATCTTTTGTGTCTGTTTTCTACCATTTAAACTTTGTAGCAATTTTGATGATACAAAAACCTTCCCTTAGAAGATACATTGTGCAATAGTAATTAAGTTGCAGGATGTTATATGAAATGCATAGGCATTTAAATAATGTTTTTTTTTGTGCAAGAACCAAAGGTTTTGAAGTAATGTGCGTGTAATATTTTTTTAAATGTATTGAAGCCTTTTAAGTTAACACATATGATAAACATGAAGTTAATCATGATATATGATGAATCATTTGTAGAATGCTTATGAAAATAACTTACTGTATGTAGAGAAAGTCTTAGATGGCAGAGCAGTGTTATAGCAAGTCAAAGATTGGTGGTTTGAATCCCAGGCATGGCATTGAATTTGTCTGATTGTATATACTCTTCCGCTATTCTGTATACGTAAATAATCCATGGATCTTTTCAGTGAAGGTTCCATAAATCTTTTCGATGAATTGGATCTTTTGTATGACCCTTTGATCTGTTATTTATAGTGAACACTTTAACACACTTTAAGCATTTTAAACCTTTTTATATATAACACATTGCATCCAAGGTACTATGGGAGGTTAGTTTTTATATATATAAGCTTAGTTTTCTGAATTCACGGAAGCTTAGCATTAGTTGGTTTTTTTTGTTATTATTATAATTATTATGAAAAGTGTTTAAAATTTCACTATAAATAACATATCGAAGGATCATTCAAAAGATCCAATTCATTGAACCTTCAATGAAAAGATCCATGGATCCTTTGCATATACTGAATTTTGTCCAAGTAACAAAGTGGTGGTGGTTTTACAATAAAAGTGTTATTTACTTCTCATTTAACACTTTATCAACCAAACATGAGCACAGAATTCCAATTTTCCCATTTAATACCTGTTTCTTTACACTTCAGGTATTTGTAGTGTGTTTCACTTCATTAGCTGACTAGTTAATTCACTCATATCAATATTTGCACATTGAAACTTACGTGTGTTTTTTTTAAATGTAAGCAGGAAATGGCCTAACCTCTCTTCACCCCAAAGCACTCCCATTACTTAAGCTGCTGGTTGCATAAAAATGCCGCTAGACACTAGCAATTACTAAGTGATATGTTAAAATTCCTCTAGGTATAGTAGCAATAGTGGACCTACCTTCCATTCCAAACTAGAGTGCCTCTCACTATAAACTCCTTGTATTATCTGCGCAAAAATAGTTTACAATCCCTGCCACTTATGACTGCTTCTTCCTCTCACACATACTTGCTACATATTACTGCTGAACATTGTTTAAGTCTATAAAAAGGTGCCCTGTGTGAAAATCATAATTAAAAATGCAACCTGAAGTAACAATTCAATGAACATTTTACTTATATTAATTGAACTCCTCAGGCAAAGGTGCAGTACCCTAATCCAAATCCTCCAAAGATGACTTAGCTGCCATATTGGAATCAGAACTATCCTCGAAGTTAATGACAAGCTTATCCACAACACTATTGCATACAAAACAGGTTCCTACATTTTAGTCTCCTATTATGTCTGTTTATATTCCCTGCATGCTTTGGTTACACTTTTTTGCTGAAATGCCTGTAAACTCAGATGTTAGAGTTGTAATATCTACTATTGCAAGTGTCAGGTGTTTTTATAATAGTGAGTTGAACACATTAAGTATTTCTTTTTTGCCATTTTTTTAACGGTTTCTCACTTTTGTGTTAATACAGCTTATTCACACTACAGACTTCTTCCTCTGTCATGGCAACTCAAACACTAACTGATAAAATCGCAAGATTTGATCTGAGCTGAGCATATGAGTGCTAGCGTATTATGAATGACTGTTCACTTATAATATTTCCTGTGTTATGCAAAGAGTTTATTTGGTACACAGATAACACCCCTGTGAATTCATTGCTGCATTTCTCATATAGGCAAGAGAATAGCAGTCATCCATAGAGTTGGTAATTAACAAACAAATACTCTTTGAGTGTTAGCGCAATAGCAGTTACAATTAAGGAAATCATATTTTGTAATCTCTTAACAGTTGTTATATATCCATTACCTTTAACAATGAGTTCTTACGATAACTGCAATAAAATGTGTAGTTCTATACCTTTCCACTCCAATATTTCATGATACAATACCTTTATAAAGGGACTATTTAATTGGCATAAGCATAGGAATTAATTTCATGACAAGCAGAAGCATATGCTTTGGTTTACATCAGAGAGAACTCTGGTTTAGAATGGATAGTATGTAATATAATCACAAGGTGTTTGTAGCCACAAATTTTTCCTTAATGTAAGCAGTTTCTTTTCAGAAACCTACTTTTAAGGGTAGTTTAAACATGTGTTTCTATTTACTTCTAGGATATATACAATGAAAAGTTGGAGTTAAGTTGTGCCTATTTGTTGTCAGTGATGTTGCTTCAAGTCAAGCACAGAGAATGACAATGACATTAATAATATTAAATGGTGTGGTGAAACTGTTGCTAATGATATTTATTGCACTGCTAATAGTGATTTAGTGAAGACAAACAATAGCTACACTATTGCATATAATGTGTGCAGAAGTTTCTTTGTAGGAAATGGAATTAAGTTATTCATGTTAAGCAAATATGTCAAATTGTGTAGCGCTATCTAGAGAGTAGAATAAAATAAGTGTCAAACATGTGTTATTCTTCCAATTTTCCTGTCAAATTCCACATCCTACTGTTGGTTGGTTGCAAGTTCAAACAAAATATGGAGGCTAAGTGCAAAAGATTTCACTATGAAGCATGCAGAAGAAATTATTGCAAGGTACTTGATCTTCTCATTCAGCCTCAAAAATTTAAATGTGACCATTATGTATTATGGCACAGAAACATTCCGCAACCACTATTAACCCCAATAATATTATATAAAAGCAATTTATGTACCGTCTATTGGATAATTTAAATAAAAAGGGTTACACTGGAATAAACAGTTGTGTTTTTCATACTAGCCTAGCAGTCAGGTGTTCAGCGATCATAATTATGTTTTAATATTGTATTGCTACAGATGACAAGTTATTTTATGTGAGCTTTAATTGCTTCCTTTAAAAAGAAATTTGAATAACTCAAAGTGCAATCACGATTACTGAAGCTCACGTAATTAACTTTGTACGTTGTCAGTAGCGATACAGTATTAGAACATATGATCAGCTGAGCCAGACAGCTAGGCAGGTATGAAAAATAGCTGTAGTAGCTACGAGTGACGTCATCCGAGAGCGCGATTTTTCATAGTTTAGTTCCATCCCACATCACTATTCACGCTGCAATCGCCTTCGTGTTTCCACCGTTTAACACTAGAGTTGAACTTCTGATACTTTGGTGTTCTGTGCTATGTACTGACAGTGAAACGCAATGGCGGCCTATTGCACAAGCACTCTACCGGCCGCTTCTAAAACCATCACCGCCTACCGAAAAAAACTTTGAAACTTCCTTTTTTCATTGTTATACAGATTGTTCATGTTGGATTTGTGCTTTAATAAATACGAATTTTATAAAATGGGTCCATCATTTAAAATCACCCTGTACTTTACATATTGGTAACAGTGACAAAGTTACGTTTTTAATTCATTTTGTGTTCTTGATGGTTATCAAGGCAAGTATTAAAGTAAATGGAGGAAAAAGGAAAAAATAGCGAGATTTTATGGAGGAGGGGGAGAAATTTTACCTCCCCATCCCACTACACCCAACATTGAGTGATGAACAAAAATAATGCATATTCATCAACTAATCCATTTATAACCATTATACGAGGGCTGATCAACAAAGACTGAGACTGATTTTTTTTCACAGATGTTTATTACTCCAATTCAATGTTTACATGATCTTTTTCAAAGTAGTCCCCTCCTACTTCAATGCAATTTTTATAGTGTCTCTGCCAGTCCTTGAACACGTGCTGCAGACCATTCTTTGTCAGGTCCTTGAGAATCGCCTCACTTTTTTTGAGCACTGCTTCAGAGTTCTCAAATCAAATACCCCTAAGGTTTACCTTTACTGATGGGAATAAAAAATAGTCACAGGGTGCAAGATCGGGGCTATAAGGTGGATGTGGTACACAGGTAATGTTGAATCGAGCGAGAAACTGCATGACTTGATTTGCGACGTGAGGCCGTGGATTGTCATGATGAAGTCGCCACCCAGTCCGAGAAAGCTCTGGTCGTTTCTTTGCAATGTGCTTCCTCAGTGTAGCCAATACTGACGTGTAGTATGCTGCTGTAACAGTAGTGTGAGGGGGAACTGCATGCTGGTAAATCATTCCATTACAGTCAAAAAATGTGATCATCACTTTCCCTGCAGATGGAACAACTTTTGCCTTTTTTGGCGTTGGAGAACCTGGCGATTTCCACACTGTGCTGGCTTGTTTTCCTTCAGGATCATAATGATGCAGCCATGACTCATCACCGGTGATAATTGATTTAAAAAATGCATCCCCTCCATCAGCAAAGAGACGCAGCACCTCACGGCTTTTCTCCATTCGCACAGCCTTTTGTTCGGGAGTCAACAGACATGGCATCCAACGAGCACAAACTCGGGTCATAAGGAGATGGTCGCGCATAATTGTAAACACACTGCCATATGAAATTCTCAACACTTCACTGAGGTTACGTAATGTTATATGCTGATCCTGTCGGACAATCACAGCAGCTGTGTTGATGTTGACTTCAGAAGCCGAAGCCGAAACACCAGGCCCACCTTGCTTAACACTGACAAGTTGGCCGGCCTTCTTTGAAGTCCTTGAACCACCTAAACACTGCTGCATGAGGTAGTGCATCTTCACTGTACGCTTGCTTCAGCTTTTCATAAGTTTCAGTGGCTGTATGGTTTAAACGAAAACAGAATTTTATTGCGCTGTACTGCTCCTCTCGCGTCACCTCCATTGTCTGGTATGCGAAATGCACGTAGGGTCTACAAAATAGAGCATTACTACCAACCTACCAATACAAAAGTGCTGCCGCCTACCAACATTATACATAAAAACCCGTGCTTTTCAAATATTTATGTTACAGATACGAAACTATCAAGGAAGCTACAGGAAAAAATCAGTCTCAGTCTTTGTTGATCAGCCCTCGTACAATGTTAACTCCTAGTTCACAATTACCTCAGTTATTGACAGTTATTTAAACAATTTTTAGAAGCTGTCTGTTCAATGTTGTTTAAAATGCATTAATAGTTGCAACATTTCAACTCTATATCTGTGCATACATGGGAGGATTTTTAATTTCTTACACTAAAGCTGTATTGTTAAATGAATTCTATACAAAGTGCAGTTAATGACTTAAAGTAAAATGTCTGATATAGTCTTAACTCAAATAGAAAAGATAAAAAGTGATTAATTGTTGGTTCTACTTACGCATGCACTCAGTCCATGTACCAGCCACATCCACCATTCCCATGAGAGCAACTGTGGTACAATATAATATGTACAGACACAGTACAGGGTTGATCACATGCTGGACTATGTCCTCCCGGTGTAGCGTCCGGGCTGCTAATGACCAGTGGAGATGGCAGATGATGGTGAACTGCAGCAGCTTTAGGAAACAAGCTGTGAAGTCCAATTGCGGATATCGACTGCCAATCATGAAACTGGCACCACTAAAACATTACAATCTGCATCAAACCTACAGCTGAGAATGTGGAAACAGTTCATGTCAACTTCCTACAGTCAATAACAGAAATATGGAATTAAAAAAGATAACAGAGTAGTACCAATCATATATGTCTCTGTAACAACTAAACTACAAAAATCATTAACTTATTACACCATGTTTTTCCGGTAATGTTGCTCCAGAGGTCAACGTGTCATGGCGGGTGCTGTGCAATGTCAGGCAGGCTACCCTATAGAAAAAAAGCATCGCTAAAATTCCGTGAATGTGTGACATTTGGCTTTTTAAATGCCCCGAAGTTGTTAAAGCACTTCCAGTTATGTATTCTGGCGTGATTTTGTCAACAGTCAACATGGACAACTTACGCATCGTTGCGGAGAATTAGATCTTAAATAATGACGCTGTCCTAATGGAAAATTGGGACATAGAACTTGCAGAAGAGCTAGCAACCTTAGGAGGCAGTTCGGCACTTCTCAGGATATACTTGCATGAGTTCATGTACAGGAACAGCTGTCCCATTCGGAGAGTGTTTCAGAATTTTCTTGTGACACCCTCCGAGAATTATCCTATAACATAACATCTTCGCAGCTCTCTTTTGGTTCGTATTCTCCCCCAGAACTTCCTTTTCTTCCAAAATTTTATATTTCTTCATTGTCTTATATTCATTGATGCAAAACAGCCTTTATTAAGGATAACAATTGCATCGTGAAAGAGCAGATATGTCCTTGGACATAATTATAGTAGCATTCATTATTATTTAGTTGTATTACATTTGACTATTGCGTCGCGGTAATTATTTAATTCTGTTACATTTGTTTACTGCTATGTGGTAATTATTTAGTTATATTACATTTCCTTACTGTTACACGGTAATTATTCAGTTGAAACATTAAGTTGAATTTTATTTATGGATGCTCTTTAACTGCTGCGGTCCTTAGCGTCCCATTCTATATTGGGTGTGAAAGACCGGTAATTTTACTCAGAGGTTTGTTTATCAGGCTTGAGGTTCTTTACATTTATTTAGTAGTGCACGAGCGCCAATGCTCATTACTAAACGTCACGCATTAGACAATAACTAATATTTTATTGCTTCGCAGTTGTTATTAAATTTTATTGTATCTAAAGATTAAAAAAAGAAGCGTTATTAACAGTGAAGTATTCATCTGATTTAGATTGAGTCACAGTTTCTTACACTCACCTTCACTAATTAAAGTTGCATAAAACAGAAACGTTTTTGAGGGCATTCGTCCTCATCGTCAGCGACTGGGTGACTGTTTTATGTAACTTTAATTAGTGAAGGTGAGTGTAAAAAAGTGTGACTCAATCTAAATCATCTTTATTGTATCTGTTTACTGTTTCGCGGTTAATATTCAGTTTTATTGCATTTATTCACTATTTCATGCTTTTCTATTACGACAGCATATAACAGTTCACAACAATACCAAACTATTTCCGGTTTTACTAACACAACAGCATTTTTTCTGTTTAACAGTTGGTACCTGACATTGCGCATTTACATCGTCTGCCATGACATGTTGACCTCTGGAGCAACATTACCGTTTTTCCTTCTATTTGTTGTGTTGGTAAATGTACATGGATTTAAATTTAGGGGTCACCAAAGTAGATGTAGTAATTATTTGCTAGCAGATCAACAATGTTGTATAAATAATACATATTCTTAATTTCAATGTTGTTCTTTGTCAGTTGCTGAAATTGCATTAGGTTTACACTCTCCCTATGTTGCTTACACTTGTCTGTGCTTGTACAGAGAGAGCCAAAAAACTACGAACAGGCTGCACAGTCTTTTTCCTGTCCACGTCCTCTGCGCTCATTGCTGTATGCCACTATCATAGAAAAGCGCAGATGAAACAACACAAAATTTTTAAAACTACTTTTAAAGGCTTTACTTACCAACTTTATGAAAGGAGATGCTGAAACTGGCCACCGTCGTTATCCACACATTTTTGGCACCTCTTTAGGAAACTATCCATCACTCACAGTAGTTCACATTGAGAAATGCTGGCAATTTCCTGGCAAATATTTTGTTTTAATTCTTCCAGGGTGTGTGGGTTTGTCTTGTACACTTTGTTTTAAGTTACCCCAGAGATAGAAATCACAGGGCCAATTTTTTTTGAGTCAATAGTTGAAGCCTGTGCATACGTGAATACAACTGTTTTTGGAGAAGTAATAGACAGGGAGCGTAATTTTGGCTTTTTTCAACAAGACTCTGCAATAGCTCATACAGCCAATATTTCGATGAGAACAATTGAAACTGTGTTTGAGGACAGAATTATTAGTAGGGATTTGTGGGCCCCTCAGTCCCCCGACCTAACCCCCTGTAATTTCTATCTCTGGGGTAACTTAAAGTGTGCAAGACAAACCCACACACAATGGAAGAATTAAAACAAAATATCTGCCAGGAAATTGCCAGCATTTCTCAATGTGAACGATGAATGCGATTGATGAATAGCTTCCTAAAGAGGTGCCAAAAATGTATGGAACGACGATGGCCAGTTTCAGCATCTCCTCTCATAAAGTTGGTAAGTAAAGCCTTTAAAAGTAGTTTTAAAAATATTGTGTGGTTTCACCTGCGCCTTTCTATGATAGCAGACAGCAACAAGCACTGAGGACGCAGGCAGGAAAAGAAACGTGCAGTTGGTTTGTAGTTTTTTGGTTCTTTATGTATCATTAATATTTCCTATTTCCGTGCTCTTCATTAACTCTTGTTTCCTCTCAAGAGCTTTCCCATATATTACTTTCCATTCCTCTTTTTAGGATTTAAGCAGTGACACTGATAGCAGAACTTCCCCTGCCAAAAACTGGGTAAAACTGTACCCAAATTGTCATATACATACCAGATAAAAGTCCTAATTTTAGGCGGTCACAAACAAGTTAGGAAAGCAATTGCTATAATTACTGGACTTGGATCCTTCAGGAAACATTTCTAGGCTATGTTTTTGACTATTGCTATGACTATTTGCTATTTACTCTATCAACATCATTTTGTTATTTCAATAACCATATTTAACTTATCTTATAAACTTGTTCTATTTTCTAGACTTTCATGGAGAGTGATGAAGTAAAATTTATATGATAAGCTAATCTGAAAGTAATTGGTGAAGAAATAATTATTAGGAAAACTTTATTTGAATAAAAGAACATTTCATTTGAGGCTAATCTAGTAACATATGTAAATGGAACTAATATTCCTCCGAAACCTGATCCACACACAATCCTCTTTGTCACCTCTGTAAACAATCATCTAGAATGTAATTTTCTAGAAATATGCAAATCTACAATCTTCAGATAAGCTTGACCCTCCACAGAGGAAGACAATAACATCTACCTATATAGGAAACATCTTGATCTTATTGAAAAGATAAGTCTATAACTATGAAGCAATAGGGAGCACACAAAAATCCTATGCCTGAGGTGCCTTATGTCCTAGACATCTCCCTTAAATACGACACTAAGATTTTCAAGAAACTCCCCTCCACCCGAAACTAGCCATTACATGGAAAAATTTATTATCATCCAATTTCTCAAAAACGGCTTCTACAATTTTGATTAAATTGTCACTTGCTCAACGTATTAACATGGGAAATAAAATAATCTTGAATTTTTTGGTGGATATCCTAAAAACTTCCCTTTATTTAAATGAATTTTTGTATAAGAAGGAAACTGTAACAGATAGTCAAAAACTTACCACAGGAAAACTGCAGAAAACATTAAAATGCACAACAGCATTGGATATTTTTAAAACATTCTATGTTTCAAGTATACCTTTCCTAAGCATCATTTAGTGGAAATGCTGCAAGTTTGCTATTCTTCCCATCCCCCTTCTTTTCTTTCCATTGCAAGAGCTTGTTACTATGAATAAACATTAGAATACTGTTTCAACATGTTGAAACCTTCTTGATTAAATTGAAACTGTTCATAGATAAAAGGTATGTGAATAATGTAACAAGGAGAGAAGAATAACCTTTTATATGAATGTATCAATGATAAAGGAAGCAGTGTGAATGCATTAACATCAGATTTTTTTGTACATAGTGATGGATACCTGCAGCACTATACTGCAAAGGACTCAGGCATTTTGACTTGGAGTGTCAGAGCATTCATTCTCTTGGTAACTGATTACCAAAACAGCAAAATACTAGTAACTCAGTATAGAGCAAATAACAGAACACAAATAGTGTACTCTGGAGCTGGGTGTACCTTGACATGAAAGGTTAGGTTATTAATAATACATGCAACTGTAATTACACAGGTACATAATAGGAAAAAATAACCATAATGAGAAATTCAATAAATATCTATGTAATTATTTATTGTAACAAACTAAACATTATCTTCAATTTTCATAAATAACATACAAAAAAAGAAAGAAAATAAACTGAATTATTCACAATACTTTTCTTGATAAGTAACTATTAGGGAGTGCTAAGTGAGCAGTGGTGGAAGGAGGACATGTTACAGTGAGCTCCTGCATTGTAAGTGGAAGAGTGAATTAAGTAACAATGGGTGTAGAGCTTGTAGTATAACGAGGATTGGGGTATCCGGAAGGAAGAAATTTAGTTGTAATAGCAACAGAAATGAAGACAACATAGGAATGATCATCTTAGTAATTGAAAATGCTGAAGGGAAAGCAGCTATGACAATCATAAAAGAGTATATTTTTAAAATGCCACAATTGGAAGTTAAATGGACTAGAAAGAATATATAACAGTCGAAGCATAAATGCTATTGAAATTTGCAGTATGGAAAATTCTTGCAAAATTATGGATATAGCACACCGATCATTTTGTAAAGAAATTCTCGGCTTACCAATTGCAGCTGTAAATGAAGTTGCTCAAACAGAAATGGGAAGAGTTACAAGAAAAGGTTTGATTATGGAGAGAGTTTTAAAATATTAGCATAAGATTTTAACCCTTTATTGCCAGAATTATTTTGCTACACATGCTGCTCTTCCTCTGCAACACCTGAAGTGTTTAGAATAACCGCGAGCGTTAAAGTAAGATGGAATGGACTGGCCATCCATTCAAAGCTAAACATCGCAAGTTGGAGTCCCAGTGACTGCAGTCAAATGTACCCGTGGTAAAGGACGGGGAGGGCCCAAGTAAAATAACTGGTGTAATGGCACGCTGGATGCTGACGGGGTTACATTCAATTGCAATTGCATAGATTTTGCTTATTACCTCTCCCCAAAAAACTAGTTTTATTGAAAAAATTTAATATTTTCACAACATAAAACAGCTATAAATACCTCTATTTTATAGTTGAAGATTAATGTAATATGAAATTAAAAAAAAAAAAGCACAATTGCATCAAATATGGTACATCAGGCTATAAGGGGTTAAACCTAAATAAAGCAATGTTTAATATATCCTATTTAACTATAGGGTGGCTGAGTAGTCTAAGACATACTTTAGAGAGTGGTGGATTAGGATATATATGCAGAAAAAGAGAAACAAATGTCAGAGGATTAAGGAAAGAGGCCAGAAGATTTCCGAAGATGTGAAATACAAAAAAGAAAACTGAACTGACACTGCTGGAATTTTATGTTAGGATGAAATGGGCATGGGAAAGGGAAAATTATATTGATCAAGCTAATAAGGAGAAAAGAGAGGAATGTACATGGATTTAAATTTAGGGTGTCACCAAAGTAGATATACTAATTATTTGCTAGCAGATGACAATGTCTTGTAAATAGTAGATATTCTGAATTCCAATGTACAGTATACAATTTCAATGTTCTTTTTGCCAGTTACTGAAATTGCAATTAGGTTTTACACTATCCATAGTTTGGCATTATTTTTGTTCCTTAAACTTGTCTGTGCTAATATCATTATTGAGAGGTATAAGCATGGGCGAGAACTGATTTGTGGAAGTTAAAAGGTGAAAGACAAGGCTTTACTCAAGGGGAATGTCCATTATGTGGAGGGAAAGAAGACTTCTTGCTCTAATAATCAATCTTTTCCTAATAATCATCAGCAATTTCATATTTCTTTAACTTTCTCAAAAATGCCTTGAATGCCTCTCATAAGATTACAATGTCATGTTTCAGATATGAATAATAAAATATATATCTGGAACTATCTTCTGCTGTTGGTTTGGATTTTCTGGTATTTCAAGCTTACACTTTTGAAATGCTATTTCTCTTATTTTGTTTCTCATCAGTCCAGCAAAGAGTTTAGAATATCAGGGTAAGCACATGAATTTCTTTCACATTCTTTCTAGAACAATCTATTATCCTAGTGTCCCCCATGGTTCTATGACGCTACAACAAAATGTGTCATTTGTCAAGTCATTTTGGAATACATTTATGACTATAGCAAATAGAAGAGCAAAACTTTATGAATAATTTGTATACTGGTCGCAGGCAACATTTCCCCAGTCGGCTACAAAGTGAACGGAAAGCTTTGAAGCCTAACCATAAACCCATCAGTAAACGATTAGTAGGGTCTTCCCATCCCTCAACTACAATGTGTGGGTCCTTTCTTAGCTCCACCAAAGCAAAGCGTTGTTGCAATGTCATTTCTGTTGTTTCTTCGGTTTCAGTACGTTTTGGCAGCTGTGACAGTTAAGCTTATATAGTGTTTTACTTAGTGCAGTTTTGTAGGTTTAGCAGTGTTTAATAGTTATTAGCGTTTAATAGTTTAATTAAGATGTGGAGACCTTGGGAAACGAACCAAGTTGCTGACCCTCCGACCGCACCAATAAATGGCTCTGCCGAGTACCAGTAGTGCCAAGACCACGAAGAAAGGGGCTACAAAAACTTTGAATAAGCAAAGCCAGATTTTTGTGTGTAATGTTCACGAACATGTAGAAAAGAACCCTTTACGTAGAAAATGTTTGCTATTGTTTTGAATTTCTCAAAAACAGCTATAACGATTTTTAGTAAAATACCGCATGTTTAAGATATTTGCATGAAAAATAAAATTTGTATCTTGAATTTTATGTTCTGGGAATAACTTGTAAATTCTTCCTTGTTCTCAACTTTTTGTATAACTGGTACACCGTAAGAGATAGACAAAATCTTACTGTGCGTAAAATGCAATCTCAGTAAAGGACACATTTTAGGTCAAATTATGTTAATCATTTCCGGGAAAATCTTTGTTATTGGTTTGAATTTTGAAATACAAGTTGGAAGTCTGCATTTGTATTTTCCTCGTGGTCATGCTAAGAGCATGGAATTTCAAAGTCATCATCTGGTTTTTAATAATCTGACTATCGCTTTGGCCTATGAATCCTTATATTTACAATGAAATGTGCAATGAAATTTTATCTCGTTTAAGAAGAAGTAGATAGAAGAATAAGCTTTTGTAAAAGTAATTTGTAGAAGACTGAATATGACGCAGTAATTTGTATCACAAATTATGTAAATGTCAAGAGTGATTATAGTGTGAATATGCATTATTGTGTGACATTGATTTGAGATGTTTGATGATTGTAAGCATTGTTGAGAAGTGGGTTTATACGGCCTTACTGAAACTGACAATAATAGCGTGCAATAATGTAGCGAGGGGGTGAGCTGTTTATCATTATTAGAGACGAGCAAATGACGTAATATTGGCGCATTTTTTTTAGAATTTGCGGGAACATTTTCCCTAGAGCATATGTGTTCATAATTTTCATTGGATATAAAAATAGACACTAATGTTGGCGCGTTTTATTAACCAATAGCAGCTCAGTTATAACCTTTAGGCATATCGGGGTGTAGGAGTATAAAAAGGGCTAGGTCAGAGTCAAATTCGTCCAGTCCATCGGAAATATTTGTGCATTACACGTCGCTGAATACATCGCACAGTTTATCGCTTTGCAGGTTACGCGTAGCAGAGTTATGAAAAATCTCAAGTGTTGTAAAGTTAATTACACAAAAAGTTGAAGTACGCGAATTAAGAATGAGCAGCAAATAAGTTATTATAACAGTTTCAGTTTGGCGAGTGTCAAGATTAGTATGTGAAAGTGCAAAATATGTTACGACAATAAAAGTGTAAAACAAATTCTTCATCAGTGTTATCTTTGGATAAAAACTCCTTTCCGTTTACGCACCTTGTATAAGATAAGTGCTCGACCAAAAAGATCATAGCTAGCCGGAGGACAGTGAACCCAAACTTAAATAAAATAACATGCGCTCAGTAAATGATAACACGAAGTGACCGCGACAAATTGTTTTTTTTTATATGTGCGGCAGATAAACAGTAGCATTCTTTCAAACAAACACTAATACCATCGCAAATTGGCTCCCAAACGTGGGGCAAAACACAAGTAAACACAAATAAATAAATATGTTATTTCAAATAGAGATAATCATGTGAATATAACACATAAGATTTCTTTTTTATTTTCTTTCTTTTGCCTTCTGTATTTTTACTTATCCTGTATTTTATAATAAAGCTATTCATTTAAGTAAACAGAAGCTGTTATGCTTATAAATCTTACATCTTAAACAATACACAACCTCTTCTTATATTAGCTTTATATTAATAAAAACATTGTTGTGAAGCAAATTTATCATCTTTTCAAAGCTACATAAAAAAGCACCTATCTTCCAAGAGTGATACAAAGACCTGCGTTTGCTTTACGTTTTTCACCTGATTCTTCTTCTTTTTTAAATTTACATATTTATTGTTTTTGTTTACATCTTCTGGAACTTGGTTTTTCTAACATTCTGTGGTTGCAGGACAATCAAAATAAAAGATACTTTCACCATAGCTCCGCGCACATAATAATTACATTAAGCAAAAACTGCAAACATGCAACTCTTATTTATAAAAATTAACTTTTAGCTTAAATAGCATAATCAAAAATGAGGCTTTGTTTTGGGAGTAAGAGTTCTTTTCAAAATAAATTCATATTTATGTATTTTAATTATTTAATGATAGTCCAACAACGTATAGTTTATTCAGGACATGTTTCTAAGTTTCTCTCGGATATATTGACATGCATTTCCAATCTTGTAGCGTAGTATATTAGTTCAGGTCATCCTCAGTCATATTTTAAAGCGTTTGTAACATAAATGTAATCATTATGCGATGCATAGTTGTTTACTGCATTTGTATATAAAGCAAACAGACAAACTGCATGATTGTATTCCGTACATATGGAAATCAGCTACAAAGTTTTGCTTTTAAATACTATTTTTAACTGTGGCAACAACGCGCACGTACACATGGATGTCGCTAAGATGTTTATGATGGTTGTGGTTAGGGAGGGTAGGGAACAAGTGTTTGGCTATTGCACAAAGGCCGCCGCTTGGGGATCCTTAGACTGCGATGACTATAGAATATATATGAAAAGTACATTATGGGTAGGGAATGTGCAATTGTAACATATCAGATCTTTTAAGAATGTGTTGGTGGATTTTCAGTTTTGTTGCTGCTTGTAATTATAATATTCATAAATAACTCAAATACCCTCATCACAACTAAGTGGTAACAAATTTCCAAGACCAATTCTTTGAACATCCAAATAATCACAGACACTAAGAAAATGTTATGTTTCATGTTTACCATAGCTGCTTTGTTTTTACATTGTTACAACAAAAATAAACATTATAAAGTTTGCATTTTCTGAAAATATGTTTGTTGCTGAAGGCATTAAAAATAACCAGAAGCCTTATGATGATCGACATTAATTAATTTGTGATGAAATATTAACATAGCTAAATAGAGAGGAACAAAAACAGATAAGGCAGGGATTCTGAATAGGGTGTTCCTTACACAATTTTGATATGTGCTCATAGTTTTATTAATTTTAAAAAGCCATATAAAAGTCACATATAGGTTGTGATAATTGTTCAGCTTTGCTAACTGCTAAAATCAGAGCTGCCATTGCAAACTGCTAGGGTTTAGGTGATAAGATTTTCCACTATAATACTAATTTATAAACTTTTGGCTGATTCCTTCAATGTGTAGATAGTATGCTCATGAACTTTCTTTTTACAAGTAATTGAATGGTCCATTGATAAAATCTGGAAGACAAAACAAGGTATCCATCTTGCCCACACTGAAGCCAGTTTCTGTGATATCTCTTCTAATGAATGGTCCATACTTAAGATTTCTAGTTAACTGCTGTAAGCTCTTGCATGAAATTTGACTAAAGATGAAGGCAAAGTAAACAAATATTAACATGTTAGTAACTACAATACATTTCATGTGTCTAATTTTAAAAATACCAATGCTCATTAATATCACGGTAGGATGGTAAATTTTGGTAGACCAAGATGAATCAGCATTTTTTTTACCCTGATTTTTTTTACCTAAGTACAATTGTGGTACACATACAGATTTATAACTTTATTTCTTTCATCAGTTTGTCATATATGTTAAATGTTTGTTAGAACATAAATGAAATAAAATTTCACCATAACATATTCATGAAACTCGCAATGCTTTCACCAAGAACTGCATTTGTTTCCTCAATCAATTTTTGCAAGCGCACACAACCTTTACACAACGGTATGGCAATAAATTGTTAAATTCCTACACAAAATCATTAGATATGAAGAGTTATTGCAGAATAAAATATTCAGTAAACTACATCTTACAAATAAAAACTACAAAGAAAGGATAAACCAAGTTAAGTGCAGTTTTTCTCGAGGCATTGCCAGGTGCGTGAGGTAGCATTGGCCTAGCAGCACCAACCTCTAGGTTTGAACAAACCATAATGGAAAAGATTGGAACCATAAATGGACATGATTGTAAGAGAGTATTACTTGCATAGGTTTTCAAAATGACATATCTTTTGGTACATTAACACAAGACATGAACTTGGAGGAAGCAGTAAACAATGAAAGTAACAGAAAAGGTTATGGAAAAAGAACAGGTGCATATTATATGTAGAACATAGTATATACCTATTCTAGGTAAAGCTGCTTTACTTACCTTCCCTAAAAATGTTAACAAATGGAGATGAAAGTAATGAAAATACACATAAGAGGCACTTTATGAGCAAATGTGAGCACTTAAGCAGCCTATACCACCACCTAGCTTTTTTTAAGAGTTTCTTTTATTACAAAATCATAACGGAAATTAAACAAAGTATTCCATCTTGTTACTACTGCACATGCGCAGAAGAAACTGTCAATTGAACTGTATTAGTGTAATCCGCAAGAATGGCAATACTTTTACTTCTGTAAGATTTAGGCAAGCATCTGAAGTTCACTCAGTCTCCCATAGCAGTAGCCTATATTGTGATAATACCCACTGTTTGAATTCAGTTCAGATAAACTTACATGAACCTAAATGTCATTAGTGTAATCTTATGCTAAATTTTGAAAGCACAGGAGCCTGTTGTTTTACTGCAGTGGTGCTTTTCACTCACAAATGTTGGTGGCATTTCTGTGTGAACTTCATGAACTATGAAAAGCACAAAGTGCTCTCTACTAACAGAACCATAAATTAACCAGAGAAGGTAAATAAAGCAGTATGTCGAAAAAGATTAAGGATCTCATAGTTTGCATGCAATCAAAAGTTTCCATCATGAATCACGTAAATATAAACTATCTTATTACTACTATGCAGAATGCTTGGTTGATAATACTGTTGCTACCTATTGGGAGCAGGTATAAACTAATGTGGCAATACATTTTTGATTTGGATAATTGCTTTCATTTATCTGAAAAAGTGGTAAGGTGAAAGTATTTCCAACGTTCACCTATATGAACAATTTTCACATTTACCTGTAATCGCTCTCAATTATCTTTTCTACTCCAACTTATCTCCCTTTTCTACTCCAACCATAACATATGCATATCCTTCCAAACTCTTCAAATTTGCAAAATAAAAATTGGTCTTATGTTTTACATATCTTTACATAAACAATATGACCCATTGTATAAAAATATGTAGTTATGTGCAAATCCTCGGTCTCTTCATTATTCCATAATCATACGAATATTGCAGTTTTGTTTTCTTGAAATTGATTTTACAAGGTTCTAGAATTAGGTTATGTACAAAAAACAAGAATTTCTATCTTGAATTTCCTCTTTCTGTAATGATCCCTATGTATATTAGCAACCATGAAATTTAGTTACTGAAACACAAGTTCTATTTTCTGTACTGCTCTAGTCTGAAAATACTTAAGTACATTTTGGTACAGTGTAAAACAAATTTGTCTCCCTCAACAGAGAGGATAGCGCCTGAGTAGGTATAAGATATTATCTGGTTCAACTATTTGTAAATAATAGTGCAAGATTCACATTTGGTATTTATTACCAATAAAACCATCTGGAAATGAGTGAAGTTTAAGTTCTAAAATCAATGCCTTACAGTATTTTCAACACTGGCTGTCACTGTTTAATAATTGTTTTTATAATGAAAGAAATTAATTATTACATTGTGAAGTAAGATTCAAAATTAATATGTATTTTTAAACCCCTTTAGTGACGTGCATTTCAGTAACTGATGCAATTTTTCATTGGTGAAAAATCTTTTTCCGCATCACAATACTTTCTTACAATGATTAAAGTGTTTGATCTTTATCATCTACTGTTCTATTAGACATCTGTTTTCTTTGTTTGCTCTTGTTCACAAGGCTCAGGAGCTCTGGGCAATAACAAAAGCACGGATTAAAAACACATGCAAATCAACATTTAATAATTCTTTTTATATAATGTAAAACATAAGAATAATTTTAAATCCACCACCATTTGCATGGTTATAATTCCCTGTCATGCATAATGCAAGCAAAACAAAGCAAAATTATATAAATATGCTCAAGAGAGAGAGAAAAGCTACCATTTCTTTAGGATGATTCACATATTAATGGCATTTTTTAAATTTATTATGCACTTTAGAAACTGTCTGGAGCTTATATACAGCAGATAAAAGCAAACTAGATGCACTTGAAATGTGGCTGTTTGCATTCCAAGGACAGAGAAATGAAGCAATACCTATACTTTTAAACGTAATCCATGCAGGTAACTCATTAGTATACTAGGATACTAACTGTACTATTTTGGACATCTCATTAGATGACCAGCATCCATGAAGAAGGAAATAAGCTAGAAAAAACATCTGGATGCAGGAGAAGAGGAAGAATTAGAATGCAATGGCTAGAAGACAAAAGTGTGTTCTAAAACTAAACTGGACATAGATAGGGGGAGCCATACAAGATGGAGGAAATTAGCAAGGTTTAATATATAGGATTGCCAACAAAACAATTCAAACACATAAAAGGCTGGGAACTGCTGAGAATAGTAAATATTCTATGGGATCTCCAGAGGTTCCAAGCAATCTAAGGAGCTACACTATTACTTTGAAACTGTTAACCATTTGTGATCTAAAATAAATGACCCATCAATAAAACACTTACATTTTTCAATTTTAAAATCAGGAATCCAAAGAATTTTATTTCAAATGGCAATATGTCCTACCGTTATGCAAAACATAACCCCTTATTACAGCTTTTGCTAAGTAGGTAACTAACCTTTGGTATAACCTTCATACTTACCAAAAGCTACATAACATGCTAATATTGCTAATAAATGTCTAACATTATACTTATCTGCTCCAAGAATTACAGCCAGATTGACTTAATGTGTTGCTTATTTTATAAATATATGAAAATGGAGCAGTACTTAGTTCTTAACTTTCCATATATGAATGTACGATATTGAAGCTTATAATGATGACATTTAATCAGTTATGTGGAGATTAAGAATCTGCCTGAGGGCAATAAATTAAGCTTTTAAAAGAAACTTGTCTCACAATACCCAGTAACATACAAGTGCACTTGTTTTCACTTTGTAACTAACCTTTGTGTGTCACTGATTCCTCTTTATTTCAGAATTTAAGGCATTTGAACCATTAGCATGGCTGGATTTAGTTTCTATGCAAGAGGGTGGGAGAATACCTACAGAGGCAGTCTTACAACACTGTAATGCTACTCCTTAGTATAATAAAATTATTAATAGGCTATGTAAAACTAGCTTGAAGTACCTAAAGAAATCTTGAAAAAATAGTGACAAGCCCTTTGTTCCTCCAAGGCAAGTACAGCACTTTTATAACTCTTAATACAACAAATGAATTCCATGAACTGATCAATCAGACCGTTGTACAATTACACCCCATTTCCGACTACCTACATTGGTTACAAGGATTTTGAAGGGGGAGCGGGAATACTGTGCAAGAAATGTTATGTGCAATTACAAAAACATTTTGGAACTCCAGCAAGCTTATGAAACAAAACCAGAAACTGCTGTAAACATACTTACCACACGAAACATTCAATAGCCGATACATAAAATATGGCATAGTGATGCATCTGTGGATGTCGATATATATGGTATTTTATGATCTTTAATATCACAAATACTAAAGTAATTGTTGCAGCCGTAGTTAGCAAGCATGTTCGAACACATGCCAAGGTGTCGTATGGCTCGAAGCATCCTTTATTGGCGACATCAAGGGTATCGTTACCAAATTTTCGACCTCTTGGCAACATTTTGTTCTTTGTAATAAATCTGGAAAAGACGCCACTAATCACAATCACATAGCCAATATTTTCGTTTTTATATTTGCAGTTGTTTTCCTTGACATAGTAACATCCGCTAATACAGATTATAACTACATTTCCATTGAACTGTCAGGGTTTGTTTATAATAAGATAACGATATCACTTGCAAGAGAGAGCTGTGCTACTCAGAAATACCTACATTTCTATACACTTTTACGCTATATCCTCATTGTTCTGTACTTCATTACAAATAAAATATATTAATATACGTTATTTATTACTCAAATTCATCACTTAAACGCTTTAATAGGTCAATTACACACCAAATAAATCGTTCACAAAAACTGTCAAAGTTCGATGACTGCCATGATGGGTATGTGGAAACGTCATTTCCGCCCTACAGTGCCCACGGCGGAAAGAACAAGGTTATCCAACCGCGGCGCTCAAAACAAAAGAGGAAAAAAACTCACTTCTATAAAAAGTGCTTGTCAAGTCCGTTTCTGTGGTATAATACATAAGTATTTTCCTCGACGAATGTAAATATTTAACAAAACGGGCAAATATATTCTTTGCTGATTATTAAGAAACCACAGCACATTTCCCTTCGGTTCAGTCATGTCAGCTCAATTCTATTGTAAAGTTTATTAAATCCTGTGCAGTATAGATTTTTTTTTGTGAGATTCTGAACTAGCATAAAACAATCATTTGAACAAGGATAGAGTTATTTTCTGCGATCCAGCTCTAATTCATTAGTGTTTTACTGAATTATTTTATTATTACTGAATTATATATACACACATACATACTTGCATGTAGTAGTGTAGTTATGAGAGAGCTAGCGCACTATATGTGCATACACGGGGAAATGTAGGGAAGAAGTGAGATGCTAGGCTAGGAGAGTGTTCAAGGAGGAAAATGCGTTTAAATGGGGGACTAGAAAATGCATTTATATGGCAGATATTGGGAATACGAGGAGTGCTGCTAGGGATGGCAGAACTTGAAAGGTAGAATTTGCATTTATGTGAAAGAGATAGGAAATTAAGGAGAAATGCTAGGCTAGACAGAGGTTAAGGTAGAATTTGCATTTATATGAGAGAGTTAGGAAATCAAGGAGAGATGCTAGGCCAGACAGGATTTGAGGGATAGAATATGCGTTTTATATGGGGATAGGCAATACAAGGAGAGATGCTAGGCTAGGCAGGAGTAGAAGACTGGAAAATGCTTTATATAGGAAGAGATAGGGACAACGAGGGGAGATGTTAGGAAAGATAGAGGTTGGAAGTATTTTGGAATGTATTCCAGGAGGGGTGGAATAGTTTAGCAGGTATTTAGAATACAGATATAGCTATAGATATTTCGGAGGGCACTTAGAAGCCATTTTTGGACACACGTTTAGCTTACTTAGCAGGTATTATGATGGTATTTTGATGCAGTGGAGCAGGCATTTTGCAACTTCTCACGGGAGTTAGGACATTTTAGACACATAAACAGGTATTTTTGGGTGTTGGCGTAAGCATTTTAAAGAAATTTTAGCCACTGAAGTAGGAATTGTACAGCATTTAAGCGTCCATTTAGAGGCTTTTAAGCCACAGGTACAGGTATTTTCGATCATTTTTTAAGTATTCTGACATTTTTTACAAACAGCAGCAGGTATTTTCATGGTATAGTCATACATTTTGAGGTATTTTTGAAGATTTGTTTTAGAAACTGTAGCAGCTATTTTGATGGTATTTGCATATCGTTTTAGAGTATCGGATGGTTTTTAGAATGGCAGAGATTTTTAGAAAATTTCGAGACATTTTATGCTATTTTAAAGTGTTTTGACACTTCAACATGTGTTTTTTCGAGGAATCTGGCAAGAGTATTTTGGGCTCTTTAAAGGATTTTAGATTATGGAATTAGGTATGGACACAGGCATTTAGGACATTGTGGTACACGGATAGGAGAATGACAGATGTTTCGAGGGCATTTTTGAAAACTAGAGCACAAATATTTCAGGATATTCATACAGGTTAAGATTTTTCAGAATATTTTGAGGTATTTTATGCTGTTTTAAAGTGTTTTGGCACTTTCAAAAGTATTTTTCTAGGGTTCTGGTAAGAGTATTTTAGGTTCTTTTTTAAACTAAGGGATTTGGTATGGACACAGGCTTTTAGGACATTCTGGTACACGAGGAGAATTCCAGGTGTTTCAATGACATTTGGAAACAGGAACAGGTATTTCTAGGCGTTGGTACAGGCATTTCGACGGTATTTTGACCACTAGTAGGAATGTTAAGAGTATTTTAGTGTGAATTTATAGGCTTTTTATACACAGATGCAGGTATTTTCGATCATTTTTTTTGCTGTATTCTGATGGTTTTTACAAAACAGGACAAGACATTTTTACGACATTGCCACTCGGTTTTGAGACAGTCTCTCATGTTTTATAGGATTTTCTCTTGTATTATATACAGATTGTGATGTTCTATACCCATTTCTATAGTTTTACAACAATATTGGCCTCCTTTTAAGGACTTCTGTATATTCTAATGCGAACACGTGGTAAACTATGTGTAGCTAAAGTCTTTTCTATCCCAGCTGTAAGCCCCTTTTGCGATATTGTTTTTATTCAGCTTTTCTTGTTTTTATGTGGTTATATTTCTTGGTTAGGCGATACATTATTAGATAAGGACTGTAAGGGTAGACACTTCTCCTCTTTTTTGTGGGCTTGAGATCAGCATTAAGATTTGTTCCTAACGGCAGAGTTAGCGCCTCACCTTTCATCTTATTCTTCTTTCTTCACTAGGTGTGCGCATATGTATACACAGCACCTGTGTAAACTTCCATTTTTTAAAATTGTAGACTCGTGAGATAATCATCATCTTGAGATCAAGGTTAGATTCTCTTAAGCACTATTTGTAAAGCTGTAATGTCCATATGCATATGTAATTATTCCATCCTCTGCAATGACTCTTTTATCGTCGTATGGAGCCAACGTAATTTTATTCACTTGCACTGAGGTGACAGCATGCTCCCGTGACAGAATCAGATTTATGGGCGTTCTTATTATTTCTTTGGCTTTAAAACAGCCTATATAACTGTCGAATGTAATGTACTGCTTAATAGCACTACGTTTTATGCCATTAATCATTTTTATCATTGAGCCATGGATATCTAGTGCATGCATCCTAGTCCGATAAAGCGTAGGATGATTTTGCCATTGGCCTCGTCTTTAAGTTTTCCCAGCAGCTTTTTGTTTTGAGTGGAGTGGCATATAGGTTGGCAGGGTAATCAGCTGTATCTAGATGCTCAAGAAAACTTAGCTTGCCCTGGTACACATCTTCAGCTATCGTCCGACGAATGAATGAATCAGTGTCCATATACATAAGCTTAAAGTTTTCAGCTTGATGTGTTGGTAACAACACATCATAATGATAGTGGTACATTAACCTTTTGCTGCGCATAGAGTATTAGCTAGTTGTTCTCCAAGCAGAATTGTGTCCATTTAAATTCTGAGCTGCTACTACAGATGTTAAATTAAAAGTGACTTATATACACGCATAATTATATCTTTTAGTGGCTAAATTAAATTGATTAATTAATAACTCATTTGAAATTGGTTTGCAATAAACAAGATTAAATATTATTGCAGTAATTTATATCTGCGAACATCAACCCCTTTGAAGACAAACAACACCTATATACATGCACCCCTTTGCAGTGCATCTTTATAACTCCGCAATATTAATAGCAATGAAATTCGTTACTTTAGTGTATTAAAAACCGGAATAAAATCTTCTATACTTAAGTGAAATAAACTAAAATAATTTCTGCAAAATTATTATGCTACTAACCCTTATAATTCTTACATCCCTGCCATTATTGTAGCGATGATATTGCTGCATGCCCATAAAATGTTACCTAGACTATTCTCTTGCGCAATAAAAATGTCATATATACACTTAAGGTTGTTAATGATTTCGTATGTACACCCTTGTGCTAATTTTGAATTTCCACCCCCTTTGCCTGATGATAATTGAGGAAGCACCCAATTCTACACAAGGGAATGTCATACTGTTTGCACTTCTATTGTGATTGTATGCCATGACCTGATGCTGTTTTCCTTTTCTTCACTATGCACTGAGCACACAATTTCACCCGGCCTTGAATTTTTACGAGGGTGTGAAGAGAACTTGGTGCAGGAGTAGCAGAAGGTAGGCTACGCTGAAATCCCGCTCGCATACGCGACGTGAAGTCTGCGATTAACTGTTGCACTAAATGTTGCCTATAGTAAAGATGCCTGTTGCCATGAGCTGTAGAAGCAGGTCTGTTCGAAATTCGGAATATAATAAAACTATTAACGATAACAACATTCGCTACGAAATGGAACAAGTATTTCCGCCATTTTTTGAGGATCAGCCGACACCGCAATACTCCCTCCTTTGGTCTGCCAGATCAATCCCTGCCTTATTAGGAGTATAGTTGATCACTGCATTAGGACAAGGTATCTTAATTAGTTATTTTCCCTTGCCACTCTCCCTTTCAACTTCCCCATCAGTTCTAGGATCGGAGTTGGTAGATAATAAAAGAATGTTCTCGTTATCATGCCAAATAACTGCAGTTGCACCTTCATATTGCAGTTTGCGAGATTCGCCCCTTTTCAATTTCAGTTGTTTTGGCTTTGAAAATTGCTTTGGCCAGTCTTTCCTTCCAGCACGAGTTGTACCAGATGCATAAATTTTCCTGTCCAAAAGTAATTTCATCCGCGTGGAAGTAAAAAAATTATCAAAATATACGTGATGCTAAAACCCCTTATATTTTTCAGACATGTTTAAAACAACCTCTTTCCCAAGTAGAAGATCGCTGTTTTTCGCCTCTTTTTCCCCAGATAGATTTTACATTCCAATAAATACCCACCTTTACTATCTACAATACTCCATGCCTTTATCCCCCATTTTGTTGGTTTAGCAGGCATATATTGTTTTAGAAAGAAGCGTCCTTTGAAGCTTATCATCGCTTCGTCAACAGAAAGTTTGGTTTGTAGAAACTCGCAAACTTTTTGATTATGTCTAAAACAGGTCGTAACGTATACAGATAATCGTAAGAATCTACTCCTAATTGTGGCCTTGCAGATTCATCATTCAGGTGAAGGTACTGCGATATCTTTTGAAAGCGGAGCAACGTCATTGCTTGTCCTACAATTGGACAAATGCAAAAATCCCCCAAAAAGTAATCTCTGGTTTCATGTAAATCCACCATCCCCATATATATCAAAATACCTAAATAGGCCTGTACCTCCCTTGAATTTGTAACTTCCCATTTTGGATCCACCTTTTTAGCTTGAATCTGAGCTGCATATCTGTTGGTTTTCTCCGTGATTTTTCCGCAAAAATTGGAATCTATAAAACTTCAAGATAATCTATTTCTGGACTTCCTGTAGGAATAGAATGATTTGCACCTGTAGGGGATGAAAATGCTCCTAACTTATTGAAACTCAAATTGGAGGTCCACTGTGTCGGTACTGCTTTAGTTTTAGTTTGCCTTTCACTAACTTTAGCCCCCTGTTCTGCTACCTGTATTTCAGCACTCTCACTGACACTTTGTTCCTTATCACTCTTTCGCTAACTCGCCAAACCAAGATTCGTCGGAGCTACTTTCGCGATCTAATTCGTCGTAAATTGCTACAAGGTTTTCCTCTGTTACCAATACCTTTTCACTGCAGCGTTTTCTAGACGGTGGTGTACTTGGAACAGCCTCCATGGTACTGATACGGCTATAAATGCGACCTGAAACTGCTTACTTACACAACTGCACCCGGCTTAAGCAATGCTATTTATGGTTTGCTATTACATACTGGCTTGCGAAATCGCTGGAACAATGCAGCAGGAGTACGTCTACGTAGACACAGCTCCTAAAGCCTGAGTCAGCATAACCAGAACCTATATGGAACGATAAACACATTTACTACGTTCTACTACGCTATGCATAGCAGGGCGTTTATCATTTCACTACGCTTTACTACGCTATGCGTCGCAAAGGGTAATGTCTTAGAGATGTCCAACACACTCATTCTAATGTATATAGGCTTGTTGAACACGATCTGTCGGGAGGGCATATGCTCAGCAGCTAGATTGGTAGCACATATTGCTCTATCGATAAACGTAGGCTTGGCAATTAACTTTTCCAGAGTCTTCTCGCTTGTAACCAGCCGTATATACATACGATTACGCAGATTCTCCATTGTTTTTCCAAACATGGCATTATTGAAAGGTTTGTAGAGATCCTTCTCGAAATCATTTGCAGCCTGTTGTCGTAGTTCGTTGAAAAAATCCACATAAGGTTTTAACCACTGAGACTGTCGGAATTGTAGCACGCGATGGATGTTTGTTAGCTATAGTGCATGTCTAAGAGCCTGCTTCTCTCAATGCTTCAAAGCTATGCAATGCAATACATACTTCTTCCGTGATCCAAGATGGGTTATTAGTTTCTTTGAGGACGACTCCTTAGGCTTCATGCACCCAGGAAGGAAAGGTAGATCGTTATGTAGATCGTGAAGTTCAGCGTAATACTCGACGTCAACTTCTAATATGTATCCATAAGGATCATCTTCTTGTAGTCTCTCTAAGTTGATTTCATTAGGAGAACCCCACTGATATCGACCATATGGAAGGGCGTGGCATATTGCCCAACCATATTGGTTATTTGCAATTCTCGTATGTGATAAACTGAACTGGTCTCGATTGACCAAACTTTTCGATGTAGGATTTATTAGTCTCTGCATATCGATGGAAAACTTGGCACACACTTCCTCTTATACCGGATTCCACCATGAGTAGTTGATCATAATCCTGTAGCAATTCCAGCTGAATTCTAGTATACAGTAACAAGTGTCCCAGAAGTCCTGGAGAGGTGAAATAATGAGCAGAATCAAGTTTATGTGTTTTCAGGGTCTGGTCCCTGAACGTCTCAAAGACATCAGTTAGAAGAGGAGCTTCTGAGGTTAAGTAGAGGTCGCTGTATTCACCCAGGTTTCTCACATTTAACAGTCTCCATACATTTCCAGCATGACTGTAGTCAGCATCACTAATTTATTTGTCATTCAGTTTATTGTAGAAGGTGCCCTTAGGGGCAGACAGGTTTCGTTCAAGATATCCCATGAAGTGACGTAATCATAGGGAAATACTCCTTTACGAGTCACCAACTTCAACTTGTCTTCTCCGAAGTAATTCGGTGTTTCAGGATATGATGTTAGATTTTTTACCAGCTTACCCAAGCTTGTACTCAGGAACCGAGAGCTATCCACAAACCGGAGCTTTATATATCCGACATACTTGGAGAATGAGATATAGGTGCTTTCTTCAGAGTTAGTAACTACCTCCATACGTTTAGTTATTCATCCCAATTCCTTAACAATGAAATCATTCTATATCCGCTAAGGTTATGCGGGAAGCTAGGAATATATTTAGGTGTTTTTCAGGCAAAATTGTATTCATTAGGAAGACTTCCTCAATATTCACCGGATGTGATCATGGTGCGTACTTTGTAGTTCTCTTCGCTAAAGATTTCCCACACAAGTAGCATACTGTAGGAGACTCAAAATCCACCTGTTGTTGATCCGTAAGTTTCAGAGGCTTGGCAGATTTGAATAATTATCAGTCTTCTTTGCAAGCGATGAGCAGCATCATAACTACGATATACATAGGGTTGCTTAGGAAGACCGGTTTCCAGATGTTCAACAGATCGAGCAGGTTTCATGTAAACACAGAAACTCATAGGTGTATGCTCCTGATAAGAGGCTGTATATGAAGTTCTAAGGTTGGGGATGCAGTATGACATGGATGCTTTCAAAGTATGCATAGATGACGTAAGGTAGTTTCAACATCCTTTCAAATTATTTAAATTGCACTACAGAGTTTTCCTTCGTAGATATAATTTACCCTTGCAATATCATGCTGGATACAGATGGATGCATATTATTCTAGTTTTTCCAGTCTACTTCATGCATATTGATTGTCAAAATGTGTACTGCAGCGCTTGCAGGTATATGCACGTTCTTTATGCTTAGTTTTCTGACGTAGAACGAGCTTCTCAAAATTCTTGATATATACGTAGTGATGTTTTCCACTACTGCCACCCAATAGTTACAGATCACAGTTCTCAGGTAGTTCAGTATCTACTTTTATTGGAACACTTCTTACTTCTCATCCAGAACGAAAACGTTGAGCAAGTGGAGTGGGGTAGAAAGCACAGCTGAAGTCGTACTTATCTTGAAGTCATTTGTATTTTGTAACATGTTGTGCATCCTTCTCAACGAATTTTTCTAATACATAATACATGAAGCATTTCTCGTCGGTATAATTGTATAAGCTTATTTAGCTCCAACAGAGAGGTATAGTGGTATGTAGCTACTTTCTCGTAGCGGATTGTACTTGTTGATACAAAGCCGAACACCTTCCACAGCAAACAGAGCCCAGTTGCTAACCTTAAGCTGCAACTTCTCCATTTCAGCAGAGTATTTCTTGAATTTCACTTCCAACGTGAGTCCAGATCCATTTATAGAAACACAGGCTGATTCTGTGTTTTAAATGTTTTGTCATAGGTTTCTCCGATACTGTTCACAAATGGGCACTCAACCTGCAGATTAGTTTTCACATTCTTGTAAATACTAAGCTCTTTATGTACTGCCTGGATTATTCACTGTTTCGCTTCATGCAGGTACATATTCAGGTCCTTGGATGAATCGCATCGTATAAAATACAATTTCAATCATCCTTCGAATGAAGTTTTGTATTCTTTCATGTCGCAGTGATCCATTGTTGATAATAACTGATGTTTAGTATATTCCAATCTGCTTTTCTCCTCAGGTATGCTTATTTCACATATATTTTCACAACGTTCTCCCTTATAACCACAATTAACGGATGAATTACAAGAGCCGCTTACAGCCAAGGGATTTCTTTCTATATTTGCCACAAGCGTATCTAGTAGCACTGGGAATGATAAACTTATATGCAGTGTTATTCATCTTTACTCTTGATGCAGACTTTCTCGCCTTGATAACGTTTATCCATTCTCGAAAGCTGATTATTCTCGGAGAGAACACGGCGTTGAACTCCTCAAGACTAATTAGCACAATGAAGTTCACCGTCCAAAGTTATCCTATTTATAGAGAGGGCACGAACCTTTCAGTTCAACCATGCACTGAGTTTAAAAATAAACGATATTTAAGCCTCTAAGCTCTTATATTTCAAAAGGAGTTGTATATGTGTTCGGACGTGTCCATAGGCATTAGTGCAGGTTCGTGTGTTTGGAGGAAGTGTTAGCATGTGTGGCGTATGTGTTCGTAGGCGTGTGTGTGTATGCACGTATGTGTGTGTTTATGTGTGATGGGTGTGGGAATGTTTAGGTGTTGATGTGTTGGTGCATGTATGTGTGTGGGCGTGTTTAATTGTCTCAATGTGTGTTTATGTGATGTTGTTGTGTATGTATGTGTATGTATTTATGGGTGTCAATGAGTCTGTGAGCATGTATGTTTGATTTTCTGTGAAGCATGAAGAAGAAAGAAAAAGGAAAGAAAGAACAAGGGAAAAATATTTATTAATCATTAAAGTTTTGCTGCAGTAAGATTCGAACTCAGACCTCGGCATATCTAAGTATACACCAGGGTTTAATCTACATATTGATATTAATTAAAAAATTTAATCCACCCGTATAAGTCCTTTAGTTTAATATTTATTAAACTAATAGGAAGTCGAACCTTTGGATACCTGAGAACACCTGTCATTCAGACTCGTAATTCTATAAAATCATTGAGTTTGACTCCACTTGTCTATGTCCCTTAGTTTCATATTTATTAAGCATTGAGGTTTCGATACAGCAAGACTCGAACTCGGACATCTGGATACCTGACAACGCTTTACATTAATCCACATAACACTATAATATTATTGTAATTAACTCCACGCGTCTAAGTATGATTCTTTATTAGGAATTAAACACTTCCGTTTTGACGTTCCGAGAGTCGAACAAGAACATCGGGATACTTAACTAGTTATTCACGACAAACTAAATAATATTACCAGTTTAATGTAATTTGTCCCTAGTGTCTAGACGCCCTAGTTCAGGAATAATAAAAAATCAAAGTTTAGGCCTGCCGGGACTTGAACCACGGCACCTTGAGACTCCTCCCTGTAAATAAACAACAATGACAACAGATGTGCATTATATTTTATGCTAAAAGGAGATATGTGCAAACAGTAGTAGTCTGGTCTCTACCCCTCAACCCCTGTCTAGCGTAACACCTCTCCTCGAATTCCCTATCACTTCCCATATAAACGCATATTCTACCCTTCAAGCCCTGTCTAGCCTAGCATCTCGCCTCGTATTCCCTATCATTTTCCATAAAACGTATATTCTACCCTTCAAGCCCTGTCTAGCGTAGCAACTCGCTTCGCATTCCCTATCTTTTTCCATATAACCGCATATTCGACCCTTCAAGCCATGTCTAGCCTATCGTCTCTTCTCGTATTCCCTATCTCCCATATAAACGCATTTTCCTCTTTGAACACTCTCCTAGCCTAGTATCTCCCCTCGTTGTCCCTGTCTTTCCCCGTGTATGCACATTTTCTGCGATAGCTCTGTCCTAACTATCCTACATACATACATACATACATACATACATACATACATACATACATACATACATACATACATACATACATACATACATACATACATACATACATACATACATACATACATACATACATACATACATACATACATACATACATACATACATACATACATACATACATACATACATACATACATACATACATACATACATACATACATACATACATACATACATACATACATACATACATACATACATACATACATACATACATACATACATACATACATACATACATACATACATACATACATACATACATACATACATACATACATACATACATACATACATACATACATACATACATACATACATACATACATACATACATACATACATACATACATACATACATACATACATACATACATACATACATACATACATACATACATACATACATACATACATACATACATACATACATACATACATACATACATACATACATACATACATACATACATACATACATACATACATACATACATACATACATACATACATACATACATACATACATACATACATACATACATACATACATACATACATACATACATACATACATACATACATACATACATACATACATACATACATACATACATACATACATACATACATACATACATACATACATACATACATACATACATACATACATACATACATACATACATACATACATACATACATACATACATACATACATACATACATACATACATACATACATACATACATACATACATACATACATACATACACGCACACTCTCTTCACACTTCCAGACATTGTAGTTTTGGAAGATATGGGATAATCCTAATTATTGCAGTATCCCCCAGAATCAGAATTGAATCCGGGGCTTCTGGACTTAGAACTTAGCATACTCACTACCAGATAGCAGTTGTATCAAAACGTTGGTTATTCTGGGATATTTTCGTTCGGTTTTCATCATCAAAATGTTTTCTTGCCAAAGCAACAATGTAAAGTTTTATAATAGTCCTATTCTAAAACAACAAACTGAGAATTATAACGAATACTTACAGTTTCCAAGTGGTATTGGTTATATTAGTCGCCAAATAATTTACTTTTAGAGGAATTTCTAAATCTGAATGTGTAACTGGTATAACGCTAGACTGCGTTAACTATAACCTTTCAGTCACCTAATAGTCATCCTTTGTGGTGTAGGGGTACCATGTTAGCCTCTATTTCCCAGGATTGCGGGTTCAAACCCGGAGGAGGGTGAAGGATTTTTCGGGCGTAATTACCCTTAGTATGGCCTCCTTCGGAAGGAAAGTAAAGCTGGTGGTCCCGTTCCATAGATTTACGGAACGTTAAAGAACCTCAAATCTAATAAAGGAGCCTTTGAGCAAAACTTCCGAACTTTCACGCCCAATATAGAATGGGACGCTAAGAACCATGGTAGTTAAAGGGCGACCATAAACAAAACTCATAAAAAAGGTCATGTGATATTGAATAATGAAATTAAACTTTCGTCAATCTACATCATCTATTGGAATAAAATACTAACTTCAGTAAAGCTTCTCTCCGTATTATTAAGACAGGGCTAAGCCAAAACTCGGAATGTTTATGTATCTGTGGCAGTTTATGCTTGCGTTTAATGTTCTACATGCTGCTGAGTTTAAATATAATTTATATATCAAATGGCCCAGACAACCAGTGGTATGTACAGTTACAAAGAAGTGCAGGGCCTCCAGAATATGCTATTACCGCTCGCGAGGTTTTTCGTCTCGGAAACCGAACAAGTCAAAGCGGCCGCGCCTGTACCTTGACTTCGCTTCTTAAAGTCATGTATAAAAATCTTACCTAGATGCTGTAAATGTAATCCTACCCTCAGCTAAACAAACATTGTACCAGTAAACACATTCCGAATGACACCGTTTAGTTCGGTCACGGTGACGTTTATGCTGTTTCTTGGAGTTCTTTGTTAAGTGAAATTGCTAAAGTAAAAGGTACATTCATACATGTACTTTCAATTGTCTGAAAATTGAATAAATGGCTTATTGCTTCAAAGTATGAAGAAAACATAATGCTAGTTTTGTTGTCTCTTACCTTACAGTTTTCCGCGAAAGTGTTGCATCTCAGTTCATACCTACCGACACGGGTGGCCTAGGTCTTTAAGACATAGATTCTGAACGGGAGGTCCGCTGTTCAAATACCGCCAGGACCATGCTCCCTGACTGAAGCTTTTTTTCCAGGTTTTCCTCAGTCTTCATGACTGACATATCTCAGGAGCTGCCATAAACTTAGGCCTGGAAAGTTTGCTTCTCAAATTTGTTTTACCAATTATCATTTCATTTCATGTATCATCAGTGTCCACACCTGTAGTGCCGTATGTGCTAAGGACGGGCGTTAAACACTACTACAAAAAAGAAAAAAATCTGATGTTACACTCATATGACTTTCTCTACTCTTGTACAAAATATTTTTACAAACGCTTATTCTCCATCTAGTTCATGTTAATCGAGATAAACGTTTGCAGACCCTATCTTATTGCTAATTTTCTTGTAGATGTAGGGGGAAAATATATTTACAAGGGCAATATAGAAAAAACAGTAGCCTTTAAGCACACACATATCTCTTAATAGCTGGTTGCTAGGTGCAGCACCATTCCCTTTGCCACAGATTAATACTCTTTGCATATCCAAGACAAAAAAATGAATAACGAATTTCCAATTGAGAAAATAAGTATTGAAAAATTTAAGGGAATAACAAGCAATATCTCGAAAATGGTTCACTCAACAAGAAAAATGTATATGACATAAATTGTGTATTTTAACGCGATCTACATTTTTTGTGTAGTAACATTTTGTCTATCTCTTATGGTTTACCAGTTATGCAAAAGTCGTTCACAATAAAGAATACTTTTGGATACATTCCCAGAAAATTCAAGATATACATTTTATTTACCATAAAAATATCTTAAACATATGATATTTTAATCAAAACCGTTAGAGCCATTTTTGAGAAAATTAAAATTTTCGAAAAATCTTCCATGTAAAGGGTACTCTGGGGTGGGGGGATTTTCTTGAAAACCTTCGTGCCGTATCTTTGGAAGATACTGAACCCAAATACCACGTTTGGTGTTTATCCGACTGTTCGTTTCTGAGTTATGCTGTTCACAGACACACAGACACACACACAGACACACAGACACACACACGGACATGTTTCCAAAAATCTGATGTGTTACACTCACATGACTTTCTCTACTCTTGTACAAACTATTTTTACAAACGTTTATTCTCCATATGCTTCATGTTAATGGAGATATCGAGATGTCAAACCTATTGGTAATTTTCTTGTAGATGCAAGGGGAATATGGTAGGTTTTAAGCGATAGTCAATGTTTTAACGCTGGTTGCTATGTGGCGCATTCCATTCTCTTTGCAAGTCCAGGACATAAAAAAAATGAATAACGAATTTGAGAAAAAGTATAAGTATTGGAAAATTAAAGGGAATAACAAGCAATATCTCGCAAACGGTTCACTCAACAAAAGAAATGTATATGACATAAATTGTGTATTTTAATGCGATCTACATTTTTCGTGTAGTAAAATTTTGTCTATCTCTTATGGTTTACCGGTTATGGAGAAGTCGTTCACAATGAAGAATACTTTTGGAGACATTCTCAGAAAATTCGAGATATACATTTTATTTGTCATGACAATATCTTAAACATATGATATTTTAATCAAAATCGTTAGAGCCGTTTTTGAGAAAATTAAAATTTTCGAAAAATGTTCCATGTAAAGGGTAGTCTGGGGTGGGGGGATTTTCTTGAAAACCTTCGTGTCGCATCTCTGAAAGATACTGAACCTAAATACCAAGTTTGGCGTTTATCCGACTCTTCGTTTTTGAGTTATGCTGTTCACAGACACACAGACAGACACACAGACAGACACACAGACACACAGACACACAGAAAAACACACACACGGACATGTTTCCAAAAATGATTTTTTTGGATTCAGGGAGTCTCAAAACATGTATTTCCGGTGAAATCTCGGTATCGAATTTTTGGGTGGAATGCAATACTTCCCCTACTACTATACGTAGTAGAGAAAGTAAAAATGCTTTTTTTTGGATTCAGGGGGTCTCAAAACATGTATTTCCGGTGAAATCTCGGTATCGAAATTTTGGGTGGAATACAATACTTCCCCTACTTACTATACGTAGTAGAGAAAGTAAAAAAGGAAATAAGAAAGCGTATTTATAAAATGTTAAGTTATGTTTATGAACAACTTTTCTTCAACTTCTGTGAATGGAATTCTTCATCGGCTTTTCCTTGTTCTTGGGCTCTACGATTCGACGTTATTCCTTTTCGATTAACGAAGTGACTTTTATTGAAAGAACGTTATAGGAAATACAAGCAATATCAGCTAGTGGTAGCGATAAAGATGCAATGGAGTGCGAGCTACCAAAAGGTTACAATGTTAATTGAGCTTTATCAGAAGCATCCCGTTTTGTCGACCTTCAACTCGAGGACAGAAAGGCAAGGGAATATGTGAGCATGGAAATTACCAGTAATTTAATATGATTTGCAAATCAGATTCTAAGTTCAACAGCTCTGTTCAGCTACTTACCTTTTATCGTTTTGGAGAATAAACAACTTTTCAGCTTTGGAAAGTATGGTATCTTTCGCCTTAAAAACTGAAAATGCAATATATCCTCTAAATTTAATTTTGCTGTTGAAGCGTACAAATTTGGTTTTATTTCTTTCTTGTGTTTCAGTCGGACAACTGATATAAAATATGACGCAGTAATTTGTATCACAAATTATGTAAATGTCAAGAGTAATTGTAGTGTGAATATGCATTGTTGTGTGACATTGATTTGAGATGTTTGTTGATTATAAGCATTGTCGAGAAGTGGGTTTATACGGCCTTACTGAAACTGACAATAATAGCGTGCAATAATGTAGCGAGGGGGTGAGCTGTTTATCATTATTAGAGACGAGCAAATGACGTTTTTCTTAGGAATTTGTTGGAACATTTTTTCCTAGAGCATATGTTTTCGTAATTTTAATTGGATATAAAAATAGACGCTAATGTTGGCGCGTTTTATTAACCAATAGCAGCTCAGTTATAATCTTTAGGCATATCGGGGTGTAGGAGTATAAAAAGGACTAAGTCAGAGTCAGATCTCTCCAGTCCATCGGAAACATTTGTGCATTACACGTCGCTGAGTTCATCAGAAACAGTCATGGTGAATACATAGCATAGTTTATCGATTTGCAGGTTACGCGTAGCAAAGTTATAAAAAATTTCTCATGTTGTAAGTTAATTACACAAAAAGTTTAAGTACGCGAATTAATAATGGGCAGTAAAGAAGTTATTATAACAGTTTCAGTTTGGCGAGTGTCAAGATTAATATGTGAAAATGAATAATGTGTTAAGACAATAAAAGTGTAAAACAAATTCTTTCATCAGTGTTATCTTTGGATAAAAACTCCTTTCCGTTTACACACCTGATTAAGAGATTTGCTTGACCGAGAGATCATAGCTAGCCGGAGGACAGTGAACCCAAAAATTAAAAACAATAATAGGCGCTCAGTAAAAGATAACACGAAGTGACCGCGACAAATTGTCTTTCATACGTGCGGCAAATAAACAGTAGCATTCTTTCATACTTAACAAAGAATACTGTCGCAAATAATATACTATTTTCACTGAATTACTTACAATTTTGGAAAAGTTGCTAGGTCGTGAGTTGAAAGTTTAGACATAGGTGTTTACTTATTTTAGAGCGATTTTTAATTTTTTTATGACCGAGTGGAATGACTCAGGCGGTAACATATGTGGACCGCATTCGGGAGGTCCTGTGGCCCATCAATCTGACCGAAGGTTTTATCGCGGTTTGTCTCGATCGCTGGGCGAATGCTTGGATAATTTGATCCGCGAATTTTCCTATCATCCCTTTCATCACTATATTTCATTTCCTTTTCCTTTTTCTTCATCGCCAAACCAAGCATTGGGCTGATAACCCAGTCATCTGGATATGCTATGATCTAAAGTTTGCTTGCTCCTCGACAGGCTGCTGACACAAGGCATTGGCTTATGAGGCCTTAGGTGTGTAAATCCTACTAAAGAGAGGGGTAATCAGTTAAAGAAGGAGAAAAAGAATTTTTTTCATGAACTTACCACAACATGCCTGGAAAGTGGATTTACCGCAAATGTAGCAGCCAACTTAACATATCCACTTCTTTTGCTGCTTTTGCAGCCTTTAGGCGCTACTCATATCACAGCCATAAGATTTATTATTAATATTATTATTATTATTATTATTATTATTATGATTATTATTGGTTGACATGAATACAATGATATTTTTAGTTAAAGTTTTATCATTTCAATCTTTCCTCTGTCTTTATTTACGTTTTTATTTCTTAACAAGCATTTAATACACGCATCATGCTGACTGTTACATTATCATAGAATGCAAAACTAACCGAATAATAACCTTTCCCCCATTCTTAGCATCTAACAACTTTTAGATTATAGCATATGCTCCGTTGTAACTTGATTTGGACTTATTAGGAACGAAAGAAACACTTCCTATTTGACATGCCTCCTCAGTTTCCGCCTCAAAGTTTTCCTCCATAATAGCAGCTTCTTAACGTTTTCATAATACCAGACGAAAGTAATCGATGACAATTAACTTGCACGGCTCCAGTTCAATCCATCTGACATTTAATTGAAAATAAAGTTGGTTATGGAACAGACATTCATATGCAGTCTTTCTAAGGTTGGTACTGGCCAGCCATTTTGATGCTTCAACCGTTATGAGCAACTAAGTACGTAGCATTAAAGTTGACATAATTATCTTTGTTCGTCCAAAATAGTATGCAATAAGTGTATGAGAATCTCAGAAATAGAAAATACTCGACTTAGTTTCGAACTTGAAAAAATTTCCTTGATTCTGTTATAAACCACTTACCAACCTTACATCGCAATGTACTATACTTATATTCTTAACTCCACACCTCTATCAAATACGATTTGCCAAAATTTACTCAGTGCTTTTCTTTAACTTTACTCATTTCAGTAATGAATGTTATAGCAGTGTTTTCATTTCTCTGATCCCTTCCACCGTAACTACACAAACACCTTGTTTCTGTGTGGACGGAATATTGGAAAGTTTGCTAAAATAATTTAATACATTTATTAAAATGTTTTGATTAACGCTGTTTAATAACATTGTTTTATTAACTTCGGTGTGGACTCACTATTAGTACTACTATAGCCTGCGTCACGAACGAAGGCGGTGAATGACAACCACGCAGACAGACAGAGTGGTCGTAAGTAAATGGTGATTTGGCGCGAATCAGGCCACACACTATTTTGTTGTTAAAGATTAATGCAGTACATAATACGTTTCTTACCTTAATCTTCGTTGTTGGTTTCTCCTTCAGAATCCGAATCCTGAATGGATCCGCATAGTGGAGTCGAATTATAGCTCGGAAGTATCGAACTTTATTGTTAAACAACAAACAAGTTTACTCAAACATTCTGAAACACTGTCACTGATTGTCTGACAAGCAGCAACTCTGACGTAGACGTAGCAGAGTTTTTGCTATTGCGCAACCGCCTTCGCTGAATGAAAAAAAATTAAAATTAAATTGATTTTTACTTTCTCTACTACGTATAGTAAGTAGGGGAAGTATTGCATTCCACCCAAAAATTCGATACCGAGATTTCACCGGAAATACATGTTTTGAGACCTCCTGAATCCAAAAAAAGCATTTTTGGAAACATGTCCGTGTGTGTGTCTGTGTGTGTGTGTGTGTGTCTGTGTGTGTGTGTGTGTCTGTGTGTGTGTGTGTGTGTCTGTGTGTGTGTCTGTGAACAGCATAACTCAAAAACGAACAGTTGGATAAGCACCAAACTTGGTATTTAGGTTCAGTATCTTCCAGAGATGCGACACGAAGGTTTTCAAGAAAATCCCCCCACCCCAGACTACCCTTTACATGGAAGATTTTTCGAAAATTTTAATTTTCTCAAAAATGGCTCTAACGATTTTGATGAAAATATCATATGTTTAAGATAATGTCATGAGAAATGAAATGTATATCTCGAATTTTCTGGGAATGTCTCCAAAAGTATTCTTCATTGTGAACGACTTTTGCATAACTGGTAAACCATAAGAGATAGACAAAATTTTACTACACAAAAATGTAGATCGCGATAAAATACACAATTTATGTCATATACATTTTTTTTGTTGAGTGAACCGTTTTCGAGATATTGCTTGTTATTTTCCTTAAATTTTCCAATACTTATACTTTTTCTCAAATGCGTTATTCATTTTTTTTATGTCCTGGACATGCAAAGAGAATGGAATGCGCCACATAGCAACCAGCGTTAAAATATTTGACTATCGCTTAAAAGCTACCATATTTCCCTTGCATCTACAAGAAAATTACCAATAAGATTGACATCTCGATATCTCGATTAACATGAACCATATGGAGAATAGGCGTTTGTAAAATTAGATTGTACAAGAGTAGAGAAAGTCATGTGAGTGTAACACATCAGATTTTTTATTTATAGACGCTCTTTAACTACCATGTTCTTAGCGTCTCATTCAACATTGGGAGTGAAAGATCAGAAATTTACGTGCCATAAATCTACGACACGGGACCAGAGACTTTACTTCCTTTCCCAAGGCAGCCATGCTAAGGATATTTACGCCCGAAAAGATCCATCGCTCTCCGCCGGGTTGGATGGAGGCTTACCGTTTCGAACGCACCCGAAATTTACCGCTAGGCATGCAATGCATCTTATCCTATGCTGTCGTCCTCCATGGACTAGGGGTGCCATGCTAGTCACTAGTTCACGAGGTCGCGGGTTCAAACCGCAGAGGACGATGGATGTTTTGGGGTGTAAAAATACTTAGCATGGTTTCCTCCGGAAAGGAAGTAAAGCCGGTGGTCCCCTATCGTAGATATACGGCACTTAAAAGAACCTCAAGCCTGATAAAGAGGCCTCTGAGAAAAAATTCTGATCTTTCACGCCCAATACAGAATGGGACGCAAAGAACCACAGTAGTTAAGGATCGTCCATAAATAAACATCCTATGCTGCTATTATATCTGGTGAAAATGGGCTATGTATAAGAGAAGTTCACCGAAAGTCCCTCTCGTACGAATATGCAAATTAACTAACCACAGCGGCGAGATTCTATTTTGTAATTGGCAAATCCTAGCTGAATTCATGGCAGCAACTGGTATTGATTGAATTACGTGGTTTGATTGCATTACTTTGAAATGAATGCAGGGTTGTATGTACGAACCGTCAATAACAGGAGGGAGAAAATGTGTGCAATTTAAATGAATGGATGGTATGAGCGCACATGGGAAGCTGCTTATTGGTACTGGCACTCTTAGGCATTAAATTTGATATTGTGGGACGGAAAAATAGCTGTACCCCGAGAATGTGCCCTACCTTTTGTTTTCTGCTACTATGCCTTTTTTACCTTAAAAATCTGAGGTGTTACAATCACATTAATTTCACTACCCACTTCGTTTAATTGTATAGCTTCTACAGGCTATTCTTACGAATGCTTATTACTTTCTCTACTACGTATAGTAAGTAGGGGAAGTATTGTATTCCACCCAAAAATTCGATACCGAGATTTCACCGGAAATATATGTTTTGAGACCTCCTGAATCCAAAAAAAGCATTTTTGGAGACATGTCCGTGTGTGTGTCTGTGAACAGCATAATTCAGAAAGGAACAGTCGGATAAACACCAAACTTGGTATTTAGTTTCATCTTCCAGAGATGCGACACGAAGGTTTTCAAGAAAATCCTCCTACCCCAGATTACCCTTTACATGGAACATTTTTCGAAAATTGTAATTTTCTCAAAAATAACTCCAACGATTTTGATTAAAATATCATATGTTTAAAATATTTTCATGACAAATAAACTTTATATCTTGAATTTTCTGGGAATGTCTCCAAAAGTATTCTTCATTGTGAACGACTTTTGCATAACTAGTAAACCATAGGAGATAGACAAAATTTTACTGCACAAAAAATGTAGATCGTGTTGAAATACACAATTTATGTCATATACATTTTTGTTGTTGTGTGAACCATTTTTGAGATATTGCTTGTTATTTCCTTAAATTTTTCAACACTTATTTTCTCAAATGGGAATTCGTTATTCATTTTTTGTCTTGGATATGCAAAGAGTTAATCTGTGGCAAAGAGAATGGTGCTGCACCTAGCAACCAGCTATTAAGATATATGTCGATGCTTAAAGGCTACTGTATTTCTATATTGCCCTTGCAATTACAAAACAAGTGGAACATAGTATACCTTAAGCGATAGTCAAATATTTTTAAAACTGGTCGCTATGTGTAAAATGTAATTCTCTTTGCATGTCAAAAGATCGTTTCTACAAATGTTTATCTCGATTAATATGAAATAGATGGAGAATAAGAGTGTGTAAAAATAGTTTGTACAAGAGTAGAGAAAGTCATGTGAGTGTAACACATTAGATTTTTCTTATATCTACTTCATGTTATTAAAGAAAGTCTTTGCAGATATAGATTCATTAAACATTTCGTTGTAGGTGCAAGGTGGGTACAGAAACAGTATCGATAGTCAGATGTCACTATACGGAGCTGGTCTTAAATTCCATACTCTTTCCGTGACATTGCGAGAAACATCCGAATGGCGACAACACTTTAAAATATAAGTATGAAAAATTCAAACCAATAAGAGCGGATATCTCCGAAATGGCCAAATGCACAGAAAAATAGCAGAATAATACACAAAAATAAATTGTGTGTTTTTAAACAGATCTACATTTTTATGTAGAGCGTTTTTATCCATATCTTACCTACGGTTTAATTGTTACGCGAAATTACACAAAATTTCTTCCGAAGGAAGAGGACTTCACAAGTTATTCTAAGGCAATTAAATATATACATTTTATTCGTCATGTAAATATCTTAAATGTGTTGCATTTTAACCAAAATCGTTAGTGCCGTTTTTGAGAAAATCTAAAAATTATAAAAACGTTTCCGTATAAAGGGTAATTTGAGGTGGGGGATTTCTTTAAAAATCCTCGCGTTGCATCTTTGGAAGATACCGAATTAAATACCAAATTTGGTAGTTATCCTGCATTTCGTTTTTGAGTTATGATGTTCACACACACAAACAGGCTGGCAGACAGACAGACACACACACACACACACACACACACACACACACACACGGACCATTTTCTAATTTGTGGGTTAGAGGACCTCATAACATATATTTCGGGTGAAATACGACGTCGAAGATTTGAGTAAAATGCAATACTTCCTCTATTTACTGTAAGTACGTAATGGAAAAAGTAAACGTAAAAAGTACCTATAGCATTGCATTTTGCGTGCGTTCGCAACATTTTGTGTCCTGCTTTCCGATGTTAATTGGACAGTTTAGAAAACGTCCCCAAAAATCGTACACTTTAACCACCTCTCTATATAAAATGGTTACTCTAAGGGCCATTCATAATGAAAATTAAGCGTTAACATAAGGAAGAAATCTTAGCGTACACTTAACGCCATATGTTGTCATTCACAACCACAAACGGAAACATTAGCAGTAGCCAATTGCAAGAGAACGTGAAATAGCTGACGATGAGTTAATTTGGTGGCTTGCAAAGCGACCTCCGACAGATACTACACACGATAAAAAATGTTATTTATATGCATCAAAACAAACAAGAGGTTGTAGGATACTTGCAAAAAGAGAACTGCCTATCATCACAATCGTAAGGCGGGTCTCCACCGCCTCAACAATCAACATAAAACACTAAACATAAACAATTTTAAAACATGTAATGCGAAACTTGCTGAGTCACACGTGTATGTCCATTCCAAACCAGAGTTTCCTCTGATGTAAACAGAAGCACGTGCTTCGGCTTGTCAGGAACCCAAGAATATACTCTTACGCCAACGTAAGTAGTTCCTTAATACATGTATTGTATTATGAAATATTAGAGCAGGAAAGGTATAGAACTGCACATTTTATTGCTGTTATCATAAGAACTCATCGTTAAAGGTAATGGATATATACTAGCTGTTAAGAGATTACAAAATATGATTTTCGCCTGCTATTGCGCTGACGCCGAGATCATCTTGCTTGTTAATACCAACCGACATGCACGACTGCCAATCTCTTACATACACAAGAAATGCAGCAATGAATTTCCAGAGGTGCTATCTGAGTACCGAATAAACGCTTTGCGTAACACAGGATATATGATAAGCGAACAGTCATTCATAATACACTAACACACATTTCCTCAGCTCAGGTCAAATCTTGTGATTTAGTCAGTTGGTATTTGAGCTCACATGGCAGAGGAAGGTGCGTGTAGTGCGAACACACTGCGAATAAACTGTTCAAACACAGAAGCGGGAAACATTTAAAAAGTGGCTAAAAACAAACAATACTTCATCTATTCAACTCACTATTACAAAAATACCCGACACTTGCATTATTGCATATTACGAAACTAACATTGGATTTTACAGGCGTTTCAGTGAGAAGTGTAAAGAAAGCGAGCAGGTAATATAAACAGACATAATACAACATAGAAGAGGATAAAATGTGGGAAGTTGTTTTAAGTGCGATAGTGCTGTGGAATTGTGGATAAGCTTCTCATTATTTTGGAGAGTAGTTCTGATACGGCAGCTGAGTCATCTTCGGAGGATTCGGATTTGGGTGTTGCACTTCAGCCCGAGGATTGTGATTAACGTAAGTAAAATGTTAATTGCCGCATACTTAAAATCGATTGCTACCTCAGGTTGCATTTTGAACTATGGTTCTCACGCAGGGCGCCTTTTTATAGATTAAATAGTGTTCAACAAGCACGTGGGAGGGGAACAAGCAGACATTATGGGCGGGGATTGCGAACTACTTTCGCGCGGATAATACAAAGAGTTTGTTTTCAGTGAAAGGCACTCTGGTTTGGAATGGACAGTAGTTGGAATTGCCATCAGCGTTCCGTGTCCACTGCATTAACAGGTGAGGCACAGTGTAAATACGTTGCGTTTGTTAGTATCAATGATACACGGATTCTGATTATGAAGAATCATGGCCTTTGTGGTCACAATGGTGGAAGAGGTGCAGGAATAATGGAAGACATTTAGTTATGGGTGCCCTCTTTTCTAAAGAATAGAAACAATGTGAACAACATCTTGTCTGAACTTAAAGCCCAGTTTCAAGAATTTTCTAAGAATGGCGAAAGAAGATATGAATTTGTTGTTGACTATAATTTCACCAGCAATTGCAAAACAAGAGAGAGACACATTTCTGAGCAGCCATATCAGCTGACCTGAGATTAGGCTTAACCTCTCTTTTTTCCCTACATCCTCGTGAACATTACAAAATACTTGCAAGGTCACGTAAACACTCCCTTTTGTTGACTTTATTTCCATAGTCTTTTAGGGATATATCCGAGATGATGGGTCTTGCATGAATCCCGTTAATTATCTGTATTGTCTTTTCTTTCGTTCACTCCATTTTTTCTCACTGGTAAGCAATGAATAATATGCATAGATCAGATCTGTCTGCACGAAGTTAGTCGAATACATACCGCACTCAGCATGTTTTCCACTGGCGTGGATGTGGAAAACAAGTTTGTTTAACGAAGACATGTTGAATCAACATGTTATACAAAACATTATTATTACTCTATTTATTTTACGTCGCTTTAATTCCTTGGTCATATCGCGATAGATTTGTTAGTGGATAACTCTTAGAACGATGTGTGATGGACAGTTAGTCTTCTAGGTCTCATCCCTGTAACCACCCGCTCCGTCACGTGTCACTGAGACCCTAGCGCATAGCTACCGGATCTTCTGCTTCGTGCCGTGCAGATGGCATTAGAGTGCCATCCAGTCCAACTGCCGCTCTCACATAGAAAGGCGGACAGTTAGCCTTCTAGGTCTCATCCCTCTAACCACCTGCTTCGTGCCGTGCTGATGGCATTAGGGACCATCTAGTCTAACCGCCGTCTTAACACAGAAAGGCGGACAGTTGTCATTCTAGGTCTCATCCCTGGAAATGCCATCTTGCTTCGTTACGTGCTCACAGAGATCCCAGCGCATGGCAGCCGGATTTTCTGCTTTGTGCCGTGCAGATGACGTTAGGGTGCCGTTCAGTCTAACTACTTACATTGTCTGTAGATAGATGGCATAGCATTCGCTGTAACCACTTATTTTTCATTTTTTATTGTTTTAGACTTAAGGTGGAACGTTGGGTCCTGGTATTAAATATCCAATCCGATATTTAGCTTGTCGACTGAGGGAAACCACGAAAAAACCTCAGACAGATTGGTCGGCCCACGGGGTTTGAATCCGGGACCCCCCCCCCCGAATGTGGGCCACAGACGTTACTGCCTGAGCCATCCCGCTCGGTACGCAAGGCTTGTTGGCCAGTGTAGACACTCGTTTACCGCCGACATGTTGAGCTCAACGTGTTGAATCGACATGTTTTGTTGATTCTTGAGGCAGTGGATACTCGCCTTTACACAAAAGATGAGTCTATGGCGACGAAAAATCTTATGTATGATGGCAGAATGATCACATGATGAGATTATGCAGAATCCCTCTCTGATTGGCTAGTAGTTTATGTTTCACGTAGACATAAACACTAAAACTTGGAGTTTATAAACTTCTTTCTTTGAAAACATAGAACGAGACTGAAAAATTCAATTTAAACCCCGTTTTCAGGATTTTTCCATACTTAAAATATTCTACACGAAGGAATATTTTACTAATTTGTTCAAAAAAAGTTTATTGCCTCTCAAAAGTAGATATATTAAAGAAAATGACAATGTACTTTTTTAAATAATGTTCACATTTTGAGAAATAAATTATTAACTTTTACAAAATCAAGAATTTTGGAGAGTACAAAAGACATTAATAATTATGTAAATAATTAGAGGTTAATATAACAAATCTGATGTAACAGATGTTTTTGTAATGCCATTTAGTGAACTTTTTATGTGACTATTTTTAAAAGTACATCGTTTGGAGCCTTTTCTATCAAAAGAATGAAGTTACGTAATAAAAATTAATATTTAAATAACTAGAATTTTAAACCTGGCAAAACATTACTGTTATTGTGCGTAATAACCCGTAAATTTCATACTGTGGACTTATCAAATTTAGGAGAGGCATTACCTTAATTTTGTACCGATTTCAACCAACTTTTAGATCTGTTAACAAATTTTCTTAAAACTCCCATACCTCTATAAAGTTTAAACTCTGTACTTGCATCAATTGACAAGTTGTTTATGGACGGACCAAGTAATGCGCCTAAAGTTACAAAAAATAACATAGATATGTGTTTTGAATAAGTTATTTATTTAAATAAAAATGAGTATCTACATATTATCACGGCTGCCAACTCTTCTATGGAAGACCCTATCAGCAGACAGAGCAAATAGATCACTCAGAGTTTCCATTCGTGGTACGGAGGTATTTACGCTCAAAGGTCGGGTCAGTCTTCTTGGGTCCACCACTGAAACAAACATAAAAGTTTCAAGAAGTTATATCAGCCTGAGTAAACTGAATAAACATTACAGTTTCTCCTAGAAGTCCCGGCTATACCAGAGCTTCTAAGGCAAGTTCGTTGTTAGGGTGTACGAACAATTAGAAAAAATCCCAAGTGTTACATTCACATGACTATCTATCCTCTAGCGCTTATTAATGGGTATAAAATTATTCTTACGAAAGTTTATTTTCCTATCTACTTCGTTTTAATCAAGATAAACCTTTCCAGAAATAGCTGCATTAGACATTTCGTTACAAATTCAAGGGAATAGCGATAGTCAAATGTTTTAGAAGTGAACGCTATACGCTAGCCTTAAAATTCCATACTCGTTCCATGACATCGCGAGAAACAATTGAAAATCGACAGGACTCTAAAAGAATGGCTTGAACAACTCAAACCATTAATAAAGGATATCTGGGAAATGCGTATGCCACAAAAAAGTTATTTGGAATAAAGTATGTGTTTTAACGAGATCTACATTTTTGCGTAACGCTTACGTCTATCGTTTAACGTTTACCAGTTATACAAGATTTCACAAAATTCATTCGAAATGAAGAGGACATCACGGGCTATTCCAAGAAAATTCGAGATATACTTTCCGGTGAAATCTCCACAACAAATTTTTGGGTGGAATACAATTCCCCTACTTAACTATACGTAATAGGAAAAGTAAAAGTTGCACGAAAACAGTTTGCCATCGATTTGGTTCTAATGGTAACAGATTTTTTAAACATTTTTATGCTAAGTAAGATAAGTTTGGGCTATTGAATTAACCCGGTTCTACTTCACCTTAAAGCTATAAACTACCTTTTGAGATTGAAATGTAATTTTTAAAACTATTATTACGTAACAGTATATTGCTGCACTTCTATTCTATACTTCTAATGTTAATGAAATTTCAATCACTTATTTTCAGAGGACACTAAAGTAAAAAAATCATGTCATAGCTTTTAAATGAAACCATTCGTTTAATAACTAGAGCTCAAAAGTTGTCAAAACAATTATTTTACCTCTAGAAACATTTATGCAAATCATAACATTATTTAATTATTTTAAAATAACTCATCATAAAGATCAACATATATCTTTAATATGCCCTCAATATTTGATAGCTCTAAATTAAATGCTTTGTAAAATAAGTACACCATTACACAGTAATGTAACATTAATATTAAAAAATCTGATGTGATACATTCACATGACTTTTACTACCCTCTATCTTTTGTAATGGGTACATAAACTATTATTACTAAAGCTTATTTTCCTATCCACTACATTTAATCCAAATAAACCATCGCAAAAATAGCTCCGAGTACATTACACATTTCGCTATAAATACAAAGAGAACACTGATAGTCAAATGTTTAAGAACTGGACGCTATACGCTCGCCTTAAAATCCCAGTTTCCATGCAATCGCGAGAAACAACCGAAAATCGATAGGGCTTTAAAAGAATGACATTGAACAATTCGAACCTTTAATAGCGAATATCTCAGAAATGGCTAATGCCAAAAATTTATTTTAAGTAAATGGTGTGTTTTAAAGAGATATACATTTTTATGTGGTACGTTTTCGTCTGTTGCTTACGTTTACAAGTTATGCAAGGTTATACAAAATTCCTTCCGAATGAAGAGGACTTCCTAGGCTATTTCCAGAAAATTCAAGATATACATTTTATTTGTCTCGTAAATATCTTTAATATATGGTATTTTAACCAAAATCGTTAGAGCCATTTTTTAGAAAATCAAAATTTTCAAAAGATGTTCCTCGTAAAGGGTAGTTGGGATGGGGAGATTTTCTTGAAGATTTCCGTGTCGCATCCTTGGAATATACTAAATTCAAATACCAAGTTTGGTATTTATCCGACTTTTCGTTTTTGAGTTATGCTATTCACAGACACATAGATACAGACAGACACACACAAACACACACACACACGTATACACACGAGCATATTTCTAAAAATTCTTTATATGGATTCAGTAGGCCTCAAAACATGTATTTATTGTGAAATCTCGGTATCGAATTGTTGGGTGGAATGCAATACTTCACCTACTTGCTATACGTAGTAGAGTAACTAAAAATTACATTTAAATTTTAAAAACTAATTTCTAGCTTCCAGTGGAGCAGATTAGAATCATTCTGAATTAAATGAATCCAAAGTTCCCTTATTTAGCACAGAAATTTAAAACTTTGTCTTTAGAACCAAATTTATACCATACTGTTTTCATCCATTTTTACTTTCTCTTCTACGTATAGTAAGTAGTGGAACTATTCCAAAAATTCGATATCAAGATTTCACCGGAAATACATGTTTTGAGGCCCCTGGATCCGAAAAAGCAGTTTTAGAAAAAGGTCCGTGCGTGTCAGTGAACAGCATAACTTAGAAACGAAAAGTCGGATAAACCAAACTTGCTATTTAGCTTCAGTATCTTCAAACATGCGACACGAAGATTTTTCAATAAAATGCCCCCACCCCAAACTACCCTTTACATGGAACATTTTTCGAAAATTTTGATTTTCTCAAAAACTACTCTAACAATTTTTATTAAAATAGCATAAGTATAAGATATTTTTATGGCAAATGAAATGTATACCTTCAATTTTCTAAGAATGTCTCTAAAAGCGCTCTTCATTCTGAATGACTTTTGCATAATTGGTAAGCCATAAGAGATAGACAAAATTTTACTACAAAAAATGTAGCTCTCGTTAAAACATACAATTTGTCATTTTTTGTGGAGTGAACCATTTCCGAGATATTCCTAGTTATTTGTTTGAATTTTCCAATACTTATACTTTTTTTTCAAATTGGAATTCGTTATTAGATTTTTATGTTCTGGACATGCAAAGAGAATGGAATGCTCCACATAGCAACCAGCTCTTGAAATATTTGACTATCGCTTAAAGCCTACCATATTTCCCCTTGCACCTACAAGAAAATTAGCAATAAGACATTTTCTGCAAATGTTTATCTCGATTAACATGAAATGGATGAATAAGCGTTTTTAAAAATAGTTTGTACAGGAGTAGAAAAGTCATCAAAACATCAGATTTTCACTTTCTCTACCATTAATGGAAAATTCAATCAAATAACAAGGAATATCTCGGAAAGGATTTACTCCACAAAAAGATGTATATGACATAAATTGCGTGTTTTGACGAGATTTACATTTTTGTGTAGTAACATTTTGTCCAACTTTTACGGTTTACCAGTTATGCGAAAGTCGTTCAGAATGAAGAGGGCTTTTGCGAACAATCCCAGGAAATTCAAGACATTTATTTCATTTGCAATAAACATATCTTATACTCGTACACATGATATTTTAATCAAAATCGATAGAGCCGTTTTTGAGAAAATTTCCAATGTAAAGGTTAATCTGGAGTGGGAAATTTTCTTGAAAATCTTCGTGTCATATCTTTGGAAGATAGTAAACTCAAGTACCAAGTTTGGTATTTATTCGACTTTTCGTTTTTAAGTTATGCTGTTCACAGACTGACAGACGCATACACGGACATGTTTCCAAAAATGCTTTATTTGGATTCAGGGCACCTCAAAACATGTATTTACGGTGAAATCTGGATAGAACATTTGGGTGGAATGCAATAGGTACTTCCCCTAGAGAAAATAAAAATGTAGATCTCTTTGGAACGCACAATTTACTTCAAACAGTTTTTTTGGAGCATAAGCCATTTCTGAGATATCCTTTATTAAAGGTTCGAATTGTTCATTCTTTAGCCATTTTCTTAAGTCGTGTCAACATTCACTTGTTACTCGCGATTGCATGGAAACAGTATGGAATTTTATGGCAGCGTATACCGTCTAGCTCTTAAACATTTGACTATCGCTGTTCCCTTTGTATCGATAATGAAATGTGTAACGTAGCTGTTTCTACAATGGTTTACTTGGACTAAAATGTAGTAGACAGACAAATAGGTTTAGTAAGAATAGTTTGTATATCCACTAATAGATAGAGGGTAGAGAAAGTTATGTGTAGGTATCACATAGATTTGTTTTCCTTGCGTCATAAGAGAATCTTCCCTCAAGAATTACTTCAACATTATGATAGGCCAGTGGTTGCCAGACGTTTCAAGCTAATATCCCTCTGCAAATATCTCCTATAGTTACTACGATTTTTACTTTCTCTACTACGTATAGTAAGTAGGGGAAGTATTGTATTCCACCCAAAAATTTGATACCGAGATTTCACCGGAAATATATGTTTTGCGAGCCCCTGAATCCAAAAAAAGCATTTTTGGAAACATGTCCGTGTGTGTGTCTGTGTGTCTGTCTGTGAACAGCATAACTCAGAAACGAACAGTCGGATAAACACCAAACTTGGTATTTAGGTACAGTATCTTCCAGAGATGCGACACGAAGGTTTTCAAGAAAATCCCCCCACTCCAGATTACCCTTTACATGGAAGATTTTTCGAAAATTTTAATTTTCTCAAAAATGGCTCTAACGATTTTGATTAAAATATCATATGTTTACGATATTTTCATGGCAAATAAAATGTATATCTTGAATTTTCTGGGAATGTCTCCAAAAGCATTCTTCATTGTGAACGCCTTTTGCATAACTGGTAAACCATTAGAGATAAACAAAATGTTACTACACAAAAAATGTAGATCGCGTTAAAATACACGATTTATGTTATATTTATTTTTTTGTTGAGTGAAGCATTTTCGAGATATTGCTTGTTATTCCCTTAAATTTTTCAATACTTATTTTCTCAAATGGGAATTCGTTATTCATTTTTACTTTCTCTACTACGTATAGTAAGTAGGGGAAGTATTGTATTCCACCCAAAATTTCGATACCGAGATTTCACCGGAAATACATATTTTGAGACCCCCTGAATCCAAAAAAAGCATTTTTGGAAACATCTCCGTGTGTGTGTCTGTGTGTCTGTGTGTGTGTCTGTCTGTGTGTGTGTGTCTGTGAACAGCATAACTCAGAAACGAACAGTCGGATAAACACCAAACTTGGTATTTGGGTTCAGTATCTTCCAAGGATGCGACACAAAGGTTTTCAAGAAAATCCTCCCACCCCAGAGTACCCTTTACATGGAACATTTTTCCAAAATTTTAATTTTTTAAAAAATGACTAACGATTTTGATTAAAATATCATATGTTTAAGATATTTTTATGGTAAATAAAATGTATATCTTGAATTTTCTGGGAATGTCTCCAAAAGTATTCTTTATTGTGAACGACTTTTGCATAACTGGTAAACCATAAGAGATAGACAAAATGTTAGTACACAAAGATGTAGATCGCGTTAAAATACACAATTTATGTCATATACATTTTTTTTGTTGAGTGAACCATTTTCGAGATATTGGTTGTTATTCCCTTAAATTTTTCAATACTTATTTTCTCAAATGGGAATCCGTTATTCATTTTTTTGTCTTGGATATGCAAAGAGTTATAATCTGTGGCAAAGGGAATGGTGCTGCACCTAGCAACCACCTATTAAGAGATATGTATGTGCTTAAAGGCTACTGTATTTCTATATTGCCCTTGTAAATATATATTCCCCTTACGTCTACAAGAAACTTAGCATTAAGATAGAGTCTGCAAATGTTTATCTCGATTAACATGAAGTAGATGGAGAATAAGCGTTTGTAAAAATAGTTTATACAAGAGCAGAGAAAGTCATGTGAGTGTAACACATCAGATTTTTTTCTGAAGCACTTATGTTTGATAATATAAGAAATAAATGGGTAGCTGAAAATAATGTAAATTGAAATACCATATAAAATAATCATACGTTAACTTATCAATACGATTCTGTTGCTTCAAATATAAACGCTGATAAGGGAAGTATTAAATATGTCAGTGAATGAACAAAGGGCATTCAATCACATTAATTTGCTAGAGCACTTAAAATAATTTGAATTTAAGTACCTAGAGACATTCTTCCCAGTGGAAGCCATATTTTGTCTTTATTAATATTTTTTTTAACAAAAAGCAGCAAGGTAATAAAAGCTGATAGTGAAATACATGATTCTAACACCAAACGTTAACACAATTCCTTATTGTAACCTTAGACACTAAAGCAGATAACAGCCATACTTATATTATGACAGTGGATCTGTTTATTAAATTACCCATGAAAAACAAAGAACATTTTCTGTTCAGTTCAACGTCCTTTAACCGAGTGAGTCATAGTGGGCGATGAATGAATGAAATGCGCAAATAATGCTCAAATGTGCCCAAAGTCCATGGAACTTAGTGACCAGAAATTGGTCTTCTAAGGATAAAGGAAAACCCCAATAAAAACCTTATCCAAGTAATTCACCCTAGTTGAGATTCCAGCTCGGACCTCTTGAATAGCAGGCAGACACGTTACCCCTCCACCACGGAAACGTACAAAGAATATTTTAAGACAATTAAAATAACATGTATTTGACAAATATGTATATCGTGCATGAATATCATTAGAAATTAATATTTCTGGTGTAACTTGGTACACGTCATGAAATGTGTATCAAATATGCTATGTACAATAAGTTTTTATTGTTATTTGTTATTAGAGTACCCATTTATTAGATAACAAGTTTTTGTTTTTTTCTGCTGGAGAATTTTTCAATACCTTACTTTTGAATCTCTCATAGCCCCCAGTTTGGGAACCAGATGTTAAACAAACATCTGAGGATCTCAAACTGTGGTGATTCGTGAAAACCTATAAAGGGATATAAATTTACTTTGATAAAATTCCAAACTGCTGTAAGCCAATTTGAAAAATAATAGCCAAGTGGATGCTAAGTAGAACATATTGAACGTTAGATGCTATTGTTGTCTTGAATGTGAAAACAACTTTTTTACTTTCTCTACTAAGTATAGTAAGTAGGGGAAGTATTGTATTCCACCCAAAAATTCGATACCGAGATTTCACCGGAAATACATGTTCTGAGACCCCCTGAATCCAAAAAAAGCATTTTTGGAAACATATCCGTATGTGTGTGTCTGTCTGTGAACAGCATAACTCAGAAACGAACAGTCGGATAAACACCAAACTTGGTATTTAGGTTCAGTATCTTCCAGAGATGCGACACGAAGGTTTTCAATAAAATCCCCCCATCCCAGAATACCCTTTACATGGAAGATTTTTCGAAAATTTTAATTTCCTAAAAATGGCTCTAACGATTTTGATTAAAATATCATATGTTTAAGATATTTTTATGACAAATAAAATGTATATCTTGAATTTTCTGGGAATGTCTCCAAAAGTATTCTTCATTGTGAACGACTTTTGCATAACTGGTAAACCATAAGAGATAGACAAAATTTTACTACACAAAAAATGTAGAGCGCGTTAAAATACACAATTTATGTCAGATTTTTGTTGTTGTTGAGTGAACCATTTTCGAGATATTGCTTGTTATTCCCTTAAATTTTTCAATACTTATTTTCTCAAATGGGAATTCTTTATTCATTTTTTTGTCTTGGATATGCAAAGAGTATTAATCTGCGGCAAAGAGAATGGTGCTGCACCTAGCAACCAGCTATTAAGAGATATGTATGTGCTTAAAGGCTACTGTATTTCTATATTGCCCTTGTAAATATATATTCCCCTCACATCTACAAGAAAATTCGCAATAAGATAGAGTCTGCAAATGTTTATCTCGATTAACATGAAGTAGATGAAGAATAAGTTTGTACAAGAGTAGAGAAAGTCAAGTGAGTGTAACACATAAGATTTTTTATTATAATTTTATTATTTTCTTTTGGGCTGTTTTGTCATACTCGAAGGTTAAGTTTATAAGCATATTAACGTTTCGATTACGCCTGCGATGACCATCTCCATGGGCAGGTCGAAGAGAATAATTTTAATACCATGGACATTTGCTGTGAAAATGGCCTAATATGCATCATAAGTATAATATGTATTTGTACTGTAGGTAACCGAAATGTCTTTCTGGGATTATTAAGTTATTAAGTTTGAAGTTTGCATTTTCTTAATTTGGTCTCATTTACTAGTAATTTTGTTAACTAAATAATAATTATAGGATTTCTTCTTAGATTTTGAATTTATCGCTTTATGCATTATGACATGTGGCAAATGTTCTATGCCATTTCACAGGTATTCGTTATGTACCATGCAATCAATACACATAAAATACGTTAGTAGTAATTATGAATGATTGGCTAGAAATAGTTTCAAATTTCGTAATAGGACTTAGATACTTCAGATAAGAAAAAAACATTCAACTGTCAGTAACGAGCTCAAGGAAGGAAAAGCCTGATCGACTTTCTCTATCCGTAACATCTATGTTTATGTATACAAACTACGAGGGCTGATCAACAAAGACTGAGACTGATTTTTTTCACAGATGTTTATTACTCCAATTCAATGTTCACATGATCTTTTTCAAAGTAGTCCCCTCCTACTTCAATGCACTTTTTATAGCGTCTCTGCCAGTCCTTGAACACGTGCTGCAGACCATTCTTTATCAGGTCCTTGAGAATCGCCTCACTTTTCTTGAGCACTGCTTCAGAGTTCTCAAATCGAATACCCCTAAGGTTTGCCTTTAGTGATGGGAATAAAAAAAAGTCACAGGGTGCAAGATCGGGGCTCTAAGGTGGATGTGGTACGCAGGTAATGTTGAATCGAGCCAGAAACTGCATGACTTGATTTGCGACGTGAGGCCGTGCATTGTCATGATGAAGTCGCCACCCTGTCCGAGAAAGCTCTGGCCGTTTCTTTGCAATGTGTTTCCTCAGTGTAGCCAATACTGACGTGTAGTATGCTGCTGTAACAGTAGTGTGAGGGGGAACTGCATGCTGGTAAATCATTCCATTACAGTACAAAAATGTGATCACCATCACTTTCCCTGCAGATGGAACAACTTTTGTCTTTTTTGGTGTTGGAGAACCTGGCGATTTCCACACTGTGCTGGCTTGTTTTCCTTCAGGATCATAATGATGCAGCCATGACTCATCACCGGTGATAATCGATTTAAAAATGCATCACCTCCATTGTCTGGTATGCGAAATGCACGTAGGGTCTACAAAATAGAGCATTACTACCAACCTACCAATACGAGAGTGCTGCCGCCTACCAACATTATACATAAAAACCCGCTCTTTTCAAATATTTATGTTACAGATACGAAACTATCACGGAAGCTACAGGAAAAAATCAGTCTCAGTCTTTGTTGATCAGCCCTCGTATTTACACAAATGTTATTTATCTACTATCTATTAACTATGACAAATATTCGGCAGAAATCACTGCCATGCTGTTAAGTAATAATGTGGAAATACTCATCTTCTAAGCTGGGACAACCCTGAACTGCTTAAAACTAAACGATAATTACATGCTGGCGTATACTCCTGTGCTCTTTGCACAAGTTCGTGAAAAACAAACAATTAGTAACATTTCAAGGTGATGTGCTTAAAATTTGAAAAAAAAAATTCAAATGAATATTTTGGAAATGGTTAACATCACACACATTTTTGACATAAAATGTATATCTGAATGGGGTCTATATTTTTCATATGCTAAGCCTTTATCCGTCTCTACAGATTTTGCTTTATAAAATTAAAGAATAATAAAAACGACTTCATAGGTTATTTAGAGGAAATTCAATACTAACATTCCAATGACTCAATATTTTGGTAAACATTATTAGTGACATTTTTGAGAAAATAAAAGTAATGAACATTGATTCATATAAAGAGTTCTATTTGGGTAGACAAATATTCCAGAAAGTCCTACACTGTGGCGTAGTGGGTTGGTTCCCAGCCATGGAATGCGCAATGTGGAATTTTCGGCCCATATAAAGGGCCGTGCCCCATCGTGATGAATTTGAGGAGCTGCGATAGGTAGCGGTCTCTAAGTTACGAAAGCCAACGACCCGTCTGTGTGAAGAATAGTGTTGACCTTATCATCTCGCGGGACGATCGCCCACTTCTACCTTATGATTACGGGGGTGAGTCGGCAGCAGAGTTGGTAGGCCAAGGCCCGCAAGGACTTCAGTGCTAAAAATTTAGCTTAAAATTCCTGAAAAGCTTCATCGTGTGTACTTGAAAGGTTTAAGTATTATTACCATTTTCGTTTTGAGTTAAGCTGGTTCACAAAAATCGGAAACGGGAGCCAGAACAGGAACGGAAGATATAAAAAAATGCGATCGTTCATAATTAAAGGGTGCCTTACCGGATTCTGGAAACGGAAACGGCAGACTTGGTAAAGTTTTGACTTTCCTGTTCCGGTTCCCAGTAAGGGATTATTAGACTCATATCTGAATAGCTGTCTTCATGACAGAAATTGTTCAAGAAGGCCTTGAACTAAGAGTGCTCCTAGAGCTCCCTCTCTAGTTTGGAAAACAAAACCGGGACACAAACTTTAATGTACACGATTTTTACAGAGACGTATTAGGAATTACAAATAGTTATGGCGTGACATTTAGAAATTGCTTATTGCATCTGATTTTGAAGTTGCTTAACCTGCATTTGGGTGAATTACAAGTGAGCGATAAATGTCATTTTGTCAGTCACAAACAAATGTCAACCCAATGCGCATAATCGGCTTTCCACGTTATTATCGATAAGCACTCCCTTTCCGTTTTGTATGCACTGTGAATCAAACTTTGTTATCTTTGCTTTCCATTCTCATTCTAGTTCCTACTCCCAATTTATTATAAACCAGTCTTTATGCAGCTCACAGGCACACATGGACCTGTCATCCTCCGTGGTGTAGTGGTTACTATGCCAGTCTCTAGTTCCTGAGGTAGCAGGTTCAAACCCGGCGGATGGCGCTGGACTTTTTCGGTCGTAAAAATCCTTAGCATGGCTTCCTTCGGAAGGGAAGTAAAGCCGGTGGTCCCGTGTCGTAGATTTACGGCACGTAAAAGAACCTCAAGCCTGATAAAGAGGCCTCTGAACAAAATTTCCGGTTTTTCACACCCAATATGGATTGGGATGCTAAGGACCAAGCAGTTAGAGAGTTAATAAAACTCAATTTAATTTTCATTTTTCAACATGGACCCCTTCCTTTTGGATTTAGTGAATGTCAGAATATGTGTTTCCGATGATCCAGAATTATGTCAAATGTAAGGGCTGAACATGCATGTAGAGAATTGTTTAAGATAAATTAAATTCTTAAAATAGGTCCGCCCATTAATTTTTTTTAAATAAAAGCAGGAGCAAAATTGTATAACATATTTCCTAGGGACTTCAAACTTGTTTAAATAAAAGTTTTTAAATCTAGGTTAAAACAGAGCTTTGTACATAGGGGTAAATTTTGACCCTGCGAGTATGTGTTTTACAGAGAGAGAGAGATGTGTATTCTTTAGTAATAATAATTTTGTAGTGCAATTTCTAATGTGACAGTGCTCAAAACTTGTATTGTTATGCATATCAGTAATAAATATATTATATTATTATTATTATTATTAAATCTGTATTGGGTCGAATGTATAACTTTATCTATCTTGGGCACCTAAGCGGTGGAGAAAGAAATAATACTTACTTGTTCATTACATAATGTTTGATTTTAATTTTTGCTGTAAGACTAATACGGTTGTGTTTGAAACTTCAGTTAAAAGCTATTAAATAACACGAGGAAAACAAATTAGAAAGTGTGTCTTCGTTTTGGTTAAAATATTCTTAGGTAAACTCTCGCAGAAGGGAAAGTGTTTTAAACTCGCAACTTTAATAACGGAACGAAAAGATGACCTGCTTTGTTCAAGAACTCTCGTTCGCTAAGCCGTTTTTAATTAACTTTGAAGTTATTCCGAGAGACACGCCTCGTTTTGTGTTTGTCCAGGAAAATGAATGGAATGCGAAAACGTCGAGAAATTTGCTTGCTTGTCATGATGGTTAAGATCTTACGGCTGGGTCTGCGGAGATGTGCTACGTCTAGCTCCCTGGACCGCAGGACGGGCACCGTATTACCGTCCTCGTAGAGACCTCGGTGACCCAAGTAAGGCGACACAACTCTCGCCACCAAAGACTCCAGCCTCAGGCGCTTCTCGCTGGGCGGGTAGCACTCCATCACACTCTGCAACAAGTAAGCAATGATATCAGTCGGAAGTAACGGTCCTGTTTGTTCCTGCATGGTGCTCTAGTATAGTGATTCGCGATTATAGTATTTTGCGTAGCTTTGCTTCTCTCTCTGGCCGACAATCTGCCTTATTTCCAAAATAGGTGCTATGTTTGTTACATATTTCAGTGACTCAAAGCATCATTATATTTTTACCGTGGCAGCTCTATCTAACTGAGCGCACAGTTAACAAGCAGGCATAGGAATGTCTATGTATTAAAGCTAGGTCGAAAGCAAATAAAGTTGTACTGTTAGTGGCTTTAGTCAGGGACTTTGTAGGTAAACCCTCCCTCCATCACTCGTACACTCTGTTGGCGTTTGCGGACAGCAGTCACCAGACCGTGTTTATCTGTCACTGTTTATATTCTTTGTATTTTAACAGAGCTAGGACAAATATCCCTTGGCTTACAATGTGTGCACGCTACGGGTTTGTATCGACAGTGCGGCGACAGGAAGGGGAAGCCATAGGTAACCTGGAACTGTAAACAGAAGCGTCAGAACATAAACACAGAGCTCACCGAGAGCAACTCTAACATACCGGTAACGCAAGCGAACAACTGACTGTTGGACTGTCCGTGTATTCAGTGCGACGTCACCTGCTCCTGGTAAGGTGGTAGCTACCTCGCTCAATGGATTTGTCCTAGGTCTAATTGTGACAAATGAGAACACCAGTTACTGCGAAACACACTTTATTTATTTCTAAGCACTCAAGTAACACAAAGCTACACTCGAGTCACCTTTGGCACACATTCGGAACACAACACACTGATCCGTCACAACTGAACTACTGAGTAACAACTCACAACTGAACTGCTGAGTCACAACTCACAACTAAACTGCTGAATCACGACTCACAACTGAACCGCTGAGCCACAACTTACGACTGAATTGCACTGCCCACTTGCACTGTCCATTTTTCACTTCGTCACTTCTTGACTAACAGAACTCAACGCCTGTCCTGCCCCTTATATAGGTCCCGCATACAAAGCGAAATTTTCTAGAAGAGGAACCTACGAGAAAATGTCGAAACGAATGTTCCAGAACAGGTGAATGGCACATAATGGGTATTGTTTCTGCACTCGCTATTGTTCCTACAGCCAGTGGAAGGCTCCACCCAAAAGCCGGCCGAGAGGCCTTCGGGTAGCACCGTGTACGCGGTCACAGTATTAATCTATAGTTTGAGTGTGGATAACTTGAGGCTAACTACTTAAGAATTCCTATGCCTGTTAACAAGTATGTATTAGGTGAGAATCGTGTTTGAATTATCAACAAATAAGTATCCTAGAATTACTTTAAAAAATCTGATTGTAAGTCGTGTTACCTTTCCAAACTGAATCTACAAACTGGAAGGAGTAAGATGAATCTGTGACAGTTGCACGAAGAGATTCTCCTATTGTTAGGCAAGGATAATGATGCTGATGATGATGATAATAATAATAATAATAATAAGAAGAAGAAGAATTAAAATAAATTATATAGCTGAGAGATAAGTCACTAAGCTATTCTATTGCAGATATGTGATTTAGTGCGTCAGCTAAATCATCTTCATTCTCAACACATTTAACGCTGCACGTTACATCAGTATCTTTCATTTAGACACAAGTGTCTATGGAATGTTGCATTCATTCACCCACAGGAAACCAGTCAAGGTCTATCAAGAATTATAGTCCAGCAACTCTTTGGGGACATGTGCAAGGCAATAACGTGAAGTCTTGACTCCTTTCATACCTTATCTAGCATAGAGTTAAATACAACTTTCAATGATACAAAACTTAAAAGTATCGAAAAAGTTTCGAAGGTATATCTCAAAGTATTAGACATACTTCGTTACCACCGACATATCTTCGGTATGGGTTTCCATTCCTAAAAAGAAAGAATAGCATTTGTTTGCTTTAGTGTCACGTACAATATTTATTATTATGGTTTCAGTTTGTTATCAGACATTAAACATGGTTTACATAAGATTCATTCATTCATTCATTATCTGTTTACCCTCCTCTTATGTAGGACATACACCCTCCAGGACTTACAAGCGGGTGCCTGGGGTCAGAGGCCCGTCGAGGAGCAGACACTCATGGATCAGACAGAGCATCCAGGATGGGTGATCAGCCCGATGCCTGGTATGGGACGAAGGAAGTAGATGAAACGAAATGTTAGTGAAATGGATGAAAGGAAAGGTGATGATGGAGCAGTTGGTGGAATGAATGGCGGGGGAAACCGGAGATCCCGGAGAAAACCCGCCCAGACGCCGCTTCGTCCACCACAAATCCCACATGCAGGCCCCTGGAATTGAACCCGGGCCGCCTAAATGGGAGGCGAGCGGTCTAACCGCTCGGCCACGGCGCCGCCGTTTACATAAGAATACGACCAAAACTTCCTTTGTGCTCCTTTGTTCAGCAAATGTTATGTCATAGAAACCACTGGTGGTTTATTTTTGTGTTTATTTTGTTGTAACTCATTTAAGTAGAATTCAATTTAAGAGCCTAGTATAAATTGCACACTAATTTTTACTTTCTCTACCACGTGCATAGTAAAGAAGGTTTTGTATTCTATCCAAAAATTCGATAACGAGATTTCACCGGAAATACATGTTTTGAGAGCTCCTGAATTCAAAAAAGCACTTTGAGTGTGTGTGCGTTTGTGAACAGCATAACTCAAAAACGAAAAGTTGGATAAATACCAAACTTGTTATTTAAGTTCAGTATCAAGAATATCCCCCATCCCAACTACTCTTTACATGGAACATTTTTCGAAATGTTTGATTTTCTCAAAATTGGCTCTAACAATTTTGATTAAAATAGCATAATATATTAAAGATATTTATATGACAAAATGTTTATGTTAAGTTTTCCGAGAATAGCCTGTGAAGTCCTTTTCATTCGGAAGGAAGTTTGTGCATAGTTGTACAACTGGTAAACGCTAAGCGATAGACGAAAACCTACTGCATAAAAATGTAGTCTTTTTACAAAACACATTTATTTCAAATAAATATTTTATTTGTTCCATTTATATGCCGCCTTTAACATCTAAGGTTATATCGGTGGCTTTGCCTTTGGAACAATAACTGCCCATTGGTAATGATGTTCACTCGTCTAGTGTGGTTTACTTACTTTGGGTTTTCTTTTTAAATATTAATTTCACACACACACACATTTACACTCTCATTCATACTTCCAGACTCTAGGGAGCATGAGGAATAATCCTAGCTAAAGAAAAATTCTAATCTTCCAGCCTGAGAAATCGAACTCGGGATCTCTAGAAACGCTATCAGACCATAAAGGCAGTTCTATGGTTCGAATTGTTCAACGCTTGGCCATTCATTGAGGCAGTATTTTAATACCTGAATAATTTCAATTGTACTTTATAATAAGTAAATTCAATAACAGCCCGCCTTGAAACAATATGTATGTAATAATTATTTTTAAATGTATGTTAACAGTCATAGCATATGCTTATTATTATTATTATTATTGTTGTTGTAAACATGTTTAATAATGTTATGTGAATACATTACATACTTTAATAATGCAAGAGCTGTGAGAATAATAAGTTTTAAGTTGCTAACAATGAGGTAACAATGAGGTAACCTTGAGGCAATAATAAGTTGAGAGTTTGAAAGTTACTAGTCATGATTAGAGCAACGATGATATAAATTCTGTGACAGTTTAAAATTAGCCTCAGTAGCAAGGAAAAAGTTTAAGTAAACTGCAGATTTTCTATTGGACTAGAATTAGCCAATCAGAGACTTGAAATACCGAAGCTTACAGGTTTAACGGTTGAAATAATGTTCAGTTGCTGGCAAACCTTGGTAGTGAGCAGATGAAATATGTGTTCTCTACAGAAATATTACGTGTGAATCGTAAAATATGTATACGCGCTAAGTGAAAGTATTAAAGAATCTCACAGCTCTTAAAAAGTGTAGTGCTTTATTAAAAATGTGCAAGGATTAATAAAAGAAGTGAATTTAAAAACTTAAATTCTGTGTATGTCTACAATTATTGTCGTACCACACCTTGCCTAAGATATACATGACTCAACAAACATTACTGACGCAGCCGAGGCAAATTCAAACATAAATAATATATATAGAAGCAGTTTTAATAACAAAGTTAAATATTATAGTGTAAAACTTGGAGCGTAACAACAAAATTACATCTTAAAATCAGCTTCTCGTACGAAGCAGCATATTGCGTAACAACAGTAACTATTACGTAATCAACTTCAAACCGACGCCCAAAGCGTATTGCAAAGTTCTTAAACAAAGTGACTACAAGAACAATACTACTGCAAGATGACTTCCCAAACAAGAAGCTAAATAAAAAATTACGTAAAATATATTACGTAACAAAACACCAACTTCATCTTTTAAAGTCCTGTCGATTTTCAATTGTTTCAAGCGATGTAATGGAAAGATTATGGAATTTTAGGGCTATCGTGTAGCGTCTAGTTCTTAAACATTTGCTATCGCTATTCCTTTTGTGCCTATAACGAAATGTGTAATGTAACTACTTCCGGAAAGGTTTATCTCGAAAATGAAATAGATAGGAATATAAGAATAATTTGCACATCCAATACAAAGCGTTAGAGGAAAGAGAAAGTCATATGAATGTAACACATAAGATTTCTCGCATCATTTCTCTTAAAACTAGTATCTTATATATTTTATTAAACATGATACCGATTAGTAACTTATCATGCAGCAAGATGCCACTGTTTTTAAACCCATCTCTTCCCTCTTTCTCTACTCTCAAAGGAGTTTCTAGTACAGACCTGTACAGTGTGCAATTTATACTATGCAGTGCGCTTAAAAAAATTACACTTGGTTAAATGGTTACATGTTTTTTTTTTTCTTTTTTTAGTATGAAATTTACTATAGGGGAGAGCTGCTGAAGACGGACTATTGCTCATGTTGGACGTTCCTCATATTTTGCTATGTAGTAGTAAAGGTAAAGGCACTGACGAACGGAGGGGCCCCCAAACCGGGGTAGAGCACCGCACGCAGGCCATCTGGTCCCTTGTGCTTCTACCCTGACCCCTGGGAGGGAAGGATGAGGGTAGAGATCTAAAGTACAACCAGAGAGATCCGGATGACGACGGGCGCAGGCACGGACGGGGTCCCTAATGTTTGCAAATTGAATGTATCCAACGCCGTCCGGGTCCACTCACAGGCCCCGAAGCTCCGGAGGAACCCCGAAGGAGTGCCTGCCCGAAATTACTCGGAGGCGGCTCTTAACCGAGTTTGACTCATAAGGTAATTACTTCATAGCAGTTGCGCAAGCGCAGAAGCTCCCTAAAACTTGCACAAGTTAAGATGTGCTACCGACCCTGTTGCCACGTTTACGCAGTAGATTTAAACGCCGTAGATTTTGAATTACTGTAAATACGTTACGATTAATAGCATTCAATGAAAAGAAGAAAAAAATCCGCAAGCTGTTTCACGTGACTTTGTGCTCTTATACAGCAGCCGCCACTGCTCAGTACTAATTACAGTCTTCGAAGACCAGGGTGTAATAGAGACGTCAACACAAACCTACAATTCTTCCCAAATCTCAAATGGAGCAAGTAGTATCCTTCATAGAGCGCACAACCACCGCCTGAACACCGTCTCCTGGTCCTACAACTCTGAAACAGATGCCAAGAAATATAATGGGTGCAGGAAATGAGGGGCAGGAGAGTCGTGATAGAAGATGGACCATTCCCTGCCGATCCGGGGAAACCACGAAAAACCCATGAGTCAGAGTGGGTGATCGCCAGGGATCGAACCAGGGACATCCCGAATGCGAGTTGCACATGTTACCGCGGCGCCACCTAGCTTGATCTAAATAAGGGGTAGAGAATAAAATAAATCTTTCTGAGGGCAAGGAACAACTAAAGGAGACCAGAGATATTCGCAACATAAAACAAGTGTTTAGTACACTTCCATCTCGGGGCAATTCTGTCATATGCGCATGTATATTACTTATCGATAAATATCGAGTGCAGGTATTGATGTTTTATACACTGCTTCAAAAACCACTTTTCACTTCTTCACCCAGAGTAAAGAGGAAAAGAGAAGCTTTCTGTAAATAGAAGGGTGGATTTAATATCAGCAGTTCCACAGAAATATTATTATTGTTACGCCTAGTGGCGGTGTCTTGGATAACAATAAGATACTCTCAACAAGAATTGAGTATCCAGCGGCAGTGGACATTTTCTCTTGCTTCCCCAATATACACAAGCCTGTATTTCACGTCGTAAGCTTTCTTTTGTCGCCACTAATAGGATTGCTGCCACCTCCACAGCGCAAAAGAAGCCATAGAAGACGTAAACATGGGATGCTAGTCTAAGTATAGTCTCAAACTGTTTTAGGTGTGAATTTCTTGTAAATATAGCATTCAGCATGGTAACTGGATTATATTTCTTTTGTCACTTGTTTCCATAGCAACGGCTTGTATTTGAATTACAAACTAAAGTGCCTGTAGATTTCGAGTGGTACATTAAGCTTCTGTTATTTCATTTCTGTATAACTTATTTAAATATTATAATCACTGTAACAATAATAATAATATTATTATTATTATTATTATTATTATTATTATTATACGCATGTCAATTTGTACTGTGATAGCAGAAACTACTAAGAAATTATGTGCGGTGTTTACAAATATTCCGGAAGTGAGTAGAACAGTTTAAAATGTTATGCTTTCTAGGGGACTTCGGAAAACGTTCGAAAGTTTGCGATGCGTGAGTAATAATACATCACCATTAATATTACATTCAGTCTCTGTAATTTTCTAATATCAATGTGAAAGGATTTCCACTGGCTGTTTTCTTTTGTTACTCTAAGAAAGGTCTTGTAAAACGAATACCTATTTTAAATTCATTTGCTTATTTCCGGAACACTTTAAATGAATTTTCTATACCCACTATATAGCGTGGACTCGTGTGCGGGAGATTTGCAGTTCAACTCTCGTCAGGACCATCCTCCCTCGTAGGAGACTTTTCCAAGTTTTCCTCAGTCCTTATAACTGGCATATGCCGGGGAGGTATTCTAATATTTGGCGTGGAACATTTTCTTTCCAAATTTCTTTCTCAATTATGATTTTATTTCATGTATCACCAGTGTCACCACCTATGGTAGCGTAGGTATGTAGTAAGAGTGGGCGATAAATACTACCCTCAAAAAAACACACATAGAAAAGACTTGGATAGAACTCACCTAGAGGAGTAAGGATTTTCGGTCCTCTCAGCAACGTGAGGAATATAGGAACTAAGATATCTAGCGATCTGTAGGTCAAGTACACCACTATGCCGGCTGAAGAAAGCGTGGTGCTCGCCACATCATCTCCCCGTACCGTTTGGATGACCGCCCACTTCTGCTGTGCGTGTGAGACCGGCAGTTGGGTAGGTAGGCTATGGTCTGTCAAGTTTTTTATGACACGAATTATTATTATTATTATTATTATTATTATTTATAGAGATGCATATTATTCTATCGCATTGGTATGTACTGAATTATTATCATGTAATAATACTTTATTATGTAATAATGCATTTATCATGCTTTGAAAGGATTTATAAGTTTTAGTTTAGGAAAATATTCTTCTTCTTCTTTAAGTTGGGGTGTTAGCCGCTAAAGAATTTGCATGAATAAATTGATTTTTATTACTTAAAATTAACGTTGTATCATTTCTTTTTTTGTCTAGAAACTAATTTAGTTCATTGCTGTTAATAATACCATCTTTTCTATGAACATATTTGTGCTATACATCTCTATCTGTGAGGACTCTCACCTGATATGAACTTTCCTCATTTAAAGTGGTGCTATAAATTAGCCATTATTGTTTAATATTTATGCAGTATTTCTCAAACAATAAATTAAATTAAAATAAATGCTGTGAAAGATCATTGCAGTTTCTTTTTCAAGCGCTTTTAAGGCGAGACTGTAATCCCTTCATTATGGATGCATTTTACATTTGCCAAATTTATGTACCTTTTCTCATAAGCTTTTGCGTGTTTAAGAAAGTACATCCTTTGCACTTACCGACATCTTTATTGTTGAATTGACTAAAATTATATTCACACGACGATTTTCATTTCTGTCAATCTTTAAAAGACTTTGATTCATTAAATCTATTTTTACATTTATATCTGATTACAAAATTAAAATAATTTCCCGTGTATATACGTATATAAAGCAACTATTAAAAGGCTATAAAATTTTATTTATGAACAATAAGACAGTTCTGAGGGAAATATGCTTGTTTTATATAGAAGACGAAGTACTTGTAATTTTGAGAAATCTGGACTTAAAAATCGAAAAGGAGGCATGATACGTCTGCAGTATAGCATTGAACTTACTTTAAAGACCTTTTTAGACAGCATAGCCTAAAAGTAGAACTTTTAATATAGTGCATACGAACTAAAAGCTTTACATTATCGACTAGTGCAATAAAATTTCGATACCACTCCATTGTGACAAACATTGGTTTCAAATCCAATCACACGGTAATTACCCTGTATTTGCACATATTTAATAATTCGACTTTGATTAGGTTTTACTTTTCATGATATTGTTTTACATGATTAATTTCTCATGGCGGTCGCATTATCTGTTCTCAATACAAATCGTCATACTTCAATTTATCGTAATTCGTTGTGAAGTTAACCTATACGTTATATTGGCAGTCTTGTGCTTTCTTTGATATAAAATATTATTCTTTTGTCTAATATAACCTACATAAGGATTAAACGGCGGAAATTATGAATTCGGAAAAAACCGGAAATGGCAGAGCCAGGTGAAATTAAAGATGTAGCAGAAAGAATAACACTAGAAGTACTTACCCAAAAACTCCAGAAAGCAATATGATCTGGCGTTGTCTGGTGTAAGGAAAAACATGTTGAAAATGATTTCACTAAAACTTACTGCTAGCGGAATCAGCAAAATATCAAAACATCTGATATCTGCTTCACACGAGAGTTGAAGAGAGTTTAACGCCGTTTCTCTTGTTTCAAGAATTTCGCTATAAACGTTTGTTGATCTCGTTCTAAACGGGATTTCTCTTAGTTTCAGGAACCAATATAATATTATTTTATTAATATTTTACAAATTCGAGGGTTGTCTAAAAAAAGTGTATGCCATACATGTTAAAAGTGGCTTTATTTTGCTCGTAGGATTGCGAAATAAAACCCTATTTTTAACTTTTCTATCATAATCTATTATTAGAGGCAACGTGTACACCCGTGGACAAAAACAATGAGTTATCCTCAGATTCCATGTGACGATCGGAGGGCTTCTTGTACCTTCGTAACAGCTGTGTTCACATGCAGAAACTCTAGAATAGTCTCTGCCCTATGAGTGCAATGGCCACCTTATAACAGTGTTTCTCAGTGGTGACGCCTATAAGCTACTGAAAATAAATCACACAGTTTCGCTGGCCGAGAGGTTAAAAAGGTAGCACTTGTCTCATAAGCTTCTCGGTTTAAATCTTGCATTAGTTTTGCTATTTTTATATTGTTAATTTTATGACCGGATGTGTAGAACATAATAATGCATTAATATAACTTTAGCATTTTAAGCTTTAAGCATGTCTATGCAAACAAAAACACAATTCTACTAAAATGCTCGTTTTACATAACAAAGAAATAAATGCAAATAAATTTTATCTTCTAAAACTAAAACACAAAAAATAAACAAAATTAATATCGGCTGTATGAACCCTGAGCACGTATAACTGTCTCATTTTCAGGTTATAGATGAAATTAAATCCCTGTAGTAACGAGGACGAGAAGCTACAACATCCCAGGCTTCTTGAATTTGTGCCCAGAATCCTGTACGAATTCAACACTTCCATCAGGATATCTTATCTTCATAGAGGGAATCAAAATATTCTCAACTGTTACCGTTTATTGTGCACTGTTCAGTGTAATGTCAAGCTGCCACAACGCACCTAGACCGTCCTTTGATATCCAGCAAGACACCGAGCGGGGTGGCTCAGGCGGTAAAGTCTGTGACCCATATTCGGGAGGTCCCGGGTTCAAATCCCGGAGGGCCGACCAATCTGTCTGACGTTTTTTCCTGGTTTTCCTTAGGATAGGATATTTAATACTAGACCCAGAGTTCCATCTTAAGTCTAAAAACAACAGTAAAATGAAAAATAAGTGGTAATAGCGAATGCTATGCCATCTATCTACAGATAATGTATGCCATCTGCAAAGCATAAAGCAGGGGTTACAGGAATGAGACCTAGAAATGAAATTAAATTGAGTTTTATTTATGGGTGCTCTTTAACTACTATGGTTCTTACCGTCCCATTCTATATTGGGCGTGAAAGACCGGTAATTTTGCTCAGAGGCCTCTTATCAGACTTGAGGTTCTTTTATGTGCCATAAATCTACGACACGGGACCACCGGCTTTGCTTCCCTTCCGAAGGAAGCCATGCTAAGGATTTTTGCGCCCGAAAAAATCCATCGCCCTCCGCCGGGTTTGAACCCGCGACTACGAGAACTAGAAGCTAGCACGGTACCACCAGTCCAAGGAGGACGACATAGCGCTAGCTGTTCATCACATATCGCTCTAAGAGATATCCACAAACAGATCCGTCGCGATATGACCAAGGAGTTAAAGCGACGTAAAATAAAATAGAATAAAAAAAAGATACAGATATACAACCATGATGAAACTTTGAAGTCACGTATTTTGCATTGTACTATTCTATTATGAACTTTGCCAAATGCCGTGTACGAAATGGGGTATATTGAAAATAAATGGTCACTATGTGTTGATTAAACATTATTAACAAAAGAAAAAAAGCTTGCGGTCGTAACCACAGAAGTACCCTACGCTTTGCCACAACGCTACAGAGAAGACACATATTTAATAGTGCCGTACAAAAATTGCTGCAGCGGCTGCATAACTGTATTGCGTTTGGTGTAAACAAGGCGCCGTGATGCGCAGGACTTTGAAAAAAAATTGGCGTTTAAGACATGACGGGTGTACACGGTTAATTATAATGTTCTAAAAATATGAGGTTCAAAATATATTAACAATGAAAATTTCAAAAATGATAATTTTGTACAAATCCCTGAAAGACTGCTTCTACAGTTAATGGTTAGTATACTAAACTCTGAATCAGAGGTCCTGTGCTGAATTTCTTATTTCTACGTATGCGAGTCAGAACCTACATAATGTTTCCAGTTTGAAGCTAAAATAACGTTAATAACGATTCAAAACCGGGTCGTCAGTGTAGCGTAGTGGTTTCGTTTCCGGCTACCGTACTGAGGGTACTCTCGTAGTTTCTGGCTCTGGGGTGGCGATTTTTAACTGGCCCTATCCACGCCTTCACCTCATTTTTTTTTAAATATTTCCCTGTTTTTTCGGTTTATTTTTTTTTCTGTGTTACTTTTTACCGCTTATTACCGTAAGCTACACGTATAGAACACACAGGCACAAACACCCATGCTCAGGACGGGACTCGAACCCTGACCCTTAGCTTGGCTGAGCACCGAAGCTATACACTCCAGCTACCACGGCTACGAGGGCCGGCGCCTCTGGCTTGTTCATGTGAAGTATACCCCTTAGGCCCAACGTGGTTCGGAGTCCACGGTAAAAGCTGTAGGTCCTCCCCCTTTTCATCGCCATTCTCATCAACACCGTACCATCGGAGTCAACGAAATCCGCCCGCTGGGTGCCTCAGAAATGGGTCCATGGGGAGCGTCAGAAATGACGACGGTTCGAAACTAAGTTACGTATTTACCTACATTACTTACCTGTAGAACTAGGAACATTTGTTTGATGGCCGGAGGAAGGCTACCTTCTGAGTACATTTCTTCTAATAGTGGCTCTAGACGTGCAGCCAACTTTAGAACTACACAGTCCCTAAATGCTAATAGGGTCACCTGCCGGATAGATGACTTCTGACTCTGCAAAAGAGAAAATAACGTTTATTAAAACTTAATACAAAACATTCATAGTTTTCTGGTCATAGTTTTCTTTAGTTTTCCTTCATTAAAAAAATCCCTCCTCCATTCTTCACCCTTTTTAGCTTTCCTCTCTGTCTCTGCATATTATCTAATCATATATTCATATATCTCAATACTGTCTACCATCTGATCTTCTACCTCTAACCCTTTTCGCATTCAATATTCCTTTCACTGCATTTCTCACCAAGCAGTTTTTCCTATTCAGTATTCCAGCCAATTTCCTTTCCGCTTCAGTTTCAGCATTATTTTTCTTTCTCTCACTGTTTTTAAACACTTATTCTTAATTTTGCCTGTCCATTTTACGGTTCAGCTTTTGTCCATAGCCAGATTTCAAACGCTTCCAATATTTTTCCTCACATTATATGACGTCACTCTCCAAATAAAACCCTTTACTGTACTTTCGTTAAGTTCTTTCTTCAAAGGACCACAGAATATTTTTCTTTTTCTGTTAAGAGCTTCCTTCACGATTAATTCAATCTTTATTTGACTTGCTGACAACAGTTCAGCGTTCAAATATCTAAAGCTGCCTACTACTTAATATGGAATTCGCAAGTGTAATCGTTTTACTGTATTTGAAATACGTACTTTTTTTGTCTTCGTTGCTTTTTAAATATACTGTGGAAACTAACAATAATGTTCATAACAAACAAGCTCAGCACGGAAGAAACAGGAATTTTGTCATATATACACACAGGGTGTTGGGATTGTACAATATCTCCAAAACTAAGCGTTGTAGAAAGAAATGTCTTTAATGAAAGTTGCTTGATATAATGGGGGAAGTAAATGCCATTAGTCGTGTTTTGTTTGGAGGACGTTATGATGATAATTTTAGCGTCAATTTAATGTTTACTTTCTCTACTACGTATAGTAAGTAGGAGAACTATTGTATTCCACCCAAAAATTCAATACCGAGATTTCACCGGAAATATATGTTTTGAGACCCCCTAAATCCAAAAAAAAGCATTTTTGAAAACAGTCCATGTGTGTGTCTGTGTGTCTGTCTGTGAACAGAATAACTCAGAAACGAACAGTCGGATAAATACCAAACTTGGTATTCAGGTTCAGTATCATCCAGAGATGAGACACGAAGGTTTTCAAGCAAATCCCCCACCCCAGAGTACCCTTTACATGGAAAATGTTTCGAAAATTTTAATTTTCTCAAAAATGGCTCTAACGATTTTGATTAATATCATATGTTTAAGATATTTTCATGACAAATGAAATGTATATCTTGAATTTTCTAGGAATGTCTCCAAAAGTATTCTTCATTGTGAACGACTTTTGTATAACTGGTAAACCATAAGAGGTAGACAAAATTTTACTACAAAAATGTAGATCGCGTTAAAATACACAATTTATGCCATATACACTTTTTGTTGTTGAGTGAACCATTTTCGAGATATTGCTTGTTATTCCCTTAAATTTTCCAATATACTTTTTCTCAAATGGGAATTCGTTATTCATTTTTTTGTCTTGGATATGCAAAGAGTGTTAATCTGTGGCAAAGAGAATGGTGCTGCACCTAGCAACCAGCTATTAAGATGTATGTCTGTGCTTATATTGCCCTTGCAAATACAAAACAAGGGGAACATAGTACGCCTTAAGCGATATTCAAATATTTTTAGTAGAACTGGTCGCTATGTGTAAAATGTAATTCTGTTCTGCATGTCAAAAGATCTTTCGGCAAATGTTTATCGCGATTAATATGAAATAGATGGAGAATAAGAGTTTGTAAAAATAGTTTGTACAAGAGTAGAGAAAGTTATGTGAGTGTAACACATCAGATTTTTTAAAATCGGAACCTATATTTTGTATGTTGTTTTCTCATTTGAAAATGGTTTGTAGAAATCTGTTTATTTTGTGATGCGGAATAAGGAAACAAAATAAAAATGCTGGTTCCCAGTTACGAAACATAACCTGACCCTCAAATGACAATCTATGGATGGTCCAACCATTCATTGCGCTCTTCGTATACAGCCATTCAGAATTTTCGTTGTTGTTTACGTTGGTGTAAGAACAATTGCAAACTACTTTATACAAATTTTGTTTAGTTTTTTATGATGAGTGAAAAAACAAAATAAAAAACGTTCGCATTTGAAAAAATTAAACTGACTCTAAAATGACCATCACAACGTCCTCCAAATAAAACACGATAATGGTATTTAGTTTCCCCCAAAACATCAAGCAAATTTTTCATTCAAGACATTTCTTTCTACAACGCTTAGTTTTAGAGATATTGCACAGTCTCAGTTTAAATGATCCATCCTGTAGGCGGTTATTAGTTTCTCTACCATGTACCTACCTAGTAGGTAGAGAATTCTATTAAAAAATTCGATGTCGAGATTTCCCGGAAATACACATTTTAAGGCACCCTGTATTAAAAAAATCTGATGTGTTACACTCACATGACTTTCTCTACTGTTGTACAATCTATTTTTACAAACACCTATTCTCCATATGCTTCATATTAATCGAGATATCGAGATGTCAATCTTATTGCAATTTTCTTGTAGATGCAAGGGGAATATGGTAGCTTTTAAGCGATAGTCAAATATTTTATCGCTGGTTGCTATGTGGCGCATTCCATTCTCTTTGCATGTCCAGGACATAAAAAAAATCTGATGTGTTACACTCACATGACTTTCTCTACTCTTGTACAATCTAATTTTACAAACGCCTATTCTCCATATGCTTCAAGTTAATGGAGATATCGAGATGTCAATCTTATTGGTAATTTTCTTGTAGATACAAGGGAAATATCGTAGCTTTTAAGCGATAGTCAAATATTTTAACGCTGGTTGCTATGTGGCGCATTCCATTCTCTTTGCATGTCCAGGACATAAAAAAAATGAATAACGAATTTGAGAAAAAGTATAAGTATTGGAAAATTTAAGGAAATAACAAGCAATAACTCGAAAACGGTTCACTCAACAAAAGAAATGTATTTGACATAAGTTGTATATTTTAACGCGATCTACATTTTTGTGTAGTAAAATTGTGTCTATCTCTTATGGTTTACCAGTTATGCAAAAGTCGTTCACAATGAAGAATACTTTTGGAGACATTCCCAGAAAATTCGAGATATACATTTCATTTCTCATGACATTATCTTAAACATATGATATTTTCATCAAAATCGTTAGAGCCATTTTTGAGAAAATTAAAATTTTCGAAAAATGTTCCATGTAAAGGGTAGTCTGGGGTAGGGGAATTTTCTTGAAAACCTTCGTGTCGCATCTCTGGAAGATACTGAACCTAAATACCAAGTTTGGTGCTTATCCGACTCTTCGTTTTTGAGTTATGCTGTTCACAGACACACACACACACACACACACACACACACACAGACACACACACACAGACACACACACGGACATGTTTCCAAAAATGCTTTTTTTGGATTCAGGAGGTCTCAAAACATGTATTTCCGGTGAAATCTCGGTATCGAATTTTTGGGTGGAATGCAATACTTCCCCTACTTACTATACGTAGTAGAGAAAGTAAAAATAGCATTCTTAAGGCTATGTGTGTATGTATGTGTGTGTGTGTACACCACAGAGGTGAGCTCTTGTATATCAAGTTCATTACCAATAGTTATATATATTATACAAGGAGAGCCAAAAGACTACGAACCGGCTGCGCAGTGTTTTTCCTGTCCGCATTCTCGGCGCTCGTTGCAGTCTGCCACTATCATCGAAAGGCGCGAATGAAACCATACAGCATTTTTAAAACTACTTTTAAAGGCTTTATTTAACAACTTAATGAAAGTTTGTTTGAGGACAGAATTATTAATAGAGATTTGTGACCCCCGACCTAAGCCCCTGCTATTTCTATCTCTGGAGTAACTTAAAACAAAGTATACAAGACAAATCCACACACCGTGGAAGAATTAAAACAAAATATCCGGCAGGAATTTGCCAGCATTTCTCAACGTGAACTACGGCGAGTGATGGATAGTTTCCTAAAGAGGTGCCAAAAATGCATGGACAACGACGGTGGCCAATTTCAGCATATCCTTTCATAAAGTTGGTAAGTAAAGCCTTTAAAAGTAGTTTTAAAAATATTGTATGGTTTCATCCGCGCCTTTCTATGATAGCGACAGACGGCAACGAGCGCCGAGGATGCGGATAGGTAAAACACCGCGCAGCCGGTTAGTAGTCTTTTGGCTCTCTCTATACATAGGTATATATATAATAAATATAACGAGATTTTTTTTTTAGATTCACGGTTTTAATGTCCTTTTTTAATTTACTTATTTTAGATCGCATGAACAACTAGATCATGAGCGACCATGTAAAATCCACATAACATTATATCATCTTTCAGTAAAATATATTGGAAACAACAAATGAAATAATATTTTCAGTACTAGCCAGCATTACGTACATTACATTAGCATTATAATAGTGCTTTAAAATGTAAAAACAATTGAATATAGTGGATATACAATGAAAGTTAAGTAAGTTATAACGTTAAAATCTTGACTATTTTAAACAAGAATGGTTTTAGAAACCATGGTGTTACATAAAGATAGTAGAAAAAAATCTTAATATTAAAAAATAAACATATAATGTATTGGGAAAAAATCACAATGACATTGGTAGTTTAATTGCATGGATAAATTTAATAGTATTGAAAGCAGTTGTAGAGTCATTCAGTGCTTCCTTTTGTCCTGGAGGAACTTTGTATTTTAGTCTATAAGCTTCTAAATGTTTGCAATAAAATATGTTTTATTATAAAGGTTACTTTGCAATGGTTATACAGAGTAGCTTGGCTTTTAGTTCGGAGGTGTTGATGTGTCAGTTGCGAATGACCAATTCGTAACCGGGTATAACTTTTCTGGTCCTGTCTTGTTTTAGTAAATAAGATAAATTAACACTTGTTTTACAATCAACAAATATTTGAAAGTTCTAATATAACTAAACGTAATCACTAGATTTTACATTATCATAAAATACTTTTGTGTGATACAGTACAAAAATAATATGGAGGTTCAATTTTACTCCTACGACAATGACAGTGAAATTGGAATATGTATAATTGATCAGACAACACTGGGAAACATTTTGTCGTTCGTTTATCTGAAGATGCATTTACAGTAATTATCAAGGCAGTGTAGTTACATTATTATTATTATTATTATTATTATTATTATTATTATTATTATTAAAGGGGGATTTTATTTGCTAATTTGTCAGATTTATGTGTAGAAGAAGTAAACCAGAAAATGGATCAGTGGGATATCAATTACTAGAATTGTGATAAATGTAGAGAAATGTTTATTTTGACCTTTGTACCACAATATCACGAACAGTAGCGGCTTGTGAGTATACAATTTGGATATTCACAAACTTTTAGAGTCAGACAGCTCTGAAAATGTGAAATACCATCCGCTGCATAATAGTTATAATTATGAGCAAACTAGTACAGCTGCAGCCGCGCCAACAACGACGACGATGATAACAACAACAACAACAACAATAATAATAATAATAATAATAATAATAATAATAATAATAATAATAATAATGCATAATTTGTCTGACACAAGAAAGCCCTTTTTGTGGATTTTGTTGTATACATAATTAAACACAGCGTTTTAAGGCAAGAACGAAGTAATATGTAATTTAAATTGTAGTTGAGACTATGGATGGAGGAATAGAGGCGTAGCTAGAGAGGGGGTTTGGGCGTTGGAGCCCCCTTACTAAAAATGGAAAAATTAATAGATAAAACCTGATGTGTTGCACTAACATGACTTTCTCTATTCATATACAACCTATTTTTACAAACGCTTATTCTCCATCTACTTCATGTTAACCGAGATAAACATTTGAGGAAACCATCTTATTGCTAATTTTTTGTAGGCACAAGGGGAATAAGGTAGGCTTTAAGCGATAGTCAAATCTTTTAAGAGCTGATTGCTATGTGGAGCTTTCCATTCTCTTTGTATGTCCAGGACATAAAAAACCTAATAACGAATTCCCACTTGAGAAAAGTATAAGTATTGGAGAATTCAAACAAATAACAAGGAATATCTCGGAAATGGTTCACTCCACAAACAAATGCATATGACATAAATTATGTGCTTTAACAAGCTCTACATTTTGTGTGTAGAAACTTTTGTCTAACTCTTACGGTTTAACAGTTGTGCAAAAGCCATTCAGGAAGAAGAGGACTTTTGGAGAAATTTCCAGAAAATTCAAGATATGCATTTTATTTGTCTCGAAAATATCTTAAATATGTGATATTTTAATCAAAATCATTAAAACTATTTTTGAGAAAATCAAAATTTTCGAAAAAAAAATATTCCATGTAAAGCGCAGTCTGACCGAAATACAAAGTTTGGTAATTATCCGACTTATCGTTTTTTAGTATCCTGTTCACAGACACACAGGCAGACACACACACGGATCTTTTCTGAAAATGCTTTTTTTTATTTATTCATGGGTCTCAAAACATGTATTTCTAGTGAAATTTCGGTATCGAATTTTTGGGTGGAATGCAATACTTCCCCTACTTACTATACGTAGTAGAGAAAGTAAAAATAACTTCATTAAATTAATAGTATCTTTCTAGGTTGGCAGGAGATACTTCCTAATCGTATCACTGGAAGCGCTATATTTACGCCGCATGTCTTAGACAATTATGACTAGGGCTGAGATATCGGAGTCGCTACATGGAGGAAAGCATATAGAATAGGAAGGTAAGGGTGTAAGAGTTGGCAATGACCCCGCGCGGTACAGTCTATACGAGAAGAATTGCGTATGTCTTGTGAACCTTTACTTTATTATTGCAGGACTATTTATAACATATACAGCTGATTAATCTAACTGAAATGCCTTTATTAAATCATTAATGCAAAACGCTACGCCATAATGTGCACATGGATAAGATTTTATGTCAATTTATTGCAATGAATTACAACCCGCAATTTTGTATCCTGAAGTTTATATAACGGAATATGGCAGAAACAAATGCCGCGCATACGTCATTAAAAATTTGATTTGATGGAGGTGACTCATGCTGTAGCAGTTTATCCTCACATTTTACAATACAACGCCTGTGTTTCTGTGTTGACATGACACATTCGATCTACTGTACGCAGAAGCAATTGTGCTATTGCACAGTTTACAAAAAGGGTTTTCGTTAATAATAGAGAAAACATTTTGCTCATACTCCAATATATAGTTTGAAACGTGCTCTTTTGACCCAAGGGAAGTAGATTAAATTAGGAATAATGGCAGATTCCTACTTGAAAATATATTCCATAAATTAATTAACAAGCCGAATTTCTTCCATTTAATAAACTCACACTTCAATAACATATATAATTGCAATTTACAAAACCCTTATTTGTTCACCATTCTTTACATTCTTTACGGCTTCAATGCTTTAAATTAAATTACAATAATTACAGAATTGCTTCCTGCTCTCACATTTACCGATATATTTCTAAATTAACAGCAATAAGTCTATAGTTCAGACGATCAATCTTTTCCCAGTGAAGAATTACTAAAGAGAATTTTGAATACGTTAAGCCAAAAATGAATTTAGAAATACCGTCCAAAATGTCTTCTATCTAAACGTTGTCCTGTTGTTTTCCTCGTAACCTAGCTCGCCGTCGAAGAAAGACTGATCAGCCTTGCGGACAGCACATTGAAGCAAGCTGGAACTGATCCGGCGCCTGCGCAGTTGACGACCACAATCGCCTGACGTACTGCGTGACTCAAAATAACTGCGCCCTTGCTTCTTGTTGTCGTCTGCTTGAGAACCACTACCATAGTCGTTTCACTTCTGTTCCCGTACATGTCAGCCTTCCTTTAGTACAGCCCAGTCGCCTAAATTAGATTTCTCTGGGGAGGGTCAATTTGGCACAAGTTTTGCAACGTGTGGACTTTCTTATCTTTCGTTTGGCATGTCGTCTACGTGAACACAGCGGTGATACATTTGACTCAACTGCACAGATAACTCTCTCGTTGTAAACAGTCGACTATAGAACGCCTATAAACAAACGTTACGACTCCGATGTCGCAGCCCTAATTATGACCAAAGGTGACAGAAACAGAAACTGTATTTTAGATCGTTTGGGCACAACCATGCTAAGATATCGGGGACATGTTTTCGTTCCGGTACTACATTTGGATGGTTTCCAAATTAGTGCAATATCTCCTAATTTAGAACATAACTAGAAACCCTGTTTTGTAGTGAAATAAAATGGCCTGCAGCGGTAATATAAAATACTTCACAGTCGTCATTAATTCTTATGCAATAACACATTTACCGCCTAGAATACGCAAAACATCCTGTCCTAATTTTAATCTCAATTGTTGCACCTTAATGGGTGAAAAAATCGATTTATTTAAATATTCTAAACTGAGGAGTAATTCATACTTATCATTTGAATCAATATAAATAGTTTAAACATGGACCCCTTAACATAACCCCCATAATAATCCTCTGGTTTTGCCACTGGCCTGGAATAAGCCGGAGAAGTTTCCGCGCTCGTGTAGGTACTGTATTACTGTAATAGGCGCTGTCTGTCGCAGTGTGCTACCACCTAGTGGATTAACGTAGGTAAAATTGTAGTGATAGTATGGAAACAGCGTGCGAGAAGCTTGGTACACGCCTTCAAAAGTGCACGATCCGAATGTATTTGACCCATAAGGTAATCACGTCATACCAGTCGCATGCGCAAAACCTCCTTAAAACATGCACAATTCAAGATGTGCTACCGACGCTGTTGCCATATTTTCATCGAATTTAGAAGAGTAGCTCGGTGGCTTTTAAATTACCACATACACGCTACGTTTAATAGCATTTAGGGATGGGACCTCGATATCGTCGATACCTCGATACTCTCGATACTCGGTGGTATCGAAGTAGGTTACTTTGAGATAAACCTTCGATACTTCTAAATGTTTAACTTTTGCGTTATCGAAAGTTGTTGCGTTTAACTTTATGCTAGATTAGGAATGAAAGAATTCGAGACTTCATGTTATTGCCTTGCACATGTCCCCAGAGTTGCTGGACTATAGTTCTTGACTTCGATGAATTTAATTCCATTGACTCTTGTTTCTAAATGCAAACATGCAGAACAATGAGGGAAGGAGTAGAGCGTCTCATGTAACACGCAGTGTTAACTGAGTTGTGAATAAACTGATTTAGCTGACACACCAAAACACGTTTCTGCAATAGCCTGGCTTGGTGACTCCAGCAGAAACAAATCAGAACTTACGAAGTGAAGTAATACAGCGTATGGAAATATTTGTTCTTTCATGAGTGCTCGTGTTCTTAAACAAAAATCTTTGATTCCTTCATATCTCATATAACACTTCCTTGATTTTTTCTTCACATTTTTAATTGTGTCTAATATACCTTTGTATTAAACATGTGTATACTAATGTATAAGGGTGGGTACTAGAGAGGCTTAATCCACAAACTTACTATATTTCTGAGCGTTATATGGCTGATTATTTATTACCAGATGAAAAACTACATATGCTCTCACTTGGAGAATGTCAAACAGGAGCAATTTCAGAATTAGCAAGCAATACAAAACTAATTACATGTCATAATTCAGTGAATAAGTTTTCGCCTTTACAGTGTTTTATAAAATGAGTATCGTATATCGGTGTTCAAAAATCAGTATCGGCATCGTGTATCGAGAAATAGTGGTATCGTCCCATCAATAAATTAGCATTCAAAGAAAAATAACCAACAAATCTTCAAGGTGTCAAAAGTTAGGGTGTTCACATGTTCTTATGCTTATATACAGCAACCGCCATTGATCAGGATTTCCCTCGTAAAATTTGCTTATTGGTGCATCTAATATCCTGCATTGAGTGTAATGTGCGCACTAGAAAAGGTTGACAACCCCTGCGCTAGTCCATGTTAAACAATTTTGAAAGAAATTCAACTCAATTGAGTTTTATTTATGGAAGCTCTTTAACTGCTATGGTCCTTAACATCCCATTCTATATTGGACGTGAAAGACCAGACATTTTGCTCAGAGGCCTCTATCAGGCTTGAGGTGCTTTTACGTGCCATGAATCTACGACAGGGGACCACCGATTTTACTTCCCTTCCGAAGGATGCCATGCTAAGAATGTTTACACCCAAAAACTCCATCGCCCTCCGCCGGGTTTGAACCCGCGACCTCGGGAATTAGGGGCTAGCACGGGATTTCCTAAAGTCCATGTCAGATAAATGAAACTAGTTGAATAGTCATTCGAGATTTAAAAAGCCACCCATGGAACATGGGTAAGCCCAGTAATCTTTATATACTTTACATATATGTAACAGGAAAACTTAACAGCATAATAAATAATCGTCAGGAAGTCGAGTAATATTTGTAGTGGGTATCTGTTAATATTCCGGAGCGTTGTATATCTCAAGGATACCGGAAGTGTTTGCAGCGTCCTTGGTAGAGGCCCGCCCAGAATAATAACTCACTATACATTGACCTCGCTAGCGTCCCTCAGTCATTCGTCATTAGCAGAGCCTGGATTTTCATGACCTAAAATATTTGAAAACATTACTGTAAAACTTTAAAAAGTGACACAATTAAAAATCTGATATGTTTTATTTCACACAGTTTCTCTATCCATTCTTCTGCAAACTATTCTTACAAAACATTCTTAACATTTCTAGTTAATCGAGGTCAACTTTCGTTAAACATTTAACATTTAGACATTTCATAATAGGTATAAGGATACAGCAGCTAAAACGATAGTCACATTTTACTTTCTCTACTAAGTATAGTAAGTTGGGGAAGTACTGTATTCCACCCAAAAATTCGATACCGGGGTTTCACCGGACATACATGTTTTCAGACCCCCTGAATCCAAAAAAGCATTTTTGGAAACATATCCGTGTGTGTCTGTGTGTGTGTGTTGTCTGTGTGTCTGTCTGTGTGTGTGTCTGTGAACAGCATAACTCAGAAACGAACAGTCGGATAAACACCAAACTTGGTATTTAGGTTCAGTGCCTTCCAGAGATGCGACACGAAGGTTTTCAAGAAAATCCCTCCACCCCGGACTACCCTTTACATGAAATATTTTTCGAAAATTTTAATTTTCTCAAAAATAGTTCTAACGATTTTGATTAAAATATCATATGTTTAAGATATTTTCATGACAAATGAAATGTATATCTCAAATTTTCTGGGAATGTCTCCAAAAGTATTCTTCATTGTGAATGACGTTTGCATAACTGTAAACCATAAGAGATAGACAAAATTTTACTACGCAAAATATGTAGATCGCGTTAAAATACACAATTTATGTCATATACATTTTTTTGTTGAGTGAACCATTTTCGAGATATTGCTTATTATTTCCTTAAATTTTCCAATACTTATACGTTTTCTCAAATTCGTTATTCATTGTTTTTATGCTCTTGACATACAAAGAGAATGGAATGCGCCACATAGCAACAAGCGGTTAAAAGATTGACTATCGCTTAAAACCTACCACATTCCCGTTGCATCTATAAGATAATTAGCAATAAGATTAACATCTCGATTAACATGAAGCATATGGAGAATAAGCGTTTTTAAAAATAGTTTGTACAAGAGTAGAGAAAGTCATGTGAGTGTAACACATCAGATTTTTTAAAAACGTGTCGCTACGTGATGACTTTGAAATTCTATCCTCTTTGAATGACCACGAGAAAAATGAATAGTGACTTGTTACTAGCAAAAATTATAAGGATTTGAAATTTCAGACTAACAACACAGAATATCTCGGAAATGGTTAACGCGACAAAAAATGTATTTGCCATAAATTGTGCACTTCAACGAGATCTACTTTTTTGTGTAGTAAGATTTTGTCTATCTCTTACGGTTTACCAGTTACACAAAAGCCATTCAGAATGAAGAGGATTTCAGAGGCTATTCCTAGAAAATAAAACACATATATTTTATTTGTCATGTAGATATGTTAAACATATGGTATTTTAATCAAAATCGTTAGAGTGTAAAGTTTGCGGAAGTAAAAAATAACGAAAACATTTCCATTTAAAGCGTAGTTTTGGGTGTCTGATGCTTGGAAGACGCTGAACGTAAGTACCAAGTTTGGTGTTTAACCGGATTTTAGTTTTTGAGTTATACTGTTCACTGGTGACAGACAGATAGACACACACCCCCACACTGGCGTTTTTCTAGAAATTTCGTTTTTATTCGGGACGCCTCAAAACGTATAATTCCAGTGAAATCTAGGTATCGAATTTTTGGTGGAATACAATACTTACTCTAATTATATAGTAGAGAAAATAGAAATTAAGATACCCGCTCCAAATATGTTTCCTTTACGTTTGATCCAGACAAGAAGATTTTACTACTGCGTTTAATAATGCTTAGAAATTTCAGGTCTAAAATTATGTGCTGTTTCTTTGGAAACACCTCATTCGTCAATAAACATCTTCAGGCTAAGATAGGGAAATGCCATAATAGCGTTGAGAAAGTAGTACAGGCCTTATAGCAACAAAAATAAGTAAATTGAATTTTATTTATGGACGCTCTTTAACTGCTGCGGTCCTTAGCGTCCCATTCTATATTGGGCGTGAAAGACCGGTAATTTCCCTCAGAGGCCTCTTTATCAGGCTTGAGGTTCTTTTACGTCCGTAAATCTACTACATGGGACCACCGGCTTTACTTCCCTTCCGAAGGAAGCCATGCTAAGGATGTTTATAGCAACAGCATTACAACATGTCAAAAGATACGTGGCAGTTTTTCTATATGTGGAGAGACGATTCGTTTGCAACAGTAGCGTGCAACGCTCTGCTCTTTGCTACGCATTATACATCCCCACTTTCTGTTTTCCATTTTAGCTTATTTAATTTTTCACTACACAATGACATTTGTTCCATCTCAGGCGCTGTGTACCCTACATTTTAAAAAACCGGCTATCGTAAGAATAAAATATCAGTCGGGTTGTATGTAACATAGTTCCCTTATTATCCATAGGTAGGCAATAATGTTTCTGAATACAAGACAAGATAAAACCCTAAATTCTAGAGTGCATGTAAAGAAATAAAAGGCATAGTCTATAACCTCTGTACTATTTTTTTTTCAATGTTAGAGGCAACATGAATACTTGGGGTTGAAACTGAAATATCGAAGCTCCTCATTCATTGTGTTTGGGCTTCTTATTTATTTTATTTTGAAACAGGAAAGTAAATCTGACAAACTGAATTGTTGTAATGATGCTGTAAAGTAACTGCGTGAGTAAAGGAGATCAATGGCCAAGCGAGGTGGCGCTGCGGTAACGTGTGTGTCTTTCATTCGGGAGGTTCTGAAGTTGATACCCGACGACCGCCCACTCTGACCCATGGGATTTTCATGGTTTCTCCGGATCAGCTGGAGTGGTTCATCTTCTACTGCGGTTCTTCTGCCCCTCATTTTTTGTACCCACCATCTTCCTTGTCATCTGTAGCAGAGTTGAAGGGCCAGGCGACGGCGTTTTGTGGGTTGTGGCTGGGCGGCGGCTGTGTACTCTGTAGAGTTTTCTTCCCTGGCGTTCTTTGCGGGACTGCTCAATTGTCTCGCCTCCGAGTGGGCTCTGCCTCGGGAGGACCGTTGGAGGTTCGGTGACTATGGGTAGGCCCGGGCACGGTCAGATGCGTTCAATCTAGAAACGTTAAGGACCCCGTCCATGCTTGTGCCCGTCATCATCCGAATCCGTTCGCCCTCCGGGTCTCTCCCCTCATCTCTCCTCCCAAGGGTCACGGTAGAAGCACAAAGGACCGTTACGGTGTACCTGCGGTGCTCTGTCCCGCTTGCGGGAGGGTCGCTCAGTTTATCCGTACAGTTCTCGCAAAGTTTAGAAAAGACACAAAGGATGTATACTTATCAACATCTCAAGCAACAGGTGTCAGGATAAGCAGCATTAAAAACACTTCTCGGATTTCGTATGCTTCTTGTTACAAAACTCGACGAAGACAAAAACAAAAAACAAAAGAAAAACAAAAAACAAACAAACAAAAAATAGAAGAAGTGGAGCTTTCCATAAAATTGACGATTTCCTGTGATTTGTTGCGTCGCACCGTGTATGAGTTTTTTTGCGAGAGGAGAAGCACCAACCGATAAACTGACGTATGCCATGAAAGAGAAAACGAAAGGGACAGATTATGAATATAGGAGTATAGTAGTAGGACAATGAACATTTTACAGTGCGTTCCCTCAGCCATCTGGCCAGTAGTCGCGATGCGTGTTCCGCTCGCTATATTCAGTGTATCTGTTTATTATTCTCATTATCTATACTGAAACCATATTATTACTGATTTTATGATGATTATTACGATATATTGATTACCTATTGAACAAACATAGTTACTTTTTATTTTATCAGTCGGTGTCCTTTTTCACAGTCGGTGTTGAAAGTGGGGTCCTTTGGCAGATAAACATTCTTGGCACCTTCTGATAAAGTTACCATTCACATGCATAAGTTCTTGTTGTGATTTCCCTAATTTCTGTTCTTATATTGGTTTTAAGATCGTCTATGGTTTGAGGATTATTCCTATAGGCTCTATTTTTGAGAGTTCCCCACAGATAAAAGTCACACACAATAAGATCCGGCGATCGAGCCGGCCATAACCATTTAGAGATTATTCTATCATCAAAAACAGTCTTGATGTCTTCCAAGGAAACCTCCGCAGTATGAGCTGTGGCAGAATCTTGTTGAAAATAGCGATATTCCCTCTCATTATCTGCCAACATTGCAAAAGCTGGCGCGAGAATATTTCTGCGGTACCTATCGGAATTTACAGTATCGTTGTAAAATATGGGGCCTATTGTCTGTTCTGCTGTTACAGCACACCTTACACCATTTTTTTCATCATGTAAAGGAACCTCGTGAATTAAATGTGGATTTTCAGTATTGTTTTGTGAAGCAACATGACCAGTCAAATGTAACCATGCCTCATCTGAAAAAATTATTAGATGTGGGTCAACAGTACCGCCAGCAATATTTTGTAACATCCAGTTACAGAACTTTACGCGAGCTTCATCATCACGCGGTCGTAATTGATGGACAATAGTCACAGCTTCGTAGACCTATGTACTAAAGTTTTTGGAACACTGACTTGTTGTGCTACACGTCGTAAAGATTTATTCGGAGACCGTTCAAATGCTTCGCCAATTTCATAAAGTTTTTCTTCCGTTGGAACCCTTACTTTCTTTTTACAACTTACAGCATTAAATGATCCCGCTCTCTTCACTTTATTCACTAGATATTGTGACGTATGCAAAGATGATAGGATATACGTCTCTGGTCACGGAGATTCGAGATGGCAGTTGGTTTGGGGTGGGGGTAAGTTAGGGGATAGCGTCTCCGACGCTACAGGAAGTGTCGTTTGGGACAAAGCAGTCAGTGGGTAAGCTCCAAGTAGGAAGGACGTAGAACTGCCTTCTCCGTGCTAGACAGGCATGATGGCCTCGCTCGGCAGACATGTGGGCTACAATTGTAACAGCTAAGTATCTGTCTTTATCTAATTAAACTGTTAGCCATGTGTTTTCGTGCAGGGTTATTTATGGTAGTGTAGTGTCCTTTACTTCCTTAAGCCATGTAACGTTTTGGAATAGTAATTATTTTGGTGTTTAACTTAGCTGCGTCCCCGTCGTAGCCTCGCCATGTGAAGATCTTATTAGTTTACCGGTAACCTTTTGCAAGCGAGTGTCTCCCCATCATTTTCTGAGTATTATTTAGTAGAGGCTACGACAGTTGGTGGAGGGCCGGGCATAGTTTGGTTTTTTTGTGAGATTTTTAAGTACAAAATTTTTTTCCCTCTGAATGTAACGGTTTTTGGTCCTCCACGTGGGCGCTAAAAATGTAAATCTGTTTCTGGCTTAAGGGTAAGGATTTTGATGGTATAATTTGTGATTTCTATATTCTAAATTTTGTTGCTTTAATTTCTGAAAGTCCCGTGTCTAAATTTTAATTTTGAGTTCATTTTTGTATTTTTTCCCCATTGTCTGTCGGCGTGACGCTAAAACTTCTGACTCCATTTTCCTCTTATTTTGGCTTCATTTCTACTAAATTATATTACTGTGCTAAGTGGTTCGTGCTGGTTGTTTTGAAGTATATATTTTTGTGAATTGTGAAAAGATTGAGAGATATTTGCAACTTTGAAAATGTGCTCGTCACGTGTTGGCGATGTGGGTGAAGATACTGTTTTCTGTGCTTATTAGCAGTGGTTCTGGAAGCTTGTAACTTTATATTGCATTGACTGTGATTTCCAGCTGTTTACTATACTTTTGTGGTGCATTTTTCGTGTAACTTTTATGTACGCACGTGTGTTATGTAATTCCTGCGTGGTCATGCATTTCATCACTAATTCTCGCTTGTGAAATCAGTCTTTATCAGCACGTGTTTTGTGCGTTTATTTGCGTGTGTATATCAGGTCAGATACATCTGTTTTAAAGAAAAAAGAGAAGGAATTTTTTTTGTGCACCGTACATTGCTACGTATAAATTGCAAGTGTGTATTCTGCTCTTTTTTGAGATAATGTCAGCGTTGGTCACAGTAGGTGTGACGTGGTTTTTTTTTAACTTCCAGTTCGAGGTTTCTCACTGAAGATATCATTTTGTTTTTTCTTCTGTTTAAAATCTTGGTATTGTGTCCAAGTTGTTTGCGTGTCATGCTTGTGTAAACCGTATGTTGGTATAAGTTTCTGATATTTCGTCGTGGGCGCTTAATTGTAATACTCCTGGTACTGTTTTATTTGGCTATGTTCTGAGATTGCTACTTACATTTATGTGATGCTATAAGTGCGTAGTTTGGTGTAATCTGTATTGCTTTTTCATATTGTTTATTTACTGGTTGTGTTATCTTTTGTGCTGCAATCATGCCTAAGCGACGTACTACGCAGAAATCTGATGTGGCAATTGCTCCAGTTAGCGAGCATAGTGAAGTAGAATCTATTTCCAGTACTAGTACACCTGTTGTTACTCAGATATTACCAGTGATGCCTAATCCGCCTGTGTCGGCGAGTACAGTGCAGTCAGCTGTGTGTCGCCCGGTCATTGACCCCTCTTACTTTGAGAATTCCAGTAAGTTGTCGGCATACGAATTTTTTCAGAATTTTGAAATGGCTACTACTGCTAATGGCTGCTCTGAGGAAATGTTAATGATGATAATTTTGCTTCACCGTTGCCAAGTTTGGTTCATTTAGTTACGCAATGCATATTTTGGGGGGAAAATGCTTCACAATTATTCATTTAAGTAAAAGTTTCAGGAGCTACTACCAGCCTTGCCAGTATCTTCACCTAATTAGGTTTGATGTGCCTCTAATATGGACCAGTACGATGTGGATGTTGATGAATCCGCTATATGTGTGTTACCAGATTTTGGAAAATTTGCACTGGAATTTTGTGGTAAAAAGAATAGGGGGAAAAAACATCACCTGTAAGTATGTAAACATTGTGAGTGCTAAAGTTTGGACGAATGAAACAGTTTCACGACTCACACAGGTATGCTAAATTTTTATTGTTTCACTGACTGATGCTTAATTAAGCTTTGCTTTTCAGGAATGTGTGATATGAATGTCTCTGCTAAATTAAAAGTGTATTATTATTTTGGTGTAACTTAAATTTTGAATTATGTTTTGGGCATTGCAAATGATTTGTTTTGTTGTGTTATGCTGCAGAAATGTGCTGAATGTGTACCATGTACTTAATTGAGCTTTCATTTTCAGGAATGTTCTGTGACAATATTGTTTTGAGTAAGGATGTGATGTTGTTTTGTTGCATTCGATTTGATTTGATTTGATTTTGGGTTTCATAATGATGCTGTGATCTTTTATTTGCAGGAAATTGTTGCATGAATAGTGTGTGTATGTGTGTGTATATTTGAGGTTATGTGATATATGTGAGATTTGCCTCGGTGGAAGTGCCAAAGTGTAACCCCGATGGCGTAGTGTGAGGTTATGTGAGAAATATGAGTTGATATTTGCCTCGGTGGATGTGCGTAAGAGTAACCCCGACGGTGCTAATGTGAGAGATGAGATGATGTCAGCTTCGGTGGAAGTGCCAAAGTGTAAATGTGTAGTTGAAGTGTAAATGTGTTGATTTTTCAGGAAGGCTACATGTACCTGGAAAGTTGATGTGATGTGATGATTTCAGAGATTTTGCTTATTGGTGTTGCTGTAACGTGTTCAGTATAGCGTGTGTGATGAATTCACACGAGAGATTAAATGGATGGAAGTGATTGTAATGAGAATAATTTTTTTTCCTGTTTATGCAACAAGTTTAGTACCACCTTATATAGCAAATTTTAATACCACCTGTTTTCCAGCTTAATTTTGATTCGGAGGATGTGGATGCAACAGTATAATGACATGTTATTTGTGTCATTCCTGAAATGTTAATGTGCTTTCTTTAAGGTTATGCCTATGTTCTATTTCTATTTTGAAAAGGGGTGGGTTTTATGCCCAAGCACTGCGACCTTAAGATCTATTGCGCATCCCCCCTATCATCAGTTAAGTAGTCTGTTGCTCGATATGAACTTAACCAGACTGCTAACTGAGGCTTTCGATAGTTCATCTATCTTTGGAAAGTGACTGCCAAAAATACTTGCTCTTTGACACGCAAGAGCAGGGCAATCACATAGTAGATGAGTAACAGTCTCATCTCCTTCTAGACATCTATTACAGATAGGGTTGTTAACCAATCCCATTCTGTATAGATTAAACTTTAGGGCACAGTGTCCTGTAATGAATCCTGTTGCCCATGCAAGTCTTCTTCTGCTAAGACCGCGCAAGTATTTTGCCCGGCTGTTATCCAGGTCTGTAATGAACAACTTGGAATGTCTGCAGCCCTCAATGGAGTTCCAGTAGTTCTTGTGTTCTGCTTGAGCCCAGCACTTAATAGCCTGTTTCACTGGTCTGTAGGACACTCCCAGTACAGGCTCCGGACCAAAAAATGGGATTTCACTGCCAATCTTGGCTGCTTCATCTGCTTTCTCATTGCCTGGTATACCTATGTGTCCTGGAACCCACATAAGTTGAACCTTATTGTGTTCAGCCAGTGCCATTAAGGATTCCCGGCATTCTGAGACAAGCTTTGATTTTGTTGATGGTGATTCAAGTGCTTTAAGAGCAGCTTGACTGTCTGAGAGAATAAGAACACTTCTATTCTTATATCTCCTTTTAATGCTTTCCATGACACTGGCTAGGATTGCATAAACCTCAGCCTGGAAAACTGTAGCTAAGGTACCAAGACTATAAGAAATCTTGGTATTGTTACCGTAAAGCCCAGCCCCCGTTCCCGATTTGGTTCTAGAACCATCAGTATACCAGATTGGGCCTTTGTTATTATGAGGTTTTACCAGTCTTTCCCATTCACTCCGCTGTGGATAGGATACCGTAAATTTCAAATCAAACTTAAATCTTGTTTCAAGAATGTCAGTCCCCATGTTGAGTATCTTTTGTACATTCTTATCCCAAGGAAGCTTGAGATGATTAATATGTCCAGTATTAGACACTTTGGTTTGGCGACAAATACGGTGATACGCGATCATGGCTTCTGCCTTCATCCATAGGTGGAGAGGTGTGAGCCCAATCAGCATCTCCATAGCCGCAGTTGGAGTAGTTTTGAAAGCTCCCATAATTGAAATGCAGAAGGTCCTCTGTAATTTACAGAGTTCCTTTCTGCACACCATTAAATTAACTCTAGGCCACCACATCAGTGCGGCATAAGAGAATATAGGTCTCACCATAGCAGTGTATATCCAATACACTATGCTAGGTTTCAGACCCCATGTCTTACCAAGCATACCTCTACATGTCCAAAAGACTCTGTAGGCTTTGGTAATACATAATTCCATATGATGTTTCCAAGTTAATTTCTTGTCTAAAACAAGCCCAAGATATTTAACTTGTGTTGAATAGGGCACTACCTCACCAAAGAGAGAGAGTCTGGTTAAATCAGGCCCCCTTCTCCTGGTGAAGGGTACCACTACTGTTTTGCTTGGATTAACAGTTAGATTATTCATCTTGCACCAAGCTTCCACTTTCTCAAGCGCCGTTTGTAGCACTTGAGAAACTGTGTGAGGAAATTTACCTCTTATGATTATTGCAATGTCATCTGCAAAACCTACTGTGAAGTAACCATCACTATTGAGTGCGCAAAGAAGTGTGTCCACTACAAGGTTCCATAGCAGGGGTGATAAAACACCCCCCTGCGGGCAGCCCCTCTCCGTGGACACATCCAGCGTCTCCCCACATAGATTCATGGTTATCTTCCTATGTTGTAAGACAAAACGTATCCACTCACAAAGAAGTGAAGGTACATCGTGTCCATAGAGGGCGTTCGTCACGACGTCACAAGACGTCGTGTCAAACGCACCTTCAATATCAAGAAAGGCACCAATGGCTATTTCTCTGGTATTAAGCGCCTTCTCAATAGTCGAGACCACTTGATGAAGTGCTGCTTCCGTTGATTTCCCTGTTTGATAGGCAAATTGGTACTTGTTTAATGGATGTTCCATTAAAACGTAATCCCTAATGTGCCTATCCACTAACCTCTCCAAAGTTTTAAGCATAAAAGAGGAGAGATTAATAGGGCGATAAGCCTTAGCCTGGGCGTAACTAGGACGCCTGGTTTAGGTATAAACACCACCTTTGTTTGTCTCCAAGCCATGGGTATATATCCATAAGCTAGACAAACTCTAAATATGCCACAAAGTAGGGATTGAAGTGAGTCAATACCATATTGTAGAAATGCAGGGATGATTAAATCAGGGCCTGCCGATTTGTATGGTCCGAACGACTTGACAGCCAATCGTATTTTAGTGACATTGACTACGCTCCTGATTAGGTTCCAATCCTCTCTGTCCAAAGAAAGATGGTCCAGATTTGGTTGCCCCTTCACAGAATTGCTGTCATTGTCTACCTTAAAGTCTGGAAAGTGAGCCCTCGCAAGTTGCAGGAGCGTCTCAGAACCAGACTGTGTGTACGTGCCATCAGGCAGTTTAATAGTGCTCACAATTTTTTTAACACCCTTTGCCATATGTTTCATGAATCTTGCACTGCTGGGAACGTTCTCCATCCCCTGGCAGTACTCCCTCCACGAATTCCTTTTGGCTTTACGTATTTCTTTGTTATAATTGGTGAGGGCTTGTCTATATGAATCCCAATCACCAGTTCTTTTTGCAAGTCTAAATAACTTCCTTGCTTTCTTCCTAAGTCTGCTTAACTCTTTAGTCCACCAAGGCACCAGCCTTGGCGAGTAAGCTACCTTAGGCTGACAATTTTGATAATAGGATAGGAGAATTGACCGTTGTATTTCATCAACGGCAAACTCCACATCCAATATCGAACGAATGTTCCTTGAGAAACCCGATGTCAATGCTGATAGATCTCGTCTATAACCGTCCCAGTCAGTTTTCCTCGGATTTCTGTAAATCACTGGTAGAGTGACTTGTGCTTTAATATTGAAGCATATGCATCTATGATCAGAGAGAGTGATCTCCGATGATACACGCCAACTTGAAATTAGGTTCTCAATAATATTAGTCCCTAACGTTATGTCAATGACTTCCTCCCTTCGCAAGGTTACAAAGGTTGGTTCATTACCTCGATTTAGAATATTAAGGTTTGTACTCACCAAGTACTCCATTAACTTTTCTCCTCTGTGATTGATATCAGTGCTCCCCCACAGTGTGTGGTGTGCATTGGCATCAACCCCCAGGATTAACTCCTTTCCATTCTCTCCGCAGTGGGTCACAAGGTCCCTCACTGCTATCGATGGTGGATCAGAGTCTTCGTAAGGGAGGTAGACGGAAGAGAGTATTAAAACTCTTCTCTCTCCTGCCTCCTCCACTATTGTTTGGATTGTAGTTACATCCCTAGAACAGTGCTCAGTAAGAAGCAATGCGTTTATCCAATTCTTAGCATAAATACAAGATCTTGGATTATTATTACTAGGTCTATATATAGTGCCCTTAGTACAACTGATCCCTCTAATTGAACCTCTGAAGAGCCAAGGTTCCTGTATGAGAGCAATATCAACATTGTCTTCAACAAGTTTCTTACTGAGAATGGCTGAAGCTGCCTTACAGTGCTGCAAGTTAATTTGAACTATTTTCATAATTGCATTAACCCACAACACTTACCTTAAGCAGTACCCGATGCGGATCCTCCAGAGTCCCCTATCTTCGTCTCCGGACTGTCTCCGCCATCGCTGCCTGCCTTCTTTGCTTTGTCTGCTACTGCCTTCCCCTCCGGGTCAGACAGGATCTTAAAAAGAGCCCTGTCCACCCCGGTATTATGCCTATGTTACATGTTTTTGAATTTGCAGCATGTTGAATGAGACGTCAGTGAACATGTTTTGTTTTCGCAGTAATTACTGTCCAAGAGAAAAAGTGAAAGTTGAGATAAAGATGATGATGATTGAAGTAATGATGATGATTGAAATACTGATGATAATAATGAGATGAGGAAGATAGTAATGTAGAGGAGAAATTGTATTAGTGACAAGAGTATGACAATCGTAGTTGAAAGCATGTCACGTGGTGTAGTTTGGAGATGTACTGTGGATGTATTTTGTAGTTTGTAGCAATATATACCATAGTTTGAGTAGCTAGTTAAGGAGTGTTGTGCATAATTTGGGCCATGTTCAGTATGAATGCTTCCATTTCATTGTCATGTGTGAATGTCTTGTAAGTGCACTTATTTTCTTTTGTTAGTGGTACCAGCTGGTCATTAAGAGTTAATATTGGGATCCCAAATGTGTTTTTCTGTCATGTTATTGTATGAAAAAGTCACTGTTGCTGATATAATGTTAATGTATTCTGAGTCTGTTCTAATGTCATATTTGGATTGTGAAGCATTGTGAGTTAAATTTTGGATGGCAACCCTCTATAAAATTTAGTTCTTATGTCAATATGTAGTTATTTTTTTCTCTTTCTTTGCCCCATGTCAAAAGAATTTTGAGTGCAAACCTTTAAGCGTTTCAAATATTTGATTGTACATGACATTCTGTTCTTTTTTATGTGTGATTGTTTGTTGGAGCACCCTTTCTACTGTTTCGTGGTGTTTGTTGTAGTTATTTTGCTGATGGCGGAGCTCGAGAGGACAAGATGAGCATCCCCACGTGGCACACCAGAAGTTCCAGAAACACCACAGGGAAGCTGTCGGGCAGCCACTACACTGCTGTGGCATGAGGAGCCACTATTTTGGGGGGCAGTCCAAGCCAGCGACTGCCCACCCCGTTGTCATCGCCAAAGACCTGCAGTAACAACAACACTACAGCCAGGATAAGTCGTCGTTGTGGGTACACTGTAAATTCACCCACAAACAGTTTCATCGGACCATCACTCTCAGGTGCAGTGTAGTGTGCGTGTGGACAGAGGCAGCGTGGTGTGTGTGCGTGTGCGGGGTGCTCGAGCATTAGTGCTCTAACAATATGATCCGATAAGACTCGAGACTCTCGAACAAGCCATCTAAAAAAAGCAACAAATTTGTGTGGGTATTTATAACACATGTTTTTTTCCTCTCTCTCTTTTTGTATGTCATTTTTGTTCTTTTATTGTCTTTTTTGTGTTTGTTTGCCTTGTGTCGACGAGGGCGTCGACCTCGGTGGCCAGGGGGGAGATGTGACGTATGCAAAGATGATAGGATATACGTCTCTGGTCACGGAGATTCGAGATGGCAGTTGGTTTGGGGTGGGGGTAAGTTAGGGGATAGCGTCTCCGACGCTACAGGAAGTGTCGTTTGGGACAAAGCAGTCAGTGGGTAAGCTCCAAGTAGGAAGGACGTAGAACTGCCTTCTCCGTGCTAGACAGGCATGATGGCCTCGCTCGGCAGACATGTGGGCTACAATTGTAACAGCTAAGTATCTGTCTTTATCTAATTAAACTGTTAGCCATGTGTTTTCGTGCAGGGTTATTTATGGTAGTGTAGTGTCCTTTACTTCCTTAAGCCATGTAACGTTTTGGAATAGTAATTATTTTGGTGTTTAACTTAGCTGCGTCCCCGTCGTAGCCTCGCCATGTGAAGATCTTATTAGTTTACCGGTAACCTTTTGCAAGCGAGTGTCTCCCCATCATTTTCTGAATATTATTTAGTAGAGGCTACGACAATATCTAACTGTTTCTCTACTCGGAACTGGAACACCAGGCAATTTATCGTGACATTGCCTACACACCTGTCAACATGATTCGGTTTTCACATACGTGTCATACACAAAAAGTCTTTATTCAAGAGAAAATTTGAGTACCATTTCCGGGTTGTGATAATCCGATAATCCAATCGCACACAAATACACACGCATCTCACGTCTGTACACAAGAAGCAATAACAGTTGACTGAAGCCCGCTGCCACATGTCTGATAAGTGGAAGAGCCCGTGGCCTTGAGTTCATTCAGACATGTCGCACAAGACTGCCGTGCAATTCCCGGCCAGAGCGCTGAAGGACCGCTCTGTACTTATCGTAGTGTTCAAAGAGTGTTTGAGGATTGTGAGGTGGATATAGTTATCGAGGTTGGAGATTCATTATCTGAAGATGACAGTGACTTGAATGAAACTGGACCGAACTAATTCGTAAGTTAAACAATCCAATAAGTATTTATCGGCCACATGTAACATCATTTTCATGTTTATGTTTGCTTGCATTTAGGAATTATTTAGACCCTTATCTTTGTAGGTGTACATTGCTTAAGATAAAAGTTGACAATGTCAATTAACTATGTAGGTATATATATACATATATGTTATTTTACATGAATTATGAGCAACATCTTCATTTCCTATACCTACAGTTAAGCGTTAACAATTTTAAAATTTAGAATAGAAAGTTAATTGAGAAATCGCAGTAAACACATCATAAAATGTACTCAAGTACGGCTGAGTTGAACCAAAAACAATTTGGCAACGTAGGCATGTGACCAGCGACACTTACAAAGCTGCAAGGTCATGGCACCCCACTGCTCCCCCTGTGACACCAACCACAGCACCCCTCCTCGAATTAACAGGTCATTAACAGCATAAGGTATACACAGGATGAGCTTTAAATCCACCTACGAACTTCAGGGGGTGATTCCTACTGGAAATGAAGTACAAAGGCCCATATCGCCTTGTGTGCTGAAATGCATAGTTTTCTCGATAGATAGCTCTCACGACATCCTCTCATAACTTGCAGCGTGCTTTTCTGTGTTGCAGATAGTGCGATTTAAGCAATGTAGAAGCACAATGGACCGGTTTTCATTGCAGAAACAAGCCGAGATGGTGTTCGTGTATGTCCAACCAGGTGGAAACGGTCGAGAGGCAACACGGATGTACCGCGCCACAGGATGTAGCCTGACAGACAGCACCACCCACATCACATAACATTTGGAGCCATTTTTCGGCGTTTGTGTGAGCATGGGTTCTTTGAGACAGACGAGTGTTCAGGGCACAGTGGTGGAACTTGTTCTCCATGATATTGGGAACAACTTTGGTACAAGCTCTAGCAATTGTCCTGTCAACATGGTGTAAGCCAAAGGAGGGTTATCTGTATCCTACATGACGATGCTACTATCCCTATCACCTCCAATGTATGCAGGAATTATCACCGGCGGATTTTCCCCCACGGGAAAGATTCTGTCGCTGGTTTGTGTAACAGGTCATCACAATTATGGGATTTCTGTTTTCATTTCTCTTCACCGATGAAGTGATCTTTGGTAGAGATGGCATCATTAACCTACATAATCATCATCTGTGGGTTATAGAAAATCCTCACTGAATGGTTAGAGCGTCTCATCAGCGACGGTTTAGAATCAATGTTTGGGCAATGATTATTCGCCTACTTGGACCAGTTATTCTTGCATAGTGTCTGAAACCTATGTGGACTTATTGCAAAACACTCCGCCTCCATTGTTGGAGAATGTGCCTTTGGTAATATGATAAGCAATGTAGCTGCAGCACGATGGAGTGCCAGCCCACTTCCGCATTAATGTTCGCCGACACATCTTCCCCAGACGTTGGGTAGGACGTGGAGGCCCTCTGCATGGCCTGCTCGATCAGCGGACTTAAATCACCTGGATGTTTATTTGTGGGAACATCTGAAAAGCATTGTGTACGGTGAGCCTGTTCCTGATGTTCAGACCCTTCAACAGGGTGACCACGTAGCCTGTGACGACATTCAGACAGATCCCGGAACATTCGAATGAGTGAGACAATCCATGATGTGACGTGTGAACGCGTGCATTGCATCCCATGGAGGCCACTTTGAACATCTGTTGTGATATGGATGATTCAGGCCATGTACTGTGTGCCAGGGCTCTTTATTTGTTGTCGTTCTTCAGTGCCATCTACCAAGAAAATTATGCATTTCCGGACACAAGGCGATATTAACTTTTGGCTCCATTTCCAGTAGGAACCACCCCCTGAAGTTTGTCGGTGGACTCTAAACTCACCCTGTATAAACATACCTTTACCTTTAAATGGGGGAAATAGGAACATTTTGTGGAGTGATTCAGTTATGGTGTCTGCTCATTATATTAACAACTACCATGCAAAACAGCGGGAGGGAGTCGCTAGAAATTGAGGTATTTGCGATTACCTTAAAAAAGAGAAAACTGAAATGGAATCGAAAACAAGAGAAGCGGGTTACATGCAGTTTATCAGAAGGTTTTGGCGTTCAGAAACTTCAGTGTATACATCTATAGAATTGAATAAATGTAATTCAGACATTTCGACACCATTTCATTACACATATATTTACTGTAAAAGAAATAAATATAACAAATGATTCCTACCATTCTAAACAGGACGGATTGTTGCTTTTAAAGTCATCCTCCTGTTTGCTTAAGACTAAGACCATCTATGTATATTACAATAAAATGTAACCGGCTTTTTACCATGCATCCTCTGCAGAGTATAACTATTTTGTACTCAATGGTATTCTCCGTGTAGGCTTTGCAAATCCTTTTTAGTATTTTATGATTGAAAACGCAAGGTCTTTTACAGCCTATGTCCGTCAGATAGATAGGGCTTCTCAATGGTGAAAGAACTATCAAAATCGGTTTAGTTGTTTTTGAGATTACTCTACATACGCAAAGATACTGTGCGATTTTTCCTCCTGGCCCTACTCAGCTGGATGCGCAGTAGTTGGACGGGCGCATTATCTCCCGGGAGGGGTTTTGGGTTAGTTGTAGGAGAAAGGCCGCTACGTACCTTAAGCATTTCTTTTGCACCGCGCTAGGGAATACTGCCGGTCTTTTCTCCCCTCCATTCTCCAACCTTCACCTCGTTTGCGTTCCTGCAGGGTCAGGTCGAAAAACTCGTACTATACATACACATTTTCTGTCTTCATAATGCATAGTATAGATCCCAGAAACTATTTGTCTCTACTTAAAAATATATTCTAGCAGTCAAAATAATGGAGAGAAAATTCTAATTACGTTCTCTACTAGGTATAGAAGTATTGCATTCCACCCAAAAATTCGATACCGAAATTTCGCCGAAAATACATGTTTTGGGGCCCCTGAATACAAAAGAACACTTTTAGAAAAATATCCGTGTATGTGTCTGTGAACAGCATAACACAAAAACGAAAAGTCGGATAAATACCAAACTTGGTATTTAGGTTCATTGTCTTTCAAAGATGCGACACGACGGTTTTCAAGAAAATCCCCCACTCCAGACTACCCTTTACATGGAAAATGTTTCGAAAATTTTTATTTTCTCAAAAATGGTTCTAACAATTTTGATAAAAACGTCATGTTTAAGATATCTCCATAGCAAATGAAATGTATTTCTTGAGTTTTTTGGGAATGTCCCCAAAAGTCCTCTTCTTTCTGAATGGCTTTTGCATAACTGATAAATCGTAAGACATAGACAAAGTTTTTCTACACAAAAAATATAGAGCTTATTAAAACACACAAATTATGTCATATGATTTTTTTTATTATTTTTTTGTGGAGTGAACCATTTCCGATATATTCCTTGTTATTTATTTGAATTTTTCAATACTATACTTTTTCTCAAATGGGAATTCATTATCAGTTTTTTTAAATGTCCTGGACATACAAAGACGATGGAATACTCCACGTAGCAACCAGCTCTTAAAATATTTGACTATCGCTTAAAGCCTACCTTATTCCCCTTGCACTTACAAGAAAATTAGCAACAAGATAATTTATGCAAATGTTTATATCGATTAACATGAAGTAGATAGAGAATAAGAGTTTGCATAAATAGTTTTTACAAGAGTAGAAAAGGTCATGTGAGTTTAACACATCAGACTTTATTTAATATGCAGAAAGAAGAAAATCATATTAGAGTTTACGTGTTCCGAAGTCTTTCCAGATTTTTCATTGTATACGTTTTATAATTCTTTGAAATTGTAGAGATTTTTCAATATTTCCATGCATGGTGCTTACAAACTTTATATTTTATATGAATTTAGTAGAGAAATTGTTATATAATAACCGACAAGTTTAGATTGACGGAGGAGTAATTTTAAGAAGTCACAAAACCTGAGGCGTTAATGAGGAAGTGCAATATTAGCATTAGTAATTCTAATTCCTGGCTTTGACACTTTTCCCTCCATCAGATCAAACCCACTTTTACAAACAAACCCACAATTACTAATATTATACGTCAGATGTGCTCTAATAAGTGTATGTAAAATATGTAAACATCACACATGAAAAACTCTGTTGTGTCACATTCACATGACTTTATCTACCTCTATCGTTTATTAGTAGGTATAAAATATTCTTACCAAAGCTTATGTTTCTATTATCTTAACTTTCATTCACATAAACCTTTGCAGAAATAGCTACATTACACATTTATTTATAGATACAAAGAGAACAGCGACAGTCAAATGATTAAGAACTGGACGCTATGTGCTGGCCTTAAAATTCGATGCTCTTTCCATGAAATCGCCAGAAGCAGCTGAAAACCGACAGGACTTTAAAAGAATGACAGTTTTGAACAATTCGAACCATTATTAACGGATATCTCAGAAATGGCTTATGCCACAAAAATTATTCGTAATAAATTGTTTTTTTTGTAAAGATATCCACATTTTTTGTGTAGTACTTTTCGTCTATCGCTTAACTTTACCAGTTATGCAAGATTATACAAAATTCCTTCCGGATGAAGAAGACTTCACAGTCTATTCCCAGAAAATTCAAGATATACGTTTAATTTGTCACGTAAATATCCTTAATATATGATATTTTAATCAAAATTGTTAGAGCCAGTTTTTATAAAATCAAAAGCTTCGAAAAATGTTGCATGTAAAGGGTAGTTTGGGGTGGAAAGATTTTCCTGAAAGCTTTCGTGTCGCATCTTTGAAATACTGAACTTAAATACCCACAAGTTTGGTACTTTTCCGACTTTTCGTTTTTGAGTTATGTCGTTCACAAACACACGGACCTTTTTCTAAAAATGCTTTCGGGGGTGAGGGGGTTAAGGGGTCTGAAACCATAATTTTCGGTAAAATCTCTACGTCCAATGTTTCAGTGAAATACAATACTTACTATACTAGTAGAGAAAGTAAAAGTTGAAAAAGTGGCGTAGTTTTGAATTAATTAGTAAAACTAATACAATGAAAAAAATCTTGAAAGGCGTCAAAACATGTCAACTATAATATCGTTTGTTCTATCTGTGTGCTGGGAATGAGATTTTGCTCTATGTTAATTTGCCTGCTAGATTTATTTTTAAGTGGAGACGAGTATTTACTGGAGTCGCTCTCATGTGGGCTCGAGCAAAATGTTCCAGACACGATCTAATGAGATATTGACAAGTTAACTAGCTAATGTAGCTCATGGATTCGTCAGGCAGAAAACATAGCATTCCAGATTTTCGCGATGTTTCCTCCAGTTGTAGTGGTAACTGGACGTCCTGAACGTCATCATAAAAACGCAGCATTTAAACTCCGCAGCCATTTTCTTCACTACAGAAAATTATGACGAAGAATCTTCCAAAGTGGAATGAAGTTCCATTATGCTTCAGTTGGCGTTAAACTTTTAAATACGAAGTATTGAGTCACTATACGACGTGACATTCGATTTTATCAGTTTTCGGACAAGGCCTCAACACATGTAGTGTGCAACACTGTAACAACCATCGAGCGAGATGACTTTGCGGTAAATTGTGAGACTGGCATTCGTGATGTCCCGGGTTCGATTTCCATCGAGCCGATCACTCTAATCTTGAGTTTCTCGTGGTTTCCCGGTGTCGCTAAGCAAACTGTCATGGCACTTGGGGGTGGCTCGGGACTTAGGCACAGCTGACCGGCATCAGAATTGACACCGTGTTGGAATCGATGTTGCGCTAGCGCACATCATCGTCCGGATCTGGTCACCTTTCGGGTCTCCCCTTCATCCTTTCCTCCCAGGGGTCACGTTAAAAGCAAAAATGACAGACTGTGGCCTACTTGCGGTGCAATGCTCAAGTTATTGGACGCCTGCTCCCAACTCTTATCAACCAAGCTAATGGAAGTGCATGTATGAAATGGTACGCTGCGCCATCTAAAGATCACACTAGAGAACTACCCATGCTATTTGTTACTACCACCATCTCTGTTTCAGTACGAGAACTTTCTCTTCTGTATTTAAATAGGAGAAACATTTATAATAAATAACAATTATTTAAAACAATAACAATTTGTTTTCTACATAAACATATCCACTACCGGCATTGTACTAAAACTAGTAAATGGTCAAACTTTTAGCAAATTATTAAGGGTGCATGTTAAAACCCTAAAAAGCGATATCTAAAAGTCTCTGCGGTCGAGTAGTTTGGCTTCCGAACTCAGAGGGCGGGTTCGATTCCCGGCTGGGATGAGGAATTCATGCCCGCTCTCCCACAGAGTCTGGAAGTATGAATGTGTGAGTGAATGTGCATGTATGTTTAACAGTAAACAAATCTTATGTTACATTCACATGACTTTCTCTACCTTCTATCTTTCATTAGTAGCTATACAAACTATTCTTACCAAAACTTATTACTTTCTCTACTACGTATAGTAAGTAGGAAAAGTATTGTATTGCACCCAAAAATTCGATACCGAGATTTCACCCCCTGAATAAATAAAAAACATGTTTAGAAAAAGGTCCTTGTGTGTCTGTGTGGATGTGTGTGTCTGTGAACAGCATAACTCAAAAACGAAAATTCGGATAAATACCAAACTTGGTATTTAGGTTCAGTAGTATCTTTCAAAGATGCGACACAAATATTTTCAAGAAAATCCCCCTAGCCCAGACTACCCTTTACATGGAACATTTTTGGAAAGGTTTGAAATGTATATCCAGAATTGGGAGTGGGGGATTTTCTTGAGAACATTTGTACCGCAGCTTTGGAGGGTACTGAATTAAATACCAAGTTTGTATTTATCCGACTTGTCCCTTTTGAGTTATGCTGTTCACAGACAAACACACGACATACATGCGGACCTTCATCTAAAAATGTCTCAAAACGTGTATTTCCGATGAAATCTTGGTATATCGAATTTTTGGGTGGAACGTAATACCTTCTCTACCTATATGTACTTGGTACAGAAAGTAAAAATCTGATAAAACCAACGTAAAGAATACCTGCAGTTCAGCGAGCAATAACATCATCAGTTGCTTCTCCAGTCAAAGCCCCTGATAAGACCAAAAATGTTAAAGGGGTCTTACAAATAAAACATTATAAAATAAAGTTGCATTTTACTCTTGCCTACATGATGTATGAATGTTTCTCCAGCGTTTCATTAGTCCTTTCCATTTTACCTATTTTATAAAAACTCTCATTTGCATTTGTCTATTTCTACCAAACTATTTGTAACACGCTCGAACGTGTTTGTAAGTTTTCTAAGATATATTTTCGTACAAATTTTGGAAGGAATTCTCTCCTCTGCGCTTCTTCTCTTATAGGTCTAATAATTCATAAACTGAATAACGATTCATATCGATTCGTTTACACCGCTGCAACTTCTTCCGGAAGTTTAAATTGGATTCCATAGTTATGCAAACCTGGAGAAATGGCTGTATCGATTTAATTAATAATTTGCTGATGACAACTTACTACGCAAGGGAGCGCGTAAATCTGTGACATATCACTGCTAAGTTAGAAACATTCCAGTCCAAACTTGAATAATGTTCATATTTGTGGATACATTACAGCGAACCACGAAAGGATTAATCCCATGCACGTAACTGTTGTATATTATACTGGTGTATAAAATCTGTAAAGTCAAGATCTAAACAATAAAAGCTATAAGCATATGGCCTGCAAAATGAAAATCTTCAAGACAATTTAATAATAATCCCATTATCATCATCATCATCCTTTATCTTCTGTACACCTACACACATACTTGTGTACAAAGCAATAAAGCTTTATGGAGTACACATATAAATGACTAAATCCCTAGCGCTTAAAATATAGATAAAGATAACTTTTAACTGCAAATACAGGTGTATCTTTATTGGTGTCATATATTTGGGGCACATGTTCCTGACATCAAAACAGTAAGAAAAGTTCATATGTACACGGGTCTGAAAATCAACCGTTTCGTTGTTATAGGTAACATTTTATATATATTCCATGAGTGAACAGACGAATATGACTACACGTATGGCCGTGCAGACGGCAATGCAGCACGAGCACGCGAACGTTATACTGAAAGGTAGCCTGACAGGCCGTTACCTTGTGCAAGAACATTCGCACGAAATCACCAACGCTTGAGAGAGAAAGGCGCATTTGAGAGGAGTACTAGGGATGTTGGGAGACCAAGAGCGGTACGAGGCATTCAGCTTGAAGAACGAGTTCTTCGTGCTGTGGATGCAGACCCATCACAAAGCACAAGACGTATGGCTGTAAGGGAAAGAGTTAGTCATATGACTATCTGGAGAATTCTGCATGAAAATCTTCTGTACCCGTATCACCTTCAACGTGTGCAAGGCTTAAATGAGGCGGACTTTGAGCCAAGAAGACGTTTCTGTAAACGCATGTTACAGCAGTGTGCTGTGTTCATTAATTTCCTGGCCTGTATCTTATTCACGGAAGAAGCTGATTTTACTCGCGACGACATCTTCAATTTTCATAACACTCATAACTGGGCATTTGAAAGTCCTAATGAAGTACGACAGGACAACTATCAACAGAGGTTCTCTCTCCACGTTTGGGGTGGAATCATTCATGATCACCTTATTGGTCCATACTTCTTCCCTCCCCGTCTGAATGGACATCTCTATCTCCAGTTTCTCAGAAATGAGTTGCATCACTTAACTGATTATGTGCCTCTGGACATCATCCAACAAATGTGGTTTTTACACGATGGTGCTCCAGCTCATTTCAGTATGATAGCTCGTAAGTTTTTGAATGATTGATTTCCGCAAAGATGGATTGGCCAAGGGGGACCCATTGCATGGCCTGCTCGATCGCCTGATTTGAATCCAATGGATTTCTTCGTCTGGGGACTTTGAATTTTCTAACGAACTCGGTGCATATGTTAACCATGTTGGCCGTTCAGACCCTTTCAATTTATACAGTATCCCGTTGTGCACCTGATGTTAACATTTTGAGAGGACGTATCTAAATTGGATTTGACCAAATACAAAACACACCAGGAATTTTCAACAGAGTACGCCAGAGCATGGAACGCAGGCTTACTGCATGCATCAAAGCAAGAGGAAGCCACTTCGAGCAATTTTTGCAACTTTCGATTTTGTGTTGTAACTCTGATATAAATGATTTTCAGACCAATGTTCATATGAACTATTGTTATTGTTTTGATATCAAGAGCACGTCCCCCATATATATGACACCAATAAAGATACAACTTGTATATTCCAGTACGTACGGCAAAGGTAAAGCTACGTATCACAGAGGGGCTCCCGGAACCGGGCAGAGCACAGCGAGTGGGTCGTAACGGCCCTGGGAGGGAAGCATGGGAGGAGAGAACCAGATCAGGATGCCATTGCCGCAAGCATGGACAGGGTCCTTAACGTTTACAGGTAAAACGCATCCGACTACGCCCGGTTTCTGCCCACAAGCCATCAACCTCCAGGGACCCGGAGCGCAGCCCAATTGGAGGAGAGATCTAACTGAGCGCGACTGCAGCGACGCCAGGGAACAAACCTTTACAGAGTGCAACCCACCGCTCGGCCGCAACCTGCCGAACATCGTCGCCTGGTCCTACAGTCCTGAAACAGATGACAACGAAGATGATAAAACAATTAAATTGTGTTTTATTTTAACTACTGTGGTCCTTAGCGTCCCATTCTATATTGGGCGTGAAAGACCGATAATTTTGCTCAGAGGCCTCTTCATCAAGTTTGAGGTTCTTTTACGTGCCGTAAATTTTCAACACGGAACCACCGGCTTTGCTTCCCTTCCGAAGGAAGCCATGCTTAAGCCCGAAAAAATCCATCGCCCTTCGCCGGGTTTAACCCGCGACCTCGGGAACTGGACTTGGGAGTATGGTAACCACTACACCACGGAGGACGACAAGGAAGATGCTGGGTACAGGAAATGAGAGGGAGGAGAGTCGGTGTAAAACATGAACCACCCCAGCATTCACCTGTCGACCCGGGAAAACCGCAAAAAAAACCATGGGGCAGAGTATGCGGTCGCCGGGGTTTGATCCCAGGACATACCGAATGTAGGCCACAGACGCTGCCGCCTGAGCCATCGCGCTCGGTATTTTTGTACATTACAGCTAATTTATTTTTATACCCTTTCTACCAATTATTCATATTAATGTATATTATTCTAGCTATTTCCTGTTGACCATGATAATATGGGTCGGAAATTGTTGCAATGAGATAATAGTATGATGATACACATTCTGTAGGTTGCTAGAGACAAGATTCATCCGTTAATCATGATTATATGCTAACAGGGAATAGGTACACTTTGCATGCGCTCTGGAGAACAAAAACAACCATTTGGCATTTCAGAATATGCTGCTTAAAAGGTTATGAGGATTCAAAGTAACAAAAGTTAATTTTTCGGAAACAATTAAGCCACAAAAAGGTTATTTTACATAAATTGTGTATTTTGTCGGCACATGCCCTTCTATCTCCAGAAGTAAGCTTTTATCTGACTTTTAACGTTTCACAGATGTGTAAAACTCGATAAAAAAATCTGATATGACACATTCACATGAGGTTTTCTATCCTCTATCTTTATTAGTGGGTATACAAACTATTCTTACTAAAGCTTATTTTTCTACCTACTACATTTAATCCAAATAAACCTTTGCAAATATAGCTGCATTACACAGTTCGTTATAAGTACAAAGAGAACAGCAATAGTCGAATGTTTAAGAGCTGGACGCCATATGCTGGCCTTAAACTCCCATACTGTTTTCATGGAATCGGGAAAAGCAACTGAAGATCTATGGGATTTTAAAAGAATGACAAGCAGTAAACAATTGAGCCTTTATTAACGTATATCTCAGAAGCGGCTCATACCTCAAAAGTTCTATTTAAAATAAATTGTATGTTTTAAAGAGATCTAAATTTTTTGTGTGGTACGTTTTCGACTATCGCTTAAGATTTACAAGTCATACAAGATTATACAAAATTCCCTCCGAATGAAGATGACTTCCTAGGCTATTCTCAGAAAATTCAAGAAATGCATTTTATTTGTCATGTCTTTCAAGTTATTTTTCATATATGCTATTTTAACCAAAATCGTTAGTCATTTTTTATTAAATCCAAATTTTCTTAAAACGTTTCATATAAAGAGTAGTTGGGGGGAAGGAGATTTTCTTGAAAATCTTCATGTCGCATCCTTGGAAGATTGGTGCTAAACTCAAATACCAAATTTGGAATTTATCCGACCCCTCGTTTTTGAGTTATGCTGTTCATAGATAGATACACAGACACACACACGAACGTGTTTCCAAAATTCTTTATTTTGATTCAGGGACCTCAAAACAGGTATTTCCGGAGATATCTCGGTATCTCGGTACTTACTATACGTAGTAGAGAAAGTAATAAAGAGAACATCAAAAAATATTTGCAGAACATTCCCGATATATGAGTACATCCTTAATTATAATCCCAACATTTGAAAACATATATTTTAATAAACGTATTTACAGATTTTTTGAGATAATAAAAGATAACGAGCATTCTCCCAAGTAAATGGGTGTCTGCAGTAGCGAATTCTATAAAAATATTCGCCTTGCAGCTTTAAAAGGCATGTGATTGAAGTATGAGGTTTGGTAATTATCAGATTGTTTATTATGACTTGTGTTGTTATGGGCTGAATTATAGACGGGCGAGTAGAACTTTTAGTAAAAATCTGATGTGTTACACTCACATGATTCAACTCTTGTACAAACTATTTTTACAAACGCTTATTCTCCATATGCTTCATGTTATCGAGATGTTAATCTTATTGCTAATTTTCTTGTAGATGCAAGGGGAATTGATAGGCTTTAAGCTATAGTCAAATATTTTAAGAGCTGGTTGCTATGTGGAGTATTCCATTCTCTTTGCATTACTAGAACAAAAAAAATGAATAACGAATTTGAGAAAAAGTATAAGTATTAGAAAATTTAAGGGAATAACAAACAATATCTCGAAAATGGTTCACTCAACAAAAAATGTATATGACATAAATTGTGTATTTTAACGCGATCTACATTTTTTGTGTAGTAAAATTTTCTCTATCTCTTATGGTTTACCAGTTATGCAAAAGTCGTTCACGATGAAGAATACTTTTGGAGACATTTCTAGAAAATTCTAGATATACATTTCATTTGTCATGAAAATATCTTAAACATATGATATTTTAATAAAAATCGATAGAGCCATTTTTGAGAAAATTAAAATGTTCGAAAAATGTTCCGTGTAAAGGGTAATCTGGGGTGGGGGGATTTTCTTGAAAACCTTCGTGTCGCATCTCTGGAAGATACTGAACCTAAATACCAAGTTTGGTGTTTATGCGACTGTTCGTTTCTGAGTTATGCTGTTAATAGACACACAGACACACACACGGACATGTTTTCAAAAATGTTTTTACTTTCTCTACTACGTATAGTAAGTAGGGGAAGTATTGCATTCCACCCAAAAATTCGATACCGAGATTTCACCGGAAATACATGTTTTGAGACTCACTGAATCCAAAAAAAAGCATTTTTGGAAACATGTCCGTGTGTGTGTGTGTGTCTGTGTGTCTGTGTGTCTGTGAACAGCATAACTCAGAAACGAGTCGTATAAACACCAAACTTGGTATTTAGGTTCAGTATCTTCCAGAGATGCGACACGAAGGTTTTCAAGAAAATCCCCCCACCCCAGACTACCCTTTACATGGAACATTTTTCGAAAATTTTAATTTTCTCAAAAATGGCTCTAACGATTTTGATTAAAATATCATATGTTTAAGATATTGTCATGAGAAATGAAATGTATATCTCGAATTTTCTGGGAATGTCTCCAAAAGTATTCTTCATTGTGAACGACTTTTGCATAACTGGTAAACCATAAGAGATGGACAAAATTTTACTACACAAAAAATGTAGATCGCGTTAAAATACACAATTTATGTCATATACATTTCTCTAGTTGAGTGAACCGTTTTCGAGATATTGCTTGTTATTCCCTTAAATTTTCCAATACTTATACTTTTTCTCAAATTCGTTATTCGTTTTTACTTTCTCTACTACGTATAGTAAGTAGGGGAAGTATTGCATTCCACCCAAAAATTCGATACCGAGATTTCGCCGGAAATACATGTTTTGAGACCTCCTGAATCCAAAAAAAGCATTTTTGGAAACATGTCCGTGTGTGTGTCTGTGTGTGTGTGTGTCTGTGTGTGTGTCTGTGTGTGTGTGTCTGTGTGTCTGTGAACAGCATAACTCAAAAACGAACAGTCGGATAAGCACCAAACTTGGTATTTAGGTTCAGTATCTTCCAGAGATGCGACACGAAGGTTTTCAAGAAAATCCCCCCACCCCAGACTACCCTTTACATGGAAGATTTTTCGAAAATTTTAATTTTCTCAAAAATGGCTCTAACGATTTTGATGAAAATATCATATGTTTAAGATAATGTCATGAGAAATGAAATGTATATCTCGAATTTTCTGGGAATGTCTCCAAAAGTATTCTTCATTGTGAACGACTTTTGCATAACTGGTAAACCATAAGAGATAGACAAAATTTTACTACACAAAAAATGTAGATCGCGTTAAAATACACAACTTATGTCATATACATTTCTTTTGTTGAGTGAACCGTTTTCGAGATATTGCTTGTTATTTCCTTAAATTTTCCAATACTTATACTTTTTCTCAAATGCGTTATTCATTTTTTTTATGTCCTGGACATGCAAAGAGAATGGAATGCGCCACATAGCAACCAGCGTTAAAATATTTGACTATCGCTTAAAAGCTACCATATTTCCCTTGCATCTACAAGAAAATCTGATGTGTTACACTCACATGACTTTCTCTACTCTTGTACAAACTATTTTTACAAACGCTTATTCTCCATATGCTTCATGTTAATCGAGATATCGAGATGTCAATCTTATTGGTAATTTTCATGTAGATGCAAAGGGAATATGCTAGGTTTTAAGCGATAGTCAAATATTTTAACGCTGGTTGCTATGTGGCGCATTCCATTCTCTTTGCATGTCCAGGACATAAAAAATGAATAACGCATTTGAGAAAAGGTATAAGTATTGGAAAATTTAAGAAAATAACAAGCAATATCTCGAAAACGGTTCACTCAACAAAAGAAATGTATATGACATAAGTTGTGTATTTTAACGCGATCTACATTTTTTGTGTAGTAAAATTTTGTCTATCTCTTATGGTTTACCAGTTATGCAAAAGTCGTTCACAATGAAGAATACTTTTGGAGACATTCCCAGAAAATTCGAGATATACATTTCATTTGCCATGACATTATCTTAAACATATGATATTTTCATCAAAATCGTTAGAGCCATTTTTGAGAAAATTAAAATTTTCGAAAAATCTTCCATGTAAAGGGTAGTCTGGGGTGGGGGGATTTTCTTGAAAACCTTCGTGTCGCATCTCTGGAAGATACTGAACCTAAATACCAAGTTTGGTGCTTATCCGACTGTTCGTTTTTGAGTTATGCTGTTCACAGACACACAGACACACACACAGACACACACACACACACACAGACACACACACAGAAACACACACGGACATGTTTCCAAAAATGCTTTTTTTGGATTCAGGAGGTCTCAAAACATGTATTTCCGGTGAAATCTCGGTATCGAATTTTTGGGTGGAATGCAATACTTCCCCTACTTACTATACGTAGTAGAGAAAGTAAAAATTACCAATAAGATTGACATCTCGATATCTCGATTAACATGACGCATATGGAGAATAGGCGTTTGTAAAATTAGATTGTACAAGAGTAGAGAAAGTCATGTGAGTGTAACACATCAGATTTTTTTATGTCCTGGACATGTAAAGAGAATGGAATGCCCCACATAGCAACCAGCGTTAAAATATTTGACTATCGCTTTAAACCTAGCATATTCCCCTTGCATCTACATGAAAATTACCAATAAGATTAACATCTCGATATCTCGATTAACATGAAGCATATGGAGAATAAACGTTTGTAAAAATAGTTTGTAAAAGAGTACAGAAAGTCATGTGAGTGTAACACATCAGATTTTTTACTTTCTCTACTACGTATAGTAAGTAGGGGAAGTATTGCATTCCACCCAAAAATTCGATACCGAGATTTCACCGGAAATACATGTTTTGAGACCTCCTGAATCCAAAAAAAGCATTTTTGGAAACATGTCCGTGTGTGTGTCTGTGTGTGTGTGTGTGTGTCTGTGTGTGTGTCTGTGAACAGCATAACTCAAAAACAAACAGTCGGATAAACACCAAACTTGGTATTTAGGTTCAGTATCTTCCAGAGATGCGACACGAAGGTTTTCAAGAAAATCCCCCCACCCCAGACTACCCTTTACATGGAAGATTTTTCGAAAATTTTAATTTTCTCAAAAATGGCTCTAACGATTTTGATGAAAATATCATATGTTTAAGATAATGTCATGAGAAATGAAATGTATATCTCGAATTTTCTGGGAATGTCTCCAAAAGTATTCTTCATTGTGAACGACTTTTGCATAACTGGTAAACCATAAGAGATGGACAAAATTTTACTACACAAAAAATGTAGATCGCGTTAAAATACACAATTTATGTCATACACATTTCTTTTGTTGAGTGAACCGTTTTCGAGATATTGCTTGTTATTCCCTTAAATTTTCCAATACTTATACCTTTTCTCAAATGCGTTATTCATTTTTTTATGTCCTGGACATGCAAAGAGAATGGAATGCGCCACATAGCAACCAGCGTTAAAATATTTGACTATCGCTTTAAACCTAGCATATTCCCCTTGTATCTACATGAAAATTACCAATAAGATTAACATCTCGATATCTCGACTAACATGAAGCATATGGAGAATAAACGTTTGTAAAAATAGTTTGTAAAAGAGTACAGAAAGTCATGTGAGTGTAACACATCAGATTTTTTTGTCTTGGATATGCAAAGAAAGGGGATATGTGGGAAAGAGAATGGTGCTGCACCTAGCAACCAGCTATTAAGAGATATGTATGTGCTTAAAGGCTACTGTATTTCTATATTGCCCGTGTAAATATACATTCCCCTTACATCTACAAGAAAATAAGCAATAAGATAGAGTCTGCAAATGTTTATCTCGATTAACATGAAGTAGATGGAGAATAAGCGTTTATAAAAATAGTTTGTACAAGAGTAGAGAAAGTCACGTGAGTGTAACACATCAGATTTTTTTTATTCAGGGGGTCTCTAAATATGTATTTCCGGTGAATTCTCGGTATCGAATTTTTGGTTGGAATACAATACTTCCCCTACTTACTATACGTAGTAGAGAAAGTAAAAATGCCTTTGGAGTCAGGTGGGCGCTCTGGTAATCGGTAATCCCAATGTGTGTCTTTCTTGGGAAATCTTAATATCGCCTTTTTAAACGGAATGCAACCTTAGGACATATTGGATACGGGTAAGCGTACGCCTAGGCCTGAGTTTTTCTGATCTGACTCTCTTTTCCAACTCCGTCTCAAACCAGTCTTGAGTGAGAAAAGCCATTTCAGTAATGAAACATTGATAAACACATAATTAACATTGGAATTCTGCTTTTTATTAGCCTTCCATTTTTATATCCTGTTTACTCTCGTATATGGAAACAAATTTCCTTGTAACTACTATTAACATAGCATGAGTTACAACAAGTAAAACATTTTCAAAGATAAATACACAATTTTTTCTGAAACATTAATTTTACAATCGGAAACATCACCCATTGAAATAATAATATGCATGATTTAGATAAATTAAGCTTTGTTTATATTAGTAATAATTCCACATTATGCTTTATTTGTTAAAATTATGCATTAATTTTTATGATTATGCTATATTTTTATAATGCTTTTGTTTCATATAAATAAACTTCAATATCTTAATGCAGTTTTTGTGACAGTAAAGTAAGTTTGTGTTATAAAAATAATATAAAGTTATACAAGAACACACTACAATAAGAGAACAGTGCTAAAGAATGAAAATCTAGTCATCTATGTCACTCTCAGTCTCTCTAACACACTCTTGTGGTTAATTAATTGCAAGTTGTTGGTGAGATTCAAGATTTTCTTCTGTTCAGACAATTGAGCTTTTCTCAACTGAAGCAGATGATAGAGGAACCATTATTGCCTTCATTGCTAGCTTACTTAGCGTAGGCACCTTTGGAATGTTTCTGTCAGAAGGATAAAACAGTAATAAAAGACAAATTTTCTTCCTGTGCCATTGCTGCATATGTTGATGTTTTTTCCATTAGAATATCAATGTTAAGGAAGCGCTTCAGTTCACCTGAAGTGAAGATGGAATAAATCTGCTCAGGAACGGCTAATGATGGATCTAAATTCTGAACTTCCTTCCAGTAGCCTTTTGCAGGATGATTCACTCATATATGTCTCAAGTTTTTACATGCTACACAGAACTTTGAAGCAATGAAGAACTGATGATAGAATGTCAGGCCTGTGTTGCATCAGTACTATCTGATTCCAAAATCTGTATTTGCTTACAAATACAATCAGAAACTTCAGACAGAGTTCTGAGTTGAAGTTGAAGGGCTTCATTTTCAACCAGTCGTTTTAAATTTGTTAAAGCAGCACTACCTTCACCATCTTCCAGTTCGATCCAACGTTTAACTGCATTGAAATTGATACTGTGATATTTTCATGCCTTCAATCACGTGCCCCAACGAGTTATTTTTCTGGAACTGGTGGTAGATCAAATTCTTCCGATTTTTTAAGCAGTCTAGTAATCTCTCCCTTCTGGCTGCAGTTTTCATTAAAGCAGTTTTAACAGCTGCAATGAATTCATTAGCAATTTTGAGCGAAAATCTAACCTCTTTAGCACAAAGACGCTATACATGAACCCAACAGGTAGAACGTAAAAGCTGAGGTGCAACTCCAGTCATTCCCCTGCCAGCAGAAAGCACTGTCCGGTACTAAAATAATGAAATTAGATTGTGAACACTATTAAGATCTAGAGTGTCAAATAATAAATTTGCTATAACATAAGCATTGCAATGTTGTACAATTTTGGTTTTCACAAGACGGGTTTTCTCGCCCACAACACCCAATGGAGAAACAAGAACATTCACCACCTTACGATTCTTTAGATCTGTCAACAGATTTGGTTTTCTGGAGATCTTCAGCACACTTGTCTTCTCAGAGTGGTTTCACTGGGAGCCTGTTTCATACTTGTAGCTTTTGCTATCCACTGAGGAAACTATTCGTTGCGGAAGACATGCCATGGAATACCAGCAGAAGTGAATGCTTTGACCATTTCTTTCATATTAAGCTTTGAACTTTCCATGCGCTGCCATACTTGAGATATAGTACCGGTACATATGCTGCTAGGGACGCCTGAAGTTGAACCATGTCCATCATTCTCTTTCTGAGATCTACATTTAAAACTTTCCACATACTTATGCACAATGGACTTCTTTACAGAATTAATGCACTCTTAATATAAGGTACATAAAAGTTTCCCTTTTCAGCCACAAGATAATCTGCTGGGAACTCACGAACGCTTTTAATTGCATTTACAGCAGTTTTTGGCATGCTGGTGTTCAATAGATGTAAACTGCTTGATTCAGATTGTATACTGACAATAAAACCGTTAAACTTCACGCACAAGATGTTCATTGCTGAAATTCCTAGCTTTTCATTGTTGTTGGAAATATTGTTAATTTCTGCATTGAATCTATTGTTAGATTTTAAACAGGCAGTTAATTTCCAAGAATTATGCTTTATATTACATATTGTGCTTTCATGCTTTATTTTTTAAAATTATGCTTTCAAAAATGATTTTTCCCAGACCCTTAGACCTCCAAAATCATTCGGGCAGCAACCACATGTGCAAAGCCCTGTTATGCTTTTTATGTTTATTATGCTTTTGGGTTGAAGTGGCAATAATATAATACAATAATTAATGTAATAATAAGAATAATAATTATGAACCTATAATTGATGATACCTATCATTGAGCACATTTTATAATAACTACAAATTTAACTTTCTTATCATGTCTCAATTTTAGCTCCATCTACAAACCTTTGAAATTGAGTCTTATGAAAAGTTACTAAAGAATGCATTTGTCTCCACTTTAAAAATAATTTACTAACCGAAAGAAAATTCTGTTTTAATATGTAGAAGGAACAAATGATAATACAGGTTACCTGTTCTGGCGTTTTTCAGTTTATGTATTTTATTAGTTTTATTTTTGATCGAAAATTGCACCGATTTTTCAACTTTTTCATGTATGGTGTTTACAAAATATTTTATATGAAATTAATCGAGCAATTTCTTTGATATAATATCTGACCGATATAATTAAAGCTAACGGAGAAATACGTTTGTGAAGTTGTAAAAACTGAGGTGTTAATGAAGTTCAATATAATCGTTGATTACTCCTGACTTCGACATGTTTTTTTTCTCCGTCAGAATAAACCCCAATTTCCCCTGTAATTTCAAGTGTTAATAGAACAAGTTGTTCTAAACGTGTGTAAATGGATTTTGCAAACATCTCGGATGCAAAAGTTGAAAAATCAGTGAAAATATTAGACACTGTGAGGAAACTAAATTCAGTTTTATTTATGGACGCTCTTTAACTACTATGGTTCTTAGCATCCCATTCTATATTGGGCGTGAAAGGCCGGGATTTTGCTCAGAGGCCTCTTTATCAGGCTTGAGGTTCTCTTACGTGCCGTAAATCTACGACACGGGACGACAGGCTGTACTTCCCTTCCGAAGGAAGCCATGCTAAGGATTTTTAAGCTAAAAAAATTTGATGTGTTACACTCACCTGACTTTCTCTATCTAGTACAAACTATTTTTACAAACGCTTATTCTCCATATGCTTCACGTTAATCGAGATGTTAATCTTATTGCTAATTTTCTTGTAGGTACAAGGGGAATATGGTAGGCTTTAAGCGATAGTCAAATCTTTTAAGAGCTCTATGTAGCGCATTCCATTCTCTTTGCATGTCCAATACATAAGTATTGGAAAATTTAAGGGAATAACAAGCAATGTCTCAAAAATGGTTCGCTCAACAAAAAATGTATATGACATAAATTGTGTATTTTAACGCGATCTACATTTTTTTTGTAGTAAAATCTTGTCTATCTCTTATGGTTTACCAGTTATGCAAAAGTCGTTCACAATGAAGAATACTTTTGGAGACATTCCCAGAAAATTCTAGATATACATTTTATTTGTCATGAAAATATCTTAAACATATGATATTTTAATCAAAATCGTTAGAGCCATTTTTGAGAAAATTAAAATTTTGGAAAAATGTTCCATGTAAAATGTAATCTGGGGTGGGGGGATTTTCTTGAAAACCTTCGTGTCGCATCTCTGGAAGATACTGAACCTAAATACCAAGTTTGGTGTTTATCCGACTGTTCGTTTCTGAGTTATGCTGTTCAGAGACACACACAGACACAGACATACATCCATACACATGCGTTTTTGGATTCAGGGGGTCTCAAAACATATATTTCTGGTGAAATCTCGGTATCGAATTTTTGGGTGGAATACAATACTTCCCCTACTTACTATACGTAGTAGAGAACGTAAAAATTATCCATCGTTCTCCGTCGGGTTTGAACTCCCTACCTCGGGAACTAGAGACACTGTGAAGCTAATAAAATGAAAAATATTGAATAACGCCAGGACACATATCGTTTGTTCTTTGTGAATATTAATAGTTAGAATTTTCTGTTGATTAATTTGAGTCTTTCACGTACATAATAGGTAGAGAAGGTACTGCATTTCACCCAAATTTCGATACCGAGACTTCACTGGAAATACATGTTTTGAGGCTCCCTGCATAAAAAAAGAAAGCATTTTTATAAAAGGTCCGCGTGTTTCTATTGACATACCCTGTGTCTGTGAAGAGCATAATTCGAAAAAGAAAAGTCGGATAAATACCAGACTTGGTATTTAGGTTCAATATCTTCCAAAGATACGACACAAAGTTTTTCAATAAAATTTTCCCGACTCAAACAATCCTTTACATGGAACATTTTTTAAAATTTTGATTTTCTAAAAATAGCACTAACGACAATGATTAAAATGCCATATATATGAAAAATATTTACATGACAAATAAAGTTTATAATTTGAATTTTTGGGGAATAACCTATGAAGTACTCTTCATTCGGAGGGAATTTTGTATAATCTTGTATAACTTGTAAACGTTAAGCGATAGACGAAAACGTACTACATAAAAAGAGTAGGTTTCTTTAAAACATACAATTTATTTAAAATAAGTTTTTGTGTGTCATAAACCACAGAACAGTTTCTGGGATATCCGTCCTTAAAGGTCCGATTTGTTCATTTATTGGTCATTCTCTTAAAAGTCCTTTCAACATTCAGTTGTCTCTCGCGATTACATGGAAACAATATGAAATGTTAAGGCCAGCATACAGCCTTCGGTTCTTAAGCATTTGACTGTCGCTTTTTGCACTGTATCTAGAACGTTCTGCAAAGTTTATTTGGATTAAAATGTAGTGGATAGAAAAATAAGCTCGAGAAAGAATAATTTGTATACCCGCAAATAAACGATGGAGGGCAGAGAAAGTCATGTGAATGTATCACATCAGAATTTTTAAAGTGGAGACGAAGACTTTGGAGATGGTATATTATACATAGATTGATTCATTTACGATTTCTCTGAGGTGCTAATGCTAAATTTAAGTAAGTGCTGCGCGAACAGTTGTGGCAACATTGCTTATTTGTAACTGAAGTGTTCTACTGTCCATACAAAACTTTTGAATTACCCTGTAGTACCATTATGGATTTTTTGTTTTTTCCCATCTCGTAGTTTAATATAGGAGACAAAAAGTGTGTGTGTGTGTCCTGAACGGGCTCTTTCTATTGGATTGCAATATCAGCATCATCTTGTAGGGCACAGTTTTCCTCCCACTTGTTTCTAAGTTTGTTACACGCACGTGACTGTGTTTTCAAGCATTTGTTTACGAGAATTGGTCAACTTCTGCGACGTTCTTTCAAACTGCGAAAGAAGTTTCATTTCCAGATTCGTTGAATTTGATTACAAATAACGAGATGAGTATTCTAAGTTTTTAAACAAAGTCCTGAGCTTCTGACTTAATAAATACATTCAAGTCGCGTATTTCGAATTTATAATATGTAGCCATCCCTTGTTTAATTGGCAAGTAACTATTTTATCTACCAAGCTACCCCGTCTTTACAAAGAAATATTGGGAAACTGCAGGATAAGCCCGCGGAGAACAGTGAGACTTTAAAGGAAAAAAATAACGAGCACCTCTCTAGTATCCACCGAGCGAGGTGGCTCAGGCGGCAGGGGACCCCCACTCTCAACCCATGGGTTTTTAGCGGGGTTTCCTGGATCGCCAGGCGAATGCTGGAGTGGTTTCTTTCAGCCCCCGAATTTCCTGACCCTCGTTTCTTCCATTTATCATTTCATTCATCCATCCCGTTGGTCTTTTTCAGGATAGGAAGTGTTGGCGATGGTGTTTCGGTGCAGCGTGGCAGAGGAAAAGACTGCTCTCTGTGAACTCTCCCCGTCCCTCTGCTTTCAGCTGGCTGCCGGGGTATCCGAACCCCCTTGAGGGGCATTGAAGCCCCTTTGTGTGAGGTGGAGTCCCCCGTCTGCCGAGGTGTCTACTTCTGGAAACTTAGGGACCCTGTCATTGCGTACTGTCGCTTCTGGATTCGTCCGCTCGGTGTCTCCTCTCGCCTCATTTCTCCAAGGATGCCCCCTCATGGGGCGTAGGCACAATATTCCCTCTGGCCGAGTCCCCTCCGTTAAGGAAGACAAGATAACATAGTAGCTTTTGAAAGATTTCTCCTGGCATTTGGCGAGACTGCTGAGGTCCCCTTCCTGCCTGGGAGCTGTCTCGTCTGCACCTGGGATCCCCAGATTGCGGGTAACTAAGGTAGGGCTAGCTGGCTTCAGGATTAGTGCCAATTGGAATTGTTAGGGACTCCGTCCTTGTTAGTTCACATAGTCATCCGAATCTGGTCGCCCTTCAGGTCTCCCCTTCATCCCAGGAGTCATGATGGAAGCACAAAGGGCCCACGTGTGGTGCGTGTTCCAGTTACTGGAGGCCCCTTCTTCTGACTACTCCTAACTTTACCTACTACAGCCAGGTGATAAAGTGAAAATGCATACCTTGACTTGCACGAATATGGCCTCCAGGGCTGGCAGGACGTGGCAGTAGAAATGTGTCCAGGAGGCAGCAAGGCTGCCGACGAGATCCTCACCTCTCTGCTCCACTTGCTCCAGGAGTAAGCAGGCTGCGGCAGGTAGCAGCGTGTTCTGGTAGTACTCGAAAATGAAGGCACCTGCCTGTGAGCGGAGCAGCACTCGAATGTCGTTGTGTAGAGCGGTGAGCTGACCTCTCACAAACAACGGGGCAGCGTATCCACTCCGTTTCTGTTGATTCTGTTTAGTAAACAAATCAGAACTGATGATTTCCCACGCGGTTCAAACCACGACTAGCTTAGGGTTAATTAATTAATTAAAATCAATTTATTGTTACAGTGTATAAAATTAGATTGCGAGGAGTCAAATGCGATATCCTTTTTCTGTAATTAAAATGCTGCCTTTTTATTTCCCGGCAATTTATAGCACTGTCTGTTGATCAATTAGAGTTGATGAGGTCTGTTAAACAATTTTCTACACATGTTAAGAATCGACAAATATACCTTATCTATTACGGCATTGGCTAAAGTCTAAGGTTATACATAGGAAGGGGACACCTCACAACTTCGACCTACATAGACACATTGTAGCTACTACCCTGAGGAGAAAGGGATGAAGTGAAGGAACCACAGGAGGCTACAGACTGCAGGCAAACAGGCCACAGAGACGCGTGGGAGTTCTTAACAGTTGCAGGTTCGAGGACGCGTCCCACGCTGGAGCTGCCTAGAAAGAACAATGAACGCCTCGTCGACCAAGCAATCTTCTAGTGTCCAGGAAGTATTCTGTCCTTTTAGCTACCATCCACAAAACCTAGAGTACAAGTGAAAGATGAGAAGGAAACGGAATGAAAGGGAAATGATGGAAAGGTAATTGTGGTAGGTGAGAAATCAACCCAGCATTCGCCTACCGACCAGGGAAAACCACGAAAAACCCAGTCAGTGTGGGTGGTCTACTGGAATCGAACCTAGTACCTCAAGAATGTGATCCTTACAAATTTGCACGGAGCCATTCTCGCTCGGTGATTAAAAACTTATTTTGCTATCCACGTTAGGTTAATTACTACATGTTTTATCTGAAAATGATTACAAATTTAGTAATAAGACAGACAGCATACTGAAATAACGTTCAAAATTTACCGAGAGCACGGAGAAATAAATTCAGAGGACGTAGTCATGGTGGTGAAAGCTGCTCTTCTATGGTCGCAGTAACAGTTCTTTCGAAGAAAAACAATAGGGTATCGGAAACTTTCAATTAAAATCTCTCAGATGACGCACATAATCTGGAAAATGTAATCATATTGCAGGGAATATTTCGAAAGGACTAGGCTACTTAAAACATTACTTTATACAAATTGTACACGTAAGCTTTGCACTTTTTTACTTTCTCTATTACGTATAGTAAGTAGGGGAAGTATGGTATTCCAGCTAAAAATTCGATACCGAAATTTCACCGGAAATACATGTTTTGAGGCCCCTGAATAAAAAAAAAGCATTTTTGGAAATATGTCCGTGTGTGTCTGTGTGTCTGTGAACATCATAACTCACAAACGAACAGTCGGATAACACCAAACTGGGTATTTAGGTTCAGTATCTTTCACAGATGCGACACGAAAGTTTTCAAGAAAATTCCCCCACCTCAGATTACCCTTTACATGGAACATTTTTCGAAAATTTTAATTTTCTCAAAAATGGCTATAACGATTTTGATTAGAGTATCATGTTTAAGACATTTTTATAGCAAATAAAATACTTATCTTGAATTTTCTGAGAATGTCTTCAAAAGTATTCTTCATTGTGAACGACTTTTGCATAACTGGTAAACCATAAGAGATAGAAAAACTTTTACTACACAAAAAATGTAGATCGCGTTAAAATACACAATTTATGTCATTTTTTTGTTGAGTGAACCATTTTCAAGATAGTGCTTGTAATTCCCTTAAATTTTCCAATACTTCTAGTTTTTCTCAAATTCGCTATTCATTTTTTTGTCCTGGTAACGCAAAGAGAATGGAATACTCACATAGCAACCAGCTCTTAAAATATTTGACTATCGCTTAAAGCCTACCAATTCCCCTTGTATCTACAAGAAAATTAGCAATAAGATTAACATCTCGATATCTCTATTAACACGAAGCATATGGAGAATAAGCGTTTGTAAAAATACTTTGTACAAGAGTAGAGAAAGTCATGTGAGTGTAGCACATCAGATTTTTTAAATTAAGTTTCTCTCTATAGCTTACGGTTACCTACTTATAAAAAGTTATTCAGGGTATAACCGCAATGTAGGGGACTTCAGACATTTTTCACTGAAAATTCAATAAACGTTGTATTTGTTATGTCGAATGTGTGTTATTTTAACCAAAATTGTCACACAAATTTTTGAGAAATAAAAGAAATAACGACTTATCCACTATTCGGGTATTCGGGATAGGGGAAATGTCGCGAAAAACTTTTATCCGACTTTTTCATTTTTGAGGTATGCTGTTCTCTCTCTCTCTCTCTCTCTCTCTCTCTCTCTCTCTCACACACACACACACACACACACAAAACACACACGGACACATTTTTTTATAAAAATGCCTTTCTTGAATTCAGGACTTCAAAACATGTATATTCGCGGATTTAATCATTGGAGTTAAGGGAAATTCTTGAAAAACTAAGTTACATGTCGTAAATAACAGTTAAAAGTATTTTAGCTGTTCATACAAAAAGGCCACAACCCACTTTTCATTTCAGGATCGATCCATAAATATTTGAAAGCACTTTCAGTCAAGGTAGATTATTTCAGTGATACAGTATTTAGCTTATTTCTCATTTGAAGGTATGCGCTAGATAAATATTTTAATGCGGCAGAGTAAAATCACATACCCATCTCTTCCACTCTACCACCATCAAAATAATTACAAAAATACTATTGCGTCAACACAAAAGAAACAATGCAATGCTCTTAATTTATTTTACGTCGTTTGAGCTGCGTGTCATATCGCGACGCACCGTTAGGAGATACCTACCTCTTACGGTATGTGGCGGACAGTTAGCCTTTTAGGTCTCATCCCGTACCATACCAACTTGCTTCTTCACGTGCTCACAGAGGCCTTAGACCTGTATCTCTGCTTCTATACGTGACGGACATATGGCAGCTTAGAGACGTGTCCACAGAGACCTTAGTGATAGGCAACTGTATCTCTGCTTCTACACGTGCCGGATAGATGACATTAGAGTGCCGTCCAGTCTACCTGCTTTCATTATCTGTTGATAAATGGCAGATCATTCATTGCACATTTACCAACTATTTTCATTTTTACTATTGCTTTAGAATTAAGGTGAAACTTTGCTTCATGGTATTAAATATCCAGTCCGGAATTTCCCTTGGCGACTGAGGGAATACGAAAAAATCCCAGTCTGATTGGCCGGCCTATGGTATTTGAACCCTGGACCTTTCAAATACGGGCCACAGAAGTTACGTTACTACGTAAAAGAGCAAGTTAAGGAGGCCTCAGAGCAAAAATTTCCGGTCTTTCACGCCCAATATAGAAGGGACGCTAAGAACCATGCAATTAAAGAGCGACCATAAAAAAAAAAAACATTAAACGGCCGGTCCCCCATGGCCGCCCTCGCTAAGATGGCTAACGTTGGTGCTTCGTAACACAGGAATTAAAATGAAGTAGATGGAAAAAAATCTGAAGTGTTACACTCATCTGAATTTCTCTACCCTTTATCACTTATTAGTGGATATACAAACTATTCTTACGAAAGTTTACTTTCCTATTTACTTCATTTTAATCGAGATAAACCTTTGCAGAAATAGCTGCAATGCACATTTTGTTATAGACACAAAAGAAACAGCAATAACAAGATGTTTAAGAACGGACGCTAAATGCTGGCCTTAAAATTTGCATTCTGTTTCCATGCAATTGCGAGAAACAACTGAATGTCGACAGGACTCTAAACGAATGACAATGTATTGAACAATTCGAATATTAATTAGAATATCTCGGAAATGTCTCATGCCTCAAAAAAGCTGTTTGAAATACGTTGTGTTTTCAAGAGATCTACATTTTCTGTGTAGTATTTTTTGTCTATCGCTTAAGGTTTACCAGTTATGCAGGTTTATGTAAAATTTCTTCCGAATGAGAACTACACAGACTGTTCCCAGAAAATTCAAGATATAAATTTTATTTGTCATGTACAATCTTTAATATATAGTATTCTTCAAAATCGTTAGCGCCATTTTTGAGAAATACAAAATGCCAAAAAATGTTCCATGTAAAAGGTAGTTTTGCCCGGGTGGATTTTCTTGAAAAACTTCGCGTCGCATCTTTGGAAGATATTGAGCTTAAATACTATGTTTTAATCCTACTTTTCGTTTTTGAGTTATGCTGTTCACAAACACACGAACCTTTTTCAAAACCTCCTTTTTTGGATTCAGGGGCCTCAAAACCTGTATTTCTACTGACACGACGCAGTTATTAATGAAAGGCATTTGTATGTTGTGTAAAGTCAATTAAAATGTGTTAATTGTAAATGAGAGGAAGAAAAGGAAAAATGAATAACGTCAAAAGTGAAATACGTTATAAAGAAGGAAACGAAAAATGCTGCATTAGCAACAACAAAAGTATGTAAAATATAATAAATATAACAAAAGAGAACATCTGAAGCGAAAAACGTTTTAAAAGGAATTATAATTGTAAATATGTTATCTATATTACTATATGATATATTTAACTTAAAGATATCGTAAAACTAAATGTATTTATTTCGTTATGGTTAGCAACCAAGCACAGAAAAGTAAAACAACATTCAACTTCTTTGAAGCACTGCTAAACATTTTCTAAAGAAGAAGACGCTTCATAAAAATTTAAAATCTCATATCGATTCGCAAGGCGAATTATGTTATTGTTTCCATAATGAAAGGGTAAATAGCTAACTGTTGAACTACAAAGGCAAGTCAGCAGGCATTATTGTAAAAATGTAATTAGGGAATTCTTATCTGAAAGATATTGTTCATCGTTTAAACACTCGCATTGCCGGTAAAATAAAACTCACTTTTTTGTGAAATTAAATTATTGCAATTACTATTTAACTGTCTTACTTTACATATACGAAAATACACCCTAGAGAAGAGTCATTTGCTATAAACCGAGCTATACGTATTTTAAATAATTTAAAATACAACGGAAAAATAAAATAAAGTACGTATTAACAACATTATCACGCATAACAAACACAGTATATTCCAACAATAACTGAGTAAAGGAAATTTCCGCCAAGAATCACTTCCACAAAGTCAGGCAGATACGTATACTACCAACTGCTTTAATCAGCGCGGTAAATCAAATCAGGCAATTCAAAGTTAGAGCATCCGAGATTACAGATCATCGAGAACTTAAATTCAGAGATCAATCCACCAGCTTCGGAGCTGAGAAAGGCAGGCAAACCGCTTCAAATCTCAGTATCGAAGTTCCGGGTGGAATACAATACCTTCTCTACTTAATATGCATGTGGTAGAGAAAGTAATAAGCTTTAGTAAGAATGGTTTGTATGCTCACTAATAAATGATTAAGCTAGAGAAAGTCGTAAATTTGTTTGAAATCGGTCGAAGTTAAGCGTTAGGATACTAAGCCTCCAAATTGAGTTTGCAGCTGAATATTTCCTAGCTGAGGGTAAAGGCTCTGAAGTTTTGTTTGCTAAAATAATTGCTGCAATGAAATATACGAGTTATTTTCGAAATGCTTTATTATCATTCATTACCTTATGCCATACACTATTTTTCCACATAGTCACCACCGTTATTCAGGCACTTGTCGTAACGGGAATGCCTTCGTCAAAGAATGATGCCGCCTGTGATGAAAGCCAAGTCTGCGCTTCTTGTTTCACATTGTCATCGTCGTTGAAATGTTTTCCACCAAGGAATTTCTTCAGATGAAAAAACAGTTGAAAATCGATTGGTGCCAAATCCGGACTGTTGGGAGGGTGGTCGAATTGTTCCCAAACAAATGATGCGATCAGAGCTTGAGTTTGTTTGCTGTGTGTGGTCAGGGCATTGTCATGAACCAAAAGGATTCCACGCAAAAGCCTTTTGTTCTGTATTGCACGATGGAACTTTCGTAGTGTCTCACAATACACGCCTTTGTTGATTGTCGCATTCCTGGCGAGGAATTCAACCAGCAAAACACCTTGTCTGTTCCAGAAAACCGTGCACATGAATTTGCGAGTGGACATCGTTCGTTTTTATTTCTTCTTCACGGGGATGTTGTTTGACTCCACTCCATAGGTTGTTGCTTTGATTCAAGAATGGTGTGAGACACCCATGTCTTTTCACCTATAACGATATGCATTAGCAATTCATTGCCTTCCTCACCATATCGCGTGGGAAAAATCATTGCAGCAGCCGTAGCTTGCTCTTCTGCTCATTAGTAAGATTTTTGGCACCCATCCTAAGCGATCCGTCACAATGTTGTATCGGACTGGCCTTGAAATTTGTGGAAAATACGAGGACAACACTGATATAGTGAAACTTCTGTCCTCCGAATGTTTTCTTCCACAGCTTGCACCAAATCATCTGTGATCACAAACGGTCGGCCGCTCCGTGGCTCATCACACCTATTTTCACGGCCTTCGTTTTCACGAAAACTGTCTAACCCACTTCCTCACCATTCCATCACTCATTATTGTTTCCCGATAAGACTCACACAATTGGATGAATGATTGCTGGCGTAACGTTTCTTGCATTCACAAAACCAATCAATGAATCTGACTTACAGCCGGAGGGTCGTTCGATTGTTTTGAACATTCCAAAACGCTCTAACAACAGGAAAACACAAAGTGACGATCGCTCGCAGCTGCATCTGGCTTCCTATTGAATGGAGGAAGTGATCGCGCATGCTTAAAAGCGTGACTGCAGCGCTGCAGTGGCAAAATATTAAAACGGTGTTTACTTTAAAACACGACTTGTACATGTACCCTGCGTGGGGTAGACAGCGGAGGGGAACACCTCGCGCACTACGAGAAATCTATTTTGACTATTACCCCCAGGAGGAAGGGAAGAAGTGAAGGAGCCACAGGAGACTACTAGCCACAGTCAGATAGATCACAGAGACGCGCGGAAGTCCCTGCCAGTTGCTGGCCGGAAGACCCGTCCCACTACTTGAACTGTTCAAAGAGATCGATAAACAAACCGTCGAATTAAGCAGCCCTCTAGCATCCAAGAGGAATACTCTTTCCTTGGAGGAAGCATCCGCGTCATCTGTCCAGCACCGCTACGCACCACGAGACCTAGAAGCACGACTTAAAGGCGAGAAGGTAACGGAAAGGAGGGAAAGGAAATCGTGGTAGGTGAGAAACCACCACGACCAGGAAAGGCGACGAAAAACCCAAGGTTAGAGTGGGCGATCGACGGGAATCGAACCCGGGACCTCCCGGGGCCTCACACGTCAGCGCGGAGCCGACTCACTCAGCACTGTGTGATACTGTTCTCATAGTTTATCATGTAATTACAACTTCGCCGTGAAACACTGTGGAATTGCAGCCAACTTTCAACTGGCCTTGGATCCGCAGTTTTGGATCAACGTTTTACACCTCCTGAAGATTAATCAACTTTTCTATAATATGCACATCAATACTATGAGTTGTATCGTGTCTTTTTCCTGTAACAATAATTGCGATTGCGATATGACTATTTGTTAAAGTGGCATAAATCAATAAACTAAAAAAATAAATAAATAAATAAAAGCATATCATATCTAACAGGTCTTCAAATGAATTAAAACCAGAATTAATTTATCTAGTTCACTCATGTATTAAGTGATCCATACTTGATATAAACGGCTTGAATTTGAGGCAATTGCGGTACCTAGACGTACAAATGTGTATTTTCAGTGTCGCCAACTGTGTTATCCTTCATTCTGTTAATTTCGAAATTAGTCTTTTTTATTGTTAATGGAAATTCAAATAAGGTCTACATTCATAAATGTAAATCAAATTTTATCTTCTTCTTCTTCTTCTTCTTCTTCAAAGAATCTCCAACCATCTCTTTCTGAGTCTGCCTACAGTTCATCCTATCGGACCATGTATACATTAGTGTTGTGTTTTGCATTGTTTCTGTGTTCCTTTCACCGTTGCTGAACATCCTTCAATTTGTTGTTCATATTAAAAATCTATGTCTAATATCTTCATTTTTATGCAATCCAATTTTGTACAATCTCTTTAAAAATTTCATTCCAGAACCCTGTATGTTATTTACCTGCCTTTTAATTAATGCCCAAAATGAACTTCCAGAATAATTTAGGTGAAGCTATGACTTTGCAAAATGTTGTTTTGTTACTTTGCGTACTTTGTTTCTAAAAGTTCTATTAACTGTTCACATATCTTCTGGAACTTGGATAGTTTATTTTTTATACCATCTCTGTCATAGTTAATGTCATTTCACAAATAGCTGAAATAGTTGACTGTTCTATTATTTAATTATTAATTATTATTTTCATTTGTTCAGGTTTATTTCCTCGAAACATCATTCCTTTTGTTTTTCCAGTGGGTATTGCAGATTAATTGTTTTTAATATTAGAAAATATAAACACATTTAAATACCTGTAGTGCAATATTTTAGAAGTAGTATTCACTAGATGTGTCAAATTTTTATGTTTATTTATATTTATAAGACAATTATAAGGATACATCTTTTAATTGTTTTATTTTATATTGTTGTATTATACAATGAGGTACAGATTCTTGCAGGATAATTTCTGAAGCTTTCATTATATCACTACCAATAAAACAGCTAGTTATGCTCTATTTTTGCGATCCATAATCCACAATTAATAAATAAAGCAGTATAGTATTAATTTTGGATGAGAATTACTCATCTAGGTTAAAAGCCTTTGAAGTAGAATATCTTTACGTTATTAGCACCACGCTTTGGGCACCAAACTTGAGGTAGTTGCAGCCCCACGTATGATACAAAGTTTCCGGTGGCCTTCGCCCCACTTTTAAAATAATCAACTTTGTATTTTAATGTTTATTTGAATATTATATATGTATGCCTCGGCTGCGTCAGTAGTAATTTTTAGAACACGTATCTCTTAGCAGGGGCGGTACGGCTAAAGAATGAAGGCTTACACAAATTTTAATTGTATTTAACTTCGTTTTATTGATCTTTCACACGATTAAATAACACTTCACTGATGTATCCTACTGTAGAGCTGTGAGATTATTGTTAATTGTACTCTTTAACACGCAAACGTTATATTATTCACGCCGTAATGGATTCAGTATGTCTCACACTGAATATGTATCGAGTGAACTGCTCGGGAACGCTGCCTGCTAGCGTCTGGCTTTTACCGCTTAAATTCGTACATTTACCCTATTTTAAGTATCTGATTGGCTAATCCTACTCCAATAAAATACTTCTATTTAACTTAAGTTTTTTCTAGTTGTTGATTGGCTATTTATAAACTGTTTCAAATGTTGCATTATTGTTCCAAGAATTATTAGTATCTAGCATTATTAAACCTTCTAATTTATTGTTGTCTCAAGGTTACCTACTTGTTAGCAACTTTCGGCTTCTACATTGTAATTCTGTTTGCTACGAAGGGTATTTTGCTTCTATTCTCACAACTCCTACATTGTTAAATGACGTAATACATTCACATAACATTATTATATATGTACATAATAATATAAACATAATACAATGATTGCTACATACATTTTATATATTATATTATACACATATTGCTCTAAGGCGGGTTGTTATTAAATTTATATTATATAATTAGACTGATATCATTTTAGTGTTAAAAATACTGCCTCATCTTTACCAATATTCAGAATGTACTCGTAATTACGTGGATAGTCCTGATAATACTCATCCCTTCAGAACGCGCGTCATATTGTCCACAGTTATTAACTTTAGTTCCTATATTAACTTTTCCTATCCATCCCAGATGTACTTATCATTCTTCTTAGAGACAAGGTGTCTTCTAATTAAAATTTCTCATTAAATGCGATTGTTGTGCTATTAAGCTTTGTTCTCTTTCATGGCATAAATTGTTTTCTTACGCTGCTGAAGATTCACTTAGGAACCACGCATCTGAGTGCTGCGTTTCGCTTCGATGATATGGCAACACGAAGGAGGGAAATGGCTTCATACCTTGAAAATCTGTTCCACAGGCCTGGTACAGAAAATACACATATGACAGCTAGAGCCTCACTTGTCTAACTCGTCTAGTGCTAACAAAAGCTTTAAGTAGTTGTCTTGTGTAAACATTCATTCATTATCTGTTTACCCTCCTCTTATGTAGGACTTACACCCCCCCCAGGACTTACAAGCAGGTGCCTGGGGTCAGAGGCCCGTCGAGGAGCAGACGCTCATGGATCAGACAGAGCATCCAGGATGGGTGATCAGCCCGATGCCTGGTATGGGATGAAGGAAGTAGATGAAACGAAATGTTGGTGAAATGAATGAAAGGAAAGGTGATGAAGTTGGTGGAATGAACGGCGGGGGAAACCGGAGAACCCGGAGAAAACCCGCCCAGACGCCGCTTCGTCCACCACAAATCCCACATGCAGGTCCCTGGGATTGAACCCGGGCCGCCTCGGTGGGAGGCGAGCGGTCTAACCACTCGGCCACGGCGCAGCCCCCTTGTGTAAACAGATTCTGAATAAAACTTCCTGCTGTGTGAAAATATTTATACTTACTCATAATTAAGTATCCTTTCCTCAAATTGGTGAGCCCTACACGAACCATTATTTTTACGTATCTTGGATTTCACTATCTCCTGTTTTATGCGTTCAATGCTGATGAAATGGAGGATCTCCACGAACAAACACGCCAGCTTTAGGAGATATATAAATTCTACTACAACTGCAGTAGCAACAGTAACACCACTACCAACAGCAGTCTCAGGTTTGTCTATTACCAGGTTAGTAACGGTGTAAGCCGAGTCAGTGTCAAGCTGCCAGTATTTTGGCTCTATAAAGCAGCAATATGGTTTGCGCAGGCGCTGTTCAGCATCACCAGAATCACCAAATTAGTGCGAATATGCTTACGTGGTGTCACAACAGGACAGCCGTTACGGCTGAAGTGGAGGATATTACCATCACATTCCCATAGCATAATGCATACGTGAACTTACCCACCGAATTAATACGCCACCTATCCGTATCAGAGGAACAGCATGTGCGGCAATTACTGATGGAAGAGCGGTTCGGGAACTGCAAACCATCCCAGTTCTTGCGATCATTCGCAAGGACGTAGGTAAATGACAACCTATACAGCAATTGTGATGTCAGCGCCTATTACAGCAGATTCAGCCTATCCTGCAAAAGCAAGCAAAAATACCGCTTGTCCAGGTAATGGCGCTGGTGGGCAAAATTCACTCCGGCCGTCATTCCTGCCAATGTTCCGCCGATATCGCTCCACCAGCTAGCGAGATTAGTGCACCCGCACGACGCGTTGATGATCTAGCATAACAAATGGGAACAGTGCAGTCTTCTTTGAGTTTCCTTTCCCATAATAGTTATTTTAAATGCACCAATCGCTCTCGCGGCCGATCTGAATCAGCCAAAACAAATCCCGACATCAAACTGCTGCTACCACGAGTAGGTGCCTCGCTCCATACGACCCCGCATAGCCAAGAAGGATTTCTACGATGTGCTTCAGAATGGTACAGTGCGCCCTTCTGAGAATCCATAGGGATCGCCGTTGCAACTAGTGCCGAAAAAGGGCAAGCACTGCGTCCAGTTACCAAGCCTAACAGTTTGATTTGCAACTCTTCGCGCATCTAGGAGAGCTCATATTAAAATCCCGTACCACCTTCTACCATCCACATTCCAAAGGATAGAAAGCTTTCAACAGCGTTTTAAGGCTCCCATATATGCCTATCCAGTATATCCTGGTTAGAGGCTCTACCTATCGTGATAGGGAGGATATTGATGTCTCTTCGCTAGAGCTTCTCTACAGCGAACTACTTCGACTTTACGGAGAGTTTATAAACACAGCGAACAACCAATGCTTTAAATTTGTGCTCAAACTGAGACAGAAGAGGGCAACTCTGTCCAGTATCGGCTGCCCATTACGTTCATTACAAATCCATTTGATATTCAAAGACTTGATCAGATGCTCCCACGCTCTCCTGAGGAACACAGCAACAGTGTAGTCCTGCAGCATCCATACACAGAACCCTATCCTGTACTAGGGATGAGAAGACTTTCACCCTATTGATCTATAGCAAACCTATTCGGGTCAACATTGGCAGGGTGAAACTTGCATTTACTTTGTCAGAGGAACACATCTCGCCTTCCTCTTAAGATGTCTCCATTGCTGCTGACCAGCCTACAACGATATCTACCTCCTCAAGAGACGCCACAGGACTTACAATCCGCTCAGGACGTCGTGGGAAATTCACAAACTCTTTCCGCCCCTAGATTCTCCGACTCTCCAGAGGGGTGAAGTTGTGTTTAGAACTTAACTTTGTCTAACTTCATTATATAGTTACTGACAAAAGATTTTAGTTAGTTACGGAAAATACTTGTGCGGAAAATACTTCAGGCTAAAATGTCCAATATATAGCGTTTGCTGTTCATGTTTTGATTATGTATGTCGGCTGTTTATGGTGTTGTTCTAGATCTGCATTTGCTATTTCCCAGCCTTGGGTTTTTATGGCTATATACATCAAGGCTATACACACGTCACACAAAAGAGTTCCATTCTTTTCACTACAGCCGCCACAACAATATTTAAGAAAGTTGGTGAGCGCACAAGCAGCAGCCTGCCTAAACGCAGTAGGTAGACTTAACAGAACAATGTTACCTTTCTGACTCTCAAATTATTGCGCTATGGGCATCATTAAATTGTGTTTCGGTGTTTCCTTTTCCTTTTATTGTCATGTTTTAGATATGTGTGCATTTTAATTATTATAACGTAAAAACAGATGTAGTGGTTGTAAACAAGCTGCATTTTGTTAAAAAATACACATTCCAAATACGACCCTCTGTAGTAGACTGCTGAAATCACGATAGGATTTTAACTTTCTATGATTCGAATATATTTTTACTTTCTCTACTACGTACAGTAAGTAGGGGAAGTATTGCATTCCACCCAAAAATTCGATACCGAGATTTCACCGGAAATACATGTTTTGAGACCTCCTGAATCCAAAAAAAGCATTTTTGGAAACATGTCCGTGTGTGTGTCTGTGTGTGTGTGTCTGTGTGTGTGTGTGTCTGTGTGTCTGTGTGTGTGTGAACAGCATAACTCAAAAACGAACAGTCGGATAAACACCAAACTTGGTATTTAGGTTCAGTATCTTCCAGAGATGCGACACGAAGGTTTTCAAGAAAATCCCCCCACCCCAGACTACCCTTTACATGGAACATTTTTCGAAAATTTTAATTTTCTCAAAAATGGCTCTAACGATTTTGATGAAAATATCATATGTTTAAGATAATATCATGAGAAATGAAATGTATATCTCGAATTTTCTGGGAATGTCTCCAAAAGTATTCTTCATTCTGAACGACTTTTGCATAACTGGTAAACTATAAGAGATAGACAAAATTTTACTACACAAAAAATATAGATCGCGTTAAAATACACAACTTATGTCATATACATTTCTTTTGTTGAGTGAACCGTTTTCGAGATATTGCTTGTTATTTCCTTAAATTTTGCAATACTTATACTTTTTCTCAAATTCGTTATTCATTTTTTTATGTCCTGGACATGCAAAGAGAATGGAATGCGCCACATAGCAACCAGCGTTAAAATATTTGACTATCGCTTAAAAGCTACCATATTCCCCTTGCATCTACAAGAAAATTACCAATAAGATTGACATTTCGATATCTCGATTAACATGAAGCATATGGAGAATAGGCGTTTGTAAAATTAGATTGTACAAGAGTAGAGAAAGTCATGTGAGTGTAACACATCAGATTTTTTTATTTACATATGCTTTATTGGGCCGATATCTTATTTGTTACATCCAATATCACTTCATTAACACTTTGTTTTCTCCCGAAACAAGCGTCCTAATTTTATTTTAGGTAGAGGAAGTGTTGTATTCTGCTTAAAATTTTAGTACCCTGCAAATGCATGTTTTGAGGTTGGTGAACCCTAGTAACAACATTACAAACAACATTACAAGGACGCGCGCATGTAGGTATATAACAAAATTCAGAAACGAAATTTAGGATAAATGCCAAACTTCGTATATTAACTCCAGTATCTTTAAAGAATGCAATACGAAGGTTTTCACCAAATTTTCTCACTCTTTGGTGGAAAATTTATCATTTTAAATTTTTCTAAATATTTTGTTAAAATATCAATTTTAAATTATTGGTGAGAAAATTAAAAGACATATCTAGATTTTCCTCTGTGAAGTGATTTTCATTCTGATTAACTTTTGCATAAACATGTGTAACTGGAAAACCTTCTACAGAACAAAACGGAATTATTAAAACACAATTCGTGTATTTTAATAGCGTTCCTGGTACATCACATGTTTCGAGTTAGTTATTTTCTCTCCTTTTTTAAAAGCTCGTTACTATGAGTTATGATATAAACAGATACATATTTTTTCTGCATATCATATAATATCTATGTCCCTGTTGCTTAATTTAAAACCAATATAGGTAAATATTTACTATAAATAACATAACGTCTATAGAAGAACTTTAATATAAATAATGCAATACATAAGTAATGTATGTACATTTATGATAAGTAGAGAATGTTATATGGCTGTTACACAGAGATTACTTTCTCATTAATGTTGATTGGAATGTTCGTACGAACAATGGCATTTTTCAATACGAACATTTTTCAAAGCTTTTACTGTAAGTAAAGCACTTTTTTATACATCAAACGTCAACATGTTTCATATGTTTGGTTAAGTTTAGGTTTTCTTTGATTCCAGAAAAATAAAACTAAAATAACGTGAAATAAAATAAACCATTAACGAATAATTAAATTACGTTACGTTACGCCTATCAATGTGCCATGAAGGTGCGTTGCTTTAGATTTAGAAAATGGCAGCTCTACGATTGTGCAATCGGAAAGAACGCCTGATGGAAAGAAAACTTAAATATAACAAAGGCATGGGGAAACAAATAAATATATGTGGGAAGAACAGAGGCTAAATTAGGAAAATAACAAATGAACGAAGAAAGTACGAAAAAAATGGAGTGTAAAGGTAACCAAGAGGCAGATGAAGAGAGAATGAAAGAAGCAAAGGAAAAAAAAGTAAAATTAATAAAAGTAAAAGTTTGCTAAAAATGGAAGGAAAAGAAAACATGAATAGCAAAATAAAAGAGAGAGGGAACGAAAATAAAGATAATAATAAAGGAATGAAGAAAGAAAAAAAGAAAAAAAGAAGAGAAATTAAGCAGAAAATAAGCAAACGACTTACAGCGCTGTGGAAGGCTTCGTGGACGGCAGCCCTGAGATGCAGCCACTCCTGCCGGAAGTGACTATCCCAGCCTGCCGCGAAGCGAGCCTCTGCTCCTGGTGAAGACGACTCCGGTGTGCCGGGAACAGAAGGAGAGGCGGCTTCTACCAGCCGCGTCAAAGAAAAGCGGAACATGGGATCCAGATTGCGTAGTCCGAAGTGGAGCTCTCCCCTGCTGGTCACCGTGAACGTGGGCAACCTCTTCAGTCTTCCTAGGCGACCCGCCATCCTGACTCCCTCAGTCGCTCGCCCCCTGTAACATCGCATTCAGCTAGTTAAATATTGTTTGACTCTGCACCATTCTACCTCTACAGAATGCATTAAACTTTCCAGTTGTCATCGTGACTACCCTAAAATTCACCAGCTATATCAACGCTATCCTGTGCATTCAACACTGTTTAACGCTGTACAATCGTACGCAGTCAATTTATCCAGGTAACCCATTCATCATTCCATCTCAGACATTTGCCCCCTCTAAAGTCACTATTCTGTCGTTCTCCACTGGTAACTCTGTACGATCATACCTCATCAAACCTTTCCAGGTGGCCCATCTATCATTGCTATCTCAGACACTTGCCCCCACTAACATCACCATACTGTTGTAAACTCTGTGAAGCCATACCTCATGAACCTTTCCAGGCGCCATACATCTTCCTATCTCAGACACGTGCTCCAATAACATCACAATTCTGTAAGCAACACGGTTAACTCTGTGCAATCATACATCATCGATCTTTCCAGGCAACCCATCCATCATTCCTGTCTCAGACACTTGCCCCTTCTAACATCATAATTCTGTGTGTTCAACTCTGGTTAACTCTATGCAATCACACCTCATCAATCCTTCGGGGATGACCCATCCATAATTCCTATCCCAGATACTTGCCCCCTCTAACATCACCATCCTGTCATTCAATATTGATAACTCTGTACAATCATACCTCATGAACTTTTCCAGGCGACCCATCCATCATTTATATCCCAGATACTTGCCCCTTTAACATCACCTTCCTGTCGTTCAACAGTGATAACTCTGTACAATCATACCTCATGAACTTTTCCAGGTGACCCATCCATCATTTATATCCCAGATACTTGCCCCTTTAACATCACCTTCCTGTCGTTCAACAGTGATAATTCTGTACAATCATACCTCATGAACTTTTCCAGGCGACCCATCCATCATTTATATCTTAGATACTTGCCCCTTTAACATCACCATCCTGTCGTTCAACAGTGATAACTCTGTACAATCATACCTCATCAATCCTTCCAGGTTTCTCAGAAACTTGCCCCTCTAGCATACTATCCTGTCGTTCAACACTGATAACTGTATAGTCATACCTCATGAACCTTTCCAGGAGACCCATCCATCAATCCTAACTCAGACACTTGCTCTATGCTGTCTGTTCAATACACAATTTTGAACGTCATATGGCTCCAACTCCTGGAGTATAAACTGGAATGCTGATAATGTCTTTGAAATTACAGAAACTGAATAATCAAAGAAATGTTCTGATGTAAATGATTCGTTAAGGTAGTGCATCTGTAAAATTTGGCCACACTCGAAAAAAAAACATTAATTTTTTATAATAAAATACTCTGAACTTTAATGTTTAGGAAAATTCGTTTTTGTAGTTGGCGTATTTAAACTCCCAGTTCATTGGTGCCTATGCTAAAGCAAACAGGACAGAATGAAAATAATTTCAAACTGGCTTGACTAAAATTTTCACTCATTAAAGATCAACAAAACAATAGCCACTCGTATTCCCTTCTTGTTTCGTATTACAAACGAAGCATCTCAAACAGAAGATTTAGGAATCATAATAGGTAGACCAGCGATGGGACAAGCACATAACATATAGGTATGTGCAACAGACTTCGTCAAATAATCCACTTTTTTGTTATATTGCAGACATATTTGCCAACTGATGCTTTGTGTCTGGGATTATAGGATGGACAATTTGTTTTCCACTAACATTAGGTATGTCTTTAATATTAGTGCAAAAGGATTGATTAAAATATGACTGAGAAACTTATTGATTATCTACTAAAACTTTCATTTTCTGAAAGCTACGTTCACCAAATTATGTCTGATTAAATCATATGCAAATCTCTGTCATAATTACAGAACTAAATAATCTGACTTTGTGTGCTTGTGTAAACGTGTAAACAGGTGAGCTGCAGCAGCGAAGGCGCACAAAAAGAGGGACAAGGCACTCTTATCTTATTTTATAGACATTTAACGGGCGGCTTAGAGGACGCTTTACAAACCGAGTGATGCCCGTCTGAAACCTAGCACACATCAAATGCGTAACCATATGACAGTACTAGATCAGTCCAGGACTATACAAAAACTCCGATGTGTGTGTTCACATGCCTTTATCTACTCACTCTTCTACAAAGTATTCTTGCAAACACTTATTATTGTACCTACTTCTTGTTAAATCTAGATAAACTTTTATTACGATTTACCCATTTCGTAGTAGATCTAAGAAGAATACAGTACACTAAAGCGAATGTCAAATCTTTTAAAAAACGATACCTTTGAAATTCGGTTCTCTTTGGATGACAACGAGAAAAAGAGAGAGAGAGAGAGAGAGAGAGAGAGAGAGAGAGAGAGAGAAGAGAGAAGAGAACGAATAGCAATTTGCAGTTAAAAACAATATAACATATTTGAAAATTCAAATCAATAACAAAGATCTCGAAAATGCTTAACGCCACAAAAACTTTTATTTGAGATAAACTGTGTGGTTTAAAGAGATTTATTTCTTTTCTGTAGTACGTTTTTGTCTATCTGTTGTGGTTTACTAGTTATATAAAATTGTACAAAATTCTTCCTGTTAAAGAGGACTTCACAGGCTGTTACCAGAAATTTCAAGATATACATTTTATTTAGCATGTAAATGCCTTGAACATTAGGTATTTTAATCCAAATCGTTAGACCTAGTTTTGAGAAAATAGAAAATTTTGAAAAATCTTTCATGTGTTGGGTATTTTCGGGTGGGGGCATTCAGTTGAAAAACTTTGTGTCGCATCCTTGGAAGATTCTGAAACTAAATAATAAGTTTGATATTTATCGAATATTTCGTTTTTGGACTCTACTGTTCAAAGACGCACACACAAACACACACACACACACACACACACACACACACACACACACACACACACACACGCGCGCGCGCACATGAAACTTTCTCTAAAATGGCTTTCCTACCGTCTCTACTACGTATACTCAGTGTTGCATTCCACCCAAAAATTAGATACCAATATTTCATTGGAAATACATATTTTGAGCCCCCTGAATAAAAAAGAAACACTTTCAGAAAAAGGTCCATGTGTGCGTCCGTAAACAGCATTACTCAAAAACGAAAGTCTGATAAATGCCAAATTTGGTAATTAGTTTCAGCATCTTTCTAAGATGTGACTCGAAGATTTTCAGGAAAATCCCCTCGCCCCAGACTACCCTTTACGTGAAACCTTTTTCGAAAATTTTGATTTTCTCATAATGGCTCTAACGATTTTGATTAAAATATCATATATTTAAGATATTTTCATAATATATAAAATTTATATCTTGAATTTTCTGGGAATGTCCCCAAAAGTCCTCTTATTTATGAATGGCTTTTGCATTACTGGTAAACCGTAAGAGATAGACAATATTTTTCTACACAAAAAATTTAGAGCTCGTTAAAAGACGCAATTTATATATTTTTGCTTTCTCTACTACGTATAGTAAGTAGGGGAAGTATTGTATTCCGTCCAAAAATTCGATACCGAGATTTCACCGGAAATACATGTTTTGACTGAATCCAAAAAAAAGTATTTTTGGAAACATGTCCGTCTGTGTGTCTGTGTGTCTGCCTGTGAACAGCATAACTCAGAAACGAACAGTCCGAGAAACACTAAACTTGATATTTAGGTTCAGTATCTTCCACAGATGCGACACTAAGGTTTTCAAGAAAATCCCCCCACCCCAGATTACCCTTTACATGGAACATTTTTTGAAAATTTTAATTTTCTCAAAAATGGCTCTAACGATTTTGATTAAAGTATCATATGTTTAAGATATTTTCATGACAAATGAAATGTATATCTTGAATTTTCTTGGAATGTCTCCAAGAGTATTCTTCATTGTGAACGACTTTTGCATAACTGCTAAACCATAAGAGATAGACAAAATTTTACTTCACAAAAAATGTAGATCGCATTAAAATACACAATTTATGTCTTACATTTTTTTTGTTGAATGAACCATTTTCAAGATATTGATTGTTATTCCGTTAAATTTTCCAATACTTATACTTTTTCTCAAATGGGAATTTGTTATTCATTTTTTTGTCCTGGTAATGCAAAAAGAATGGAATACTCTACATAGCAACCAGCTCTTAAAATATTTGTCTATCGCTTAAAGCCTACCTATTCCCCTTGCATCTACAAGAAAATTAGCAATAAGATTAACATCTCGATATCTCGATTAACATGAAGCATATGGAGAATAAGCGTGCGTAAAAATAGTTTGTACAAGAGTAGAGAAAGTCATGTGAGTGTAACACATAAGATTTTTTTCTTGTGGAGTGAACCTATTTCGAGATATTCCTTGTTATTTGTTTGAGCTTTCCAATACTTATATTTTTTTCAAATGAGAATTCGCTATTTGTTTTTTTATGTCCTGGACATGCAAAGGGAATGAAATGCTCCACATAGCAACCGGCTCTTAAAAGATCTGACTATCGCTTAAAGACTACCATATTCCGTTTGCACGTACAAGAAAATTAGCAATAAGATGCAAATGTTTATCTCGATTAATATGAAGTAGATGAGAATAAGCGTTTGTAAAAATAGTTTGTATAAGAATAGAGAAAGTCATGTGAGTGTGACACAAAATGCTTTTTAGATTCAGGGCCAACAAAACATGTGTTTCCATTGAAATCTCAATATCGAATTCTTGGGTGGAATACAATACCTTCTTCTGTTACTAGGTACGTGGTAGAGAAAACAATAAATACAGCGAATTAGCAAGTGTACAACGGCAGTTTAAATTCTAAGATACCTGTAGTTTATTATAGATGTTAAACATGTAGAGTTTGAAACGTTTAATTTCTTGCAGTAGAACAAGTTTTATCAAACGTGTTGGGCGCTAGCTCCAGCATTCTCACTCCCGGAAGATCATCCTGGGAAAACCACCGAAGTCGCCGGATAGAACGTGAGAAAAAGTAAGTTAACTTACCTCAGCTGCAATGAGAAGTATTATTGTCAGCGGTATTGCTTCTCCAAGCAGCAACTCATAACACAGATGGCGTTACTGCGTCAGATCTGCGCGTATGAACAGATGTTCCTGACGTTTTAATGACTTTTCCCCTCTAGGTCTTGTGGCTTGCTGCAGGTAATACAGGCAGTTATGAACAAAATGTCCTTGATCTGTGATGTGTGCCCTGATTGGCCGAGACCTACTGACCTTCACTTTGACCCCTAAAACGATATACATCACTTTGCTGAATATATTGAATTGCTAAACTTCGACTAAGGTTTACCTGTCTGTGATCGACAGGCAGAATCGATTATCTGTTTCCGGGGGTTACGAAACTTTGATTGCTTATGTCACGTTGCATTTTATGGACTTTTCCACATTCCAGAAATATTATGTTCTGTTCGTCACACCGTAATTCCAAAATCACACCTATAACAGTTACAGTTTTTTACTTTCTCTACTACGTACAGTAAGTAGGATAAGTAGGTATTGCATTCCACCCAAAAATTCGATGTTGAGATTTCACCGGAAGTATGTGTTTGGAGACCCCCTTAATAAAAAAAAATTAGAAAAAGGTACGCGTGTGAATAGCATAACTAAAACAAAAAGTCGGATACGTACCAAACTTGGTATTTAGATTTAGTACCTTCCAAAGATGTGACACAAAGGTTTTCAAGGAAATTCCCTCACCCCAAACTATCCTTTATTTGGAACATTTTTCGAATTTTTTATTTTTTAAAAAATGGCTCTAACAATTTTGATTAAAATACAATATATTAAAGATATATACATGACAAATAAAACATATTTTGAACATTCTGGGAATAGTCTGCGAAGTCCTCTTCATTCGGAAGGAATGAAGAATTTACCTGCATAACAGATAAACGTTAAGCCATAGACGAAAATGTACTCATAAAAAATGTAGATCTCTTTAAAGCATACAATTTATTTCAAAATTTTTTTTGTGGTATCAGCATTTTCGAAATATCCTTGATTAATGGTTTGAATTGCTCATTACTAAGCCAGTCTTTTAAAGTACTATCGACTTTCATTTGTCTGGCGATGTCTTGGAAAGAGTATGGAATTTTAAGGCCAGCGTATACTGTCCAGTTCTAAGACATCTGACTATCGCTATGTGTAATGCAGCTATTTCTGGAAAGGTTTGTCTCGATTAAAATGAAGTAGATAGAAAAATACATTTTTGTAAGGATAGTTTGTATACACACTGTTAAACGATAGAGTACAGCGAAAGTCATGTGAAAGTAACACATCAGATTTTCAAGAAAGTATACAACTCCTTTGTCCCCAAAATAATGCAAAATCCTCATTTTGGTTGTCTCACACACAATCGATTGTCTTCTAACTAGAGATCTGTATGAGGAAAAACTACGAACATATGAAAGCAGCATCTAGTGGAGTATATTTACATGACATTCACGAATCACTGTGGTTTTGTTTTTGTATCATTTCAGGAAACTGTTCTTAAAAAAACTTTATTTTGCATCTACTTCACATTATTGAAAATAAATGTTTGCAGAAACGGTTACTTTACACATTTCGTTGTAGGTGCAATGGGAATACAGGAGACTGGAAGTGATAGTCAAACCTTTAAAAATCTGATTTGATACATTCACATGACTTTCACTGTGCTCTATCGTTTTGTCTATAAAATAAGAATAGTATACAAACTATTCTTAGAAAAATTAATTTTTTATCTACTTCATTTTATTCTAGATAAACCTTTCCAGAAATAGCCGCATTACATATTTCGTTATAATACACAGGGAACAGCGAAAGTCAAATGTTTAAAAACTGGTAGCTATACACTGGCCTTAAAATGTCATATAGTTTTCATGACATTGTGAGAAACAATTCAATGTTGACACAACTTTAAAAGAATGGCTAAGTATCGAACAATTTCGAACCATTAATAACGGGTATCTCGGAAATGGCTGATGTCACAAAAGGACTTATTGAACTAAATTGTGTGTTTTAAAGAGATCTAAATTGTGTAGTACGTTTTCGTCTATTTATTAGCGTTTACCAGTTATACAAAATTATACAAAATTTCTTCCGAATGAAGGACTTCATAGGCTATTCCCAGAAAATTCAAGACATCCATTTTATTTGCCATGTAAACTTCTTTAATATATGGTATTTTAATCAAAATCGTTTGAGTCATTTTTTGAAAATCAGAATTTTGAAAAATGAATCATGTAAAGGGTAGTTGGGAGTGGAGGAATTTATTGGAAATCTTTGTGTCGCATCTTTAAAAGGTAGTGAACCTAAATACAAAGTTTGATGTTTATCCGACTTTTCGTTTTAAGCCATGCTGTTAACACACATACACACACGCGCACGGGTCTTTTTCTAAAAATGCTTTTTTAAATTTAGGGGGCCTAAAATATGTATTTTCGGTGAAATCTCGGTATCAATTTTTGGGTGGAATGCAATAGTACCTTCTCTACCTACTATATACCTGGTAGAGAAAGTAAAAAGGGAGTCGTTATATCCTGGCTTTGAAATTCCATACTCTTTCCATGCCATTGTTTTAAACAAACGAATGGCACATTAGCACTTCATAAACTTTATTGGAAAATTCCAACCAATGACAACGAATATCTTGGAAAAGGTTAATACCTCAATAAATGGGGTGCTTTAAAGGGACAAATACTTTTTGTGCGGTTAGTTGAAGCAGTATTCTATGCTATCCTAATATCATATTATAATAATTTATATATCATATGTTAGTCTTGTAATCACAGTGTTTAACTATATTTCTATGCATGTTATTTTAATGTTTGTCAAATGTATTTTTCTCATATACGACGTATAACATTTCCACTGAGCACAGTTTCAATGGGCAAGCGAGCGATTAACAAAGATTAAGAGAAACTTTCTAAAATAACAAAGGTATTTTATCAACTCTATATGCTAGAGAGATGTAGATGACTGATGCTCCAGGCATACCTGAAAAAATCTTGAAGCAGGAGATTCCTGTATTGTACTCAAACATGTGACTTTGTGAGAAGGAATAGGAGAAGCCTAGAACCCCTCCAGATTTCTTGAAAATTAGTAATCGCGCTTGTAAGGAACCAAACTCAAAATTCGAGGGAAAATTCAGCACACCAGATACTCCGAGTATATAAACTGATGTTTGGCAACGAAATTTAGTCTCCTCGCGAACTCACATGCATAACTAATCTGCGACACTCTGATAAAAAAATTCGCGTCAAGAATTAATAATGGATCAATACACAAAGCAACATTCTGTGCACGGTAAAAGTACTTAAAGTGAACAATCTTCAGGAGGACTCAGTCGTGAACTCAAAGTGCTATAAAAACTGTGTAACGGTTCGATAATTACGTGTCTTCATGAACAGTTAAATCGTGCGCGCGAGTGATAAGAAAGTAACTATTCGAGTGACAAGTGGTTAACAAGTAAAACCAGTGCGAAATAACAATCACCATACAACGACGCGTCCAGCAATTAACTTTTGTAAAGTGAAAACGCGTATTCAGCTGGTTCCTCGTAATTTAATTCCAAGGCAAACAAAGTGTAAATGCGTTCAACCTAATGACACCAATTCTTGTAGAGCACTTATCAGATAACTTTCTAACATTAATTTTGAAATCATTAAAATTAAACATCATATTCAGTTTCTTCATTATTAGTTTTCTTACGATTTACTCCCTAGAGATCTCCAACTCAATCTCATGCAACATATTAATAACACTAGTCTGCATGTTCAAACTTTTTGTCAGATGATTTCTTAAAAGTAGGTGTTCTTGAATCACGTTTTTATGCTGATTCCAGAAATAACTTCCGTTTTTTCTATTACATCAGGTTTTTACACAAAATAAGAAGTAATGTTTTGACAATTTTACTAATGAGCGTAGAAAAGTATTCAAATACCATTTCACACAAGGTAAGTTTTTATTCAAGAAACATTTTAAGAATACTTTCAAGAACTCCCCTAATTATTTCATGACTACATTTTAACAAAACAAGAAGCCAAAGTGTTTCATTTAATTTTTTTCACACTTTGTCTTCTTTGACTTCCTTGCAGATCCTTGAAGATGACTGTCCTCCTGAACATCCAACAGTAGTCGGCCATCATAGTTTCATTCCATCTCCCCTGGTATCTCCTCTTCATTTCCTTAATATCTTGGTGAAAACGTTCACCCAGATTTTCTACAAAGTAGTCGATATGTGAATGCAGAAAATGCACCTTTACACTCATGTTACAACCCATCTTCTTGAAATTTTACAACATTGTTTCGACAATGACCTTGTAATTAGGATCTTTGTTATTGCCTAACAAGTTTTCAGTGACTAATCGGAAGGCGGTCCATGCTTCTATTTCTCTCTCATTCATTGTCTTCTCAAAATCTTCATCCTTCATCAATTTCTTTATTTGAGGACCAACAAAAATTCCAGCCTTTAATTTGTCTTGTGTAATGAAGGGAAATTTCTTGGAAAGGTACTTGAAGCAGGGTCCATCCTGTGTAGAGCCCTTACAAATTGCTTCATCAAGCCCAAATTTATGTGTAGTGGTGGAGGCAATATCTTTATATCTCTATATCTCTATATTTTTTAAGTGAAATTTTGAACAAACTATACGTGATAGAAAAGTACTAAATGCAGTTCTGAAATCAGCATAAAAAAGTGAGTCAGAATCACTTATTAGTTTTCAGTCATCCGATATCATGCACACTAGTGTAATTAAGAACCGACGGCAGCCGAGAACAAGAAAGGAAAAGGAGAGAACTTCGATACAGCTAACCACACAGAAGACACACTTGTACTTTGCAGGCTCAGCAATTAGTTAAATACATATGAATTAGAGTCTAGCAACAAACTTATCAGGTACTACAAAATAAAGCTGCATAAGTAATTATAATAAGATTCAACTACAACCTGGCGTATAGTTTTTATCTATCTCTTATGGTTTACCAGTACTGCAAAATTAAACAAAACACTCATTCAGAATAAACGGGAGTTTTGAATAATTTTGCAATGCTGGTAAACCATAAAACTCATTCAGAATAAACAGGAGTTTTGTATAATTTTACAATATGTTAAACCATAAAATTCATTCAGAATAAACGGAAGTTATGAATAATTTTGCAATGCTAGTAAAGCATAAAACTCATTCGGAATAAACAAGAGTTTTGTATAGTTTTACAATATGGTAAACCATAAAGCTCATTCAGAATACACAGGAGGTTGGCCGCGTAACCCATCGTTAAAGCATCTGCATGTTGTGCGAGGGGTTCCGGGTTCGAGTTCAGGCTGGGTGGAAATTTTTCTCTAGCCAAGATTATTCCCCATCCTCACCAGAGTCTGGAAGTATGAATGAGAGTGTGAATGTGTGTGATCTAATAAATAAAACCCAAAGTTTACCAGAAATCCAACGACAAGCGAATATGTTGACACATTGCTTATAGGCAATAATACATTCCAAAGAAAAGGCCGCCGATATGGCTATTGTAGTTAAAGGCGAGGTGTAAATGAAAGTTAAAAAAATCTGATGTGTTACACTCACATGACTTTCTCTACTCTTCTACAACCTATTTTTACAAACGCTTATTCTCCATATGCTTCATGTTAATCGAGATACCGAGATGTTAATCTTATTGCCAATTTTCTTGTAGATGCAAGGGGGATTGGCTATAAGCGTTTAAGAGCTGGTTGCTATGTGGAATATTCCATTCTCTTTGCATTACCAGAACAAAAAAATTTGATGTGTTACACTCACATGACTTTCTCTACTCTTGTACAAACTATTTGTACAAACGCTTATTCTCCATCTACTTCATGTTAATCGAGATAAACATTTGCAGAGCCTATCTTATTGCTATTTTTCTTGTAGATGTGAAGGGGAATATATACTTACCAGGGCAATTTGGAAATACAGTAACCTTTAAGCACATATCTCTTAATAGCTAGTTGCTAGGTGCAGCACCATTCCCTTTGCCACAGATTAATACTCTTTGCATATCCAAGACAAAAAATGAATAACGAATTCCCATTTGAGAAAATAAGTATTGAAAAATTTAAGGGAATAACAAGTAATATCTCGAAAATGGTTCACTCAACAAAAAATATGTATACGACATAAATTGTGTATTTTAACGCGATCTACATTGTTTGTGTAGTAACATTTTGTCTATCTCTTACGGTTTACGAGTTATGCAAAAGTCGTTCACAATAAAGAATACTTTTGGAGACATTCCCAGCAAATTCAAGATATACATTTTATTTGTCATGAAAATATCTTAAACATATGATATTTTAATCAAAATCGTTAAAGCCATTTTTGAGAAAATTAAAATTTTCGAAAAATGTTTCATGTAAAGGGTAATCTGGGTTGAGAGGATTTTCTTGAAAACCTTCGTGTCGCATCTCTGGAAGATACTGAACCTAAATACCAAGTTTGGAGTTTATTCGACTGTTCGTTTCTGAGTTATGCTGTTCACAGACACACAGACACACACACACACACAGACAGACACACGGACATGTTTCCAAAAATGCTTTTTTTGGATTCAGGAGATCTCAAAACATGTATTTCCGTTGAAATCTCGGTATCGAATTTTTGGGTGGAATACAATACTTCCCCTACTTACTATACGTAGTAGAGAAATTAAATATAATAATAAACTGGACTTTACACCTATCCAGAGAGAACTCAAGGTATAAATTTTATTTATAATGCAAATATCTTGAACGTTTGGTATTTTAATAAAAACTGTTAAAGCTATTTTTTTAAGAGTATGCAAAACCACGAAACATTTTGCATGTAAAGCGTAGGGGGTGGGGACGTTTTCTTGAAAATCTTCATGTCCCATGGGGTTTTTCCTGGTTTTCTTGGGTCGCCAGGTGAACGCTAGGGTGGTTCATCTTCTAACACGACTCTCTTTCCTCTCATTTCCTGTACCCATCATCTTCCTTGTCATGTGTTTCAGGGTTGTAGGACCAGGCGACGGTGTTCGGCGGCTTGCGGCTGGGCGGTGGCTTGCGCACTGTAAAGGTTTCCCTGGTGTCCTGCGGTACTGCTCAGTTAGGTCTCTCCTCAGCGTGGGGCTCCGCTCCGGAGGACCCTGGGTGTTGCGGACTTGTGAGCAGGGATTGTGCGGCGTCGGATGCGTTCTATCTGGACACATTAGTGTCCCTGCCCATGCTTGCGCCCATTGCAATCCGGATCTGGTCGCCTTTCGGATCTCTCCCCTCGTTCCTTGCCTCCCAGGGTTCACGTTGGAAGTATAAAGGGCCAGCTGGCCGGCGTGAGGTGCTCTGCCCCGGTTCCTTTCCTTTTATCTTTATTCTACTTTCCACGTCTTGTTATTGGAGATAAGCGCTTATGCAAATAGTTTCATTGCAGGAACAAGAGGGTTACAGGAAACCGAAGCGATAGACGTCTAAAAGTGGATCGCAATATGTTGGCCTTTAAATTGCATACTCCTTCCATGACAGCATGAAATGTGACAAGGTTTTAAAAAACTACCAAGTGTTGAAAAATACAAACCGATAACAACGGATATACCAGAAATAAGTGATGTTATAAAAAGTTAATTTGAAATAAATTCTGTGCTTTATAGAAATATACAATTTGTGTACTATGTCTTTGTTTTTCATTAATGGTTTACTAGTTATACATCATACGAAATTACTTCGGAATGAAGAGGTTTTCACAAGCTGTTCCCGGCAAATTCTGATATACAATTTATTTGAGAAGTAAACGTCTTTAATATATTGTATTTTAATCAAAATCATTAGTCTTTTTTTTTTTGGAAAATAAAAAATTTCGAAAAATTCTCCATGTAATGTGTAGCTGGGGGTGGGGGATTTTCTTGAAAATTTTCGTCTCGCATCTTTGGAAGATACTGAATTAAATACAAAGTTTGCTATTTATCCGACTTTTCGTTTTTGAGGTATGTTGTTCACAGACCGACAGACAGACACACACACGGGCTTTTTAAATCATGTTCTTTTATTTATGGGCCTCAAAACATGTATTTCTGGTGAAATCTCAGTACCTATATAATTTTACTTTCTCTACTACGTAAAGTAAATAGGGGAAGTATTGTATTCCACCCAAAAATTTGATACCGTGATTTCAACAGAAATATATGTTTTGAGACCCCCTGAATCCAAAAAAAAGTATTTTTGGAAACATGTTCGTGTGTGTCTGTCTGTGAACAGCATAACTCAGAAACGAACAGTCGGATAAACACCAAACTTGGTATTTATGTTCAATATCTTCCAGAGACGCGACACGAAGGTTTTAAAGAAAATCCTCCCACCCCAAATTACCCTTTACATACAACATTTTTCGAAACTTTTAATTTTCTCAAAAATGGCTCTAACGATTTTGATTAAAATATCATATGTTTAAGATATTTTCATGACAAATAAAATGTATATTTTGAATTTTCTGGGAATGTCTCCAAAAGTATTCTTCATTGTGAACGACTTTTGCATAACTGGTAAACCATAAGAGATAGACAAAAGTTTACTACACAAAAAATGTAGATCGCGTTAATACACAATTTATGTCATATAATTTTTGTTGTTGAGTGAACCATTTTCGAGATATTGCTTGTTATTCCCTTAAATTTTCCAATACTTATACTTTTTCTCAAATGGGAATTCGTTATTCATTTTGTTTACGTACTGGACATGCAAAGAGAATGGAATGCGCCACATAGCAACCAGCTCTTAAAGATGTGACTATCGCTTAAAGCCTACCATATTCCCCTTGCACCTACAAGAAAATTAGCAATAAGATTAACATCTCAAATATCATGAAGCATATGGAGAATAAGCGTTTGTAAAAATAGTTTGTACAAGAGTAGTTAAAGTCATGTGAGTGTAACACATCAGATTTTTTTTATTTGTTTAGCGTTAACTCATTCTAGGTAAACGCACAGTGCCCACTAGTGTTTGAATGCTTTTAAAATGCAAATTATTTAATGGAGAGAAGAAAATATCACATACTATCAGAAATACTTGCCATGAGCTGCAGAGTTGCACTATATCCGCGGTGGTCCACAAAACAGAAGAGAATCTGACAGTGTATGCGTGCGCAGCATGGTCGGGAAATTTTATCACCACGTCATAATGCTTATCATCGTAAACTCCGCATTCCGGTAGACGACGGGACCGAGGATGGCTTATCTCCAAGCAGAGAAAAACAACGTAAAAGTGACATGTTTACGACCTTGTATCGGCAGCCACTGTTGTACCTCAGGCTTGCTGCCAGGACCTTCAGTTTCAAAATTTAGACGAGCAAAGTTGATTCGACATAAACGCTTTCTTCACACTTAGGGTTCTTCTTCTTCTTCTTCTTCTTCTTCTTCTTCTTCTTCTTCTTCTTCTTCTTCTTCTTCTTCTTCTTCTTCTTCTCCTCTTCAAGTGTTAGGTTCCTTAGCCAGCTCCTATGCCCATTTTACGATCTCTACCACGTACAAAGTAGGTAGAGAAGGTATTGCATTCCACCCACTACCGAGATTTCATAAAAAAAATCTGATGTGTTACACTCACATGACTTTCTCTACTCTTGTACAAACTATTTTTACAAACGCTTATTCTCCATCTACTTCATGTTAATCGAGATAAACATTTGCAGACTCTAAGGGGAATATATATTTACAAGGGCAATATAGAAATACAGTAAGGCTTTAAACACATACATATCTCTTAATAGCTGGTTGCTAGGTGCAGCACCATTCCCTTTGCCACAGATTAATACTCTTTGCATATCCAAGACAAAAAAAATGAATAACGAATTTCCATTTGAGAAAACAAGTATTGAAAAATTTAAGGGAATAACAAGTAATATCTCGAAAATGGTTCACTCAACAACAAAAAATGTATATGACATAAATTGTGTATTTTAATGCGATCTACATTGTTTGTGTAGTAACATTTTGTCTATCTCTTATGGTTTACGAGTTATGCAAAAGTCGTTCACAATGAAGAATACTTTTTGAGACATTCCCAGCAAATTCAAGATATACATTTTATTTGTCATGAAAATATCTTAAACATATGATATTTTAATCAAAATCGTTAGAGCCATTTTTGAGAAAATTAAAATGTTCGAAAAATCTTCCATGTAAAGGGTACTCTGGGATGGGGGTATTTTCTTGAAAACCTTCGTGTCGCATCCTTGGAAGATACGGAACCTAAATACCAAGTTTGGTGTTTATCCGACTGTTCGTTTCTGAGTTATGCTGTTCACAGACAGACACACACTCAGACACACACACACACACACACACACACACAGACAGACACACAGACACACACACGGACATGTTTCCAAAAATTCTTTTTTTGGATTCAGGAGATCTCAAAACATGTATTTCCGTTGAAATCTCGGTATCGAATTTTTGGGTGGAATACAATACTTCCCCTACTTACTATACGTAGTAGAGAAAGTAAAAACATGTTTTAAGACCTCTGAATCAAAAAATGAACATTTTTAGAAAAAGGTCCGTGTGTGTGTGATGTGTATGTTGTGAACAGCATAAATAAAAAAACGTAAAGTCGGATAAATATCACACCGACAGTATCTTCAAAGCATGCGGCAAGAAAATCTTCAAGAATATTCTTCCACCTCATTCCTTTACATGGAATATTTTTCGAAATTTTGGCTCTAGCGATTTTTATTAAAAAACCATATGTCAAAGATATGTATATGGCAAATAAAATGTTTACCTTTTATTTTCTAGAAATAACCTGTGAAGTTCTCTTTATTTGGAAATATGTTTTTATAATCTTGTACACCTGACTGGTACACGTTAAACGATACGACACAAAATGTAGATATCTTTAAAACACACAATTTGTTTATAATAACCTTTTTTGTGGCATAAGCCACTTCCGAGATATCCCTTACTGATGTTCGAATTGATCAATATTATTGTCATTCTTTTAAGTCCTGTCAACATTCAGTTGTTTCTCGCGATTGCTGCGAAAGAGTATGGAATTTCAAGGCCAGCACATAGCATCCAGTCCTTAAACATCTATCGCTGTTATCTTTGTATCCTAACGAAATGTGTAATGTAGCTATTTCTGCAAAAGGTTTATCTCAATATAGAAAAATAAGCTTTCATAGGTATAGTTTGTATAGTCACTCATAAGCGATAGTGCGTAGGGAAACTCATGTGAATGTAACACATAAGATTTCACCGGATATATTTCTGAATTTATTTGATTTTTTTAACCAGATCTCTATAATTTTAACACATTTAATAACACCCAAATATTTAAAACGTTTCATCTGTTGCATTACTTTATATTCTAATAGTATATTCGTTCCCACCGTAAGCTTGCCCTTAAATGGCATGGTCTTTTAACTAGAGATATTTTAAAATCATGGCCTTTTGCTAAATTATGTAAGTTAATCTCTGCGTATTGCATTTTGTTTTCATTATCCTGTATTAAGACTGTCATCTCATAAACCTAAAAATTTCTGAATTACCAAGGTAAATTCCCGAATAAGTATTTAATTTCCATTTTCTAAACATGTCGTTCATGTGAGTATTGAATAATGCTGGCGAGAGACTACAGCCTTGCCTTACACCTATTTTAGTGAGAATTTACTATCTCAATTTTTGCATTTAAGTTCAGACGCACTGTTGTTCTGATATAACGCCATTTTATTGCTCCCATTAATTCATTTGTGTTACCTCCTTTCTGGAAGATTCTCCATGGCAATTTTTTATTGATTTTATCAAAGTTTTTACTATGTCTATAAAACTGAACTGCGTTTCACATTTAAATTTTCTTCTTTCTTCAGTAATTCTTTTCAAAGTGAAAATGGTATCTGACATTTTGACATTTAGGCAATAAATAAATTACAGTGAGGACAGTCAACATTATGACCAGTAGCGTAGCGGAATAAAACAATTTGTGTGGATATTTTCTCTCCTCACATGTACAGTTGTAGTAAAACATGATTGATGGCGCTCTGAGCGCAGGATTTACTCCTTCTCCACTTCGGTTTCAAGCGGGATTCACACGAATCCATTTCCAAGCGTTCCAATAGTGGCAAAAACAATATCCATGGTAATCCTTGTCTGCGCAGCACATAAATAGGAGACGTTTTAAAACACCTTTGCCCTTCTATTTGTTCCATGATAATAAAAGAGAGGTGATGGAGCAGGTTAATTCAATTCCCCTCTTTCTTCGAAGCCAATGAGTCACTAGAACGCAAACGTATGCCTGTCTGTCTAATGCCAAGCTCATTGATTGTTACACAGATAAGAGGAACAATCAAAACTGGCTGATGGCCAATGAACTGAACCCATGTAAGCCATCGAGTACCTGTAAAACGAGAAATGGTCTAGCTAAGAATTCCATGGCTATTTTTATTGCCTTGCTTGTTAATTGGACGTGGGAAAAGAATTAATGAAAGGTACGAACAAATAGTTCGGAGGCAAAGCATACGCTTCGCGCACTGGCAATAAGTATTCAAATCTCGGAATTTATATTTTCCTTCTTTTCACCTCGACGCCATATATCGTATATACATTAAACCTACATATAATTTCCATAACATTATGTTATAAAATGCGTATTACGTACCCATATTTATGCCTTACAGTTGAGTTGTATGTTACAGTCAACGCTTCCAACTACTGACGATCAGGCCCAGGGCATTCTGGGCAGAGTGCAGTAATAGAGGCGTCATGTGGTCAATAAGACAGAACCTCAGCCACCACTATTTCTGTAATGTGGCTCCTCAATTAGTCCCAAGGACCTGAGTGCATCCTTACCAGGTGTTACAGCAAGGAAAAAAAATCCCCGGAAATCGAACCCGAGTCCCTTCGCATCGCAGGCAGCAGCGCTTCGTGCACAAGAACTAATAATAATAATAATAATAATAGTAATAATAATAATAATAATAATAGTAGTAATAATAATTGCAAAATAGTTTTATTAAAAACATTAGATAGCCGTGACGGGCCGGTGGTACAGTATATCCCATTCTCGGGCTCGGGCCGGGCCAGGCCTAAGAATTTTGCCCGTGTGAATTGTGAATTTTGCCCCTACCAGGAAAGTGCAGGGAATTACATCTTCGAAGGAGCTGATCCACAGGAATAACCGTAGCAACTTTATAGGGAAGATCCGAAATCCTTTCAAATTGATAGACCTATAATCAGGAAGGCTATCTGTAGTGTCAAAGCCTGAAGTGCCAAGTGTATCATGATAGTTGAAATAGGTGTTGTATTGTATTTCGACTGTTGGGTAGCCGAACTTGAAGTAGTTGCAACCGCACGTATGGTAAAATGTTTCCGGTAGCCTTCGCCCCAAATGTATTTTCCGGTGGTCTTTGCCCCAAGTTTAAAAATATTAACTTTGTAATTTGACTGTTTCTTTAAATAGTATATATTTATGTTTGCCTCGGCTGCGTCAGTATTTATTTTTAGAGACATGAATGTCTTAGCAGGGAGTGGTGCGACTGAAGAATGTAGGCTTACACAGATTATAATTTTACTTCACTCCTTTTATTAATGCTTGACACGATTTAAATAACACTTCACTGATATAGGGAGGGAGCTGTGAGATTTTTTTTTATTAATTACTTGCACTTTTTAACACGTAAACTATTTTTTGTCTCACACAGAATACGTATTAAATTTCTCGACGACGCATCTCGCGTCCGGTTAGGAAAGCTGTCTGCAAGCAACTGAACTCTGAATTTGTAAATTTTGCTATTTTTGAGTTTCTGAGTGGCTAATCCTAGTCCAATAGAATACCTTCATTTAACTAAAGCTTATTCTGGTTGTTGATTGGCTATTTTTTAAACTGTCTAAAAAATTACATTATTGTTGCTCCATGAATTACCAGTAGCATTTAAACATTCTAATTCATTATTGCCTCAACGTTACCTCATTGTTACCTCATTGTTAGCAACTTTTAACCTATTTTTCTCACAGCTCCTACATTATTAAATTATGCAATACATTCACATAATTATTACACATGTATACAATAATATAAACATATACAATGACTGTAATATACACTTTTTATATCTTGTTATATATACATATTGCTTTAAGGCGGGCTGTTATTGAATTTATATATTATATAATTAGACTGAAATCATTTAAGTGTTAAAAATACTGCCTCGTAGTTCCGTTATCATTAACCCTATTTGCAGATCTTACCAGTAATTTACAATTCACAATTAGCCCATATAAATCCCTTTTGGGCAAGGAGTGACATAGCCAGTGGGATAATAAACTAGGTTGATCTTTCACAGAATAAATAACCGGGATTGCAAAATGCAGCTCACTATTAGCAGATACCTGTCGTCAATTTCACTCCAGCGCGGCGTCCTCTAAAATACGTAGAATAACAGCAGGTGCCCACAGTGGAGCTCTTATCACCTGTCGCGTGACATTGCAGGTGATACCGCGACTGATTAATCAAGGTCATGCTCCACCTGCGACTGCAGTTTGCACATGCGAGGCAGATGAACCTCCAAACCAGCAGTAGGCCAGCGGTGTGCAGCCTTTTCATAATTAATTTATAATGGGGATCAGTTAAGTTGCAAATAAGTCAACTTAGGTCGGCAGAGACGGTGAGCAAAGTGGGCTGAGCTGCGAGTTATCCGAGATTAGTCTTTCGATGATCAAGGCCCCCAAAAATTTCCACGTTAGAGTCAGAATTTCTATTCCCATATCACAGAGGTGGACAACATGAGGTTTACATTGACATAGGATGGAAACTTTAAATAACAGATTTGATATTCACCAAAATACTCACATTTGTATAGTTCAATATAATTTAACTACAAATAACAAATAGGATGTGTTAAAACGAAGAGTAGATGCAGTTAAATGTTGACAAAAACTACACAACCTTGTTTGTTGTCCTTAATGTGAAATTTGAGCTAAACTCTTGGAATTTATGTTGTCCTTTCTTTGTTTTATGCTTGATTGTCATTTTTGTAGCCATACACAATTAGTTGTGTTATAACTAGAGACTTATATGAGAGAGGAAAGAAAATTGCGTAATATGAAGTTATAACAATTTGGAAGAGGAAAACAGTTTGGATTAAATTTGTTGGTTTTTGAAATTTGCAAAATTAAATATAATTCAAGAAAGAAGAATGATTCAAAGATCGTTAAATCAATATTAAGAATGGAATGATAAAACTAGGGAAAAGAAGTTTTCTTAGATTAAAAAATACATGATGGGCAATTCAAGGGAAGTGTTAAAGCTAATAGGATTCAAAAACAAATATTGAAGTTCTTATCGGTACAAGCTAAAATAAAAGTGAAAACGATGTGTTAATGTATAAAAGCAACATTATTATTATTATTATTATTATTATTATTATTATTATTATTATTATTATTATTATCATCATCTTTATTATTATTGAAGGTGAAAGTGAGATTTTAAAGTGGAAATCTGATATAAGGACTTTGAAGAAAAACAAAAGACGACTTTAATAAAGTAAATAAAAGTATGCATTCATAAGCATAAATCAAGATTTATTAGCAAATGAAAGTCTTAAATGAGAAAAAATAAGAACAATATAGTATTATTAAAATAAAAGATAATTTAAGTAATTAATGGGAATTTTAAATGGATTGTTACTGGAAAATAAATAAAATATAACAAGAAGAATCTAATATAATGAATCATTTAATATTGTTGGTATAAGACGTTAAAGAGATCAAGGTTATTTTAGGGGAGAAGAAAAAGAGGAAGAAGAGAAGACTTATATAAAGAAAATCTACGGAAATATAAAAGTAAAATTTGATATATTACATTCACATGACTTCACTACCCACTATCGTTTACTTTTGTATCTTCTTTACAAACCATTCTTAAAAACTTTATTTTTCTAATTCATATTAAGGGAAATAAACGTTTGCAGAAATGACATTAGACATTTCGTTGAAGGTGTAAAGGGAATACAGGAAGCTGAAGTGATAGTAAAATCTTTAAAAAGCGAGTCGCTAGAGCTGGCTTTGAAAATCCACACTGCTGCCATGTCATTCTGAGAAACAAACGAATGGCGCCTTAGCACTTCAAAAAATGTTATTGGAAAATTCAAAGCAACAGAAACGAATATCCCAGAAAAGGCTAATACCTCAAAAAGTGTATTGCATACAACATTTAATTCGAAGTAATAAGTAGGATGTGCTGAAATGAAGAACAGGTGCAGTTAATTGTTGGCAAAAACTGCAAAACCTTCTTTAACAATCTTAATGTGAAATTGAGCTAAAATCTTGGAAACTGTGCTCTCCTTTCATTGTTTTACACTTGAAATAGGTACTCTGATATCGTCTTCAATCTCTAAATTAGTTCAGTGTTGATCTTGCTGACGCTGTGAGCAGGAAAATCCATTCACATAAGTATGTTGAACGTAACGCTCTTTTCAAAAGTAAGGAATGTTCATTCTGCAGGAATATCCACCGAAAGAGAGGTACAGGGAAATTTCAAACCTTACATGAGTAAATTATTTATTTATGTACTTAATTTGTCGATCTACATTGGAGAGGAATATAACCAAAGTTGTCCATAAGATTCTGCGTGCAAACCTGGATTCTGGAATGTACTGTATGATGTGATCTAGAATTGAAGACTGCAATACTGTTGCTTACGCAGATGATGGCATGTATTTAGATAGATCTACAGAAATATCACAGTTAATATAATTAACGAGCAAAGCTCTGGATCAAATGTTTAACTTGAGTGTAGATAATAAGTTAACCTTTAATGCAATTAAGACCATGATACGGTTCAACTAAGTTCCGTATTTGATTTAATTGCATATAGATTAAATAAAGATGTAAAATGTCAACTGGCTCCGTATTTGATTTGATTGTACATAGATTAAACAAAAATGTAAAATATTGTATTTAATATTATAACTCGATAGAAAGAAAACCTTCATACAGAAACATTGCAAATTGCTTGAGGAAATAAGGTTCAGGTCACTGACATATCCCTTTCTCTTGGAACAGGAAGGGTCCGTCGGCAAAACTGAATGCAAAAGCGTAGGGCCATTAAAAAGGGTCTACGAGGAAAGTGCTTGTTTCTTTTCAAAGCGGAAGAAACATGAGGTTTGTACCGAGAAAAGGTTTAAAGCCATAAACATACTTACGTGCTACAACATAAGTTAAACAAATTGAAAATAGTACCGTGGGAAGAGAAAGCTGTGCAGAACTGAACATTTTAGCCAGTAAATGGAATGCCATAAATACAAACTGACGAATCCGAAAACAAGAGATCGTCACATGATTGAAAAACGAACGCGGAGGAGGGATGAAATCAGACATGGCGAAATTCACAAAATACTAGTAACGACACTCTACACTCTTCACTCGTCGCTGCAGCATGCTACATGTAATTACACACTTCGCTAAACTCTAGGACAAGTAACTTCGCTTCTTCGTTGAACCTTACGACAAGTAACTCTTAGCTGAACTCTGCACTGTACAAGTTAGGCCGCGGCTAACATGCATTAAGAATATCTCCTTCAAGATTTCCTAACCAAGCAGTTAGGACCATTTGGTAATAGAGGGATTGGACGACCCAAGAAAGAGATGGAGGAATCAATTTGAAAATTAGCTTCGGAAAAGGAACAATGTGATCCATATAAACCTGAACCACTTTAATGGACCATAACTCTTGAACCGGTTATAGAACACATGTGCAACTTTGGAAGAATATAATACACAATGAAAAGATTACACTTTATTGTTCCTCAGAGCAAATATTGGAAGTGTCCTCCATACATATCTGCACTCGTTTCCATATTCTGTGACGTTCTACGAATAGTATCCTCGTCAATGTTGCTTATTTTGTTACTAATGGATTCACGGAGTTCAGCAGTTATCTGAGGTTATTCTCATACAGTCTATAACACTTAAATGATTTCAGTCAAATTATATAAATTCAATAACAGCCCGCCTTGAAGCAATATGTGTATGTAGTAATTTGTAAAATGTATGTAACAGTCATTGTATATGTTTATATTGTTATATCCATGTGTAATAATGTTATGTGAATGTATTACGTAATTTAATAATGTAGGAGGCTGTGAGAATAATAAGTTAAAAGTTGCTAACAATGAGATAACAATGAGGTAACCTTGAAGCAATAATGAGTTTGAGAGTTTAACAATACTACTTGTGATTCTTGGAAGCAATAATGTAATTTTAGTGACAGTTTATAAAGTAGCCAATCAACAACCAGAAAAAGCTTTAGTTAAATGAAGGTATTCTATTAGAGTAGGATTAACCAAGCAGAGACTTGAAATATAAATTTACAAAGTTTAGGCGCTTGAAATCAGTTCAGTTGCCTGCAGACAGTGATTGTAACCGGATGCAAGATGTGTTAAAAAGTGCAAGTATTTAATAATAAAAAGAATTTCACAATTCCCTATCAATGAAGTGTTATATAAATCGTGTCAAGTAGTAATAAAAGAAGTGAAGTAAAATTATAATCTTTGTAAGCCCACATTCCTGTCGCATCACAACCCTCCCAAGATATCCATGTCTCTAAAATAAATACTAACGCAGCCGAAGCAAACATAAATATATACTATTTAAAGAAACAATCAAATTACAAAATTAATATTTTTTTAAACTTGGGGCAAAGGCCACCTGAAAGTACATTTGAGACAAAGGCTACCGGAAACTGTTTACTATACGTGCGGTTGCAACTACTTCAAGTGTTCGGCTCCCCAACAGTTGAAATACAATACAACTCCTTCAATAAATTACCTTCTTCAAGTTAACGCCGAAAGCGTGGTGCAAATAACGTAACAAAACATCTTACTTCAAATTGGCGTCCATACGCGGAGCTAATAAAATTATTCTCAAGATAAGAAAAAGTCCGGCGAGGTTAGGTCAGGTAATCTGGACCATAGACCTTTTGAGACTATTCGATTATCAAAAAAACTGGTTACAAGTTTCATGGAGGAGTTAGATGCATGACACGTTGCTCCATCTTGCTGGAAATAACCTTCTGTCAATTCGATATCATCCAGCTGTTCCACAAATGTACTGAAGATGCCGGTATAAGCTGCAGTGTCTACAGCCGTATCAAAGAAAATGGGACCAACAATCCTGGAAGGTGACACCACGCACCGCAGTCCAAACTTTTCACCATGCCTCATCTGTAAACCACGTTATGGAGAGAATGTCTGCACGTGGAATAAGAAAACCCTGAAACCATTGACAATAACACATTCGTTTTTCATGATCTGCTTCTTTCACTATATGACTCTGGTCGCAATCCCGATTTCTTCGCAGCTCTTTGACATGTGCCATATGAATAGCCTGTCTCCTGGCTCAATCTACGCAACGATTTCTTTGGAGAGTTCACTAAGCGTCTTCGAACATTATCAACGGACTCTGCACTCAGTGATGGTCTATATTTTCCACTCTCACTGACGAGTACGCCAGTTGGTTGCCTTTGTTGGAACATCGCACACATTGAGTTCTCTTCGAAATTCCCGTTGTATTGTAATCAATGAATTTGTCTTCCAATACGTTTTCACAGTAAAAACACGCTCTCGAAGTGAGTACTGCATGTTTCTGTTACGACTGCAAACTAAACACTGTCAACAATGTCAACAATGCTCGTAATTGCCATCGAAATCAACAAATGTCAACGAATGACGGTAGTACTGATTCTTCCAGAGCCACTTGGATTATTAAAACAAATTTCTCATTTCTACGAGCTTTCAGAGGGAAATTATGGCCCATTAAAGTAGTTCAGGTTTATATGGATCACACTGTAGATTGGCCTAAACTATGTTTTGGAAGAAGAAGAAGAAGAAGAATAAAAGGACTTGAATACCTGACTATCACGGAAAATCAAGATAACGATGCAAGTCGTTTATAGAATGAAAATACGTGTTATTTTGGATAATTTCCCATACTTAGTTTAAGTTCTTGAATTAAATGTTGTTTAGACATTGTCTTCAGACTGCTTCAATGACCTGATTTTGACCGAAGCGCCCCTAGCGGAATAAGACGTAAATAATTTGTGGACGGGGAGGTTGAAACAAGTCAGCCATCAGCGGAACAATGAGAAGGATTTTAGTTTCCCATTTGTTTAAATAATCACTCCTAGTGGTACAGGCTTTCAGAATACCTCAATGGTTGCGAATATTTCAATGGCTCCACTTTTTGCAAAGCAAGTAATTAAAAGATAGAAGTCAGAAAGTTTGTTGAAGAGAACACTGTCGGAGGAAATCTCAGTATTTTGTTTGACTTAAAAGGTATAAATAAGTTCCCAATTCTCATCTAATATAAAAAGAGTAGTTAATATTAAGTCTTATAAAAGTTATAAGCAGATTTCAACATACGTCTCATTGAAACCATAAACCACGAGTTTTGACAAGTCACTTATTTCTGTTTTAGTATACACTGATGCTTTCAAATTTGACTGTTACAGAAATTAGTCTGAGCAGTGTCTGCATGCAAACAGGTCTGTCTGGACGTTTTGAACATTGGCCCAGTGTACAATTCTGTAAATAGTGAGAGACAGAACCAAACATCCGTCCTTCAACAGTGATATAAACTGAAAACTAGGGCACAACATGAACTTCATTCAAAGTGGAACAACAGTGTAGAAATTTACAGAAACATAAAAGAAGAAGATGCTTGCCAGTTTTGTTACATATAAGATTCATAGGAAATTTATAACACAGTTAATAGTAATTTATGCAACATGTAGATAAAATTGATGATTAGGCACGAGCTAAAGTTTGTCGCACGAATGACAAGGAGCTCCACAATTTTCAAGTGTGTCATATTAAGATTATTCACGAATTGCATACTATGAATACTACATTTTATGCTATCTTAGTTTTATAAACTTTAGAAAATAAATCATGAGACAATTCTGCATTACATAAGTGAGGACGTCTCCATATGTTCGTAAATGAGACGTTAGCTTCTCTCTCTGCAAATTATGTTATTACCTAGCATATTGAACCAATAAGCAAGATGGTCACTTTCATCCATTCCCTTCTTGGGGACAATTAAGCAGATGTTACGGACTGTAATGTAGCCTATTATCACCACAACATTATAAATTATAAATTCAAATAACTAATTATTTTGTATTTAATAATGTGCAGAGAATTTTGCACCTTGGTTACTCAGAGAAAAGAATAATACAAAGTGGTTTCATTTCTCTTTATAAGCCACGGCAACTTGAAATATCGGTGTTACGTGTCTACACATGCCATAATGGACGAATTATGCAGCATATTAAATATAGTAACTACCAGTTTATAAAGGTAGGAATATATAATCATGATATCCCTTTTGATAAATGTTGCAAGATGAATGTAAATGTGAAACAGTTATAATATATGAAATAATAGCACAGAATTTTATAAGTAGGGATAAAGGTAGAGGGGATTCAACGGAGGGGGAGACCTCACGCTCTGTGATCTTACAGATCTATTGCAGTTACCACTCCCAGGAGGAAGGGGTGAGATGATGGAACCACAGGCCACAGTGACGCGCCGAAGTCCCTAACATTTCCAACTTCGCAGACCCGTCCCACGGTAGAACCACCGAGAGAGGATAAGGAACAACCCACAACTCAAGCAGCCCTCTGATGTCCACGCGGAATATTCTTGCATCCGCACCATCTGTTCGGCACCACCATACGGCACGAAACTTAAAAGCACACCTGAAAGAAGAGGAGGAAACGGAATGAAAGGGAAATGATGCAAAGGAAATCGTGGTAGAGAAGAAACCACCCCAGCATTCGCCTCGAAAAAACACGAAAAACCCATGGGTCAGAGTGGGCGGTCACCGGGGATCGAACCCGGGACCTCCCGAATGCGCTACTTTGCTCGGTGAATTTTATAAGTGCTGCAGTAACTTTGATCCGTGCCTGAATTTTGAGTCCGTGTGATGCAGCAGGAAATAATTTAGTTTCTGTAGCGCTTTTCTCATAGGTATAATTGCAGCCAAATACTGAATAGCTTATATGCAATTTACTACCCTTGCCACTGGCACTGGGTAGCTTTTCTTTCCAAACAAAAGCGAAACACATGCTACATCACATATGCTTTTCCCCCCAGCAACAGTGGCGGCTGAAACATGAATGCAGTGGTAGTGCCAGGAATACGTCCCCGAATTTCTTATATGAAGCAATAAATATACCACCACCACGCCATTTTTGTATGGTTACTCCAAATTAATACCCTACCCGCTACCCGAGGTGACGGTTGGTTCATCCCTAAGAATAGCTCCTGCTTAGCTGTCAAACGAAGGTCGTAATACGAACATTCGCCCTGACTCCCAGTTAATATCTAACCGAACCTTAACTGGAGATCAAAATATAGGCTCTTCATGGTAGAAGTACTATTATAGAGCGCAAGTACATACACTAATGAGGCTAATCCCAAAACAACGATTCCAGTTCAAATCGCACACACAAGCTCACAGCTGGCCGGGTGCAGGTGCTGTCTGTGGAGTTTTACTTCCCTTTCAATCATCTACTGGACTGCTGGCAGTGGAGGTAGCATTATAAAAATGATTAATTTAATTTTAAGTATAAGCAATGGAAAATTAATGACGAATATGACATAACAAGTGACAAAGTTTTACAATGAAAATGATTGGTACCTTATTTTTCACTTCTCAGTATAGCACACTTTGTCATAGGTGTACGATAATGTTGGTACTTATGATTCGATATGCTGCCAAGATAAGCCGTGAGAGGTAGTAACTGGTACGAATATGGGCTATCCTCTTGCCCCTCCAATCCCGCTAGAGTCTAGACTGAAAGCCCAGAGTGCTATGAATCCGTGTCAGGACAGAAATGGCACAGATTCATAGAATAATAACATAAAAAGGTTGCAAACTTACAATTTACAGTCGCTCCCTTCAGTTTCTATGGTTTTATATTGTCAGACAACCTACTTCTTTGCGCCTTTGTGGCAGTAATTTGTATCACAATAATGTAAATGCCAGAGTGATTGTAGTGTTATTGTATGACATTGATTTGAGATGTTTGTTAATTATAAGCATTATTAGGAAATAAGTTTACACGGCCTCACTGAAACTGACAATAGGAGCGGATAACAATGAGTGAGGGGGTGAGTTGTTTATCAATTATTAGAGACAAGCAAATGACGTCAGATTGGCGCGCTTTTCTTAGAAATGGCGGGAATTTCTTCCTTAGAGCATATGTTTTCGTAATTTTGATTGGATATAAAAATAGACGCTAATGTTGGCGCGTTTTATTAACCAATAGCAGCTCGGTTATAATCTTTAGGCATATCGGGGTGTGGGAGTATAAAAAGCTAAAGCCAGAAGCAAGTATCGCCCAGTTCAACAAAATCATCCACGCATTACACGTCGCTGAATCCAACGGAATCATTCAGAAGTTAAACGTCGCTCAGTTCATCAGAATCGTTTGCGAGTTACACGTCGCAATTCTACAGAATCTCTCGTGTCTTAAAGTTTGTTATAAATGTGAAACACGCGATTTAAAAATGTGCAGCAAATAAGTGATCATAGTGATATTAGAAAATATAACAGTTTCAGTCTGGCGTGTATCAAGAGTCAATATGTGAACTTAATTAATTGTGACGGTAATAAAAGTGTAAAAACAAATTCTTTTATCAGTGTTATCTTTCAGTAACAAATCCTTTCCGTTTACACACCTTGATCAAGATATATGCTCGACTTAATAATAATACTAGCTAGCCGGATGACAATGAACCCAACATTCAAAGAAGTAATACAATAACAGGCGCCCAACAAAAGATAACACGAAGTTACCGCGACAAATTGGCTTCCATACGTGGTGCAGATAAACATGAAGCATCCTCCAACCAACTACAAATATACTACTTCAAATTGGCTCCCAAACGTGGGGCTAACAAACAAACCATCGACTCCAAATTGGCGCCCGGAACGTGGGGCGAATTAACCAGGAAAGGGCGAATTAACCAGGAAGGGGCGAATTAACCAGGAAGGAGCGAAATAATCAGGAAGGGGCGAATTAACTAGGACGTGGATTGAATGGAGCAGTGAAATTAACTACAAGATGCAGATTCCAGAAACAACCACCAGAACGACCTACGACGTGGATGAGTGGACATCGTAATTATGAGAATAGAAGGCAACAGGGGAATTCAACTACGACACCACCACGACGCAGATCCATCGTAGTACGACGCAGAGGCGACATATACATCTAGGGGAGAGAGGCAGGAAGCTGGACATCAAAGCAACATCAACAGACGACATCACTAATGTTAGAATATTGTAAATTTTTTATCCTAAAAAATTGTGAGAAATTAAATGTTCTTAAGAAGTGGTAGGATTAAGAAAACAATGTCTACTAATAATACTGAAGAAACATTTATGGAAGGAGATAATGTAACAGTTAGCTGTAATTCAATACAGGTTACAGAAAATAGCTCAAACAATGTAGGATTTGAGGGAGGAAATGTTAGTGAAGAAAGTCAGAATAGAATAGTAGGAAATGTTAATTTTGATGCTAGTATGATGATGCAAATGTTGAGAAATATTGGTAAGAGCTTAGAACAAAGCAGGGAAGATATGGAAAAGAATAATAGGGAATTGAGGGAAGATATTGGTAAGACTAATGGGAAATTAGAAAAACTAACTCAGAATAATGAGAAATTAGAAAAGAACTAACTCAGAATATGGAAAAGAATAATAGGGAATTGAGGGGAGATATTGGTAAGAGCTTAGAACAAAACAGGGAAGAAATTGAAAAGAAATTTATGGAGCTAGATAGCAGTATGACAAGAATGAGAAATGAAAATCAGGAAATGATAGCAAATGAGATAGGGAAAGTTTCAAAGAAAATGTCAGACATGAGCAGGGAAATATCTAACCAAAAAATCTGATGTGTTGCACTCACATGACTTCCTCTACTCTTGTAAATCTATTTTTACAAACGTCTATTCTCCATATGCTTCATGTTAATCGAGATATCGAAATGTCAATCTTATTGGTAATTTTCTTGTAGATGCAAGGGGAATATGGTTGCTTTTAAGCGATAGTCAAATATTTTAACGCTGGTTGCTATGGGGTGCATTCCATTCTCTTTGCATGTCCAGGAAATAAAAAAAATGAATAACGAATTTGAGAAAAAGTATAAGTATTGGAAAATTTAAGGAAATAACAAGCAATATCTCGAAAACGGTTCACTCAACAAAAGAAATGTATATGACTAAGTTGTGTATTTTAACGCGATCTACATTTTTTGTGTAGTAAAATTTTGTCTATCTCTTATGGTTTACCAGTTATGGAAAAGTCGTTCAAAATGAAGAATACTTTTGGGGACATTCCCAGAAAATTCGAGATATACATTTAATTTTTCATGACATTATCTTAAACATATGATATTTTCATCAAAATCGTTAGAGCCATTTTTGAGAAAATTAAAATTTTCGAAAAATGTTCCATGTAAAGGGTAGTCTGGGGTGGGGGGATTTTCTTGAAAACCTTCGTGTCGCATCTCTGGAAGATACTGAACCTAAATACCAAGTTTGGTGTTTATCCGACTGTTCGTTTTTGAGTTATGCTGTTCACAGACACACAGACACACACACAGACACACACACACACACACAGACACACACACGGACATGTTTCTAAAAATGTTTTTTTGGATTCAGGAGGTCTCAATACATGTATTTCCGGTGAAATCTCGGTATCGAATTTTTGGGTGGAATGCAATACTTCCCCTACTTACTATACGTAGTAGAGAAAGTAAAAAGTGAGGTTAATACTGTTTGAACATGTTAACGTAAAATGTACAGAGTTAGGTAGCCGAATGAATAGCATTTCAAGTGAGCTTAGAGAGATGATGGAGGCTACAAATGCTACAATTAATGCAGGTGCAAGTTAATTTCAGAGGTGAGATATCTGAAATTCAGAAGGAGTCGGAAACACAAAGAAATAAATTGTCTAAAGAAGTTAAAGTTTTGTCTATAAATAATCAAAAACTAACTTCTGAAATTAACAAGCACCAAGCTGTTCAAAATGAGAATAATAAAAAAATTGACCAGACAATAGAAAATCTGCAAGGTACTGTAAATAGGTTAGAATTGAATTCAAGGGTAAATATATGTGATGTTAATGTATCTGATGTACAGAATAATGATAGAGGTAGTTCCTCAGGTATGACTAATAATGTGAGTGATGCGGTGGCTTCATCAATAGCTCATGCTGAAACTCAGAGTGCACAAGTAACACTAGAGAATTTAAATATGGGAGTAGGGGATTTGCAAAACTATAATCATATCTTAAGTGATTTTCCACTTCCAAAATTTAATGAAAACTCCAATCCAGTACAGTTTATTGCAGACTTGTCAGAATATTTTCAAATTAAAAAGATACCGGAAGCATTGAAAATGATAGTTGTCAAAAGATGTTTGGACCAGAAAACTTTAGATTGGTTACAAATGGTATCAGGGGGTGAAATTTCATATGAATACTTTAAGAGGCTATTCATGAACAGATTTTGGAATGTTAGGTACAGCACAGAATACGGGCAATGCTTAGTCATGGTCAATTTGATCCACGAGAGGGAATATCAATAACTGATTACTTACTGAAACATGCAAGTCAGGTTAGGAACTTGTCACCTCCAATCAATGAGGAAGATTTTGTGAGTTTGCTCACAAGGCATTATCCTTTAAGGATACAAAATTATTTATTAATTGCAAAACCACGTAGTATCTATGAGATGACAGAATTAATGACAGCTTTGGAACAACAGGAAGAAGATATATCTCGGGAGTGGGAGCATAGATTTTTAGATGTGCGAGATAGACGAAATTACCAAGGTAGTTATTATCACCAAAGCAGACGACAAGACAGACGTCATGAGAATAATACCAGGCAACGGTACCAATCATACGTTCCAAATTTTGAAAGATTGAGGATAGATGGGAGATCAGGTCGACAGGAACAAATAAATTACGTCAGGACAGAAAGATTGCCGGAAAGAGGGCAAAATCAAGGAAGGCGGTACATTAGACAAAGGGGAAATTTAACTCACTTGAGGGAAAACACTAACCGGGAAAGATCCGAGGAACGGCAAGAAAATTACGTACCAAGAGGACATAAGTTCAGAAATCGAGGATTTCGAACTCGAGGAAGGGGAACTCAAAACAATGTAGCGAAAATGAGATAGATTTAGCGCCGGTTAGGAATGGCAGTCCCGTACATGAACATGGAAGTAACCAGGAAAACTGTCAATACACTCCTGTGCAGTAGGTTCTCAGGACGTCTTTAATAATTCAGTATCCGTTACCAATACAAACAATATGCCTACACACACATTCTGTAAGAAGATTGCAGCAACGAAAGATAAGGAGGAAAATTTCGAGTCACCTCATGTTATGATAGAAATCGCGAAGAAAGAGATCATTGCAACTATAGATTCCGGATCATCAGCTTAAATTTGTTCGCAGTAATTTTATATAAATTTGATAAATGAAGGTAACAAAATTATGGGTCTTCCCACTAGTAATTTAGTTTGTCGTGTTGCAATCGGAAGAACGACACAGGTCATAAAACACAAGCTCTACTTAACATACTTATCGGCGGAGAAGATTTTGAGGTTATGTTTCTAATTGTAAACCATCTGATTTGTGACATAATCTTAGGATGTGACTTCCTACATGAATATGAAGCACGTATAGATTTTAAACATGAGGAGTTAAAAATGATAAAAGACAATAGAGAAATAAAGATACCGTTTATAAAAGAGAAAGTTTCTGTGATTGAGATGACAAAGTATGAGAAAAATCTTTGTGACCAAGAGTTTTTTGTGAAAATAACAGAAACCGATAGAAATAGTCAGATAAAGCAGGTAGTCACAACATATGAAGGGAATACCACGCCATATTTTCAACAGCTAGTAGAAATGCCAGAAAAAGTAGAGAAATTTACAACCCGAACAAAAGACGACCGTGCGAGCGAGATAGACAACAACTGGGAAGAGAAGAGAAATGAGGAAATACTACACAAGTGTGAAGAAGCTTATAACATTACGGAAACACAAAAACAAATCCTTCATTACGTTTTGATGAACAATAGTTCAGTATTTAGTAATATTCCAAGCAGATGTAACGTATATCAGCATACATTTCAGGTAGAGGATGTGCCACCATATCGGCATAAGTATGACAATTTACCTATAAGTCTTAGGGACAAAGCTAGAAAACTGATAAATAGCATGTCAGAAAATGGGATTATTGAGCAAAGTAATTCTCAGTATATAAATTCAATTTGTTGGAGTATTAAACGAGATGGTAGTTTAAGATTAACATTAGATGGTGGATATGTCAACCAATATATGAAGCCAGATCATTTTCAAAGTGAAGGAATCGAAGAACTAATCACGAAACTTTCAAGAGGGAGATTTTTGACATCCATTGACCTCACTGCGTCATATTGGCAAGTGGAATTAGATCCACAAGTGCGTGATTACACTTCATTTCAATACTCGGGGATTCAGTATCGTTTTTGTGTAAATCCTTTTGGTTTAAAAAAACTCAGGAAGTGGATTTTTGAGAGCCATTCACAGTATTTTTGGAAATTCTGCAGATGATTTTTTAATAAAGTATATTGATGATTTCCTCATCATTAGTCAAACATTTGAAGAACATATGAATAATGTACATTACGTGTTAAGTAAACTGCAAAAACATGGTATGACTGTAAACATACTAAAATCAAAATTTTGTGTCAAGGAAATAAATTTTCTGGGCTATGTAGTGGATGAACGAGGTATAAGACCCGACCGGAAGAGAATTGAAGCAATAATGAAAATTCCACCACCAAAGAACGTAAAGCAAATTAGACATCTCTTAGGGGTATTGAACTTTCAGAGTAAGTTCGTACCAAGGTATTCGGCTGAAATAGAACCACTGCGGCAGCTACTCCGAAAGAATATTAAGTGGAGATGGACAGATGATCATCAAAAATGTTTTGAGAGAGTAAAACAACTCTTTGCTAAGTCCATATTGCTCGAGAGGCCCAGAGAAAATTTGAAATACGAGATTTATGTCGACGCATCAATGCAAGGATTCGCCGGAATTTTAGGACAGCGAGACATCAACAATGACTTTCACGTCATTAGTACAGCTTCTAAAGAACTTACAAACATTGAGCGGAATTCTTCAGTGACTCAGTTAGAAATTGGAGAAATTTTGTGTCAAGGAGATAAATTTTCTGGGCTATGTAGTGGATGCACGAGGTATAAGACCCGACCAGAAGAGAATTGAAGCAATAATGAAAATTCCACCACCAAAGAACGTAAAGCAAATTAGACGTCTCTTAGGGGTATTGAACTTTCAGAGTAAGTTCGTACCAAGGTATTCGGCTGAAATAGAACCACTGCGGCAGCTACTCCGAAAGAATATTAAGTGGAGATGGACAGATGATCATCAAAAATGTTTTGAGAGAGTAAAAGAACTCTTTGCTAAGTCCATATTGCTCGAGAGGCCCAGAGAAAATTTGAAATACGAGATTTATGTGACGCATCAATACAAGGATTCGCCGGAATTTTAGGAGAGCAAGACATCAACAATGACTTTCACATCATTAGTACAGCTTCTACAGGACTTACAAACATTGAGCGGAATTCTTCAGTGACTCAGAAATTGGAGCACTCTATTTTTCATTAATTCGATTCAAGACCTATATTTATCAGCAAAAGGTGAAAGTATATTCAGATCACATAAGCTTAACTTTCATCCAACGGTGTAGATTATGTAGTGGAAAACTTGCTAGATACATTCATGCAATATCTGCATTTATATTGAAATTATACACATTCCTGGCAAGAATAATACCTTCAGCGATTTGCTATCGAGATTAAACTACAACCCACAAATTCCCGAGAATATTGAAATGCCTAGAAATGAAGTCAAAATATTGACAATTGAAATTCCTTTAAGTAAAGAAATGATAAGAAAATTGAAAAATATGGGGGAAATTCAAAATGAGGACGCAAAATTATTTGAACTAAAAGGAAATGCACCACTAATTGATGAGGCAAAGAAAGAAATTGTAGCAATTCGGAATGGAACATTATACAAGAAGCAGGGAAAAGAAATGCCTAGTTGGAAGGTAATGGTTCCGAAAAGCACGGAAAAGGAACTAATTAAGAATTTTCACGAAGGGTTAGCACACTCAGAGACGGACCGGACAACTTCTATGATTTTAGAAAATTTATACATATCCAAATTGCGTCAGAAAGTTCGGAAATTTATCTCGTGCTGCAACCTATGTCAGAAAGCAAAGCAAATAAATGCAACATATGCATTTGAGACAAATTCGGTTATAAGAGATAAGCCGAGGTGTGTAATTAGTATTGACATTCATGGTCCTGTGCCTCCAAGTCAATTTGAAACAAATATATATTTGTCTGTTATGATATATTCAGCAAATATGTAAGAATTTACCCTTTGAGGAAACCTACAAGTTTAGCATGTTTGAATAGACTACTCAGGTCATATGTGATAGAAGAAGGACCAATCCAATCTGTACTGAGCGATAATGCTTCGTCCTTCACAGGAAAAAAAATTATGGAGGGACTGAAAGAAAATGGCATTAAACAATATTTTTCGTCAAGATACAGACCGAACTCCAATCCAGTGGAGAGGGAAATTAAGGAAATTTCGAATTACTTAAGGGTGCTGTGTCATCGAAAACAAACCCAATGGTATGGATACCTGAATTTTGTTCAGAATCTACTCAATGAAACAGTAAACAATGTGACAGGATACAAACCATGTGAACTTAAGTTAGGAAAGAAGATAAATACAATATGTAAGAAAATTCCAGAAGCCATTCCAGATGAGCACTTGATACCACAAACGGAAGAAGAGATGTTCCGACAAGCATTCGAGAGGATGAAGAAAAAAGCTATAAAAAGAAAAAGGAAACACGAAGAAAAGAAAAGAAAGGAATGGAGGATCAAAATAGCAGATTTAGTTTTGGTTAAAACTAAGAAATTGTCTGATAAAGCAAATAAACTTTATTGGCGAATGTTTCTAAAATATCATGGACCATATGAAGTTGTTGAAGTATATGGAACAAATACATATGAATTATGTAACCCAACAACTCGAAAAGCCATTGGAAAGTTCCATATTGAGATGCTGAAACCATACAACAATGAGGATAAATATGAAACACAAGACCAAGATGATGAAAAATAGATTCTGGATAGTTAAAGCTGAACTGCAGAACAAAGTACTGGAATGTAAGAGGGTTATCTATGTATATATGTCATGAGAAAGGAGAAATAAATTCTGGCAAAAATAAATGTTTAAAGGGGAAAAAGAACATTTTCTTAATAAACTGTAATAGCATTTGAAATGAAGCATTTAATAATGAAAAATTAATGTTATATTAAAGTAAAAGTACGTAGATATAATTCCAAGAGTATTGTGAATATAGAGTACAAAATAATAAAAAAGGGGTAAAGATAATTAAAGCAGAATACTTATGTAGCACAAAGATAATGTGAAATTATGTGTAGAATTAAGAGATGTAAGTATATTTGTGTAGAGGATGAATATTTTGGTAAATATGTTTAATAATTACAAAATGAACCAGGTTAAAAATCTTGAATGTATAAATTTTTATGTAAACAACCTAAGAAAGTAAACCATTTTGTAACAGTAACTAAATAATTCAGGGTACAGTATTTGCTATAAAAAATTGTAATGTCAGATGTATGTATATAAACACATTAGACCAGAGCCAGTAAATAGTGGCGAGAAAAATGCAAAATGTATGACGTGTGTTAAATGCGTGTGCAGTGTTAAGTGCAAGTGATAAATACCTTGTGTTACAAGATTCAGGATACTAAAAACCCAATTATAAAATTTCCAAACAAGTTGCAAATATTTATAATTATGTTTCTAGTGGGGCATATGTGGCAGTAATTTGTATCACAATAATGTAAATGCCAGAGTGATTGTAGTGTAAATAAGCATTATTGTATGACATTGATTTGAGATGTTTGTTAATTATAAGCATTGTTAGGAAATAAGTTTACATGGCCTCACTGAAACTGACAATAGGAGCGGATAACAATGAGTGAGGGGGTGAGTTGTTTATCAATTATTAGAGACAAGCAAATGACGTCAGATTGGCGCGCTTTTCTTAGAAATGGCGGGAATTTCTTCTTTAGAGCATACGTTTTCGTAATTTTGATTGGATATAAAAATAGACGCTAATGTTGGCGCGTTTTATTAACCAATAGCAGCTCGGTTATAATCTTTAGGTATATCGGGGTGTGGGAGTATAAAAAGCTAAAGTCAGAGGCAAGTATCGCCCAGTTCAACAAAATCATCCACGCATTACACGTCGCTGAGTCCAACGGAATCATTCAGAAGTTAAACGTCGCTCAGTTCATCAGAATCGTTTGCGAGTTACACGTCGCAATTCTACAGAATCTCTCGCGTCTTAAAGTTTGTTATAAATGTGAAACACGCGAATTAAAAATGTGCAGCAAATAAGTGATCATAGTGATGTTAGAAAATATAACAGTTTCAGTCTGGCGTGTATCAAGAGTCAATATGTGAACTTAATTAATTGTGACGGTAATAAAAGTGTAAAAACAAATTCTTTTATCAGTGTTATCTTTGAGTAACAAATCCTTTCCTTTACACACCTTGATCAAGAGATATGCTCGACTTAATAATACTAGCTAGCCGGAGGACAATGAACCCAACATTCAAAGTAGTAATACAATAACAGGCGCCCAGCAAAAGATAACACGAAGTGACCGCGACAAATTGGCTTCCATACTTGGTGCAGATAAACATGAAGCATCCTCCAACCAACTACAAATATACTACTTCAAATTGGCTCCCAAACGTGGACTAACAAACAAACCATCGACTCCACCTTTAAGAATAATAAGCATGACCATATTCTTGATGTAATCGTGGAGTATACAAATAATTTCAAATACGTATTTTTCATTTTATTAAGGTAGTGCCATGGCATGGGGGCATTACCCCCGGAGTCGCCGCTGCCCAGCAGTAGTCTGCGTTAGCTCTTACCAGAGTGCAGTACATGCTACTTGCACGAGGTCAAAAGTCCACTTGCAAATTAGATCCATCAAGTACCAATAACTTACGTCTTTCTCTGGAAAACAGCGCGTGCAGCTATTTCAATCCCATTAAATACATACGGGGCGATGCCGTGGCCGAGTGGTTAGACCCTTGCCTCTCACCAAGGTGGCCCGGGTTCGATCCCGCAGGAACCCGATGTGGGATTTATGTTGGACGAAGCGGGTGTGCTCGGGTTTTCTCCAGGTTCTCCGGCTTCCCCCGCCGTTCATTCCAACAATTGCTCCATCATCACCTTTCCTTTCATTGATTTCGTCTTCATTTCATATCATCTTCTTCCCTCATACCTCGCACGGGTCGAACCCTGTTCTGGTTCTTCATGCTCTGATTCAATGTTCACCTGCTCCTCTACAGGTCTCTGACCCTAAGCACGGTTGTAAGTCCTAGGGTGTGTAAGGCTTACATACGAGGAGGGTAAGCTGACTACAGATGATTAAAGGTGCACATGGTTTTAAATACTTTAATACCAAAGAACAAATATTGCATTAATCAGTAGCTTTTGTAGTTTTATTCTCTTCAGTTCTGGTAACAATAACAACATTCACGTTGCGAATGAATCCACTACATTTGGTTCCTCTTCTCCACTTTATGGAATCATCTTTGAGTGCCAAAATGTAAGCTGGTTTTAATTTACACATTCTTACTTTCTCAGTCAGCTGCTTATACACGTAAGAGGAAGTACAGATATAGGTTATACAACGGAGGGGGACACTTCGCGCATTGCGACCTACATAGACCTATTGTGGCTACCACCCCCAGGAGGAAGGGATGAAGTGAAGGAACAACAGGAAGCAGACAGTCCATAGAGACGCGTGGAAATCCCTAGTAGTTCCAGGCTCGAAGCCTCGTCTTACTGCTGGAGCTGCCTAGGGAGGTGATGAACGAACCTTCGACCAAACAACTCTCAGGAAGAGGAAGCACATATTGTATTCCACCCAAAAATTCAATGCCGAGATTTCACTGGAAATAAAGATTTTGATGCCCCGTGAAATCTATACAAGGCATTTTTAAAAAAACCTGATGTGTTACGCTCACATGACTTTCTCTACTCTTGTACAAACTATTTTTACAAACGATTATTCTCCATCTACTTCATGTTAATCGAGATAAACATTTGCAGACTCTATCTTATTTCTAATTTTCTTGTAGATGTAAGAGAAATATAGAAATACAGTAGCCTTTAAGTACATACATATCTCTTAATAGCTGGTTGTTAGGTGCAGCACCATTCCCTTTGCCACAGATTAATACTTTTGCATATCCAAGACAAAAAAATGAATAACGAATTCCCATTTGAGAAAATAAGTATTGAAAAATTTAAGGGAATAACAAGCAATATCTCGAAAATGGTTCACTCAACAACAAAAATGTGTATGACATAAATTGTGTATTTTAACGCGATCTACATTTTTTGTGTAGTAAAATGTTGTCTATCTCTTATAGTTTACCAGTTATGCAAAAATCGTTCACAATGAAGAATCCTTTTGGAGACATTCCCAGAAAATTCAAATATACATTTTATTTGTCATAAAAATATCTTAAACATATGATATTTTAATCAAAATCGTTAGAGCCGTTTTTGGGAAGATTAAAATTTTCGAAAAATCTTCCATGTAAAGGATAATCTGGGGTGGGGGGAATTTTCTTGAAAACCTTCGTGTCGCATCTCTGGAAGATACTGAACCTAAATACCGACTGTTTATTTGACTGTTCGTTTCTGAGTTATGCTGTTCACAAACAGACAAAGACACACACACACACACACGGACATGTTTCCAAAAAGTCTTTTTTTGGATTCAGGGGGTCTCAAAACATGTATTTCCGGTGAAATCTCGGTTTCGAATTTTTGGGTGGAATACAATACTTCCCCTACTTACTATATGTAGTAGAGAAAGTAAAAAGGTTCGTCTCCTTCTCCCTCTCCCTCCCTCTCCCTCTCTCTCTCTGCATTGTGTTTGTGCGCACGCGTGTCTGTTTGTCTATGAACAACATAACGTTAAAGCAAAATATTCATAAATACCAAACTTGGCAATTAAATTCAGTGTCTTCCAAAGATGTGACAAGAAAATGTTCAAGAAAACCCCCGAACCCAAACTACCCTTCACTTAGAACGGTATTCCATGTTTTTGTTCGACTTTAATAATTTTGATTAAAATAGAATATATTTAAGGTATTTACATGACAAATAAAATACGTAGCTCTAATTTTCTGGAAATAGCCTATGAAGTCCTCTTCATCCGGAAGGAGTTTTGTATAACGGATAAACCATAGACATAAACAAAAACGTATTACACAAAAAGTTTAGAATTCATTAATACATACCATTTATTACAAATACCTTTTTTGTGGCATCAGCCATTTCCAGATATTTGTTATTATTTGTTTGAATCTTTTAGACTTTTGTAACATTTTACTCTAAATACACGTTTGAGATTCCCTAACTCCAATAAAAGCATTTTTAAAAAAAGGTCCGTGTCGTGCGCATCTGTGTGTCTGTGAACAGCATAATACAAAAACGAAAAGCCACTTGAATACCGAACTTGGTATTTCAGTTCAGCATCTTCTAAACATGCGACACGAAGATTTTCAAGAAAACCCTCCACCCCAAACTACCTTTGCGTGAAAATTTTCTGAAAGTGTAGATTTTCTCAAAAATGCTGTGAATATTTTGATTAAAATACGACATCTTTAAGATATTTTCATGATAATTAAAATGTATAATTTGAATTTTCTATGAATAGCCTCTGAAGTGCTCTTCATTCTAAATGACTTTTCTGTAAACTGTAAGAGAAAACAAAATCGTACTGCACACAAAAATGTAGATCTCATCGAAGCACACAATTTATGTCAATAAAAATGGTTATGGCGTTAACCATTTCCGAGATATTCTTTGTTATTGCTTTGAATTTTCAGATACTTTATACTTTTTCCCAACTGAAAAACGCTATTATTATTATTATTATTATTATTATTATTATTATTATTATTATTATTATTATTATTATTATTATTATTATTATTATAATAATATTATTATTATTATGCATTTTTCGTGTTCGTACAAAGAGAATAGAATTTCAAAAGTATCACACAGCAACCAACTTTGAAAGGGTTAGGTATAGCTTTAGCTTAATGTATTCATCTTATACCTACAACGAAATGTGCGTCGTCCTTACCTCTTTGTTTATATTTAGAGAATGCAGTCCGTCGGTCACCTCCTAATGACGTGTTACTCATTGAGGAGTAGGGTTCGAATACCCGTTGTAGTTATTTTGTGGTAGAAACATGTTTTCGTTGATCTCCAGAGCGCGATACGTACAGGCTCAATTGCCTAACAAAATAACTAGCGTCACAGCATATAAAATTCAACACACATTTTCTTTTCATTGTTCCGAGTGGTAACAGGAAACTAACAACCAACCTTTCAAGTTGTCTGTTAAACAAAGTACATGGTTACACTTCGACTTCCACCAGCGCATTATTTAATCACTTGTCTAACAGCATATAAAAAGCTTCTGCATCTTTAGTTACTCTTTCCGCAAATATTTTAGCACATATATCACTTGGCGGTTGTGTTGAAAACTGGGTTACATTCTTAAAATAGTTCTGGCGGGAAAATTTTGTTGCGAGGAGCACAGATTCCTCCTGCTTTCGAAGTCCAAAACTGTCTAAAATTTTGACAAGCACCTCAAATATGTACGATTCTGAGAGGCGTGAAAGTGAAGCTTACTAACTAATTATATTGGTCCTCGAGCTGGTGCGAATGTACTTTACGTTTAAACACTAATATATTTCTATTGACCTGATTAGCCAGCTCGGGGTCACATGGTAGAATACAGTGAAAAATCCCCTGTTTATGAATGATTTCCGACTTTCCCTAGTGTTAGTTACTTGTGTCCTATTTGAACACCAACTAATAAAGAGTTTTACCAACATGTAACACACAGTGTAATAACCTTTACTCTTGCTTCTTTTTAACGCTTGTTAAATTTCTGCTGTGCAGAAGTCTAAAATTACAAAAAATAAAATATCAGTGCAGACATACTTCTTTACGTTCCAAATGTGAATGAACCCTGCTATATAATAAAATGATAACATAAATGAGACAATAAATATACAAACATGATTAAATCATAGAAGAGGTGTAAATATTGTCTCAAATGTGTAAATGAGCAATGGTTTATCTGTATTAAGAACAAGTAGTTAGAGATATAGCTTTTGTAAGCATAATTTGTAGAAGAACTAGAGCAAGTCATGTGAATGTAACACATCAGCATTTTTACTGCTATACATAGTAGGTAGCGAAGGTATTGCATTCCATTAAAAAATTCGATACCAATATTTCATCGGAAATGTTTTGAGGTCCCCTAAATAAAAAAAGAGTATTTTTACTAAAAGGTCCGTGTGTGCCTGTGAACAGTGTAACTCGAAAAAGAAATGTCGGATAAATACCAAACTTGGTATTTAGGTTCAGTATCTTCCAGAGATGCGACATGTAGATCTTCATGAAAATGCCCCTAACGCAAACTACCGTTTACATAGAAAATATTTTGAAACTTTTTTAATTTTCAAAAAATGCCTCTAACGATTTTAATTAAAATGCCGTATATTAAACATATTTACATTACAAACATTACAAATAAAAATGTGTATCCTCAATTTTCTGGTAATAGTGTGTGAAGTCCTCTTCATTCGGAAGAAATTTTGTATAATTTTGAATAACTGGTAAACATTAAGCGATAGACGAAGGCATACTAAAAATGGAGATCTCTTTAAAACGTAATTTATTTCAACCACCTTTTTTGTGTCATCAGCCATTTCCGAGATATCCGTTATTAATTGTTCGAATTGTTCAATACTTTGTCATTCTTTTCAAGTGCTTTCGATATTCTGTTGTTTCTCAAATTTTAAGGCCAGTACATAGCGTCTAGTTATTAAACATTTGAATATCGCTATTCCATTTATATCTATAACCAAATATGCAAGGCAACTATTTCCAGAAAGTTTTATCTCGATTAAAATGAATAAAATAGGAAAACAAACTTTCGTAAGAATAATTTGTACACGCAAATAATAAGCGCTAGAGGGTAGAGAAAGTCATGTGAGTGATACATCAGAGTTTTTAAAGTGCTGTCCCTATTCAGGTTTTCTCGCAGTTTCATGGGAAGAGCATTTAGCAACCAGCTTTTAGACACCTGACTATGATTCGGTTTCCTCTGTTCTCCTTGTGGCTTCAGTTAATTGTGTAATGGAACTATTTCTGCGAAAGTTTAACTGGATTAACGTGAAGTGGATGAAAAATAAGCTTTCGTAAGAATAGTTTGTAGAAGCTATATAAAATAAACGATAGTAGAGAAACTTATGTGAATGCAACTAATCAGATTTTTTTACTTTTTCTAGCACCTAGGTAGAGAATTAATACATACCACCCTAAAATTCGATGTCGAGATTTCATCAGTGATACTTGCTTTGAGGCCTCCTAAATCCTAAGAACTAATTTATAGGATAAGTTACATGTATGCGATCCGAGCGGGATTGCTAAGGCGGTAACGTCTGTGGCTCCATCCGGGAGGTCATCGGTTCGATTTCCGCGGCCAACGATCCTGACCCATGCGTTTTTCAGTGGTTTCTCCGGGTCGCTAGGCGAATGCTGGGAAGTTCATTACATCCCCGAATTTCCTGTCCCTCCATTTCACCTCCATTCTCATTTCACTTCATCTTTCATCTGATTGATCTGTTTCAGGATTGAAAGTGTCGGCGGGAGTCTCGACGTTGCATGGCAGGGGAAAAGAGTGCCCTATGTAACCATTCGTTCCCCGGAATGGGGGCTGTCTCCAAGTCCTGGGTCCCCAGTGGGATGTTGTCTGCAGGGGGAGGGGAGCCGGTCTATCAGCTGCCCTCCGGGGAGTTTCAATCTGGAAACTGTAGGAACCCTGCCCTCTGTCTGTCGTGCCTCCTGGTCCGGCCGTCCTCCCTCCTCTCACCTCACTCCTCCCTCCCAGGTCGTCCTCCGTGGTGTAGTGGTAACCATGCTAGCCTTTAGTTCCCGAGGACGCGGGTTCAAATCCAGCGGAGGGCGATGGATTTTTTCGGGCGTAAAAATCCTTAGCATGGCTTCCTTAGGAAGAGAAGTAAAGCCGGTGGTCCCGTGTCATAGATTTACAGCACGTAAAAGAACCTCAAGCCTGATAAAGAGGCCTCTGAGAAAAATTACCTGTATTTCACACACATAGAGAATGGAATGCTAAGGAGCACAACAGTTAAAGAGCGTTCATAAATAAAACTCATTTTTCCCCCCTTCCGGGAGCATCCTATCAGGGGCTTAGGCATAAAAGATCTTATAGGTTGAGGTGCTAATTCCCCCTCCGTACCTAATCCTGGTCATTCTTCTCCTATGTGTATGCCAAAGGGAGATTTACAATAAAATCTCCCCTAAACCAAACTGCCCTTTACGTGGAGTATGTTTTGTTATTTTTATTTGTTTTGACTGAAGTACTACATGTTTAAATATTTCATTAATAATAAAATATATGTATCGAATTTTCTAAGGATAACCTACGAATTTCACTTTGTTTGGAATGTATTTGATATAATTTTTATGTGGTAAACAATTAGAACATGTACTTATCTGGAGTAATATGAAAATAATAGAAAAATATTATGTCAGCGTTTTACTTCACCTGCGCTTAAATGTGTATGTTAAAACAGCATTCCTTTCGATCAAAAAATTTAATTTTGATCACAGTGGAAATATATGTTCTTTAAGTTCCTGAAACCAAAAATTGTACATTTACAAGAAAATTATCCCTGTCTGGTCTAAATAATAAATACATATGTTCGTGTATTCCAATTATTCTTTATTAATTCAATAAAGGGAATATATATAATTAAATTTATTATTATATACTAAAGTATTTTTTTCAAGTAGACAGATTCCATTAGTCTATGAGCAGCACAACAAAAAAGCTAACAGGTGAACGGATACAAAATATATTACTTCATTTAGATGTTTAAACACACAATCCAAATATTTTTGAAGTTCTCTACAGCGGAAATAACTCTTTAGATAGAGCAATTTAGCTATATTTTTATTTTTCCAGAAACTCAAACAATATTTATTGAAAATTTATGTTTGGATATTGGAAAGACAAATAAAATCACACTTTGAATTTTTATTGAATTTTATAAAACTCGAAAATCTTAGATATCCACAAACATTTACTTTGAGAATATTGAAAAGATTCAAGTATACACGTTATATTTATCGTAAAACATAAAATGACGGTATTATTTTAGCTACCATTTGCGAAACATTCGTTGCAGTACAGGGTAATTTATGAAGCACTGACACATTTCTTTAATTATTCTGTTCGAAATTCACTCAATGCTCCAACTTAGCACCAAATTAAGCAGAACGTTCTAGAGTTTCGATTACCTGTCACTAGATGCGCAGATGTTCATGTTTTATTCGTAATTGTTAGTTTTATTGTCAGCAACTGTTTTTGAGATTTTGTTCTAGTCAACATGAAAATGGAGTGCACAATAAATGAACGACTCTTCCTTGTAAAGCAATACTGGATTACGAATTCAATTACAGCTACTCAAAGAGCATACCAGAGAGAATTTGGCGTTCGGAATCCTCCCCAAAGAAACACAATACTGGGACTGGTAAACAAATTGGAAACAAGTGGATCTCTGGTGAGCGAAAAAGGCAAAACTCGTTCATCTAGGCTTCCCACGGTTGTTGTTGATGTAAGAGTACGACTGGATCAGTCACCCAAAAAATCATTAAGCCGTTTGTTGCAGGAGACAGGGTACAGCTACTCAATGTGTCAAAGAGTTGTGAAAAGTCAGGCCTAAAGCCGTATATGATTACGGTTGTCCATCAGTTTCAGGAACCAGATAAGGATGGACGACTGAATTATTGTCTTTGGTTTCAGGCGTTCATTGTGCAAAATCCTGCCATATTGTCCATCACATGGTTCACAGATGTAGTATTGTTCCATTTATCCGGCTATGTGAACTCAAATAACTCACGCAATTGGGCCAGTGAAAATCCACATGTTATTTATGAAGCACCTATGCACCCGGTTAATACCGGAGTTTGGTGCGCAATATCCGCACAGAGAATAGTGAGACCATATTTTTGTTGAAAACAACGTGAACACTGCAGAGTGCCGACGGATTTTCATGGAGTTTACTGAGCAACTAACGATGTAGAGCTGAGTCCAGAATATTTTCAGCAGGACGGCGCACATGCCATACATCAAATGAATCCATGGCACTAATGGCAAGTTTCTTTGACGACCGGATCATCTCCAAGAACCTGTGGCCAACGAGATCTCCGGATTTGACATCGCTGGACTTCTTTCTATGGGGTTACTTAAAAGACAGGGTTTATGCCACACTCTCCAGACATTGGACGATCTGAAGCACATTACACAGGAGATTCAAGCTATTGACCTCCAACGCGTGGCCATGGAACGACGCCTTGAGTTGTGCCTTATGCAGGATGAAGGACATTTTCAACATTTGCTATAGAGGTAAATAATCTACCAAAACTCCTCCGCATTTCAGGTATAATAAGTTGTCGCTGGTATTACTCGTTTTGAAACAATTAAAGAAATAAATGTCCCAGTACTTCATAAATCACCCTGAATGTTTAAGTTACTCCAGGCTGTAGTTTATTTCGGTGCATGATTTAAGTAAATCTTTAAACGCGTGTATTGTTATTTCTAATTCTGAGAAATATTACTTGTGACGTAAACACATAATTATGTTCGCACTTAATTAAGCCAAGATTGCCTAACTTGAAAACATTTTTATGCAAACCTATTTTATCTTATTAGTGGATAGAACAATAATTTTATATGAATATTTTAATATGGAAGGAATATAATGTGAACTGGTAAAATAGGTAGAATATTTGTGTAGTAGATTTTTCTTCATTGCTTCTAATTTTGTAGAACATTTTAACCCTGCTATTCTGCTTAAAATATGAGTAAACTCTTGGTACATGGGTCTAATGACCCGAGGGACAAAATTGTTAGAGATGGTATTCAGGAAATGTTTTTCATGAGATTTAATTTAACTCAAATTTTGTTTGACACAAATAAAACATTATATAATGTATCGTTGGTATTGATCAAAATTTCACCAAAGAGACCTAGATATTTTCAACACAAATCATTTAAAAAATATAAGCAAATGTCAATGTAATTTTTCCCTTTCTTTTTAGCATGGTTCAAAATACAATAAAATAATAATGAATACATTTATTTTCAACAATAGTTATCAAAATATAAATAACTTACAATATAATTATTTCTTTTGACTGTAAAACATTAATCAAAATGCACGAAAATAATAATGGATAAACTGAACTGAACAAAATACAAAGGAAAGATAATGGACGTTTCTTTTGAAAATGGAACGGTGATAAGAATACAAATACAAATAATAATAATAAATAATATCTGGCATTTTCTACATATAAAAAATAAAACCCACCGACTCAGTATCAACAGTTACGTTTGATGCAGGTTTATATACGTAATTTGGCAAGCATTTCCACCACTGTTCCCTTAAGTCCGCTATAGGTGTTAGTTTCTCACTTGTTTGAGATCTTCTGACGTAATTTTAATTAAATCTTCCAATTTGTACACACTTGCCCATTAATATTAGTCATATTCAACACAATATTGCAAAGGATTTTGTTTATAATTATTTGAGAAGCAGATTTTATATCATTTACTCCAGACGTAGCATATCTAGTTTGACCAGATGTTTATTATGTTTGCACTGGATGCTCTTCCATGTTGTGGAAAATATAATAAAGATAATAAATGTGCTTATCTTTCGATTTAACTACTTCCCCAGTTTGCATATTGCCACTGCTAACTTCATTGTCTAAGTACCCTCTTCTGATTCTGACAGAATGAATGTTGTCTTCACTAGTTTGGTTTTCTTCTGAAATATCCTTCCCACTACCCGATACATTGCCCAATGCATCCAATTCACTTTTATTTAGGCAATGTTTTGTCACGTTAGAATACGTCACTATTTACTGTAATAACTAAAATTTCCTCTTCATTCAACATTCAAACTGACTTTGTTCTCCAATATTTACTTCAAAAATAATATATATATATATATATATCTTCGTTGTTGCATATGTAAGCAGAGACCTGCATTGTTGTGTACACTGACATGGGAATAGATTTGGAAAATTAAAGTTTTTGAAGGAAATGCAGAACTGAATATTAAGAGCAATCGGTTCATTATCCCCAAGGAACATAAGTGTAACAATTTCATCTATAAAAATGTAATAATTTATTTTAAAAAATTCAACGTTTTATGAGAAGTAGATATAACTAGAAAAAAATACATAAAATTACAACTATTACCCATTAAATTTAAATTAGTAACAGGAAGATATATTCCATGTGGAGTCATATTGACCCAAAGACAACAACATGGGTAAAACAGCTGAATAAATCTGTATGTCTGGAATATTTTGAATGAAACTAAGGAAGTGAATGCGAAAGAAAAAGATCTTAAAATGTAACGCTTATACGCTTCATGTGTGGGCAATAATGATACGGGTAGCCGAAGTGCTTAAGGCACGGATTTGTGAAAGGGATGTCCACGGTTCAAATCCCGCCAGGCCCTTCCTCCCTGACTGAAGTTTTTCCAGATTTTCCTTCTTCATAATTGACAAAAGTTGGGAAGATAGGTGACCTAAAGTTAGACCTGGAATGTTTCCACCTAAAATTCCTTTCCCATATATGGTTACATTGCATACTTATATCTTCAGTCTCTACCGCCTGTGGTGCCATATCTATGAACGGGCGTTAAACACTACTAAAATTTTGAGGTGCTGCGTTCACATGCCTTTATCTACTCACTCTTTACAAACTATTCTTACGAAAGTTTATTATTCTGTCTGCTTCTTGTTAATCAAAATAAACTTTGAAGTGGTGTATTTGTAATATTTATATTTAATTTGTTGAGCCCCACGTTTGGGAGCCAATTTCCGGCGGTATTATTTATAATGTTTGTGTATTTGTGTTTACTCACGTGATGAAGCCGTTTTGTGACGTGATTCTTTGTTAGGTTTGTTAGCTCCATCTGGTGTTAGCAATTTGCGGCAGTATTAGTGTTTGTTTGAAAGAATGCTGCTGTTATTTTATTTAATTTTGGTTCACTGTCCTCCGGCTAGCTATGATCTTATTGGTCGAGCACTTCTCTTTATACAGGTTGTGTAAACGGAAAGGAGTCTCTTATCCAAATATAACACTGATGAAAGAATTTGTTTTACACTTTTATTGTCGAACACATTCACTATCACATTTACATATTGATCTTGACACTCGCCAAACTGAAACTGTTATAATAACTTATTTACTGATCATTCTTAATTCGTGTACTTCAACTTTTTGTATAATTAACTTTACAACACTTGAGATTTTTCATGACTGCTACGCGTAACCTGAGAATCGATAACCGACGTGTACTGTACAAATATTTCTGCTGGACTGAAGGCGACGTGTAACGTACAAATGTTTTCGACGAACTGGCGGACTGAAAGACTTTACCTCTAACCTAGCCCTTTTTATACTCCTACACCTCGATATGCCTAAAGATTATAACTGAGCTGCTATTGACAAATAAAACGCGCCAACATTAGCGTCTATTTTTACATCCAATGAAAATTATGAATACATATGCTCTAGGGAAAATGTTCCAGCAAATTCTAAAGAAAAACGCGCCAATATTACGTAACTTCCTCGTCTCTAATAATGATAAACAGCTCACCCCCTCGCTGCATTATTGCACGCTATTATTGTCAGTTTCAGTAAGGCCGTATAAACTTACTTCTCAACAATAATTACAATCAACAAACATCTCAAATCAATGTCACATAAAAATGCATATTCATACTATAATCATTCTTTACATTTAAATAATTTATGATACAAATTACTGCATCAACTTTCAATTCAATTTACACATTTCGTCGTAGGATACAGTAATTAAAGCGACGGTCAAATTTTTATAAAGCGTGTCGCTATGTGATGGCTTTGAAATTCCAAGCTCTTTGCGTGGCCACCAGAGAAAAAAAAACGAATAAGGCCTCACAGAATAGCAAGGAATATTTCGGAAATAGAGCACTTCAAAAAAAAAAAAAAGAAAAAAGAAATAGACAGCTAGAACCTTTAACACAAAACACATGAATTAAAAATTGTACTTTATCGTAGTGTCATAAAGCTTTATACCACCCCATTGCTACCAACTTTGGTTTCAAATCCAATCACATGACAATTGCCCTTTATATTTGTACATGTTTAATAAATCGACTTGGTTTGATTAGCTCTCATATTTCATTACGTCTTTTTACATGATTAAATTCTCATGGCAATTTCATTATCTATTCACAATACAAATCGTCATACTTCAGTTTGTCGCAATGTGTTGCTCAGTTAACCTCTTCCTTGTGTTGGCAGCCTTGTACGTTCTTTGATCTGAATCATTATTCTTTTATCCATGACCTGAATAATCGATAAAATAACGGCAGCTACAAATGTGGATGAAATTGAATTCCAAGAACCAAACGAAATTCTGAAAGCTGCCGAAAGTGAAACTGCTACCAAAAAATCCAGAAAACAATATGACATGTTTCTTCACTGATTAGTGTAAGGTAAGTGCTGCTAGCGAATCAACATTCTCGCTGCACACATCTGTTCATCTTGCTCTAGGTGCAATTTCTTGAGTTGCATATAAGTCTGGAATCAATGCAGTTTTATCTTATTGTTATTTTACAAATTTAAGAGCTGTCTAAAAATAGTGTATGCAGCACGTTAAAAGTGATTTTATATTGATCTCAAAATGAAACCCTACTTTTAACACTTGTTTCATAAATAACTATTATATGGCACAAATTTAGTGCTTTAATGCGAACTATGCACATTTTTTGTGTAGTAAGATTTTGTCTATCTCTTACAGTTTAGCAATAACACAAAGCCATTCAGAATGAAGAGGACTTCACAGGCTATTCCCAGAAATTCAAGATATATATTTTAATTGTCATGTAAATATCTTATTCAAATAGTATTTTAATGAAAATCGTTTCACTATTTTTGGGAAAACTGAAAATTTGGAAAAATCTTGCATGTAAAGAGTAGAATTTTCTTTAAAATCTTTGTGTCGCATCTCTGAAAGATGGTAAATCTAAATATCAAGTTTAGTACTCATCGGACATTTCGCTTTTGAGTTATGCTGTTCACAGACGCATACACGAGGACCTTTTTCTAAAAAACAACTTTTTTGGATTCAGGGATCTCAAAACATGTATCTTCTCGCATCCTATTTTTGGTAGAATACAATACCTTCTCTTATATACTATAGGTAGGTGGCGGGGAAGGTAAAAATTAATTAGAATGTCACGTGAATGAACTAAATCCCTTACACATAAAACGTACAGTTTTACAGAAGGGGAAATCTAAAAGCCAGTTTTTAGTTTTTTAAACGAGTTTTTTTTCTTTCTCTACTATGTACAAAAGTAGGGGATGTATTGCATTCTACCCAAAAATTCAATATCGAGATTTCACCGAAAATACATGTTTTGAGGTCCCCTGAATCAACAAAAGCATTTTAGAAAAAGGTCCATGTGTGTGTGTCTGTGTGTCTGTGAACAGCATAACTCAAAAACGAAAATTCGGATAAATACCAAACTTGGTATTTAGTTTCAGTATCTTTAAAAGATTCGACACAAAGTTTTTTAAGATAATCCCACCACCCCAGACTACCCTTTACATGAAAGATTTTTCGAAAATTTTAATTTTCTCAAAAAATAGTTCTAAGGATTTTGATTAAAATATCATTTAAGATACTTTCATGGCAAATGAAATGTGTATCTTGAATTTTCTAGGAATGTCCCCAAGTCTTCTTTCTGGTAAACACCAAGAGATAGACAAAATTTTACTACACAAAAAATTTAGATCTCGTTAAAACACACAATTTATGTCCTATACTTTTTATCGAGTGAACCATTTCCGAGATATTCCTTGTTATTTGTTTGAAGTTTCCAATGCTTACATTTTTTCTCAAATGGGAATTCGCTATTCGTTTTTTATGCCTGGACATGCAAGGAAAATAGAATTCTCCACATAACAATTAGCTCTTAAAAGATTTGAATTATCGCTTATAGCCCATTGTACCTACAAGAAAACTAGCAATAAGATTTCTGCAAATGTTAATAGATGAAGTAGTGTTTGTAAAAATAATTTGAACAAGAGTAGAGAATGCAATGTGAGTGTAACCATCAGATTTTTAAAATATAATTTGTTCATGTTTTACCAATGCATTTTCTTAATATAAATAAAGTTCTTTCCTTAAAATTATAGAAAAACGTTGCAGTAAAATCTTCACTAACTTCCAAAGAAAATGATATACCTATAGATTATATCTGAGTTAATTTGTGGCAAGCAATTAGGTGCGCTACTTCACTTGGGCGGTTCCTGACACAGATAGTGAAAAAACTGAAGGCTGCAGTCCTACTTGCTGTACAAAACAAATTTGACAAATGCTTCACTTACTTTCTGTGTGGGAAGCTGCTGAGAAGAGGCGTTGCCAAAACGATGCGATGGATCAGCTGATTGCTATTCTCGAAGCGGAGGAGTCTCTCTCTCTCTCTCTCTCTCTCTCTCTCTCTCTCTATCTGCCTGCTCGCACGTAGTCTATCGTGTTTGTCTCTAATCTCCGTGATTACACATCACATTGTTTCATAATCACGTTTCCCAGATTACTCAAAACCGTGTTGATATCACGTGCCACATCAAATTAATATTAATCTGCGTACGTCGAATATTGCAAATGCTTTGGGTTTATTTTTGTAATCGATATATGAACTTCCCTGCGGCGGAAATACTCATGGCTGTCGCCATTTACTCGAGCGCGGGTGAGTAGAAAACACAAAGAAAAGAAACATAGCGACCAGAAAAGATGGAATAAAGAATGGGAATGAGACATTAAAATAAAAAAAAAATCTGATGTGTTACACTCACATGACTTTCTCTACTCTTGTACAAACTATTTTTACAAACGCTTATTCTCCATCTACTTCATGTTAATCGAAATATTGAGATGTTAATCTTATTGCTAATTTTCTTGTAGATGCAAGGGAATTGCTAGGCTTTAAGCGATAGTCAAATATTTTAAGAGCTGGTTGCTATGTGGAGTATTCCATTCTCTTTGCATTACCAGGACAAAAAATAAATGAATAACGAATTCCCATTTGAGAAAAAGTATAAGTATTGGAAAATTTAAGGGAATAACAAGCAATATGTCGAAAAAGGTTCACTCAGTAAAAAAATATATATGACATAAATTGTGTATTTTAACGCGATCTACATTTTTGTGTAGTAAAATTTTGTCTATCTCTTATGGTATACCAGTTATGCAAAAGTCGTTCACATTGAGAAATACTTTTGGAGACATTCCCAAAAAATTCTAGATATACATTTCATTTGTCATGAAAATATCTTAAACATATGATATTTTAATCAAAATCTTTAGTCATTTTTTAGAAAATTAAAATTTTCGAAAAATGATCCATGTAAAAGGTAATCTGGGGTGGGGGTATTTTCTTGAAAACCTTCGTGTTGCATCTCTGGAAGATACTGAACCTAAATACCAAGTTTGGTGTTTATCCTACTGTTCGTTTCTGAGTTATGCTGTTCACAGACACACACACGGACATGTTTCCAAAAATGCTTTTTTTTTGGATTCAGGGGGTCTCAAAACATATATTTCCGATGAAATCTCGGTATCGTATTTTTGGGTGGAATACAATACTTCCCCTACTTACTATACGTAGTAGAGAAAGTCATAAATTCCCCTCTTCACCTGGGAATCGAACCCGCGAGCTTTGGATTTGGAGACTAGAACGCATACACCAGAGCACAGAGGCGGTCTAGTTATTAGCTCCTAATCCCCTCCACCAAAAGAATTGTGAAAAATTAAAAGTATTTGAAAATTCAAACCAATAATAAGGAATGTCTCGGAAGCGGTTAACTCCACAATAGTAGCTTATGATATAAGGGGTAAAAGTGTGGCATATACTATTTTTAGACAGCCTTCAAATTGGTAAAAAATCAATAATATTATATTGATTCCTGAACTAACACAGACCACGTTCAGAACCCATCCTTGAAACAAGAGGAGAAAGCGAGAATTTAAATGTGTTGATGTTTTGTTGATTCGTTAGCAGTCATTTTCAGTGAAATTATTTTCAATATGTTTTGCTTTACACCAGCCAATGAAGCAATTAAATAGTATATCATATTGCTTTCTGAATGTTTGGGTATGTATTCCTAGCGTTATTCTTTCTGCTGTTCTGTAAATTCACCTGGCTCTTCCATTTCAGTTTACTCTGAATTAATCTTTAGTAGGTTATACTAGATAAAAGAATAACGTTTTATGACAAAGAGAGCAGATATAACGTATAGGTTAACTCTATTAGAATTGCGATAAATTGAAGCATGCCTACTTGTATTGTGAACAGATAATGGGAGCACAATGAGAAATCATTCATGTAAAAAGACACAATAAAAAGCGAAATCTAATCAAACCAAGTCGAGTTATTAAGCATGTGCAAATACATAGGGTAATTGCCATGTGATTGAACTTGAAACCAAAGTTGTTCACAATGAAGATTAATGCACTAGTGTGATAATCTAAAGCTTTTAGCTCGTGTACACTGTGTTAGAAGTTCTACTTTTAGGTCATGCTGTCTAAACATATTTATTTAACATACATTTTGTGCTTTAACGAGATCTACATTTTTTGTGTAGTAAGATTTTGTGTATCTCTTACAGTTTACCAGTTATTCAAAAGTCATTTAGAATTAAGAGGACTTCACTGACTATTTCCAGAAAATTCAAGATGTACACTTCATTTGACATGAAAATATCTTAAACATATGGTGTTTTAATCAAAACCGTTAGAGTCACTTTTTAGAAAATAAAAAATAACGAACAATTTTCCATGTTAAGTGTAGTTTGGAAGGGCAGCATTTTCTTGACAATCCTATGTCATATACCGAACGTAAATACCAATTTGGTAAATAGCGAATTTTGGTTTTTGAGTTATACTGTTCTCAGACACTGACACACACATATACACACAAAACACACCGGCGTGGGCACTGAGCTTTCTACAGATCTTTCATTTTGGTTTCAGGTAGTCTTAAAATGTGTATTTCCGATGAAATTTCGATATCAAATCTTTGCGTGGAGTGCAATGCTTCCTCTACTTACTAGTTAGAGCTTATCTCAACCTTGAAAGAGAGTATGGAGGTAAATGGGATATCTCTGTGTCTATGTGTCGTCCTCCGTGGTCTAGAGTTACCATGCTAGCCTCTAGTTCACGATGTCGGAGTTCAAACCCGCCGGAGGGCTATGGATTTTTTCGGACGTAAGAATCCTTAGCATGACCTTTTGAAAGGGACGTAAACCCGGTTCCCGTGAGGCCTCTGAGCAACATTCCGCTCTTTTATGCCCCATAAAAATGAGACGCTAAGGACCATATTAGTTAAAGAGCGTCGATAAATAAAATTCAGTTTAATTTTTCTGCTGTTGCATTTTCTGCATTTTTCTACTCTCGCGCTGTCGCCACGTTGGTAATAAGTATGCTGTAAATATTCATTTTTTATAAATTCCTGCTTTGGACATATCCTATGCAGAATATTTTTCTCTATCAGATTATACCATTTTTAGAGCCTTCATAGATATTTGTGGGTATAAATACCTAAAGAAAACGGGATTTTCAGTCCGATATTTGCTGTTTCTATGCTTATCAGGTAGTAACTAATAAACTAAAGGGTGAAATGCAAAAATATCTTTTTTTAGCTAGAGTAAATTAGTGTACTGATACCTGTCCCGTTTGAATTTCCTATCTTTAATTAGATGCGCGTTATAATTTTTTAAATGAAATATTTTCGGTACGTTCTACACCCATGAAGTAGAAAAGTCAGCGAGAAACGTTTTTGTTATTGAGTTTACGACGGGGACCAAGCGAGAGAAAATGTTAAGGAGGTTTGGAGACAGTTTTAAAAGAAGCCTGAATCCTGTAACTTCTTGCATTCATTGTGTATGACAAACAAAAGTCATTCATCTACCTGGCGCAACGTAGAAGTCAGTAAAAGTCAACATCAATTGTAAGACAGTGGGTACGTTTATAGTGCGAAGTGTTATGTCAGTTATCTATTCCTGTGAAATCTAGTTATCTAAGTTTTGGGTAGAACACAATACTTCATATACATTAGTGCTAGAGAAAGTAATAAGGAAACAAATGTGAACAAAAATAGAAATGGGGAAATATAAGCAGGTACTACATTTTGCATGTTGCTTATACTCTCCGTAGATATATTTTTGGAGATCAAATTTTTACGAGCTTCTACGAAGAGTAAAATTAACGATGGCAGAAATACTGGTACGACAGATTGGCCACACATACTTTAGCTCCATCGCAGGAATGGTAAAATTAGTAAGCGATTCGTCGTCAGCAGTCCGCAGATTAAATGTATATAGCAAAATGGCACAAACAATGAAGAAACAGACCTTAATAAATGCCTTTAAAATATAATAACTAGCCATCTAAAGGCAAGCAAAATTCAGGAAATGTACTTTGCTTAAAACGCAGTCAGTTCAAATAAAGAATCAAAAACATTGAATGTGTTGCATTTACATGACTTTCTCTATCCACTATGTTTATTTTTACATTTCCTCTACACACTAATCACACAGTTTATTTTTCTGTCTACTTCATGCTAGTTGAAATAAACGCTTTCAGAAATGGTTTCGTTACACATTTCGCTGTACGTTACAGCGGAGATACAGAAGATTGAAGCGATAGTCTTTAAAAGCGGGTGGCTATACGATGTCTTTGAATTTCCATGCCTCTTGCATAACAAAAGAATTATTTAGCACTTCAAAAAAGTATAATGAATTATTGAAAAACTCAAAATAATAGCAACAAATATCTCGATAATGTTTAATAATAGAAATGTTATTTTACAAAAATTGTGTGTTTTAATCAGGTATACAATTTTCATGTCGTAACTCTTTGTATATCTCTTATGGTTTAACTTTTATACAAAATTATATAAAGTCCATTCAGAATGAAGGGGACTTCAGAGGCTATTCACAGAAAAATGGATATAAATCTTTTTAGTCATGCAAATATTTTAAACCTGTGGTATTTTAGTGAAAATACGGTTTTTTCCATGTAATGGGTAGTTTGGGTGATAGAATTTATGTGGAAATCTTCGTGTTGCCTCCTTGAAATATTCTGAACTTAAATATGAAGTTATGCACGCGCGCACACACCACTCGATCTGGGTGGCTCAGTTGGTTAGGTGCTGGCCTAATGATCCCAAGGCCGATGGATTTTAAGTGTGCTTAAAAGCGACAGTACCATGTCAATAGATTTACTTTGTTATCTGTTTCAGGGTTGTAAGATCAGGCGACGGTGTTCCGCGTTTTGCTGCTGAGTGGTGGCTGTATGCTTCGTAAAAATTAAATTGAGTTTTATTTACGGACGCTCTTTAACTGTTGTAGTCCTTAGCGTCCTATTCTATATTGGGCGTGAAAGACCGGTAATTTTGTTCAGAGGCCTCTTTATCAGGTTTCAGGTTCTTTTACGTGCCGTAAATCTACGAAACTAAGGATTTGCTAAGGATTTTTACGCCCGTTTGAACCCGCGAGCTCGGGAACTAGAGGCTAGAATGGTAACCACTAAACCACGGAGGACAACATATGCTTCGTAGACTTTCTTCCCTGACGTCGTTGTGGGGCTGCTTAGTTGGGCCCCCTCCGAGTAGCCCCAACAGGGGAGAGCCGCCGGGTGTTATTTGGCTTGTGAGTGGATCCGAGCTGCGTTCGAGCTGGTAACGTTAGGGAGCCCGTCAATGCTTGCGCCCGTCGTCATCCTGATCTGGTCGTCCTTCGGGACTCTCCCCTCATCCCTCCCTCCCAGGGATTACGTAGAAGCCTACTTGCGGTGCTCTGCTCCTGTTGTGGGGGCCCCTCCATCCGCCCGAAGCTTTTTATGAAGGCTTGTCCTCATACTTACGTTCTATGTCAACAATTTTAAATTAGTTACTCTTAGTGTCTATAGATGACCGGCGCCAGTTTAGACTCCAGTGCACGACAATACTACCACCCACTTAAGTTACTGTGTGCCGGAAGCATTGTGAATTGTACCGGTAGCAGTGCTTACCTTACACAGCGGAGTTCCCTTCTTTTCATTCCCCTGTATTTGCGCAGTCTATAGACTTGATAGTGAAATTTTGTAGCTGTAATTGTAGTCCAGTTGTCGTTTTTGTCTCCTATAAGCTCATGGCCTCTTAACACTTTTTATAAAGTGAATTGAATGATATGGCAATGCAAGCCAGCGAGTATCTGTTGTCATTTGTGTTCAGTTATACAATTATAAATAATAAAAGCCTGGAGCTGATCCCGCATGCCACACACTATCTCTGTGCCAAGACACTAATGGAGGATAAAAAATATGTAAGAGGAAATTCATAAAGCCCGTTCAAATAAGCAACTAATAATAAATTCCAAAGTGCAGTGCTTCAATGAACACCCGCGGGACGACCTTCTCTTGTATGCTTACGCTATCCTTCTCTTGATATAAATGATTCATATCTGTTAATGCAGTTAAAGCCTTTCTTCTCTAGACAATATGAAATGATAATACCAAAAGGCTAGCTTATGCCAAAATATTATCGAAGCATTAAAGAGAGAACTGTGGAGAAATAATGCTTCTTTCTTTCCAGGTTTTCATGAAACAAGAAATGGGAAGACTTTATGGTTTCTAGTGTTGCAGAAGAGCACAGCATGTTTACATACTGTGAAAAGCTATCAGTATTATTATTATTATTATTATTATTATTATTATTATTATTATTATTATTATTATTATTATTATTATTATTATTTTTGCTCCTGATGTAAGGATACAACAGCAGTTGTAAAGGATAGATTATTCTGAGACCAGTTCCTCCGGACTTAAACTGCACTATTCTTGTATTCTGGTCTGTACAGTCAATATAGCTAGAAAAGCACATCTGCGGTTTATTAAATTTATACTAATGCATAATATAAATAGAGGAAATTTTTATGTATGTATGTGAGTGTATGAGTGCGCGCGCGCGTGTGTATGTGTGTGTGTATATATATATGTATGTTAGTGCGTTCGTGTATATATTTATGAGTGTATGGATGTATATGTGTCGTCCTCCGTGGTGTAGTGGTTACCATTCTAGCCTCTAGTTTTCAACGTCGCGGATTCCAACCCGGCGGAAGGCGATGAATTTTTTTCGGGGTAGAAATCCTTAGCAAGGCTTCCCTTCGGAAGGAAATAAAGCCAGTGGTCACGTGTCGTAGATTTACGGCACGTAAAAGAACCTCAAACCTTATAAAGAGGCCTCTGAGCAAAATTACCGGTCTTTCACGCCCAATATAGAATGGGACGCTAAGAACCACAGTAGTTAAAGAGCGTCCATAAATAAAATCCAATTTAATTTAATTTGTATGTGTGTATATATGTATGCATGTATGTATATGTGTATGTATATATGTATGTATATGTGTATGTATGCATGTGTGTGTATGTAGGGTAATCTCAAAAACCTTAACCGATTTTATTATGCTTTTACCATTGAAAAGACCCATTCTTTCTGAACGGACATGAACTATAAAACACCTTATAATTTCAGTCCATAAATTACTAAAGGACTATCAAGTATTTGCAAAGCTTTCATTGAGAATGTTATGGAGTAGAAAATAGTTTCTGTACGCCACAGATAGTACGTATAGAAACAAAACCGTTAGCTATACTTCGTAGAGAATACGTGTAAAAACAAAAGACAGTTACATTGTATTGCAATATACATAGATGGCTATGGTGTAACACTTAAACCAAACAGAATACAAAGCTTAAAAAGCAACAATCCAGCCTGTTTATAGCGGTATACATTGTAATGAAACAATATAAAAACTTCTAAATGACCTTATTTTAATTCTATAGATCCATGCACTGAGGTTTCTGGATACCAAAACCTTTTAATAACACTCATGTAAGGATGTTTTGCTTTGTTTTCTTTGTATTTATGTTTTAATTGAGTTTAGCAAAGCATACTAAACAATTGTATATTGAGAGAAAATTGCTAATATTAGAAATCAGTGAAGCCATATTTTATCATTAACAACTGAGAAGGTTATTTTTCTGGATGGTTACAGACTGTCCTTTCCAAAGAGGTTATCTTGATGTCCTGGGAGTGCGAAACCTTATACTCATCAGTTTCACCATATTTCATTGTATATGTTAAGGGTTTGTGCATTATGTGAAAACGATGAATCTTTAATGCTATTAAATAACGAGAAGGTACAAAGGTTTAAAATTTCACCTAATGTAATTATCTAGAAAATTACACTACAGTTCCGACCGATGATTATTTCACTGCCAAAGGGCACTTACAGGCTACGCAGCATTTCCAAAACTCGGAAGACTATGGTGGGGGGAAGTTAAGGAAGTCAGACGTTTCGCCGATGTTTCATATTCTTTTGCGTAAATATCATTGGATTTTTCATCCCCTATTAGGAATTATAAGGCGCAATGGGAAGAATTCACCATAAAAATCCTCTGAGTCACTGTACAATACTTTCATAATGAACGGGGGAGGTAAACGAAATTAATTAATTAATTAATTAATTAATTCGCCATTCGAGTTTAAAAAGCTAACCGTGCAACGTCGGATAAGGCAGGATAGTAATATTGTGGCGTATCAGTATGCATTGTCATACCAAACACATTATTGTGTCGCATTGTCAACAGCATTATTGGGTGACTGATTATTTCTTTCGGCGGAATGAGCCTTATCCTTTGACGCGGAACATGCCAGAGAGAGAAGGCTTTGTTTGAATCTCGCCTGGGATGACGCCAGCCCTGGCTAGCTAGCTTTACTAGACAGGGTTGGGGATGGGGGATATAATTTAGCGTTACTGGAATGTGCGCGTCACTTTGTATGTGAGAGTGTAAGAGGCAAGTCGCGTGTGGCCAGTCCTCGACTTCGAGGCATCTCCCCTCATCCTTTGTTTACCTATGTGTAATGTAGAGCCACCAAGTGTTTTATCAATAAATTACAGGTAAGGTATGTTATGTAATATTTGTGTATTTTTATCAAAAAACCTCACGCCTTCTTCTGAATGCAGACACCAAGGTCCCGGTCCTCTCGCCGTTTGTGAACTCTGCTCCCCCATGTGCGTGTTGGGGTGATCAAAATTTTGCTGGGAACCTTTTGGCCCTCACCCCAGCATGTAACATTATATAAATTAACGTATTTAGTGGATCGTTTTGCTTTCATTTACCAGGAAACTCTTGGTGGCGTAGGTAATGATGCTGTTTAAGACATATCCTCTGATTAGACGAGTTGTATTCGGAAGCGATGGTTGTATTATTTGCCGCAAGGAGCTCCATCTTGCTGATGAAAATACTGGTAGGCGTAAGGAAGAGCACATTCCAATTCACTTCACCATTCTTGTCTTGTCTTGTTCGATACAGATTTCCACCATTTCTCCGGACGCACTTCAGCCTTTGGCTTATGCTGTATCGTTTTAAAGCCAATTCATTATGTCTGCACCCTTTACCAAGGAATACAGTCTCATAACTGATATGGTTTCAAATTCTTCTGGTTCTAAAACATTTCCCCAAAAGCAATTCTTTAGGTGCATATAATGTGCTGGGCTGTTTTAGTTTCTTTCTTGCACAATCTGCAGTCTAAGTTACCCTGAAACACTCCTATTGTGTTAGGATGCTTTTTCACAGGAGCATGTCCCGTGAAATACAATAGCTTGTTCTCAGCTAAAGTGTGTTACATTTAAATAAGCTTTCACCTCTTTTCTTACATTGTCTTCTAATAAACAGTCTACCACGTTTGTTTCCTGGAGTTTTAAGCCAGGTTTTATGATGTTCCACTTTGGACCAGTTCTTAATAGCCTCTCTTACTAAACATCCAGATGTTTCTAGAGTCGGCTCTGGCCCAATAAATTGCGAAGCAGCGCCTTGTCTTGCAAGTTCCTCAGCTTTTTCATTTCCCTCTATGCCACCATGACCCGGCACCCAGATTAGCTAACTTCATTCTGTTCTGCCAAGCTTATGAGCATGTTTAGGCAGTTTAAAACCAGTCCTGACGTTACCTTCTGACTACTTAGAGCCGTAAGTGTAGCCTGGCTATCTGAGAACATAAGGATCTGTTTACCAGTATAAGTTCTCCCTATGTTTGCATGTATGCTTTGAATAATAGCTAAATTTCTGTTTCAAAAAGAGTAGCATATTCACCCAAAGGAAATAAAAGAAACTTTTCGCGCCTTGGTTCGTATGGCATATACTCCGAATCTTGTTCCTGAGTCATCCTTTGAGCCGTCGTAAACTAGATCAGGGGTTTTTCAAGAGTTTCCAGATCTTTATTTATCAAACGTTCAGGATCAATAATGACTCCGAAGTTCTTTTTAAAGTGTTTCATTGGAATTATATAGTCTGACGGCATTTCCTAAGATACATCTCCTATGTATTTCCTAATTCTTAGCACACCTGAGTATATTTCAGGAATTATCAGTTACTTCACTTCACCTTTAATGTTGTATGAGCATTTTAAGCGACCATGTCATTGGCCGGTTTGTTATCAGAGGGAAACCCAACTCCGACATTATACAGCATTTTTGAGCAAGACTTGGACTACTGTGCCGCTGGCTATGAGTCAGACTATGGTTATTCAACAGATTGGTCATGCAGCGCACAGTTTTGAAAATAAAATATCCTGAGAGATAGATTGGTATGCATAGCTCGCTGCACGAGTGGCCTCCAAGATAACTGGATTTAACCCTCATGAATTTTTACGTATGAGGCTATTTGCGCGAGCAAATGCATGCAACATTGCCAGTAAACACAGCTGATCTTTGCATAAACTTCGTGCATTCACTCCAGCAATGTTAACAAGAAACATAACAAGAAGAGTAGTAGTACTGTCCACGGAACATGGGGAACCACTATTTTAACTTTCTCTACTACGTATAGTAAGTAGGTGAAAAATTCGATACCGAGATTTCACCGGAAATACATGTTTTGAGACCCCCTGAATCCAAAAAAGCATTTTTGGAAACATGTCCGTGTGTGCGTGTGTGTCTGTGAACAGCATAACTCAGAAACGAACAGTCGGATAAACACCAAACTTGGTATTTAGGTTCAGTATCTTCCAGGGATGCGACACAAAGAATTCCAAGAAAATCCCTCCAACCCAGATTACACTTTACATGGAAAAGTTTTCGAAAATTTTAATTTTCTCAAAAATGGCTCTAATGATTTTGATTAAAGTATCATATGCTTAAGATATTTTCATGACAAATGAAATGTATATCTCGAATTTTCTGGGAATATCTCCAAAAGTATTCTTCATTGTGAACGACTTTTGCGTAACTGGTAAATCATAAGAGAGGACAAAATTTCACTACACAAAAAAATGTAGATCTCGTTAAAATACACAATTTATGTCATATGTATTTTTTTTTGCTGAGTGAACCATTTTCGAGATATTGCTTGTTATTCCCTTAAATTTTCCAATACTTATACTTTTTCTCAAATTCGTTATTCATTTTTTTTGTCCTGGCGATGCAAAGAGAATGGAATACTCCACATAGCAACCAGCACTTAAAATATTTGACTATCGCTTAAAGCCTACCATATTCCCCTTGCATACTTCCAGACTATGGGGAGGGTAGGGATTAATCTTGGCAAGAGAAAGTTCCCACCCCCCAGCCGGGAATCGAACTCGGGACTCCTTGCACAGCAAGCTCTTCCAACTGAGCTACCGGGCCAACTAACCACTATTCTGAACATATGCTGTGGTAAAACATGACACATAATTCATACATATTCCATATTGTGATTTTCCCCCATATGAATAACTGAGCGAGGTGTGTGTGTGTGTGTGTGTGTGTGATATAATGTATAGCCTAGCACCTTGGAGGTCTCGGGTTCAATTCCCTTTGTGCCGGCCACTCTGACAATGATTTTTCATGGTTTTCCCGGGATGATAGATTAGGCAGATAGATTGGAGTGGGTCTCGTTCTACCATGAATTTCCTTTCCCCTCATTTCCTTTCATTTGTTTCCCCTCATCTGCTTTAGGGCTGTAGAGTCAGGCTTCGGCGGTTTGTGTGTTACGGTATAACGGAGAGATCTGTGCTATGGAAAGATTTCTCCCTAGCGCTTGACGGGACTGCTGGTGGCCTCATTCATGGAAGTGTCTCGTCTATTCCCGGGATCCCCAGGCAGCGAGTGCTTAAGGTATGGCTAGCATGACTAGTCAGAAATGGTTTCATGTTGACAATCCTGCGCACATCGTCATGCGGGTCTGGTCGTCCTTTGGGTCTCCTCTTCATCTCTTCCCAACAGAGGTCACGTTGGTAGCACAGAGGTCCCACTATGGCCTACGTGCGGAGCTATGCTCCAGTTACTGGAACCCCCTACCTCTGACTACTCCTAATTCCCTGCCAGGTGCAACAACGCAACCTACTATGGAGTATGTATCTAAACACATTGTACATAATCTGATTTCTTTGTTCATTTGAAGTGTTGGATTGGATTGTGAAGCGGAGGGGATTGGCACCGATCCAAGAATATGGATAATATACCGTCGCCCCACGAGGGGGCGCTCCTGGGAGGGAGGAATGAGGTGAAGCAAGACGCAGACAGCCGAAACCAGGAATGATGGCACAGAAATGACAGGGTCCTTACAGTTTCCAGATTGGGACGCCCCAGCAATTGGACAGACTGGGGACCTTGCCCCCCTCAGGTTCCAACGTCCCCCCAAGGGGCGGCCCTTATACCAGGCAGCCAGCCAAAGGCCGAGGGATGGAGAAAGTTCGCCAAGTGCAACCCTTTTCTCTGCCACGCCACACCGAAACACCATCGCCGACACTTGCAACTCTGAAACAGACCAAACGAGGTGAAGGAGGAATGAAATGATTTATAGAACGAAATGAAGGGATAGGAAATTCGGGGGATGCAAGAAACCGCCCCAGCTTTTGGCTGACGACCCGGGAAAACTCCCAAAAAACTCCACGGGTCAGAATGGGCGATAACCGGGAATCGAACCGGGACATTTCGAATGTGGGTAACAGACGTTATCGCCTGATCCATCATGTTCGTTTATTTGGGTGTTACTTTCTCTTTCCCTCACGCCATGCAAATATACTAATGAAAATAAAACAAACAAACGCAAACTAAATATTGAGTACAATGCTAAATATGTGTCCATTATTATAAACGACGTAGAAATCAACTACTACTTTGTTGTAGCAGAAGAGGCGCCCTCAAACTCAAAATAGTACGAGACGTGTTTTTAAAATAAGTACCGATCATTTTTTAAAAAAATAAAAGAACATTATTTTCCAAATGCATTATTATCATTCGTTACGTTACACCTTACACTTCTTCTCCACATAGTCACCGACGTTATTCAGGTAATTTTCGTAACGGGAAACCGGTTTTCGTATGCCTTCGTCAAAGAAAGATACCGTCTATATCAAAGTCAAGTCTGCACTTCTTCTTTCACAACAGTTCGGATTTGGCACCAAGCGATGTTCGTCTGTTTCTTCATCTGAAGAAATTCCTTGGTAAAAAAAAATTCAGCAACGATAATGTTGTGAAACAATAAGTGCAGACTTGACTTTTATCCAGGCGGCATCATTCTTTTTTTTTCTCCTGAGTTATGCTGTTTTTTTAAATATTTTTATAGTTGTACAAGTACAGGAAATGACATCTTGATTTTTTTTTATTTATTTACATTTTTGGGATAGGTTTTAGGATTATATGAAAACTACTACACAAGAAGTATAGATCTCTTTTGTTTCTTCTTCGTCTTCTTTTCCCTATTCTTATCATATGCCCTCCTGCAGTGGACACTTAGAGCTTCCTTAAATGAGGGAGATCCAAGGCCAAAGTGGTCCTTTTGTCTAACTCCCAGCGTTCCTTCCGGATAAATATCTGGAAGGCCTGTAGATTCACTGCGTCCCCAACTTTGAGTACCCAAAAATAGGTGGCAAAGATTAGCTAAGTAAAGGCATCCGTCAGTTTCTTGTCACCATGCTTGAATTCGAGATTCAGATGGACCCCCAGTGGAAACACTTGCATGCCACTACAAATCACTCCTATGCGTCCATATACCCAGTCCCATATTGGGCGTACGACGGCACAATCCACCAACTTGTGACTCAAGGTCTCCACCACAGAACACCTGAGGCAGAGATTTGATGTTGCTCTGCTATGCCGCCACAATTTGTCAGCTGTCGGAACAACCTCATTGACAGCCGAGTAAACCGCAGCTTTCCAGTCAGTGGAGTTCTTCGGATTCTGAAATTTATTCCAAATTGTCCTCCATCGTCTCAGCGAATATTTTTGTTGTACCCGCGGTAGAACACTGGTGGTATACATCAGATGTTTGTAAAAGAAGGCTGACCGAGTAAAGGCCAACCTCTGAGTAGTAATGGTGGGTAGGTCCGCAAATGTCTTCCACCACCGCCGAAATTCGGGTAGCCTGTTATCTGGAAGACGAAGTTGTGCTGCCCAAAGAGATTGCAGTAGTGGAAGGCCCTCACCGTTCAGAACACGCAGTATGGTTTTCCCAAGAAGTACCAGACATTTCACATCCACTGCGATCAACCCACAACCACCTTTATTAACTGGTAGCCTTCTTTGATGAAGGCATACAAAAACTGGTTTCCCCATACGTCAAGTGCCTGAATAACAGCGGTGACTATGTGGAGAAAAAGTGTAAGGTGTAACGTAACGAATGTTAATAAAGTATTTGGAAAATAATTTTCTGCTATTTTTATTAAAAAAGTTTTGGTAAACACTTTAAAAACACGCCTCGTAGATAATTTTTCAGTTCCTAATGAGCGGAATACGAGACAAGACTTGTTCTTTATGAGAACAGAACCTTGGTCCCTGAGAAAAGAGGAGACACATTATGTGTACATCACTGCACAGTAACTTATGCATGTTACAGAATACAAGCAATCTCTCTTCCAGTAAAGAAAATATCCTTAAATTAGAAACTTACTGGCCCTTGATGTGGTAGGTCGATAGCTTCTTCTAACCTCATAAACCAGCTGATTACGGATCTTCACATAGATCTTCAATCCTCAGGTTAGTATTGTTTTGCTGACTACACCTTTGATATGCAATCCATGTATATGATCTTTTCATTTATATGAATGATAACCCATTCATTATCTTACCTTTGGTCTTAGAGTATCTGCCACAGTTTTAGGAAGATTAGACGAGAGCAATATGCATCGCGGTTCACACACCTGTTAGAACGGTTGCCTAACTACAAGGAGGTAGTTCTGTTTTTATATTCTCAACCGCTACCTTCCACTCAAAGCCTTGATATGAGATTTCACCGGAAGTACATGCTTTGAGATCCTTTGAATAAAAACAAAAGCAGTTTAAAAATATGTCCGGTGTTTGACTGTGGGAGTGAACAGCATAACTTAAAAAGGAAATTTTGGATAAATACCAACCTTTCTGTTTAAGAAAATCTCCCCACTCCAGGCTACCTTTTACATGAAAGAATAATAAAATGCATATATAGAATTTTCTTTAAAAGCCTGTAAATTCCACTTCAGCCGGAATGCATTTTGGATAACTTTGTATAACTGGGAAATCACAAGGGATCGAAAAAACGTTTACAATGATGTAGAACTGTTTAACACAACCAATTAGTTTCAAATAACCTTTCTGTGCTAACGGCATTGGTTTAAAGTTTTCAATACTTTGTCATTTTTACCTTCTCTACCACGTACATAGCAGAGAAGGTACCCAAAACTTCGATATCGAGGTTTCAACCGAAATGCTTGTTTTGAGACCCCCTGAATAAATAAAAAGAAATCTACTTTCTCTATCACGACATAGTAGATAGAGAAGATATTGCGTGTTTTGAGGCCCCTAAATCCAAAAGAAAACCATTTTTAGAAACAATTCCGTGTGAGCGTTTGTCTGTGGGTGTGCGCGTGTGTCTGAGAACAGCATAATTAAAAAGTGATAAGTCACCTAAATACCAAAATTGGTATTTAGGTTCAGTCAGTATCTTCCAAGAATGTGACACGAAGATTTTTAAGAAGATCCTCCGAACCCAAACTGTCCTTTACACGGAAGATGTTTCGAAATTTTTTATTTTCTAAGGATGGCTCTAAAGATTTTGATTAAAATACCACATGTTGAAGTTATTTACACTACAAACAAAATGTATGTCTTGAATCCTCTGGAAATATCCTGTGAAGTCGTCTTCATTTGGAAGGAGTTTTGTATAATCTTGTATAAATGGTAAACGTTAAGCGATAGACGAGAACGTACTACACAAAAAATCTGATGTGATACATTCACATGACCTTCTGTGCCCTCTATCCCTATTAATGGGTATACAAACAATTCTATTTTTCTATCTACTACATTTACTCCAAATAAATCTTTACAAAAATAGCTGCATTACACATTGTGTTAATACAAAGAGAACAAATGGCAAATGTTTAAGAACTGAACGCAATATACTTGCCTTAAAATTCCATAATGTTTCCATACAGTCGCGAGAAACAACCGAAAATCGCTGGGACTTTAAAAAAATGCAAAGTATTGGACAATTCGAAGCTTTAATAACGGATATCTCAGAAACGGCTTATGACACAAAAAAACTCTCTTTAAATAAAACGTGTGTTTTAAGGAGCTCTACATTTTTTTGTATGGTACGTTTCGTCTATCGCTTAACGTTTGCAAGTTTTACAAGCTTATACAAAATTCCTTCCGAATAAGAGGACTTCCTAGACTATGCAGATAAATTTCAAGACATATATCTTATTTCTCATGTAAATATCTTTCATATATGGTATTTTTAATCAAAATCGTTAGAGCCTTTTTTATAAAATCAAAATTTTCGAAAAACGTTCCATGTAAAGAGTGGTAGGAAGTGGGGGATTTTCTTGAAAATCTTTGTGTCGCATCCTTGGGAAATACTAAACTCAAATAGCAGTTTTGGTATTTATACGACTTTTCGTTTTTGAGTTATGCTACACACAGACACACAGTCTTACAGACACATACAGGGAACTTTTTCTGAAAAATTATTTTTTTTATTCAGGGGCCTCAAAACATGTATTTCTAATTAATTCTCGGTATCGAATTTTTTGGTGGAATACAATACCTTCTCTACCTACTACACTATGTGATCAAAAGTATCCGGACACCCCCACAAACATACGTTTTTCATCTTAGGTGCATTGTGCTGCCACCTACTGCCTAGTACCCATTATCCGCGACCTCGGTAGTCATTAGACATCGTGAAACAGCAGAATGGGACGCTCCGTGGAACTCAAGGACTTCGAACGTAGTCAGGTGATTGGGTGTCACTTGTGTCAGAAGTCTGTACGCGAGATTTCCACACTCCTAAACATCCCTAGGTCCACTGTTTCTGATGTGATAGTGAAGCGGAAAGGTGAAGGGACATGTACAGCACAAAAGCGTACAGGCCGACCTCGTCTGTTGACTGACAGAGACCGCCGACATTTGAAGAGGGTCGTAAAGAGTAATAGGCAGACATCTATCAAGACCATCACACAGGAATTCCAAACTGCATCAGGATCCACTCCAAGTACTATGACAGGCGTGAGGTGAGAAACCTTGGATTCCATGGTCGAGCGGCTGCTCATAAGCCACACATCACGCAGGAAAATGCCAAACGACGCCTCGCTTGGTGTAAGGAGCATCAACATTACACGATTGAACAGTGGCAAAACGTTGTGTGGAGTGACGAATCACGGTACACAATGTGGCGATCCGATGGCAGGGTATGGGTATGGCGAATGCCCGGTGAACGTCATCTGCCAGTGTGTGTAGTGGCAACAGTGAAATTCGGAGGTGGTGGTGTTATGGTGTGGTGGTGTTTTTCCTGGAGGGGGATTGGACCCTTTGTTGTTTTGCGTGGCACGATCACAGCACAGACCTACATTGATATTTCAAGCACCTTCTTGCTTCCCACTGTTGAAGAGCAATTCGGGGATGGCGATTGCATATTTCAACACAATCGAGCACCTGTTCATACTGTACGGACTGTGGCAGAGTGGTTACACGACAATAACATCCCTGTAATGGACTGGCCTGCACAGAGTCCTGACTTGAATCCTATAGAACACCTTTGGGATGTTTTGGAACACCGACTTCGTGCCAGGCCTCACCGACCTACATCGATACCTCTCCTCAGTTCCGCGCTCCGTGAAGAATGGGCTGCCCTTCCCCAAGAAAGCTTCCAGCACCTGACTGAAAGTATGCCTGCGAGAGTGAACGCTATCATAAAGGCTAAGGGTGGGCCAACATCATATTGACTTCCAGCATTACCGATGGAGGGCACCACGAACGTGTACGCCATTTTCAGCCAGGTGTCCGGATACCTTTGATCACGTAGTGTATGTACGTGGTAGGGAAAGTAAAAATGTGGATCTCATTAAAACACGCAGTTTATTTTAAATAATATTTTTGAGGCTACAGCAATTTTGGAGATATCTGTTATAATGCTTCGATTTGTTCAATAATTTTGTCATTCTTTTTAAGTCCGTTGATTTTCAGTTCCTTTTCGCGATTGCATGGAAAGAGTATGGAGTTTTAAGACCAGCATATGGCGTCCAGTTCTTTAACATTTGACTATCGTTGTTCTCTTTATAAACTACTGAAATGTGTAATGCAGCTATTTCTGATAAGATTTATCTAGATTAAAATGAAGTAGATTGAAAAATAAACTTTCGTAAGAATAATTAATATGTATACCCGCTAATAAACGATAGAGAGTAGAGAAAGTTATACGAATGTAACACATCAGACTTTTACTTTCCGTACCACGTACATAGTACGTAGAGAAGGTATTGCATTCCACCTAAAAATTCGATACCGAGATTTTACCGGAACTACTTGTTTTGAGACCCCCGAATCCCAAAAAAAAGCCATTGTTAGAAAATGATCCGTGTGTGTGTCTGTAAACAGCATAATTAAAAAACGAAAAGTCGGATAAACACCAAACTTGGTATTTAAGTTCAGTATTTTCCACAGATATGACAAGAAGATTTACAAGAAAATCTCCCCACCCAAACTACCGTTTACAAGGAAAATGTTTCGAAAATTTTGATTTTCTACAAAATGGCCCTGGCAATTTTGATTAAAATGTCATATATTAAAGATATTTACATGATAAATGAAATGCATATCTTGAATTTTCTTAAAATAGCCCGTAAAGTTTTCTCCATTCGAAAGGAGTTTTGTATAATCTGGTAAACTGCTAAACGTTAAGCGATAGACGATAGCGTACTACACAAAATATAGATCCCTTTAAAACACACAGTTTATTTCGAATAAGTTTTTTGTGGTATAGGCCATTTCTGAGATATCCGCTAATAACGGTTCGAGTTGTTCATTACTTGGTCATTCTCTTCAAAACCTTTCAACATTAAATAAATAAATAAAATAAATGAAATGTCTTCCATATATTGCTTATACTCGTATATCACAAATATCAAAAAAAGGAGCTTGAGTTGAAAAACATAAAAAAGGAAAAAAAAAAATCAGGTATTTCTCGCTATTGCATGGAAATAGTATGGAATAGCATATAGTATCCAGCTTTTAAATGTTTGATTATCGCTGTTCCCTTTGTATCTATAACAAAATGTGTAATGCAGCTACTTCTACAAAAGTTTATTCGGATTAAAACGTAGTAGATAGAAAAATAAGCTTAATAAGAATAGTTTGTATGAACACTAATAAACGATAAAGATAGAGAAAATGTTTGTGAATGTATTATATGAGACTCTTTGAAGCTAACTGTTTCTCCCAAAGCCATGCAAAGGGGAATTTCAAAGGCAACAAATAATGACCCGCCTTTAAAATATTAAACTACTTTCTTTATTTTCTTTGTACCTTTAACGAAATGTGTAACGGAACTAAAGCTTTTGTAAGAATAGTTTGTGAAAGAGATATAAAAATAAACGATAGTGCCTGGGGAAAGTGATGTAAATGTAACAGGTAGTTTTTTAAATCTCTTTTTAATTATGCTGTTCATAGGGATGCGTGCACGGATCTGTTTCTAAGGGTGTTCTTCATGAGTTTAGTGTAGGTATCCCAAAATCTACGTTGCTGGCGTAACCTGTTATCCAAATTTCGGATGGAATACAATACTTTCTTTGGCTGCGCCCGTAGCTCAGTCGGTAGAGCACCTGCCTGTTGGAGGTCCCGGGTTCGATTCTCGGTTGGGGGTTGGGAACTTTTTCTCTAGCTAAGATTATTCCCTATCCTTTCCAGAGTCTGGAAGTATGAGTGTGTGTGTGATCTAATGATTAAAACCCAAAAAGTGCAAGCAACCCAACGACAAGAAAATATTAATTAACACCATTGGCAACAGGCAATAAGTTCCAAAGGAAAAGGCCGCCGATAAGACCAATGTAGTTAAAGATGGGGTATAAATGGAACTAAAAAAATACTTTCTCTATCGAACGTAGGTAAGCAGCAGAAAAAGTGAGATGATATACAATCACTTAGCTTAGCTAACTGCAGTTATAGTGCTAATGCTCTATCCCTTCACTATGCTATATAGCATTGTGTTTGCGTACTACTAGACTGAGTATTTTAAGACAAATTATCTGTGAAATTTGAAAAACAAGTTTCCAATTCTTGTTTTTGCATTTTTATCATACTTGTACCTCTATGCCCCACAATTGTTTTTTTAATATAAGCTATTTTAAAACCACAAATGGCTGTTTAGTTGCTCCTGTAGCATTGTGATAAAGCACCGTGTTGAACGTTAAACTCAGTTTTTCTCAATTCATTTTTTTATCAATTTTTACTGTTCAAATGATCCTTTGACCTCAGTTTATAACGTATTAGCTCTAAATTTTCAAAAGAGTTTCAGAATTACGAATTTAAATTTTTTTGTGATATAGCTAAAATAATTTAGTTGACGTTAATTATTTTCCATAACTCACATTGGAAAGTTTGAAAATGCAATAACATATGAAAAGTTTTTCTCTTAAACTAATTAAAATTGAGAAATACATGCACAACAATTACTTTTCTTATACTAAACTTCAATTAATTAGAAACGGCAGCTAAGAATATGTGACTTACAATCAATGAAGATAGTAAAAACAACCTACAAAAAATTTGTAGACAAAAGGAAAGTTTACCACAATCGATAAATACAAATTTTAAAATGTTACAGAATTTAAATATCTTGGAACTATTATAACTAATGATAATAATATAACAATGGAAATAAATACAACAATAAAAATGGTTAATAATGCACTATGGGTTAAAGAGACAGCTTCAGACCCTTTTTCTTAGCCTAAGAGTAAAATGTAAATTGTATAAAACTTTAGTAAGACCTGCTTTGTTAAATGGACCTTTAAATTTGTTGGACCTTAACAAATAAAATAAAGAAACGTATCTGGCGAATACAAAACTGTATTTTGTACAAAGAGCCGAATACAGTTAAAATAATAAGGGCTAACAGGCTGAGATTTCTAGAATATTTGTACAGGGCAGAGGATAGTAATTCATATAAAAAGGCATCTTTACTGATCCGCTCCACCTTACAAGAAAACTTGGAAGACTAGCAATAAGGTGATTAGATGATGTGGAAGGAGATCTGAAGTCTCTCTAAATAAGTCGATGGAAAGAGGAAACCAGGACAGAACTAAATGGAGTGGAATTATTGGGGCGGTCTTGGTCTAAGAAGGCTGTCGAACCTTGAAGGAAGAAGAAGAAACTTAAATTAAAAATTTGGGGTGATAGGGTCCAAGGAGCATTTCATATTACCATGTGAAAATGATTAATTATGAATACAAAATTAATATTTTAATAATAGTTTGACATAGCTCGTTAAAATTTTGTGCGCAGTATATGTTTTATGTTCAGAGTAGGTTGTAAAAGAATTCTGATGTGTTGCACTCACATGACTTCTTCTACTCTTATAAAAACTATTTTTGCAAACGATTTTTGTCCATCTACTTCATGTTAAACGAGATTTGCAGAAACTAACTAGCTTTAAGCGATAGTCAAATCTTTTAAGAGCTAGTTGCTATGTGGAGCATTTCATTCTCTTTGCATGTCCAGTACATAGAAAAAAAATCTGATGTGTTACACTCACATGACTTTCTCTACTCTTGTACAAAGTATTTTTACAAACGCATATTCTCCATCTAGTTCATGTTAATCCAGATAAACATCTGCAGACCCTATCTTATTGCTAATTTTCTTGTAGATGTAGGGGAAAATATGTTTACAAGGGCAATATAGAAAAACAGTAGCCTTTAAGCACATACATATCTGTTAATAGCTGGTTGCTAGGTGCCGCACCATTCCCTTTGCCACAGATTATAACTCTTTGCATATCCAAGACAAAAAAAATGAATAACGAATTTGAGAAAAAGTATAAGTATTGGAAAATTTAAGGAAATAACAAGCAATATCTCGAAAACGGTTCACTCAACAAAAGAAATGTATATGACATAAGTTGTGTATTTTAACGCGATCTACATTTTTTGTGTAGTAAAATTTTGTCTATCTCTTACGGTTTACCAGTTATGCAAAAGTCGTTCACAATGAAGGATAATTTTGGAGACATTCCCAGAAAATTCGAGATATACATTTCATTTCTCATGACATTATCTTAAACATATGATATTTTAATCAAAATCGTTAGAGCCATTTTTGAGAAAATTAAAATTTTCGAAAAATGTTCCATGTAAAGGGTAGTCTGGGGTGGGGGGATTTTCTTGAAAACCTTCGTGTCGCATCTCTGGAAGATACTGAACCTAAATACCAAGTTTGGTGTTTATCCGACTGTTCGTTTTTGAGTTATGCTGTTCACAGACACACACACAGACACACACACAGACACACACACACACAGACACACACACGGACATGTTTCCAAAAATGCTTTTTTTGGATTCAGGGAGTCTCAAAACATGTATTTCCGGTGAAATCTCGGTATCGAATTTTTGGGTGGAATGCAATACTTCCCCTACTTACTATACGTAGTAGAGAAAGTAAAAACGAATAACCAATTCCTATATGAGAAAAAGTATAAGTATTGGAAAATTCAAAGAAATAACAAGGAATAACTCGGAAATGGTTCACTTCACAAAAGAAAAAAAAGGTATATGACATAAATTGCGTGTTTTAATGATATCTTCATTTTCTGTGTAGCAAAAGTTTGTCTATTTCTTACGGTTTACCAGTGATGCTAAAGTCATTCAGAATGAAGAGAACTTTTGGAGACAATCCAAGAAAATTCAAGATACACATTCCATTTGTCATAAAAATACCTTAAACATAAGACATTTTAATCAAAATCGTTAGAGCTATTTTTGAGAAAATCAACATTTTCGAAAAATGTTCCATGTAAAGGGTAGTGTGGGGTGGGGGAATTTTCTTTAAAATCTTCGTGTCGCATCTTTGAAAGATACTACTGAACCTAAATACCAATTTGGTATTTATCCGACTTTTGGTTTTTAGGTTATGCTGTTCACAGTCACACACACACACACAAAGATCTTTTCCTCAAAATGCTTTTATTTTGGATGCAAGGGACCTCAAAACATTTATTTCCGGTGAAATATCGATATAGAATTTATGTGATACTTCCTCTATTTACTATACGTAGTAGAGAAAGTAAAAATTCAAAGCATTCAGAAGTAAACTGTAGATTTTTGGGCTTATATAGATACATTGCCTTTTTCCATCCCCTATCAATCTTTATTACCAATATTACGCATACACAACACACGTTTTAAACAAATTATTTATTTGTACTTACTCGAGGTATGGTCACGTTTTATAAACCTGTGAGAACACACGAGGTTGCTACGCAAAACTCCAAGTGACGTAGGGAGCTGTCCGTTTCAACAAACACTCACCACATCAATCCCGCTTGAAGACGTGTGTAAACATATTCCACGAGGAAAACGAACCAAGGTTACGCTATGATAAACTCCTTTAGATGCTTTCATGGGCTTTTTGCTAAACAAACGTTCTTGTCGTTTTTCCATGTATCTTGAGGTTTAGGATACAGAAGATTGAGCGTTCGCATCGTTTCCTTTCTGACCCTCCTTCCAAAGGCTTCAGTTTAATTCTTTATGTGATACATTTGTACAAGGGTTAAAGACTTTAGGAAGTATTCGTCCACACAGAATTCTAGTTTAATAAGCATAACCACAAACAAAATTACCTTTTTTGTTCTCACGCATTTTTCCAGAATTTATATTATGTTAGTTTTATATTTTTCTTGACAATTTAATCTATTTTTCAGCTTTTTCATGTGCGGTGTTTACGAAACTACATAATAAGCATTTAGTACAGCAATTTTACTTTCTAGGCTACTTACGTATAGTAAGTAGAGGAACTGCATTCCACCCAAAAATTCGATGCCGTGATTTCACCAGAATACACGTTTTGAGACTCCCTGAATCAAAAAAGCATGTTTAGAAAAGGTTCGTGTGAGTGTGTGAACATCATAACTCAGAAATGAAAAGTCGTTAAATACCAAATTTGGTATTTAATATCAGCGTCTTACAAAAAATCCGACAGGAAGACTTTCAAGAAAATCTCCCCACCCTTTACATGGAAAGAATCTCTTTATTCTTTACTTTTCAAAAAATAAAGATTTTATTTAAAATAGATTTTAAGTTATTAGCATGAGAATAACATATATATCTTGAATATTTTGGGAATAGCCTGTGAAAGTCTCTTCATTCTGAATTACATAAGATACAGGTAAAACACTTACTACACAAAAAATGTAGATTCTTTAAAGCACACCATTTACGTAAATAACGTATAAGATATATTCGTTTTTATTGGTTTAAATTTTCAAATGGTTATACTTTTGTCAAATGCTAAGTGCTACTCGTTTATTTCTCGTGATCATGTAAATAGCATGGCATTTCAAAGCGAGGCGCTTTTGGAAAATCTGACACTTGCTTACTACATTCTAAATCGAAATGTGTAAATGTTTAATGAAGATTTATTTGGATTAACGAGAAGTAGACAAAATAACAAGCTTTTGTAAGAACAGTTTTTGAAAAGTAGGAGAAAGTAAGTGAATGCAATACGTTAGATGTTTTAATGTACTACCTGGCAATGTCATTGAAGTATGATTTAAATTATGGAAAAATATATATGTGCTGCCTTATACGCTGCCTTAAAATTCCATACTGTTTCCACGCAATCGCGAGAAACAACTGAAAAGCGATGGGACTTTAAAAGAATGACAAGTATTGAAAAATTCGAACCCTTAATAACGGATATCTCAGAAACAGCTTGTGCCACAGAAAAATCCATTTTAAGAAATTGTGTATTTTAAAAAGATCTAAATGTTTTTGTGTGGTACGTTTTTGTCTGTCGCTTAACGTTTACAAGTTATACAAGATTACACAACATTCCTTCCTAATGAAGAGGACTTCCTAGGTTATTCCCTGAAAATTCAAGATATATATATCTTATTTGTGATATAAATACCTTTCATATATGGTATTTTAATCAAAATCGTTAGAGGCATTCTTTAGAAAATCAAAATTTTCGAAAGATGTTCCATGTGAAGGGTATTTGGAGGTGGACGGATTTTATTGAAAGTCTTGGTATCGTATACTTGGTATTTGTCCGAATTTTGTTTTTGAGTTATGGTGTTCACAGACACACACACACGTGCGTGGACCTTTTTCTAAAAATCTGATGTGATACATTCACATGAATTTCTCAGCACGCTATTTTTATTAGTGTGTATACAAACTATTCTTATTAAAGCTTATTTTTCTATCTACTACATTTAATCCAAATAAGCGTTTGCCAAAATAATATATTACACATTATGTTATAAATACAAAGAGAACAGCTTAAGAACTGGACGCTATATACTGGCCTTAAATTCCATCTTTTCCATGCAGTCGCGAGAAGCGATTGAAAATAGATGGGAATTTAAAAGAATGACAAATATTGAACAATTTAAACCTTTAATAACGTATATCTCAGAAACGGTTTATGCCATAAAAATTTTAAGTAAACTGTGTGTTTTAAAGAGCTCTACAGTTCTTGTGTGGTACGTTTTCATCTACTGCTAAACGTTTACCAGTTACACAGGATTATACAAAATTCCTTCCGAATGACGACTTACTAGGCTATTCCCAGAAAATTCAAGATGTACATTTTATGTGCCAAGTAAATATCTTTCATATGTGACACTTTAATCAAAATCGTTACAGAAATTGTTTTAGAAAATCAAAATTTTCGAAAAATATTTCATGTTAAGGGTAGTTGGGTGTGGAGGGTTTTTCTTGAAAATCTTCATGTCGCATCCTTGGAAGATACTAAACTCAAATACCAAGTTAAGCTGTTCACAGACACACACACGGACCTTTTTTTTTTTAAAAAAATATTATTTTTGGATTCAGGTGGCTTCAAAACATGCATTTCCAGTGAAAAATCTCACGATAGAATTTTTGAGTGAATACAATACCTTCTCTACCTACTATGTACATGGTAGAGAAAGTAAAAACGAAAATATCTCCATTAATTTGGCTGCTAGAATTATTCAAAATAGAGACGAATACTTTCTGTAGTGACTACGATTTAACTGAAATAAGATTAATCCATCTCATCGCTGCTGGCAGATAAGATACTACGTTTTACTTCCTCTATCACGCACCTAGTAGGTAGAGAAGATATTGCATTCCACCCAAAAATGCAATATCAGAATGCCCCTAGAAATACATGTTTTGAGGCCCTCTGAGTCAAAAAGCATTTTTAGAAACAGGTGCTCTGTGTGTGCCTGTGAAAAATAAGTCAAAAACGAAAATAGAATAAATAAAAAAGTTGATATTTAAGTTCAGTATTTTCCAAGATGCGACACAAAGATTTTCAAGAAAATCTCCCATCCCAAACAACCTTTACATGCAGCATTAATTTTGTATTTTCTCAAAAGTGGTCATATGATTTTTATTAATATGCCACATATTATGATACTTATAAAACAAATAAAATGTATATCTTGAGCTTTTGTAGGAAATAGCCTATAAACTCCAGTTCATTCTGAAGGTATTTGTATAATTTTGCACAAGTGGTATACGTTAAGAGGAGATCAAAATCGTACTGACAAAGAAATGTATATTTGTTTAAAACAGATAATTTATTCGTAATATGATTTTTTGTAATCAATCATTTCCGAGATATGATTTACTATTGGTTTCAATTGTTCAATACTTTGCAATTTATTTTAAAAGCTCTGTCGTTAATTATTTCTGGCAATAGTATGGAAAGGGTATATAATTTTTAAGACACAACGTGTCGCTTTTAAACATCTGACCAATGATTCGTTTCCTCTGTCCCTCTTTACTTACATTTAAAAGTTTAATGAAACTATATCCTCAAATGTTTATCTCGATAAGCTTGAAGCAGATAGAAAAGAATATATATATATCCATATATAATGTGATACATTCACATGACTTTCTCTAGCCGCTTTCGTCTATTAGTGGATATACAAACAAGTCTTACTAAAGCTTATTACTTTCTCTACTACGTATAGTAAGTAGGGGAAGTATTGCATTTCACTCAAAAATTCGATACCGAGATTTCACCGAAAATATATGTTTTGAGACCCCCTGAATCCAAAAAGAGTATTTTGGAAACATGTCCGTGTGTGTGTGTTTGAACAGCATAACTCAGAAACGAACAGTCGAATAAACACCAAACTTGGTATTTAGGTTCAGTAGCTTCCAAGGATGTGACACGAAGGTTTTCAAGAAAATCCCCCCACCCCAGATTACTCTTTACATGGAAGATTTTTCGAAAATTTTAATTTTCTCAAAAATGAGTCTAACGATTTTGATTAAAATCTCATATGTTTAAGTTATTTTCATGACAAATAAAATGTATATCTTGAATTTTCTGGGAATGTCTCCAAAAGCATTCTTCTTTGTGAACGACTTTTGCATAACTGGTAAACCATAAGAGATAGACAAAATTTTACTACACAAGAAATGTAGATCGCGTTAAAATACACAATTTATGTTATATACATTTTTTTTGTTGAGTGAACCATTTTCGAGATATTGCTTGTTATTCCATTAAATTTTTCAATACTTATTTTCTCAAATGGGAATTCGTTATTCATTTTTTAAGTCTTTGATATGCAAAGAGTATTAATCTATGGAAAAGGGAATGGTGCTGCACCTAGCTATTAAGAGATATGTATGTTCTTAAAGGCTACTGTATTTCTATATTGCCCTTGTAAATATATATTCCCCTTACATCTACAAGAAACTTAGCATTAAGATAGAGTCTGCAAATGTATATCTCGATTAACATGAAGTAAATGGAGAATAAGCGTTTATAAAAATAGTTTGTACAAGAGTAGAGAAAGTCATGTGAGTGTAACACATCAGATTTTTTTTATATCCACTTCATTTAATACAAATATACTTTTGCAGAAATATCTACATTACACATTTCGTTATAGATACAAAGGGAACAGCAATAGTCAAATTTTTTAACTGGAGGCTATACAGTGGGCTTAAAATTCATTACTGTTTCAATGGAATCGTGAGAAACAATTGAACGTTGAGAGGATTTAGAATCGCCAAGAAATTAACAATTCGAACCTTTAATAACGGATATCTCAGAAACAGCTTATGCCGCAAAAAATTATTTGAGGTAAATTGTGTGTTTTAAAGAGATCTACATTTCTTGTATGGTACGTTTTTGGCTACCGCTTAACGTTTACCAGTTATACAAGATAATGCAAAATTCCTTCCGAATGAAGAGGACTTCTAAGGCTATTCCCAGAAAATTCAAGGTATAGATTCTATTTGTCATGTAAATACCTTTGACGTATGTATATATCGTTGCAGCCATTTTTTAGAAAATAAAAAAATTCAAATGTTCCATGTAAAGGGTAGTTTTGGATAAGGGGATTTTCTTGAAAATCTTGCTGTCACATTTTTGGAAGGTACTGAACTAAGTAATAAGTATGGTATTTATCCGACTTTCCATTTTTGAGTAATGCTGTTCACAGACACACACACGAATATTTTTCTAAAAATGCTTTTTTGTATTTGGGGGCCTCCGGTGAAATTCCGGTATCAAAATTTTGGGTGAAATGCAGTATCTTCTCTACCTACTAGGTACGTGGTAGAGAAAGTAAAAAATGATTGTTGATAGAGAAAGTATTGTGTATTTAACACATCGGATTTTTTATTTAGGGTTTTGTTTTTGTTCTATAGTATCCTATATTCAAGGTAAAAATATATAGATGCTAGAAAATCAGAACTACAAACCGAGTTTTTACTTCCAAACTACTTTATATTAGACGTTTCGGAAAGACAAAACCAATGATCATTTATTTCGCTCTCGAACTCTCCCTCATTTTGTTTAAAAAGCCGGAAAAGAGGTCAGAAGAAGAAAAACAATTACACACTGTCATCTGTCACAGAGTGCTATTATGTCTGCTGCAGCCAGCTAAAGGAAATGTTGCTCCTCTCTGGGCAGCTGTTCAAAATGGGACATAACCTCCTTTGAAAGTGTGTTTCCGACAACGCTCTGTGTTTATTGGATCGAGAAAATTACAAACCCCGCACTGAGGGACTGTCCTCCAAGTTCAGTAATGAAAGACCTTCTTTAATGTATTTATGAGTGTAAGGTTTGTTCAGAAAACCTGGTGCGTTTCCCAGAAGCTATTTCAATACATTTTCTTTATCTTTCCTTTCTTTCTTGTTTGCTTTCTCTACCATGTACATAGTAGGTAGAGAAGGTATTGTATTCTACCCAAAAATTCTATACCGAGACTTCACCGGAAATACATGTTTTAAGGCACCTTGAATGAAAAAAGCAGTTTTAGAAAAAATCCTGTGTGTATGTGAACAATATAACTCAAAAACGAAAAGATATATACATACCAAGCTTGGAATTTAGGTTTAGCATCTTCCAAAGATTCGATATGGAGATTTTCAAGAAAATCCCCCACCCCACTCTTTACATGGAACATTTTTCCGAAAGTTTTTATTTTCTAAAAAATTTCTAATGATTTTGATTAAAATGCCATATATTAATGATATTTGCATGCCAAATAAAATGTATATCTTGAATTTCCTGGGAGTAGCCTATGTAATCCTCTTCATTCAGAAGAAATTTTGCATAACTTGTAAATATTAAGTGATTGACGAACACGTACTACACAGACGTTGTAGAGCTCTTTAAAATACAACTTATTTCAAATAACATTTTTGTTTGCGTATCAGCCATTTCCGATATCCGTTATTAATGGTTCGAATTGTGAAATACTTAGCCATACTTAAGTCCTGTCGATTATCAGTTTTTCCTCTCAATATCATGGAAAGAGTATGGAATTTTAAGGCTAGCGTATAGCGTCCAGTTCTATAACATTTGGCTATCGCTATTTACTTTGTATCTATAACGAAATGTCTAATGCAGCTATTTATGCAGAGGTTTAAATCGATTAAAATGAAGTAGGTAGAAAAATAAATTTTCGTAAGAATAATTTGTATACCCACTAATAAACGATAGAGGGCAGGGAGTCATTTGAATGCAGAGATAAGACTTTCTACTTCATTGCTTACCTATTGTATCAAAAGTTCCATGTGTGCTTATACGTGAACAGCATGACTCAAAGGAATTCATCGACATGGATAGTGGAGATCGTTAAGGCGCAGATTCCTGAACGGGAGGTCTGCAATTCAAATCCCACTAGGACCGTCACTTACTGAGATTTTTTTTTTCAGGTTTTCCTAAGTCCTCATAACTAGAAACTGCGGGGAGGTTACCTAAACTTGGATATGGAAGGTTTCCTTCGAAAATTCCCCTTCCGAATTATCATTTTCTTTCAGGTATTATTAATGCACATGGACTATAATGCAGTGTGCAGTAAGAGCAGGTATTAAACACTACTGAACAATTCAAAGTAATTTCTAGGAAAAGAAGGATTAAATATATAATTTCCAAAGCTATTTAAGTGTAACAGGCGAAGATTTAAAAAAAATTCCGAAAACTACATGAAGAACAATTTCTTTTTACACTATCTAATGGCTCTAATGATTTTCAGTAAAACACCATAAGTTTAAGATATATACACAACTAATAAAATATACAGATTGGAAGTGGAGGAGGATTTCAGCAATACGCCAAGGCTATTTATTGCGCCTAGTAAACCTCCGGGAAGCAGGCGGAGTGACACGGGGCGCCTAATGTTTCCAGATTTAGCATCCCTGAACGCCCTTTTGATTCACAGACATGTTATGGCAGAAGGTTCCGTGCCAGCCCCTGCACATGAAATGAGAGGAAATGAGGGACAGAAAAGCTCTTGGTAGCAGCATTCGCCTATCAACATGGAAAATCACGAAAAACCCCAAGGTTAGGTGAACGATCCAACGGGAATCGAATCCCGGACCTCCCGAATGAAGACCTCAGACGCTATCGCCTAATCCATCCCGCTCGGCAACCACTATAATTTACTTTCATATCTATTCTACAGCATTATTGTAAAAGTTGATAGCTTTCCTGGTTATTAATTATGGCAAATGTTTCCCGAAACGTTTTAATACACATTCTGTTGTAGCTACATAGAAGCGTACAGAACATTAGTATGACAGAAAAATGCTTAAAAAGATCCTCGCTGTATGTACCCGAGTTTGATACATTGCAAAAAGAACGGGCGTAACATTTAAAAAGTACAGAGCGTTCATTTTCTGGCCCGGATCGCGTATTACGTGATCCGTGGCTGTTACTCCACCGGGGGGTTTTCCATTCGGCGTTACATACTCATGAGTAAATAGCAACATGCACTATATGAGTACTAACCTTGTTCTAAGTGGTGTTGAAGGTGGTGTCCATCTGCATTGAGACATTCCTGGCAATCCTAGTCGTTGCGAGGCTGTAATTCGTGAACAATAGTCATTCTGTAGAGTTTTAGTTTTAAAAGTTTAGCAGTTCTATGAGCAGAGATTTATGAAACACTCACTTGCTGTGCAACACGTGTTAGACACTTCTATGGAGAGCACTCGAATGATGCACCAATTTCGTCAATTTTTTCCTACATTAGAACATGTCCTTTTCGCTTCTTAGGTTTAACGTTTAGGGATCCCGTTGTCCTAAATGTATTTGGAACTGTAATATCAGAAAGTTTCTCCTGAACTTTTCTACATACGTGTCAACATAATGTGGTTTGTACGCATGTATCACACATAAAAATTCTTTGCTCAAACGTGAATTTTTCGGCAGACATTTTAGTGGACTAATAACAAGACAAGAACGGAAACAATAATAAGAATACTCTAAAGCATTGTGGTCCAACTTTTCATTAACTGAGGGCCAACAGCCCTGAAAGTTTACTTTAATAAAAAGACAGTTAAGAGATTTATGAAACACATCTCGCCTGTTTAATAAGTGGACAGGCAATATTTTAAAAAAAAATTAATTTGCACATCTGACACGTTTTATGATTAGGAAAGTTAATGTGAAGATCCGCACTGAAGTTTCTCAATGTCCACTTTAAGTTCTGTCAGGGAAAATATCAGGCTTGATTCTAGTCAAGTACTTTCAATGTTTCTTTTATTTAATTGCTTTAAGAGCTGAAAACGCACTTTCATACACTTATGTACTGCCAAATAGTGATAGTATTTGCAGCGAGGATTTGTGAAGTTTAGGAAAATGCTCTTTTGATACTTCCAAACATTCTGAGGAACATCCCACTTTTTGATCTGGAAGAATGGATCAGCCTGAAAATCACAGATCTCCATTTGAAGGTCAAAGGGCATCAGGCTCACATCGGTTTTCATGGGGCTGTTGAAGAGGGCAAGTTTTAGCTTCAGAGCATCAAAGTCTTGGAATCTGTTCTTGAACTCCTCCTTCACTTCACTTATGATTTCCGGAAACTCACTGAAATTTACATCCTTTTCCTCTTCCTGCAGCTGTTGCCAAGATGGGAATGTGCCGTATTATTTTATTTGTCTAATTTGTATTAAATCAAGTTTACTGTGGAATCCTTGAATATGCTCATGGAACTGGGAGATATTTTGTTTTCTACCTTGAAGTTTCAGATTCAAAGTATTTAGATGTGATGTTAAATCAGTCAAGAAGGCGAGTGTAAGAATGAATTGGCTATCTCTCAGCTTATCTTGATATTCATGCCCAATATTTTCATTGATGAGAAAAGTAAGAATTGCATTCCTTAACTCAAATAACTGCTCAAGCAATTTCCAGCACTAAGCCAGTGCACTCCACAGTACAATAAAATGTCAGCATATTCAGTTTCCAGAGTATTCAAGAATGAAACAAATGCTCTGTGTATTTTAGCTTTTATGCCTCCTCTTATTAGAGGTACAGTATTTACAACTGTCTTCATTTGCTACTGAGTTTTAAAATTTTCCCATAGAGTGCCTCTTGATGTATAAAAAACAAGCATTGTATCCCCTTGTTTTTCACGACTAGCCCAATTTTATGACGAACTATAGTTTTAACTCCATCTGTTACTATGTCAGAGCATTTACCAAAACCACCATATTGAGAAATTGTACCATCCAAAGCCCTAAATATATCAATCACTTAGCACTGACTTTTAAAGCTTGTAGTTCCAAGAGTTCCTCGTGAATTTCAAACTCAGAGTTTATAGTTCTGACAAAGATAAGAAGCTGACTGATATTATATATATATATATATATATATATATATATATCAATCAATGTTTTCATCTAGTGCCAGAGAGAGAATTCACATTTCCGCATAATGTCCTGAAGAGTAGTAGGAACAATTTTCCATTTCATTAATTCTTCTGCTTACAGTTTTGGGACAAAGACACTGTTTCAAAATTTTTGCCTAACTTATTTTCCTCAAAGGCAATTGTCATTTTATAGCACATCGTTTTATTAGCTCATCGTCCCTAAAAGACTTCTTACTCTTTGCTAGTTCCACATACGTAATAAGATGCTGTGAAACCTGCGGTGTCTAATGGCTGCCGAAACATATCCTTCTACTTTATCAGCTTCTGCTTCAAATCATCGAACATGCAATTCCTTGCTGCTCCTTGGCATACGTCGTATTTTGTTTTATGCAAGCTAGTATAGTCTGTACTTACGCGGGCTGTTCCAGAAGTACCCGACCTAACAAAGAAAACACAAAACTTTGGGGAAAAAACATCTTTATTTCTGTACATAGTCTCCTTTCAGCTCGATACACTTTTCCCGGCGGTGTTCAGTAGCTTCGATACCCTGTTTATACTGAGAACCATCGAGTTCTGCAAAATACTCATCAACTGCAGACTCCAGCTTTTCACTGTTGGCAAATCTTTTAGCACCAAGCTATTTCTTCAACCTTGAAATAGAAAATAATCAGAGGGGGCTAAATCTGGCGAATAGGGTGCATGAGGAAGCAATTCGAACTTTAACTCATTGATTTTGGCCAAGGCGATAGTGGATGTGTGAGTTGGTGCATTGAAGAAACAAAACTTCCACTAAATGTAGCCGTTTTTGCTTGATTTCATCATTCAAATGCTGCAATAAGTTTGCATAATACTCGCAATTGATTCCTTTTCCTTTTTGAGGATAATCGATGAAAATTACTCCACACACATTCCAAAATAACTGACGCCATGACCTTGCCTGCAAATGGAAATGTCTCACTTTCTTTGGAGCCGATTCTCCCCTTTTAATCCACTGGTTTGACTGCTCCTTCGTCTCAGGTGTGAAGTGATGGACCCATGTTTCATCCATGATTATGAATTGGCACAAAAGCTCGGCTTTATTGCAGAAAACATCGCCAAACACTCAACTGAAACATCTTCACGATGCTGCTTTTATTCCATTGTGGGTAAACACGGCACCCATCTTAGCATACCTTTCTCTTGTCTACATTTTCAGTCAGTATGCGATATACAACATTTTTTGAAATACCTACGATGTCTGCTAGCTCACACACTCAGTCGACGGTCATCCTATGCCATCTTGTGGATTTTCCTCACAATTTCTGGCGTGGTCACCTCATTTGGTCTACCATTGCGATGTTCGTCTTGGCAGCTCCTACGGCCTCGCTTAAACTCTGCTACCCAATATCTTACTGTTATAAACGAAGTAGCAGACTCCCCCAGAGTAGAATCTAACTCAGCTTTAATATTAGTTGGACTAAGACCTTTCAAATGAAAGCATTGTATCACATAACGATGACCAGTTTTATCCATGTTTACAAATTTGCTAAGAGCCAAACAATTACTAAACGACGTAGCATCATCAGACTTCAGACTTAAGCTTTATAAGTTGGTACTTTCTACCGCAGTCGTTTGTTTGAAACAACAACCGCTATATATACATCAGGTCTGGTACTTCTGGCACTGCTCTCGTATGTTGTATTCATTTACAACACTTGTAACTTGCGCACAAATAACACATTGTGGTTTACCGTCATGCTCAATAAAAATAACTTGTCAGTTAGCCTCATATTATCGTTTCTCGTCTGCAACACGACGTATTTTTGGTTCCGCCATATTGAACTTCATGTATGACAACTTTACAGAGCACAGTATAACAAGATACGTCATGAAAAGTGAAGGTCTACATCAATATGGCGGGATTTAAAGCTAAAAACACAGCAAACATAAGGTGCTGCTGCCTCTCGGAGAATAAACCACTACTTAGATGTCATTGACTGAACTGCCATCAAACGGAAGCTACAAAACTTTGCATAGAAATCTAACGTATAACTTCCCCTACGGATTTATGCATTTTTTTTTAAAGTTCTCTTGTTTTACTGTGCTTTTACTGTTTTTCGTTACCGTCTATTAACGCAATTACACAACACACAGACACACACAAACACCCATGCCCATGGCAGGACTCGAACCCGCGACCCTCAGCTTGGCGGAGCGCCGGAGCTATAGACTCTAGCAACCACAGCTACGAGGGCCGGCATGCAGTGAAATTACAAAACTATATTTATCAAGTATGAGAGGACCAGAAAAACCTGTACGGAAGCCGCGGTTTTGACATACTGCTTTAAGTAATTCACATATAATACAGATGTTTGAACACTTTTGAGTTGCACAGTGAACAACACTCTAGTCTCTACAGCTAGAACAGAAGGCAGCAACTGACAGTATAACGCAGCTGATAAACGTAGCTTTGAGCGGATCATTCACTACTAGTGCGCTAGCGCAACCATACCGAGCTCACTGCAGTTCGAGCGAATCAGTATACACACGATCTTGGCCGGTCTATGAAACGAACGCTCACTGAAAAATTCCGAACTATTAAACGAAATACCTCTTACACAGCTAAGCTTAAAAAATGTGATGTAATAAAAGGTACCTATATATTTTAAAAGGTTCTAAATTTTTACTTTCTCTACTACGTATAGTAAGTAGGGGAAGTATTGTATTCCACCCAAAAATTCGATACGGAGATTTCACCGGAAATACATGTTTTGAGATCCACTGAATCCAAAAAAAAACATTTTTGGAAACATGTCCGTGTGTGTGTCTGTGTGCCTGTCTGTGTGTCTGTCTGTGAACAGCATAACTCAGAAACGAACAATCGGATAAACACCAAACTTGGTATTTAGGTTCAGTATCTTCCAGAGATGAGACACGAACGTTTTCAAGAAAATCCCCCCACCCCAGAGTACCCTTTACATGGAAGATTTTTCGAAAATTTTAATTTTCTCAAAAATGGCTATAACGATTGTGATTAAAATATCATGTGTTTAAGATATTTTCATGACAAGTAAAATGTATATCTTGAATTTTCTGGTAATATCTCCAAAAGTTTTCTTCATTGTGAACGACTTTTGCATAACTGGTAAACCATAAGAGATAGACAAGATTTTACTACACAAAAAATGTAGATCGCATTAAAATACACAATTTATGTCATATACATTTTTTTGTTGAGTGAACCATTTTCGAGATATTGCTTGCTATTCCCTGAAATTTTTCAATACTTATTTTCTCAAATGGGAATTCGTTATTCATTTTTTGTCTTGGATATGCAAAGAGTATTAATCTGTGGCAAAGGGAATAGTGCTGCACCTAGCAACCAGCTATTAAGAGATATGTATGTGCTTAAAGGCTACTGTATTTCTATATTGCCCTTGTAAATATATATTCCCCTTACATCTACAAGGAAATTAGCAATGCGATAGAGTCTGCAAATGTTTATCTCGATTAACATGAAGTAGATGGAGAATAAGCGTTTGTAAATATGTTTGTACAAGAGTAGAGAAAGTCATGTGAGTGTGACACATCAGAGTTTTTCAAGTAAGTTTTGTCTGTCTCTTATAGTTACATAATTATAAAAAATCAATCACAGTTAAGAAATCTTCACAGGCTACTAACAGAAAATTCAAGATACATTTTATTCTTCGCATTAGTTGTTAATCATATGGTATTTAAATCAAAATAATTAGATCCCTTTTAGAGAAAATATATAATAACGGAAACTTTTCCATACAAACGGTAGTAAGGATAACTAATTTGGATTTGGGGAATTTTATGAAAATCTTTGTACCACATTCTTTAAAGATGCTGAGTTTAAATACCAAGTATCCGTCTTTTTGTTTTGGAATTACACTCTTCACACAAAGTGGGAAGTTTTGCACCTTTCAGGAATGCGATACGAAGATTTCCAGAAAATTTCCATACTTAAATGTCCTTTATATGGAAAAAATTCGTCATTTTCTCAAAAATGGATCTAGCGATTTTGATTAAAATACTGTTGGTTTCATTTACTTGACTAGTAACATCTTCAGCTTTAAAAAAGAACATGCCGCTCGGGTATTAAAGAAAGACTGTCCGCTGGCTCTGGGCTCGATTCAGTTCTGTTGTGCTGTTTTCTCAGCGACTTCCTGTAGTGAGCCGGCAAGTAACAGCTGTATACGCAAGGAAAGGAGAGTCCAGAGTTCGATACGTTAGCGAACGATCAGAAGAAGCTGAGCTGTGCATCTCGAATTATTGTAAAAACTTTCGTGCAGGAAAAACCAACTAGTGACTAGAGGAACGGCGAATTAAGTCAGAATATTGATCTCTATTTAAAAATTAACAAGGACAAAATATAATGTTAGTTTTGATCAAGAACTATGAATTCTGCCTATAACAACTGTTAAACTTAGAGAGGATTGTATAAAACAAAATTTATATTTCGTAGGCTTGTCTGATTGGCTGGCGGATAGTTAAGTTCTCTAAGAGGAAGTACAGTCGAGTGCAAAAGAAGTGGCGATGCTTTTGGTTACTTTTAGTGTTTTCAATTCTTGAATGTTGGCAGAATCTCCTCATCATTTGTGTTCCGCGCCTGCCTTAGGGAAGCTCTCATCTAATTGGTTTTAGCTGAAGTCCTTATGTAGAAAGGTTAGACCTAGCTGGGAGAGTAAAGGTTGGAGAATCAGTATATGTTACCTAAATGGTTGAAACAATGTGCCTCCCGAAGATTGTCCATGCTAATCCCTGAATGCGTTCGGCTCTTATTGGTTCGGCATTCAAGCATTAACCACTGTAACAGAATGAGGGATGGAAGGCGCGGCAGAGGCGTGTTAATTATTGATTGCTAACTTAAACCGCGGTTCCTCACATCAGCACGTTGTTTTGCACCCAACTGTACGTAGAAAAAAAATTCTGATGTGTTACATTTACATGATTTTCTCTAATCACTCTTCTATACACTTTTCTCACAAAACCTTATTCTTCTATTTTTTGTTAATCGAGATAAACTTTCATTACACATTTATACACCAAGTACAAGAAGAAAACAGTAGGTTAAAGCGATAGCCATCGCAATGTGAGGGCTTTGAAATTCCATGCTCCTTACATGACCACGAGAAAAAACGAATAGCGAATTTCCAGTTGAGAAAAGTATAAGTACTTTAAAACTTAAACCATAATCAAATAACATCTCCTAAATGCTTAAAACTACAAAAACGTTGTTTTAATAAATTGTATGCTTTAACGAGATTCACATCTTTTGTTTAGTAAGATTTTGTCTATATTTTACAGTTTACCAATTACAGAAAAGTTATTCAAAATGAAGAGGACTTCACGACTATTCACAGAAAGCTCAAGATTGCATTTTATTTGTCATGCAAATATCTTAAACACATGGTAGTTCAATCAAAATCGTTATAGTCATTTTATAGAAAATAAAAATAACCGTAAAATTTTCATTTGAAGAGAGCTTAAGCTTGGGAAATTTTCTTCAAAATCTTCGTGGCGCATTCTTAGGAGATGCTGAACTTAAATTAAAAAATCTGATGTGTTACATACACTCACATGACTTTCTCTACTCTTGTACAAACTATTTTTACAAACGCTTATTCTCCATATGCTTCATGTTAATCTTATTGCTAATTTTCTTGTAGATGCAAGGGGAATTGGTAGGCTTTAAGCGATAGTCAAATATTTTAAGAGCTGGTTGCTATGCGGAGTATTCCATTCTCTTTGCATTACCAGGACAAAAAATGAGTAACCAATTCCCATTTGAGAAAAAGTATAAGTATTGGAAAATTTATGGGAATAACAAGCAATATCTCGAAAATGGTTCACTCAAAAAAACAAAAAAATGTATATGACATACATTGTGTATTTTAACGCGATCTACATTTTTATGGTAAAATTTTGTCTATCTCTTATGGTTTACTAGTTATGCAAAAGTCGTTCACAGTGAAGAACACTTTTGGAGACATTCCCAGAAAATTCGAAATATACAATTAATTTGCCATGAAAATGTTTAAACTTATGGTATTTTATTCAAAATCATTAGAACCATTTTTGAGAAAATTACATTTTTCGAAAAATGTGCCATGTAAAGGGTAATCTGGGGTGGGGGGATTTTCTTGAAAACGTTCGTGTCGCATCTCTGGAAGATACTGAACCTAAATACCAAGTTTGGTGTTTTCCGACTGTTCGTTTCTGAGTTGTGCTGGTCAGACAGACACACATACAGACATATACACGGACATGTTTCCAAAGATGCTGTTATTTGTATTCAGGAGGTCTCAAAACATGTATTTCCGGTGAAATCTCGGTATCAAATATTTGAGTGGAATGCAATACTTCCCCTACTTACTATACGTAGTAGAGAAAGTAAAAGAAGTAATAAGCTTACAAATGAATACCTACGTTTTATAATAACTTTACTACACATAAGTAATAATGGATAGAGAAAGTCGTGCGACTGTTACACCTCAAAGTTTTTTCCGCCCATGTTCTTAGGTGCTACTTTAAGTTTAGAAGTTGTAGGAAGGTTTGCAGTAATGCAGCAGGAGGTTATATCTTACATCCAGTGCCTGCAATAATCGTTTCATGTTACGGCATAAGTACAGCGAACAGCTTTTCCCTTGTCGTTCCAGTTTACGGTTTGTGTGCACTTAACGCCGAGACAGTGACATAACAGTAGATACATATTGCTCGCCATCATTACCACAGCGTCTTCTAGAAACATCAGCGTGTTCATAAAATCAAACTAAAATTAACGGGAGATGTTGCAGAGATTACGACGTAAAAAATTGAAACATATCTCTTTTACGTAAATACTCGCCGGAGCGCTGTCTCATTTCTAGGTCGTCATTGTTGCGGTTCCTCCTTTCTAGGCCCCCACTACGTTGGTGATGATGGATACTGTGTTACGTACCTGTAGGTCGTTTTGATGCCCGTACTCTTGTGATGTTTCTTGAGGTTCTTGTAGACTGGAATCTGATGACCGTGTATCTGTATTCTTGTGTGCTTTAGCATGTTGTAATTATGATTTTATAATTATGCCATGGCTGCTGTATTTTGTGTCGGAGAGCAATTGTTTCTTGTCATGGTTAGGTATGGACAAGGTCAAAATATTTTGTACACATGTGTTCTGTTAACTATTTCACTTGTATTTTAGATAAACCACATGTAAATATTCACAATTCAGTATCACCTTTATGTTAAAATATGTATAACTGGTAGACTTCAATTACGTAGCTTTAGCGTCTATTTAGAGACGAGTTTATACCCTACCTTCCTGCTTGAAGACTGACAAACTTCTGTTAGCGTTCCCCTCAACCGTTTTCTTAACGTACGTATTTGAATTACAGCCACGTATCAATGTATCTGATTGGTGCTACTATCCAATAACAGTTTATGTTATATATATTGTTATATACTCGGGTGAGGCCAAAAGGTTTGCAGCTAGATATTAAATTTTAGTTACCCCAGCATATATATTGAGAGGTACAGCTGCAGAGATAGCAAGAGGATCAGAACCTTAAACTACACATTCCAGAGCAGGTGTGGGATAGTTATAACAAAATACACAGAATTTCACATCAATCACATTACCTGTAGTTTATTCAGTATAAACACGGTGCCCCTACATCACACACAAAAGATAAAGGGAAGAAACTGAAGGGAGATGCTACACACACACACGAGGCTACATTCACGAGGCTACATTCACACGCTGTGTGAAACCTTTCAGACCCAACACTCGACCAAAAGTGATGCTAACACACAACACAAAGAAGTAACGCTCACTTCCCCCACTCTCTACCGCTAGCTAGGATCACCAGCTAGAAGGTGGCGAATCGCCACGCCAGACGAACTTCAAAACCCAAAGCTGAAAGAATTACCCCAACAATACTGTCGTCAACGACGGAATAATGTGTCTGGCGTGACAGTACACACACATACACGTCACAATAAATAAATAAACAAATAAATATATGTGTGTGTGCTTGTGTGTTTACAAACTTCCATCGTCTTAATTATAAAATCAAGGTTCATTATATGCTTACGTAGATATTACTGCATTTCTCGTAATTTTATGTTACTGGTTATAGATATAGCTAACAATGGCCTTTCCCTCTTATATTATATTTTATATGTTATAACCTTATATACTTATTCTCTATCATGTGTACATTATGAATATATGTGTTTTAACATCCTCTCAATTATTATACGTACAATATTATCAAAGGAAATACATAACACGTAAAACTTAGAACGAAATATTAAACAAAGAAATTATTAATGTGTTGATGCTGAGAAGCCGTGAATTAGATATCCTATTACATTAATCAGTTATTGTATAGTTTGTGCGTGACTAGTACTGTATGTTCCTTCATCATTTGCGATTAAGTTTTATTTTTCTTTTCCTCATGAGGACCGAACGAGATGGCTTCACGATAACGTGTGAGGTTCACATTCGGGAGCTTCTGGGTTCGATTTCGTCGGGCCGACCACACTGACCAGGTTTTTTTTGTGGTTTCGGATCGATAGGCGAATGCTGGGGTGGTTCTCCTTCTACTACGAATTTCCTGGCCCCTTATTTCCTTTAATCTGTTTCAGAGTTATAGCACCAGACGACGGCGGTTGGTGTGTTGCGGTGGATTTCTCCCTGGCGTTTGTCGGGACTACTGGGAGCGTCTCGTCTACACCTGGATCCCCCAGGTTACGATTGACTAAGGCAAGGCTAGGCGGTAACAGGATTGGTGTTATGTTGGAATCGTTAGGGGCCCCCTTTGTGCTAGCGCACATCGTCGTCCAGAACTGCTCGCCCTTCAGGACTCCCCTTCATCTCTTCCTCTCAGGGGTCACATTGGAAGCACAATCACTGTGTCCTACGTGCACTGCTGTGCTCCAGTTACTGGAAGCCCCTCCTTCTGACTACTCTTAACTCTCCTGTGAGGACATCTATGTGCTCTGGGATATACTGTAGATCTACTACATGAACTATGTCCATGGATTTTGCTCCAGTTTCCGGCTTTTATTTTGGATAAGGATACGATTTTACAATTAATTAATTACCCAATAAATTCACTACTGTACATGCATTTGTATGTCGAAATTACTTGAGTGGTTTAAGCATGCGATAAGTGTATTAGCTCTGATGCATGTTGATATGAATCAAACTGATTTTGTGTTTGCAGAGTGAAAAACTAGGATATGCACCACGCAAAGGGCGTACGGATTTTAAATGTTATATGTAAAAGTTTGTAGAAGATTTGTAGAGGAATTTCATGTCTTGTTTAAGTCAGTAAAATATTAAGGACAGTTTAGCGATCCATTGACGGAATTGAAATTTTGTGTAACTAAGGTTTTAAGAAAATTTGTTGAACATATATTAGTAGATGTTTAAATGGAAATTCTGGTTTGTTTTTGTTTATTTATTTTCTAACTACAATACATGTATAGTTGAGCTTTTAGATACCCATAAGATAATGAAGGAAAACATCTTCGATACATTTGGTAACCTCGGTAACAACATTAAAAATCTGATGTGTTACACTCACATGACTTTCTCTACTCTTGTACAAACTATTTATACAAACGCTTATTCTCCATATGCTTCATGCTAATCGAGATAAACATTTGCAGACTATCTTATTGCTAATTTTCTTGTAGATGTAAGAGGAATGTATACTTACAAGGGCAATATACATATACAGTAGCCTTTAAGCACATACATATCTCTTATTAGCTGGTTGCTAGGTGCAGCACCATTCGCTTTGCCACAGATTAATATTCTTTGCATATCGAATACAAAAAAATCTGATGTGTTACACCCACATGACTTTCTCTACTCTTGTACAATCTATTTTTACAAACGCCTATTCTCCATATGCTTCATGTTAATCGAGATATCGAGATGTCAATCTTATTGATAATTTTCTTGTAGATGCATGGGGAATATGGTAGGTTTTAAGCGATAGTCAAATATTTTAACGCTGGTTGCTATGTGGCGCATTCCATTCTCTTTGCGTGTACAGGACATAAAAAAATCTGATGTGTTACACTCACATGACTTTCTCTACTCTTGTACAAACTAGTTTTACAAACGCTTATACTCCATCTACTTCAAGTTAATCGAGATAAACATTTGCAGACTCTATCTTATTGCTAATTTTCTTGTAGATGTAAGGCGAATATATATTTAAAAGTGCAATATAGAAATACAATAGCCTTTAAGCATAGACATTACTCTTAATAGCTGGTTGCTACGTGCAGCACCATTCTCCATGCCACAGATTAATACTCTTTGCATATCCAAAACAAAAAAATCTGATGTCACATGACTTTCTCTACTCTTGTACAATCTATCTTTACAAACGCCTATTCTCCATATGCTTCATATTAATCGAGATATCGAAATGTCAATCTTATTTGTAATTTTCTTGTAGATGCAAGGGGAATATGGTAGCTTTTAAGCGATAGTCAAATATTTTATCGCTGGTTGCTATGTGGCACATTCCATTCTCTTTGCATGTCCAGGACATAAAAAAATGAATAACGAATTTGAGAAAAGGTATAAGTATTGGAAAATTTAAGGAAATAACAAGCAATATCTCGAAAACGGTTCACTCAACAAAAAAAATGTATATGATATAAGTTGTGTATTTTAACGCGATCTACATTTTTTGTGTAGTAAAATTTTGTCTACCTCTTATGGTTTACCAGTTATGCAAAAGTCGTTCACAATGAAGAATACTTTTGGAGACATTCCCAGAAAATTCGAGATATACATTTCATTTCTCATGACATTATCTTAAACATATGATATTTTCATCAAAATCGTTAGAGCCATTTTTGAGAAAATTAAAATTTTCAAAAAATGTTCCATGTAAAGGGTAGTCTGGGGTGGGGGGATTTTCTTGACAATCTTCTTGTCGCATCTCTGGAAGATACTGAACGTAAATACCAAGTTTGGTGTTTATCCGACTGTTAGTTTTTGAGTTATGCTGTTCACAGACACACACACACACAGACACACACACAGACACACACACACACACACACACACAGACACACACACGGACATGTTTCCAAAAATGCTTTTTTTGGATTCAGGTCTCAAAACATGTATTTCCGGTAAAATCTCGGTATCGAATTTTTGGGTGGAATGCAATACTTCCCCTACTTACTATACGTAGTAGAGAAAGTAAAAATGAATAACGAATTCCCATTTGAGAAAAGTATTGAAAAATTTAAGGGAATAACAAGTAATATCTCGAAAATGGTTCACTAAAAAAAAAATTCTGATGTGTTACACTCACATGACTTTCTCTACTCTTGTACAAACTATTTTTACAAACGCTTATTCTCCATATGCTTCATGTTAATCGAGATATCGAGATGTTAATCTTATTGGTAATTTTCATGTAGATGCAAGGGGAATATGCTAGGTTTAAAGCGATAGTCAAATATTTTAACGCTGGTTGCTATGTGGCGCATTCCATTCTCTTTACATGTCCAGGACATAAAAAAACGAATAACGAATTTGAGAAAAAGTATAAGTATTGGAAAATTTAAGGGAATAACAAGCAATATCTCGAAAACGGTTCACTCAACCAAAGAAACGTATATGACATAAGTTGTGTATTTTAACGCGATCTACATTTCTTGTGTAGTAAAATTTTGTCTATCTCTTATGGTTTACTAGTTATGCAAAAGTCGTTCACAATGAAGAATATTTTTGGAGACATTCCCAGAAAATTCGAGATATACATTTCATTTCTTATGACATTATCTTAAACATATGATATTTTCATCAAAATCGTTAGAGCCATTTTTGAGAAAATTAAAATTTTCGAAAAATGTTCCATGTAAAGGGTAGTCTGGGGTGGGGGGAGTTTCTTGAAAACCTTTGTGTCGCTTCTCTGGAAGATACTGAACCTAAATACCAAGTTTGGTGTTTATCCGACTGTTCGTTTTTGAGTTATGCTGTTCACAGACACACACACACACACAGACACACACACACACACAGACACACACACACACACACAGACACACACACGGACATGTTTCCAAAAATGCTTTTTTTGGATTCAGGAGATCTCAAAACATGTATTTCCGGCGAAATCTCGGTATCGAATTTTTGGGTGGAATGCAATACTTCCCCTACTTACTATACGTAGTAGAGAAAGTAAAAATGTATATGACATAAATTGTGTATTTTAACGCGATCTACATTTTTTGTGTAGTAAAATTTTGTCTATCTCTTATGGTTTACCAGTTATGCAAAAGTCGTTCACAATAAACAATACTTTTGGAGACATTCCCAGGAAATTCAAGATATACATTTTATTTGTCATAAAAATATCTTAAACATATGATATTTTAATCAAAATCGTTAGGGGCATTTTTGAGAAAATTAAAATTTTCGAAAAATCTTCCATGTAAAGGGTACTCTGGGTTGGGGGATTTTCTTGAAAACTTTCGTGTCGCATCCTTGGAAGATACTGAACCCAAATGCCAAGTTTGGTGTTTATCCGACTGTTCGTTTCTGAGTTATGCTGTTCACAGACACACACACAGACACACACACGGAAGAAAGTAAAAATGGTTTATGTGGGAAGCCCTCTAAGATTTTTACTTTCTCTACCACCTACCTGAGGAAGTGTTGGATCTGCACAAGTATTCGACATTAGAGTTTCATGGAAAATACGGTTCTCAGATATTTAATATTTATAAAATTTTATATATAAGATCGGCATTTGTACTTTCTCTACTACGTATAGTAAGTAGGGGAAGTATTGTATTCCACCCAAAAATTCGATACCGAGATTTCACCGGAAATACATGTTTTGAGACCCCTGAATCCAAAAAAAGCATTTTTGGAAACATGTCCGTGTGTGTGTCTGTTTGTCTGTCTGTGAACAGCATAACTCAGAAACGAACAGTCGGATAAATACCAAACATGGTATTTAGGTTCAGTATCTTCCACAGATGCGACACAAAGGTATTCAAGAAAATCCCCCCACCCCAGGATACCCTTTACATGGAACATTTTTCGAAAATTTTAATTTTCTCAAAAACGGATCCAACGATTTTGATTAAAATATCATATGTTTAAGATATTTTCATGACAAATAAAATGTATATCTTGAATTTTCTGGGAATGTCTCCAAAAGTGTTCTTCACTGTGAACGACTTTTGCATAACCGGTAAACCATAAGAGATAGAGAACATTTTACTTCACAAAAAATGTACATCGCGTTAAAATACACAATTTATGTCATATACATTTTTGTTGTCGAGTGAACCATTTTCGACATATTGCTTGTTATTCTCTTAAATTGTTCAATACTTATTTTCTTAAAAGGGAATTCGTTATTCAGTTTTTTGTCTTTGATACGCAATGAGTATTAATGTGTGGCAAAGGGAATGGTGCTGCACCTAGCAACCAGCTATTAAGAGATATGTATATGCTTAAAGGCTATTGTATTTCTATATTGCCCTTGTAAATATATATTCCCCTTACATCTACAAGAAAGTTAGCAATAAGATAGAGTCTGCAAATGTTTTTCTCGATTAGCATGAAGCATATGGAGAATAAGCGTTTGTAAAAATAGTTTGTACAAGAGTAGAGAAAGTCATGTAAGTGTAACACATAAGATTTTTCAAGTAGCTAGACGAAGATTTACACAAGATTATTTCCCCCAACCTACCTTTTACTTGAAAAGTTTGTGGTAATTTTTATTTTTTTAAAAATGACTCATTAGTTTTGATGAAATATCACATGTTTGAAATATTGACATGAAGAACAGGATACAGCTATATGTTGATATTTCTGTCTAAAGACTGTAAAGAACCCTCAATTCTGACAATTTTTTATGATTATGAAACTATGTCAGATAGACGAAAACTCACCCCAAAAAAATGCAGAAATCATTCCAATGTGCAATTTGTCTTAAAATAATTTTTGTAGCTTTAGCAATTTACGAGATATTTCCTGTTGGTGGTCAGGATTTTCCAGTATTACAATCCTCATACTTCTGAAATGTCATACGTCTTACCAGATTATGGTATCAAGTCCAGCATGCATAGAGCGAGCTTCTTTTTAAGCATTTGGCAGACGTACTTCTGTCGTGAAACTTCTAGTAGCTACAACAAAAAGAGTATTAAAACTGCACCTCCTAGAAACAAGGCCTGAGCATTGAAAAAAAAATTGCGGACAGAAAAGACCACCATAGCCGCCGCACGTCTTAAATTCGTCGTTACCTACCTACGTAACAAATAATGGTATATTATAAACTGCATAGTGCAAGGGAAAACATAGTGACTTGGTTTTCACATGCGAGAAAACGCATGGTACACTGTGCCCAGATGTGTTAATCGCTTCTTTCCTCAGTCATTAGCACGCGAAACTCATTTTACACGCCTCAATTTATTTTATTTTCTGATGTCAAGCTCTTATTTTTTTTGCAAAGTATGTCAGGTTATGATACTTACATGCCCAACAACATAAAGACGTTTGGTATAAGAAAGTTGTTCATAATTAGATACCGTTGCAATGTCTACCATACCTAAAATCGTGTTTTGATAATTAAGTATATGGAGAATGAGGTGATGGGATAAAAGTAAGTTGGAATATGGGGCTCCTAAATCTTTTTTTTTGTTTTGTTTTATTTTTGGCCAATTATAATATGAAGCACAAAGCCCTTTTTCACAATAGATAAGGTGCTAATGCAATACTTACTTAGTCTAAAGATTAACTGAGGTCAAATACCAACCTATTTATTCCAGATGGGCTAATGATATGAAGGTAAGTTAGGTTATGCGGCTCCAAAGCTTTTTTGCCAACTTCATTATGAAACACAAAACTCCTTTACAAGAATTTTTATATAACTTCTCATAAAATGCTAATGGAGTATTTACTTAGGTTAATGGAGGTAAGTTAAGTTACAGATTTGCTAAGCTTATTAGTCAATGTTATTACGAAAAAAATAAATTTTATGAAACAACTCCTGCTATCTACCTATAAGGTGTTAGTGTTTAGATATGTTGCTTACCTTAATGAGCCACTCTGTGATACTTACCAACAGAATAAGAAGGTTATGTAACAATTAAGCAGATGATGTTATAGGGCTTGCTAATGGTATAATGACACACAAAGAGGTTTAGTAAGATGAAATTCCTCTCAATAACTACAATGGTGAATTAAACCTGAAGAGTCACTACATGATAGTTAACAGAGATTATGAAGGTCATGGAAAGTTATTTCATTGCTACGAAAACACAAACAGTTGGCAGATTATTAAAGATAAATATTACACAATTTTTGTTTATCACAGAATTCTTGGTAGGACTGTACTTCCCTTTTGACCTAGATTCATTTCTTTTTCTCTTGTTCGTCTTTTGAAAATTTGAATATAGACGTTTTGTTTTGTCGATTGTAATTTCCCCGGCAGTTAGGACTACAGCTATTTAACACCACACCTAGATCGTATTTATACGCGTACAAAAATGTGTTAAACTTCAATGCTGAAAAATGTACTTGTTGTATACTATTAAATAATAACCGATTCACATCCTCATGTGTAAATTCAGTGCAAAGCAAACCACTGCCCGGTGGTCATATTGTCTATCGATTCAGGGTTTGTTTTCTAGATGTTAATTGAAACCATTTCGGAAAATGTTTATCATGATCAACAAGAAAAAGAAAAATCTTATGCGTAAATTCACATGAACTTTCTTTACCATCTTTCATTTATTAGTGGTATACAAATATTTTTACGTAAGTTTTGTTTTACTATCTACTTCAATTTCATGGAGATAAACCTTTCCGGAAATATCGGAATTACACATTTCGTTGTATATGCAAAGGAATAGCGATAGTTAAATGTTTTAAAACTGGACGCTATATTCGGGCCTTAAAATTTCATACCTCTTTTCATGGCATACGAGAAACAACTGAAAATCGACAGGACTTAAAGAAACTGGCTAAAGAATTGCATAACTCGAACCATTTATAACGGATATATCGGAAATGGCTGATGACACAAAAAGGTTTTGTGTTATAAATATATCTACATTTTTTATGTAGTACATTTTCGTCTATCGCTTACCGTTTTACCAGTTATACAAGATTATACATAATTCCTTCCAAATGAAGGGGCCTGGACAAGTTATTCCAGAAAATTCAAGATATAAAGCTTGTTTGTCATGCAAATATCTTTAATACTGATATTTTGATAAAAACTTTAGAAAAATAAGACATTTCAAAAGTTCCTCCATGTAAAAGGCAATTTGGGGCGGGGAAATTTTATTGAAAATCTTCGTGTTGTATCTTTGGAAGTTACTGAACTTAAATACCACTTTGGTGTAGATCCGATTTTTCGTTTTTGAGTTATGCTGTTCGCAGAAACACAGACAGACAGATACATGGACCTTTTTCTAAAAATGCTTATTTTGTATTCAGAGGTGTCAAAACATGTATTTCCTGTGAACTCTCAGTGTCGAATTTTTGGTACTCTACTTACTAGGTACATATTAGAGAAAGTAATAATCGTTAAAAACTTAAAGCTGGGGTAAAAACACCATCAGTTGTTTCTCAAAGCAATGTTATTGATATAACCATAATCAAAATCATTATAGCCATTTTTCAGAAAATAAAAAATTTCCAAACTGTACATGTAAAGGGTAGCTTGGAGTGGGTGATTGGAAGACACTGAACTTAAATATCAAGTTTGGTGTTTATCCGACTTTTCATTTTTGATTTAAGTTGTTCACAGACACCTACATGAACCTTTTTCTAAAAATGCATTTTTTGGATTCAGGGGGCCTCAAAATATGTATTTCTGATGCAATCTCTATATCGATTTTTTGGGTAGAATGCAGTCCTTCACCTACTAAGTACGTGGTAGAGAAGGTAAAAACGAATTTTTTAACGAATAGTTTGCAGAATAGATAGGAAAGTAAATTTCAGTGAGTAGAGAAACAGAGGTGCGCACTCAGATTATTTCCAAAAACATATATGGTGTAGCGTATCAGTGTAAGGGAATTATTTTTGTTTTAAGATTCGTCTTAAAAACTCACTTGAAATTTAATGCTCTACTCAAAATCTTGTATTTAATTTGTTTCAAACGGAATGTTTTAAAAACAATGAAGTCTTGTTTATAATATAATTTCAAACACGCTTGATGGGGCTTTAGTAAGATAAAGGACAATAGTAAGCATTTGTTACGTGATTTAAGCAGGCCAAATTTAAGCATTTTAAATATTAGATGTCTAACAGTTTGAAACTCCACGTTAACATTTAGCACCAAGGGTGGGTTTCACCAACAACGATAATCTTATTTAACCCGGATAAAAGGTGTAAAAACCGCGTTTTGGTAAAACAAACCAAACCTGGATAAAGCTTTACCGGTCATTTTTCCACCGTTTACGGATCCAAATCGAATGCCAAAAGAAAAATGGCAACGAGTTATGGATTTGGTTATGGAGAACAACAGATATGAAGGTAGCGATGATGAATATGTGCAGAGAGAATAGATCAGAGAGCGGAGCAAATATTATTTCAATGTGCCTACCTGTATTAAGATGTAAGATTTTGTGACGTGGCTCCGTCTCTCATAGCAACCCGCAGACTGCCTTGTATGCACTGCCTCTGTGTCGAGTGGCCAGCATTCTTGCTTTTAGGGTCCAGAGGTCCAGGGTTCGAATCCCGTTTAGGGTGTAGAATTGTTTTTTTAATTAGAATGTTTCCCCACCCGCCACAGAGTCTGGATGTAGGCATGTGGGAGTGTATAATACGTTTCAAGATAGAAATAATTGAGACCTAACGTTAAATAACCTACAGTAAACGAGCTGTTTCTCAAGTCAACGCCCCGATACGATTATAAAAATTATAGGGGGTTATACAAGTGAAATTTAAAAAAAACTGTCCTCTATTTCTGAAAAAAGAGCAAGATTTGGAATTCCTGTTTTAACATGTAAACAGTTAAGGATGGGGCAGTATTTTTAACACTTAAACGATATCAGTTTAATTATATAATAAAAAATATAATAACAACCTGCCTTAAAGCAATATGTGTATAATATATATAATGTATGTAACAGTCATTGTTTTATGTTTATTTTATTATGTGCATGTATAATAATGTTATGTGAATGTATTATGCAATTTAACAATGTACAGCTGTGAGAATAGAAGCAAGCTGCTTTCCTTAGCAAACAGAATTATAAAATAGAAGCCGAAAGTTGCTAACAATGAGGTAACCTTGAGGCAATAATGAATTGGAAAGTTTAATAAAGGCTTCTAGTAATTCTTGGAACAATAATGTAATATTTAAAACAGTTTATAAATAGCCAATCAGCAACTAGAAAAAGCTTAAGTTAAATAAAAGTATTCTATTGGAGTATGCTTAGCCAATCAGAGATTTAAAATAGGGAAAAAGTTCAAATTCAAGCGGCAGACGCTACAAAACAGCGTTCCCAACCAAACGCTAGAATACAGCGTATTCAGTGTGAGACATAATAAATTCATTACGGCGTGAGTAATATAACGTTTACGTGTTATAAAGTACAATTAACAATAATCTCACAGCTCTACAGTAGGATACATCAGTGAAGTGTTATTTAATCATGTGAAAGATTAATAAAACGAAGTTAAATACTATTATAATTTTTGTAAGCCTTCATTCTTTAGCCACACCAAGCCCTGCTAAGAGATACGTGTTTCTGCAAATTAATACTGACGCAGCCGAGGCAAACGCACATATATAATATTTAAATAAACATTAAATACAAAGTTGATTATTTTAAAAGTGGAGCGAAGGCCACCGGAAACTTTGTATTGTACGTGGGGCGAACACTCCAAGAAACATATCTGCCGCAATACGTGGTGCAATCACAACAAATAAACATTTTCAAGTTTGGCTCCCATACGTGGGGCTACAACAATCTCAAAGCAATTGCACTAATAAAGAAGATTTGTGCACAGAAGGATCTAACCTCTATTTCCCTACTCCATCGTGTACTGTCTCTCCCGGTACAGTTCACTGCTTGTTTACAGACCACAATTGTTTGTCTACTGTTTCATTCTCGACAAATTTATGGCACAATAAAATATAAGCGAACTTTCGGTTTCCATCTCCTCTCTTCCTTTCCACAGCCTACATGCTTGTATCTATGTCTTTATCAAACACCCTGTGTGACCGTACAATTAAGTGCATTAAATTATTTCACATATGATAGGCTAATTTCTGACCCAAAGATACCATTGTATTCATATGAGTGCAGGGTAGTTTGCAAACTGCAGAACTTCAAAAGCAGAACACCTTTGTCTATGCTTCAATCAAACGCAATTTTGATTTTCGACATGCACAGGAAAACGCGCCAAACGGAAGCAGCGGACAGCATTTCTCGCTTATTATGTATGAGAAATTGCTGGTTCGTATAACACGCATAAATCAAAGCTACGATTTCTTTACCTGGGTTTGCAAACTCGCGAAACGTGCTTCTATGTTCCAGCGATAAAGACGTATATCTAGGTTAACATAAACCACAAGAATACGAAAAATTATCGCTGTTGGTGAAACCGGCCCTTAATGGTGATAGATATGTTTATACCTCCTGTAGATGCAGGTTCTGCTAACTACAAGAGGTGTGGGGGAAGTACTTACGTGGAATAACCTTTAACGCGTCACTGAGCATCGCGACGTCTCCGCCTTGACACTGCGTGGGGAAGGACAGATGTCCCTCCGTGCAACAACTCACTATGTCGCCATTAATCTGAAGAAAAACAACAAAATAAGTTGATAACTAATTCCACTCTACATCCTCTTTTCTCTGCTCAAGAATAAGAGAGACGTAGGATCGAACAAAGGACTGCTGTTATTAATTTCGTACATTTAAGGGTAGATTAAAAGTCGACAAGTTAAATCTGCTAAATTCATAACCCATTGTCTCAGAAATTAATTAAGATATCAGATTGAAATGTTTACGGGATGTAGATGCTTGCCTTTTAAGTTCACTAATCCACTTTCACCCAATAAGCTTGTTTATTAAGAGAGATATTATATTACTTTCTCTACTACGTATAGTAAGTAGGGGAAGTATTGTATTCCACCCAAAAATTCGATACCGAGATTTCGCCGGAAATACATGTTTTGAGACCCTCTGAATCCAAAAAAGAGCATTTTTGGAAATATGTCCGTGTGTGTGTCTGTGTGTCTGTGAACAGCATAACTAAGAAACGAACATTCGGATGATCACCAAACTTGGTATTTAGGTTAAGTATCTTCCAGAGATGCGACACGACGGTTTTCAAGAAAATCCCCCACCCCAGATTACCCTTTTCAGGGAACATTTTTCGAAAATCTTAATTTTCTCAAAAATGGCTCTAACGATTTTCATTAAAGTATCGTATGTTTAAGATATTTTCAAGACAAATAAAATGTATATTTTGAATTTTCTGGGAATGTCTCCAAAAGTATTCTTCATTGTGAATGACTTTTGCATAACTGGTAAACCATAAGAAATAGACAAACTTTTACTACACAAAAAATGTAGATCGTGTTAAAATACACAACTTATGTCATGTGCATTTGTTTTGTTGAGTGAACCGTTTTCGAGATATTGCTTGTTATTCCCTTAAATTTTTCAATACTTATTTTCTTAAATGGAAATTCGTTATTCATTTTTTTTGTCTTGGATATGCAAAGAGTATTAAACTGTGGCAAAGAGAATGGTGCTGGGCATAGCAACCAGTTATTAAGAGATATTCCTATGCTTAAAGGCTATGTATTTTTACTTTCTCTACTACGTATAATAAGTAGGGGAAATATTGCATTCCACCCAAAAATTCGATACCGAGATTTCACCGGAAATACATGTTTTGAGACCTCCTGAATCCAAAAAAAGCATTTTTGGAAACATGTCCGTGTGTGTGTCTGTGTGTGTGTGTGTGTGTGTGTGTGTGTGTGTGTGTCTGTGTGTGTGTCTGTGTGTGTGTGTGTCTGTGAACAGCATAACTCAAAAACGAACAGTCGGATAAACACCAAACTTGGTATTTAGGTTCAGTATCTTCCAGCGATGCGACACTAAGGTTTTCAAAAAAATACCCCCACCCCAGACTACCCTTTACATGGAACATTTTTCGGAAATTTTAATTTTCTCAAAAATGGCTCTAACGATTTTGATGAAAACATTATATGTTTAAGATAATGTCATGAGAAATGAAATGTATATCTCGAATTTTCTGGAAATATCTCCAAAAGTATTCTTCATTGTGAACGACTTTTGCATAACTGGTAAACCATAAGAGATAGACAAAATTTTACTACACAAAAAATGTAGATCGCGTTAAAATACACAACTTATGTCATATACATTTCTTTTGTTGAGTGAACTGTTTTCGAGATATTGCTTGTTATTTCCTTAAATTTTCCAATACTTATACTTTTTCTCAAATTCGTTATTAACTACTTTCTCTACTAGGTATAGTAAGTAGGGGAAGTATTGCATTCCACCCAAAAATTCGATACCGAGATTTCACCGGAAATACATGTTTTGAGACCTCCTGAATCCAAAAAAAGAATTTTTGGAAACATGTCCGTGTGTGTGCATGTGTGTGTGTGTGTGTCTGTGTGTGTGTCTGTGTGTGTGTGTCTGTGAACAGCATAACTCAAAAACTAACAGTCGGATAAACACCAAACTTGGTATTTACGTTCAGTATCTTCCAGAGATGCGACGCAAAGATTTTCAAGAAAATCCCCCCACCCCAGACTACCCTTTACATGGAACATTTTTCGAAAATTTTAATTTTCTCAAAAATGGCTCTAACGATTTGATGAAAATATCATATGTTTAAGATAATGTCATGAGAAATGAAATGTATATCTCGAAATTTCTGGGAATGTCTCCAAAAGTATTCTTCATTATGAACGACTTTTGCATAACTGGTATACCATAAGAGAGAGACAAAATTTTACTACACAAAAAATGTAGATCGCGTTAAAATACACAACTTATATCATATACATTTTTTTTGTTGAGTGAACCGTTTTCGAGATATTGCTTGTTATTTCCTTAAATTTTCCAATACTTATACTTTTTCTCAAATTCGTTATTCATTTTTTTATGTCCTGGACATGCAAAGAGAATGGAATGCGCCACATAGCAACCAGCGATAAAATATTTGACTATCGCTTAAAAGCTACCATATTCCCCTTGCATCTACAAGAAAATTACCAATAAGTTTGACATCTCGATATCTCGATTAATATGAAGCATATGGAGAATAGGCGTTTGTAAAAATAGATTGTACAAGAGTAGAGAAAGTCATGTGAGTGTAACACATCAGATTTTTTTTTGTCCTGGACATGCAAAGAGAATGGAATGCGCCACATAGCAACCAGCGTTAAAATATTTGACTATCGCTTAAAAGCTACCATATTCCCTTTGCATCTACAAGAAAATTACCAATAAGATTGACAACTCGATATCTCGATTAACATGAAGCATATGGAGAATAGGCGTTTGTAAAAATAGTTTGTACAAGAGTAGAGAAAGTCATGTGAGTGTAACACATCAGATTTTTATATTGCCGTTGCAAATACAAAACAAGGGGAACATAGTACGCCTTAAGAGATAGTCAAATATTTTTAGAACTGGTCGCTATGTGTAAAATGTAATTCTCTTTGTCAAAAGATCGTTTCTGTAAATGTTTATCTCGATTAATATGAAATAAATGCAGAATAAGAGTTTGTAGAAATAGTTTGTATAAGATTAGAGAAAGTCATGTGAGTGTAACACAGATTTTGTTTAAACTTTATCTGCAATTATTTCTTTTAAATAACCAGGCATCTTGTTAACACCAAAGTAGATCCACAACAGCACTAAGAGATTGTTTTTATCATTCTAAAATTTAATTTAGGTATCTTTAATAGTTTCTGAGAAAACGAGTGATTTATACCAGAAAATATATTCACAGAAAAAGCAGTTCAAAACAAAAATGGATAAAAAACCTAGCATACATTTGCAAATAAAGAAACCACATGGCTTGAGTACACAGACTTTGTCATACTTATAGGTATAGACTATACAGCGGAGGGGATACCTAACGGTCTGGATGAATTAAAGGAACCACAGGAGGCTACAGGCTGCAGGTAGACAGGACAAGGCACGCGGTGGTACCTAACAGTTCAAGGCCTGAAGACCCGTCCCACTGCTGGAGCTGCCTAGAGACGGCGATGAACGACCCCTCGACCAAGCAGCCCTCTAGTGTCCCCGGGGCGTACTCTTTCCTTTGAGCAAGTATTTGCGCCATCTGCCCGGCACTGCCAAACGCTACGAAACCTAGAAGCACACTTGAAAGATGAGAAGGAAGCGGAATGAAAGGGAAAAGATAGAAAGGAAACCGACAAGGGAAAACTACGAAAAACCCAAGATCAGAGTGGGCGGTCGAGGGAATCGAACCCAGTGCCTCCCTTATGCGAACCTCACACGTTACCGAGGAGTCAACTCGCTCGGTGTTTCATTTATGTAGGCAGCTTTAATTTCTGTGCTCATTGATTTTAGAAACAACTTCTGGTTTTTACTGATTTTCATCTGCAAACGCATTCACATTTATATTTCCAGATTCTGCGGAAGGCAGGGAATGATTCTAATTAAAGAAAAAATCCCCCACCCCACTCGGGAATTAAACACGGGAGCCAGAAAAGCCAGAACGCTGACCACTCGACTACAGAGGCAGTCTCACAAAACATTATTCTTTAGCAACGAGCAATCATTGACTACATGCAACGAGTAAATTGTTTTATACTTAACTACGCTGCCAAGTGCTTCAGAGGTTTGCTCAGATACTGTATGGCAGTCACGTTTTATATAACTTGAAAGTAATTTTAGCATATTTCAGCAAAAGCGTTTCTGCCAAAAGCAGCTTTGTGATATAAATATGATCCTCAGACTAAAAGTGAGGGAAAATAACTTAAAGCTTAAACAGGACGTTTTTGCGGATAATGGACCTTTTTAAAACAACTTTACTTGCAGCAGCCATTACAGTTGTTCATATTGCTATTTGTCATACTTAGAGAATTAAGAATTATTTGAGAAGAGAACTGTTGAAGTTATAATGTGGAGTTATATGTATAATTTCTTATTTCAGTTCTCTGTTATGAACAAGAGCTACCTAAGTTTTACATAACATAGTTTTATGCAATCACGTAACTATAAGAAGGCTGTTATGTAAATCGTATGTATTCAAATCGTATCTGGTTTTTTTTTTTATGTAATTCTTACCATTAAAATTTTGTCTAGAAGCAAAGCGTAAGAAACATATTGAAACAATAGATATATTATTCGTGTTTACGTTTTCGACATTCATTTTAATGGAATTGCTAATAAATAAACAACTAAATAAAGAAAAGCGTTGGAAACGTTTTCTATGAAATCATGATACAAAACTCTAATCCAAATAATCTTATTGCTTTCTCTACCACGTACATAGGTAGAGAAGGTATTACATTAAACCTAAAAATAGATATCTATATTTTACGGGAAATGCATGTTTTGGGGCACCTTGAATCCAAATAAAGCATTTATAGAAAAATGTCTGTGCGTGTATGTGTTTGTGAACAACCATAACTCAAAACGAAAAGTCGGATAATTACCTTACTTAGTATTTAGGTTCAGTATCTTCCAAAGATGGGACAGGAAGATTTTCAAGAAAATTCTCTCACCTCAAACTACATTTACATGGAACATGTTTCGAAAATACTAATTTTGTAAAAAATGGCTGTAACGATATTGATAAAAATGCACTATATTAAAGATATTTATATGAAAAATAAAACATATATCTTGAATTTTCTGGGAATAACCTGTGAAGTCCACTTTATTCGGAAGAAATTTTGTATAATCTTGTATAACTGACCAAGTGTTATAAATACCAGCGAGAAAACCTGTCTCCTAAGTTTTGGGCTGCTGATTTGGAAAGGGATTTGAGGAGAATAGGAATGGGGTCAGTATAGCAAAGATTTGAAACAAATGATAAAAACATATGGAAAGGTGTCAAAAGAAGACTGAGACATCAACCCACAGGAAATACAATCAGATTGTAAAATTAAACCTTCTCTCAGTCTAGCAAATGAAATAAAATTGAATTGAGGTAAAGAGGCATATATACTTAACTTAGGAAGCAAGAAAAGACCAGGAATGACATGGTTTAAACTCGGGGACAGGAGGGCACAGAAACTGACTGACGATTCTGGCATTCTCTGATTTGGATGAGGACAGGGTACATAGTTTGACGGAATGTGCACAGTGGGAGAACCAGCGAACAATTAAACTCAAAGAAAAACTCGTAAGTCCGTCAAGAATGAGATTGCCATGCTGGGAGCTACTGCCTGACCAGAGGAACTGACAAAACATGGGAAATTTCTTGGCTAAAGTGAGCGAAGCTAGGTTAAATTTGTTCAGTTAGTCAAAGGTAATTTATTCCATTTTCCTTTTTCTTGTTGTTTTTGTTTTGTTTTCTTTTTCTGTAGTTTATTTTGTCACCATACTTTGTATCTTAAGTATGCATGTACGGTCAATTACCCATGCACTAAATACTTGTATAATAACTTCAGTAATTTGAAACCAATAAAGATATCTTATCTATCTAGTATACAAAAATGTAGCTTTCTTTAAAATATAAAATTTGTTTGAAATAACCTTTTTGTAGTATCAGCCACTTCTGAGATAACCATTTCCATTATTAATGGTTCGAATTGTTCAATAGTTAGCCGTTCTTTTAAAGTCTTATCGACTTTCAGTTGTTTCTCACATATTATGGAAAGAGAATGGAATTTTAAGGCCAGGGTATAGCGTCCAGTTCTTAAACATTTGACTATTGCTGTTCTCTTTGTACCTATAACGAAATGTATATTGTAGCTATTTCTGCAAAGGTTTATTTGGATTAAAATGTAGTAGATAGATGTCTGACCCCAGGCATTGGCTTGTACGTCTTGGGGTGTGTAAGTCCTACATAAGGAGGGTGAACAGGTGCACAAGACTTTTTGTCTATTGCTTAACGTTTACCGGTTATGCAAGATTATACAACGGTTCTTCCGAATGAAGAGGACTTTCTAGGCTATTCCGAAACTTCAAGATATACATTTTATTTGTCATGTAAATATCTTTAATATATGGTATTTTAATAAACATCGTTAGAGCTTTTTCTTTTAGAAAATCAAAATTTTCAATAAGTGTTTCATATAAAGGGTAGTTGGGTAGGAGAATTTTCTTGAAAATCTTTGTGTCACATCCTTGGAAGATACTGAACTCAAATACCAATTTTCGTATTTATCCGACTTTTCGTTTTTGAGTTATGCGGGTCACACACACATTCATAAGGGAATGCTTTCAAAAGTGCTTTATTTGTATTTCCGGTGAAATCTCGGTATCAAAATTTTGGATGGAATGCAATACCTTCTCTACCTACTACGTACGTGTTAGAGAAAGTAAAAAGGGATACTATCTAAAAAAGTTTCTGTAAAATCCAGGCGTTCGAACTTGCCAAGCGGATCTATTGAGAACGGTTCAAAAGAACATGATAAATACCAAAACATGCAACATGACAAAAGCTGCATATTTTCACTTATCAGTTCTGGAAATCTTATCTTTCCTGTAGGATAAGGATGGGGCAAACGAGCATTTCCTAGCAAATATAGGATGTTTGTTTCCTTTGTTTGTAGTCCCATTTCCGACATTGTGGTTTCTTAAAGTGCACTGTGGCTGCAGCGCTCTAGGAATGATAAAAAAATTGATATTCTACATTCACACGACTTTATCTAGCCTCTGTTGTTTATTACTTTCTCTACTACGTATAGTAAGTAGGGGAAGTATTTATTCCGCCCAAGAATTCGATACCGAGTTTTCACCGGAAATACATGTTTTGAGACCCCCAGAATCCAAAAAAAAGCATTTTTAGAAACATGACCGTGTGTGTCTGTGTGTGTGTCTGTGAACAGCATAACTCAGAAACGAACAGTGATAAACACCAAACTTGGTATTTAGTTTCAGTATCTTCCAGAGATGGGACACGAAGGTTTCCAAGAAAATCCCTCCACCCCAGATTACCACTTTATATGGAACATTTTTCGAAAATTTTAATTTTCTCAAAAACGCCTCTAACGATTTTGATTAAAATATCATATATTTAAAATATTTTTATGACAAATGAAATGTATATTTTGAATTTTCTGGGACTGTCTCCAAAAGTATTCTTCATTCTGAACGACTTTTGCATAACTGGTAAACCATAGGAGATAGACAAAATTTTACTACACAAAAAATGTAGATCGCGTTAAAATACACAATTTATGTTATATACATTGTTTTGTTGAGTGAACCATTTTCGAGATATTGCTTGTTATTCCCTTAAATTTTTCAACACTTATTTTCTCAAATGGGAATTAGTTATTCATTTTTTTTTGTCTTGGTTATGCAAAGGGTATTAATCTGTTGCAAAGAGAATGGTGCTGCGCATAGCAACCAGTTATTAAGAGATATGCCTATGCTTAAAGGCTCCTGTATTTCTATATTGCCCTTGCAAATACAAAACAAGGGGAACATAGTACACCTTAAGCGATAGTCAAATATTTTTAGAACTGGTCGCTATGTGTAAAATGTAATTCTCTTTGCATGTCAAAAGATCGTTTCTGCAAATGTTTATCTCGATTAATATGAAATAAATGAAGAATATGAGTTTGTAAAAATAGGTTGTATAAGTGTAGAGAAAGTCATGTGAGTGTAAGACATCAGCTTTTTTTCTTAACTATAGTAGCTTTTGTTTAAAATTTATCTGCAATTATTTCTTTTAAATAATCAGGCATCTTGTTAACACCAAAGTATATCTACAACAGCATTAAGAGATTGTTTTTATCGTTCTAAAATTTAATTTAGCTATCTTTAATAGTTTCTGAGAAAACGACTCATTTATACCAGAAAATCTATTCATAGAAAAAGCAATTCAAAACAAAAATGGATAAAAAAACCTAGCATACATTTGCAAAGAAAGCAACCACATGGCTTGAGTACACAGACTTTGTCATACCTAGCGGTCTGGATGAATTAAAGGAACCACAGGAGGCTACAGGCCGCAGGTAGACAGGACAAGGCACGCGGTGGTACCTAACAGTTAAAGGCCTGAAGACCCGTCCCACTGCTTGGAGCTACCTAGAGGCGGCGATGAACGACCCATCGACCAAGCAGCCCTCTAGTGTCCCCGGGGCGTACTCTTTCCTTTGAGCAAGTATTTGTGCCATCTGCCCGGCACTGCCAAACGCTACGAAACCTAGAAGCACACTTAAAAGATGAGAAGGAAGCGGGATGAAAGGTAAAAGATGGAAAGGAAACCGACAAGGGAAAACTACAAAAAACCCAAGATCGGAGTGGGCGGTCGAGGGAATCGATTGCGCCGGGACGGCTGTAGACAAAGATTACAGCAAGTGGCTGGCTAAGTTAAGCAGCATCGAGCTCGCTCACCGACTGGTCGCTTGTCCGCTCAGGCGGTATACTCGGGCGACCTTTTCTGGCTCCTGTAATCTTTGTTTACAGCCGTCCCTGTGCGATATTGATTTCTTCGTCAACATCCGTGGACAAGTGGTACCGTGCTAGCCTCTAGTTCCCAAGGTCACGGGTTCAAACCCGGCGGAGGGCGATGGATATTTTCGGGCGTAAAAATCCTTAGCATGGCTTCCTTCGGAAGGGAAGTAAAGCCGGTGGTCCCGTGTCGTAGATTTACGGCACGTAAAGAACCTCAAGCCTGATAAAGAGGCCTCTGAGCAAAATTACCGATCTTTCACGCTAAGAACCATAGTAGTTAAAGAGCGTCCATAAATAAAACTCAATTTTAAGAGGGAATCGAACCCAGTGCCTCCCTTATGCGAACCTCACACGTTACCGAGGAGTCAACTCGCTCGGTGTTTCATTTATGTAGGCAGCTTTAATTTCTGTGCTCATTGATTTTAGAAACAACTTCTGGTTTTTACTGATTTTCATCTGCAAACGCATTCACATTTATATTTCCAGATTCTGCGGAAGGCAGGGAATGATTCTAATTAAAGAAAAAATCCCCCACCCCACTCGGGAATTAAACACGGGAGCCAGAAAAGCCAGAACGCTGACCATTCGACTACAGAGGCAGTCTCACAAAACATTATTCTTTAGCAACGAGCAATCATTGACTACATGCAACGAGTAAATTGTTTTATACTTAACTACGCTGGTAAGTGCTTCAGAGTTTTGCTCAGTTACTGTATGGCAGTCACGTTTTATATAACTTGAAAGTAGTTTTAGCATATTTCAGCAAAAGCGTTTCTGCCAAAAGCAGCTTTGTGATATAAATATGATCCTCAGACTAAAAGTGAGGGAAAATAGCTAAAAGCTTATACAGGACGTTTTTGCGGATAATGGACCTTTTTAAAACAACTTTACTTGCAGCAGCCATTACAGTTGTTCATATTGCTATTTGTCATACTTAGAGAATTAAGAATTATTTGAGAAGAGAACTGTTGAAATTATAATGTGGAGCTATAAGTATAATTTCTTATTTCAGTTCTCTGTTATGAACAAGAGCTATCTAAGTTTTACATAACACAGTTTTATCAATCACGTAACTATAAGAACGCTGTTATGTAAATCGTATGTATTCAAATCGTATCTAAATGGTTTTTTACGTAATTCTTACATTATAATTTGTCTAGAAGCAAAGCGTAAGAAACATATTGAAACAATAGATATATTATTCGTGTTTACGTTTTCGACATTCATTTTAATGGAATTGCTAATAAATAAACAACTAAATAAAGAAAAGCGTATATGCCTTGGAAATGTTTTCTATGAAATCATGATACAAAACGATAATCCAAATAATCCTATTACTTTCTCTACCACGTACATAGGTAGAGAAGGTATTAGATTCCACCTAAAAAATAGATACCTAGATTTTACGGGAAATGCATGATTTGGGGCACCTTGAATTCAAATAAAACATTTTTAAAAAAAGTTCTGTGTGCGTGTGTGTATATCTGAACAACGTAACTCAAAACGAAAAGTCGGATAATTACCAAACTTAGTATTTAGGTTCAGTACCTTCCAAAGATGGGACAGGAAGATTTTCAAGAAAATTCCCCCACCCCAAACTACATTTACATGGAACATTTTTCGAAAATATTAATTTTGTAAAAATGGCTCTAACGATTTCGATAAAAATGCCATATATTAAAGATATTTATATGAAAAATAAAACATATATCTTGAATTTTCTGGGAATAACCTGTGAAGTCCACTTTATTCGGAAGAAATTTTGTATAATCTTGTATAACTGACCAAATGTTATAAATACCAGCGAGAAAATCTGTCTCCTAAGTTTTGGGCAGCTGATTTGAAAAGGGGTTTGAGGAGAATAGGAATGGGGTCAGTATGACAAAGAGCTGAAACAAATGACAAAAACATATGGAAAGGTGTCAAAAGAAGACTAAGAGACATCAACCAACAGGAAATAGAATCAGATTGTAAAATTAAACTTTCTCTCAGTCTAGCAAATGAAATAAAATTGAATTGGGGTAAAGACGCATATATACTTAACTTAGGAAGCAAGAAAAGACCAGGAATGACATGATTTAAACTGGGGGGGGGGCTGGAGGGGACAGAAATTGACTGACGATTCTGGCAGGAGAAGCTGCCCATTCTGTAATTTGGATGAGGGCTGGGTACATATTTTGACGGAATGTGCACAGTGGGAGAACCAGCGAACAATTAAACTCAAAGAAAAACTCTTAAGTCCGGCCAGAATGAGATTGGCATTTTGGGCGCTACTGCCTGACCAGAGGAACTGGTAAAACATGGGCAATTTCTTGGCTAAAGTGCGCGAAGCTAGGTCAAATTTGTTCAGTTAGTCAAAGGCAATTTATCTCTATTTTCCTTTTTATCGTTATTTTGGTATTGTTTTCTTTTTCTGTAGTTTATTTTGTCACATACCTTGTATCTTAAATATGCATGTACGGTCAAGGACCCATGAACTAAATACTTGTATAATAACTTCAGTAATTTGAAACCAATAAAGATATCTTATCTATCTAGTATACAAAAATGTAGCTTTCTTTAAAATATAAAATTTGTTTGAAATAACCTTTTTGTGGTATCAGCCACTTCTGAGATAACCATTTCCATTATTAATGGTTCGAATTGTTCAATAGTTAGCCGTTCTTTTAAAGTCTTATCGATTTTCAGTTGTTTCTCACGATATTATGGAAAGAGAATGGAATTTTAAGGCCAGGGTATAGCGTCCAGTTCTTAAACATTTGACGATTGCTGTTCTCTTTGTACCTATAACGAAATATATATTGTAGCTATTTCTGCAAAGGTTTATTTGGATTAAAATGTAGTAGATAGTTGTCTGACCCCAGGCATTGGCTTGTACGTCCTGGGGTGTGTAAGTCCTACATAAGGAGGGTGAACAGGTGCACAAGGCTTTTTGTCTATTGCTTAACGTTTACCGGTTATGCAAGATTATACAACGGTTCTTCCGAATGAAGAGGACTTTCTAGGCTATTCCCAGAAACTTCAAGATATACATTTTATTTGTCATGTAAATATCTTTAATATATGGTATTTTAATAAAAATCGTTAGAGCATTTTCTTTTAGAAAATCAAAATTTTCAATAAGTGTTTCATATAAAGGGTAGTTGGGGTAGGGGAATTTTCTTGCAAATGTTCGTGTCGCGTCCTTGGAAGATACTGAACTCAAATACCAATTTTGGTATTTATCCGACTTTTCGTTTTTAAGTTATGAGGGTCACACACACATACATAAGGGCATGCTTTCAATAGTGCTTTATTTGAATTCAGGGGGCCTCAACACATGTATTTCCGGTGAAATCTCGGTATCAAAATTTTGGATACAATGCAATACCTTCTCTAGCTACTATATACGTGTTAGAGAAAGGAAAAAGGGATACTATCACAAAAAGTTTCAATAAAATCCAGCCGTTCGAACTTGCCAAGCGGATCTTTAGAGAACGGTTCAAAAGAACATGATAAATACCAAAACACGCAACATGACAAAAGCTGCATATTTTCATTATCAGTTCTGGAAATCTTATCTTTCTTGTAGGATAAGGATGGGGCAAACGAGCATCTCCTAGCAAATATAGGATGTTTGTTTCCTTTGTTTGTAGTCCCATTTCCGACATTGTGGTTTCTTAAAGTGCACTGTGGCTGCAGCGCTCTAGGAATGATAAAAAAATTGATATTCTACATTCACACGACTTTATCTAGCCTCTGTTGTTTATTACTTTCTCTACTACGTATAGCAAGTAGGGGAAGTATTGTATTCCACCCAAACATTTGTTAGCGAGATTTCACCGGAAATACATGTTTTGAGGCCCCCTGAATCCAAAATAAGCATTTTTGGAAACATGTCCGTGTGTGTGTCTGTGAACAGCATAACTTGGAAACGAACAGTCAGATAAACACCAAACTTGGTATTTAGGTTCACTATCTTCCAAAGATGCGACACGAAGGTTTCCAAGAAAATACCCCCACCCCAAATTACCCTTTATATGGAACATTTTTCGAAAATTTTAATTTTCTCAAAAACGGTTCTAACGATTTTGATTAAAATATCATATGTTTAAGATATTTTTATGACAAATGAAATGTATATCTTGAATTTTCTGGGAATGTCTCCAAAAGTATTCTTCATTGTGAACGACTTTTGCATAACTGGTAAACCATGAGATAGAAAAAATTTTACTACACAAAAAATGTAGATCGCGTTAAAATACACAATTTATGTCATATACATTGTTTTGTTGAGTGAATCATTTTCGAGCTATTGCTTGTTATTCCCTTAAACTTTCCAATACTTATACTTTTTCTCAAATTCGTTATTCATTTTTTTTGTCCTGGTAATGCAAAGAGAATGGAATACTCCACATAGCAACCGGTTCTTAAAATATTTGTCTATCGCTTAAAGTCTACTAATTCCCCTTGCATCTACAAGAAAATTAGCAATAAGGTTAACATCTTGATATTTCGATTAGCATGATGCATATGCGGAATAAGTGTTTGTAAAAATAGTTTGTACAAGAGTAGAGAAAGTCATGTGAGTGTAACACATCAGACTTTTCACCATAATCTACTTCAAAACTTTTGTCAATAGAGCGTCATTTGTTTTGTTTACACTAACTTGAAAATTGTGTGTCAACAAAAACATGGAATTAACTCGTGAAAATGTTCGTGCAATGATTTATTACTACTTTCGACGTGAATTATTAAGACAAGAGTGCATCGATCAACTAACTTCCGCATTTGGCGACGAAGCTCCATCCTTTGCGACTGTGAAACGCTGGTATAAAAAATTTAATCGTGGCCGACGTTCGCTCAATGATGAAGTTCGTGAAGGTCGTCCAAAATCAGTTGTTGTGCCAGAAAACATTGATACTGTACAAAAACTAATAATGAAAGATCGTCATCGATATATTGTGAGACTGAGGCAACCCTAGGCATTAGTTCCACCAGCATATATAAAATATTGCATGATTATTTAGCCGTGAAAAAGGTTTGCTCTCGTTGGATCCCACATGATTTGACGCAATCTCAAAAAGATGCTCGTGTCGATTGGTGTACAAAAATGCTCAAGAAATACAGTGGCAGTACCTCAAAAGACGTATATAAGATTATAACAGGTGACGAATCATGGATCTATGCGTATGAGCCGGAACGTAAACAGCAGTCGACTGTATGGGTGTTTCAAGATGAAGCAAATCCAACAAAAGTTGTTCGCACTCGAAGCACTTCGAAGCAAATGGTCGCCTGCTTTTTCAGCAAAACTGGCTATGTGGCAACAGTGCCTTTATAGGAACGTAAAACGGTCAATGCCGAATGGTACACAACCATTTGTTTGCCAGAAGTCTTCGGTAAAGTAAGGAAAACCAACAAGAACCGTAGGATCGTTCTTCATCAAGACAATGCGAGCGCACACACATCTCGCAAAACAACAGGGTATTTGAAGGCTCAAAAAATCGAATTGTTGGATCATCCGCCATACAGTCCTGATTTGGCACCCAATGACTTCTTTTTGTTCCCGAACATCAAGAATAAATTGCGAGGACAACGATTTTCGTCGGCAGAAGAAGCCGTTGATACCTTCAAAAACCATGTTTTGGAGGTGTCTCAAGAAGACTGGAATAAATGCTTTGACAAATGGTTCAAACGGATGCAAAAGTGTATTGATCATAAAGGAGAATGTTTTGAAAAACAATAAAGCAGTTTTCAATCAGAAATTACTTTGTTTTAATTATTAGGCTCAAAATATAAATAGTGCCCTTCCTATGTACAAGGGGAGTAGATGAGAGTGACCCGATATTCAAATCTTTAAAAATTGGGTCGCTACATATGGCTTTCCATAATGCCCCAAGAAATAAAATAATAGCCACAATGTCTAAAAATACAATTCATAAAATTCAAACAATAACAATGCATATCTCGGAAATGGCTGATGCCACGATAAAAGTTATTTGAAATAAATTGCGTGTTTTAAAGGTCTACATTTTTTGGTGAAGTAAGTTTTTCTCTATCTTTCACAGCTTATCAGTTTCACGGAATTATACAACATTCATTCCGAATGAAGAGGACTTCATAGGCTATTTACATAAAATAATAGATGTGCTTTTTATTGGACATACAAATCCACGTGTATTAGCATATGGTATTTTAATTTAAATCGTTAGAGCCATTTTGGATTGATATTTGGACACTTCAAAGGTGTTTACTTACGGTATTATTTTTTCCAGGAAAAAATATGTTACACAAACTCTAATCTTTAATTTTGAATAACTATGTTCTATAAATAACATGCACATTTAAAAGCTTAAACCCCACAAATGTCAATCACATGCGTCATTTCAGATGAGACTCGCGTTTTTAGTTTTTGAAAATTATTTTCTTGGAAATTTAACTATATAGGACCATGGCAATTCATTTATGTATGCTGTTGTTATGTTGAACACAATCTGTGTTAAAATTTCAGCTTAAATGCTTAAAATTGTTTAGGAATTTCAGTACTACATACTTTTAAAATATCCTAAATTATAATACGCCCGCTCGATTATGTATATAAGAATAGTGAGGAAAATTGGCATAGCTATTAAATATTCATCCTATTGAAGGTTTTCAAATAAAAAAGTTAAAAAGGAAAAAAAAATAAGTAGGCTATTTGGATACTTTGCCCTCGAGCCCAATTATAACCCCCTCCTTCGAGAAAAGTACTTAAATCTGTAATGTACCTAACATTACGTAAATTCCTAACCTTTAGGTACATAATATTGTATGCACTAACATGCGTATATAAAACATTATATATAAAATTGTATGCCTAATACATGGAGGTTAATGTTAATCGATTCAGCCGTACTTTAAAAGCAATTGTTTGGCCTTAGAGTAGTGCATATACACGTAACCTCAGGTATTTAGCTAGTATATATACTAATATAATATACCATAATACAATATATATTTTTAATGCATACAAATATTGCAGAATATATAAGCAGAGGAAGAACTGTATTCAACCCAAAAACTGCATGTTGAGACTCATCGGAAATGCATTTTTGAGAACCGTGAATAAAAAGAGAATTTTTACAAAGAGGTGTATATGTATGCGTGTGTGTGTCTGTCACATAACTCAAAAATGAAATTATCTGTATTTAAGTTCAGCATCCTCCAAGGAAAAAATATGCATATTTTCAAGGAAATTCCGAAGTCAAACTACCCTTTACATGGAAAATGTATTTATTTTCTGAAAAATGGCTCTAATGACTTTAATTAAAATATCACGTATTTAAGGTATTTGTATGATTATTAAAATGTATATCTAGAGCTTTCTATGAATAACTTGTGAAATCCTCTTTATTTTGAATGAGTTTTGTATACTTTTTATAGCGGATATCATAAGAGATAGCCAAAAACTTACTACACAAAAATGCAGATCTCAACAAAACATACACTATAATTTATTTGTGGCATTAACCATTTCCAAGATTTTCTTTGATACTCTGGTTTGAATTTTTAAATAATTATACTTTTTTTTTCAAACCTTTTAAGGATTTGAATATTGCTTTATTGTGTATTATATATATAAAATGTGTGTGTAGAGGAGAATTTAATAATTTATATGAATAAGGATTAAGATATAAATATAAAACTTACACGTATATATTTATAAACATAGCATACAATACAGAAACATATACCATACCAACAAATGTGGGAATTATACAAATATAAACAGGAACAAATACACAAACACAAACAAGATAGAGCAATGAGAGAAGAAAATTAATTAAACAACAAGTTATGTAGGGGTAATAAAGGAAATAAAAAGTGTACTGCTTATCAGTACAATATTTGCCGGATATTGACGTTTTAGTAGTTTAGAAATTAAATAGTTTACATAAATAATTAGTTTACAAGACTATTTAGAAAAAATTTACTATTAGTAGTAACTTCCCAGTTAACCGAATATTGCTGCATTCCAGCAAATAGTAAGTTCAATGGTAAGTGTGTTACCCATTTGTAATAATTTTTTAGCTTTAGTTATTCTTACTTTCTCTACTACGTAGTAGTAAGTATTCCACCCAAAAATTCGATACCGAGATTTCACCGGAAATATATGTTTTCAGACCTCCTGAATCCAAAAAATGTTTTTTTTGAAACATGTCCTTGTGTGTGTCTGTATGTCTGTTAACAGCATAAGTCAAAAACGAACAGTCGGATAAACACCGAACTTGGTATTTATGTTCAGTATCTTCCAGAGATGCGACACGAAGGTTTTCAAGAAAATCCCCCTACCCCAGATTACCCTTTATATGGAGCATTTTTCGAAAATTTAAATTTTCTCAAAAATGGCTCTAAAGATTTTGATTAAAATATCATATGTTTAAGATATTTTCATGACAAATGAAATGTATATCTCGAATTTTCTGGGAATGTCTCCAAAAGTATTCTTCATTGTGAACGACTTTTGCATAACTGGTAAACCATAAGAGATAGACAAAAGTTTACTACACAAAAATGTAAATCGCGATAAAATACACAATTTATGTCATATATTTTTTTGTTGAGTGAACCATTTTCGAGATATTGCTTGTTATCCCCTTAATTTTTCCAATACTTATACTTTTGTCTCATACTCGTTATTCATTTTTTTGTCCTGGTAATGCAAAGAGAATGGAATACTGCACATAGCAACCAGCTCTTAAGATATTTGACTATCGCTTAAAGCCTACCAATTCCCCTTGTATCTACAAGAAAATTAGCAATAAGACTAACATCTCGATATCTCGACTAACATGAAGCATATGGGGAATAAGCGTTTGTAAAAATAGTTTGTACAGGAGTAGAGAAAGTCATGTGAGTGTAGCACATCAGATTTTTATTTTATATTATTATTTTATTATTGTTTTGTTTTAGTTTATTCCTATTAATTGTTACCTATGTATAAGCAAAATCTTAAAAATAATATTTAGCATAATAATTTTTGAAGTTGAGTTACAAAGTAAAAGTTTGCAATGTACGCACCGGTGTAGGGAATAAGTACTGGGACAGAATATTTCAGATTTTTAAAATTTATGTATGTATTTATCATCTATCATCATGATGTAGATAGAAGAATAATCTTTAATGGGAATTGTTAGTAGAAGAATGTTTGGAGAAAGACATGCTGTATTTTTGCCGCGTAATTCAAATTCACCTCCAGATAATATGATTGCGCCTTTAACAAACCATGAATAAATCACCGAAAGCCGCGTTTATCCCTCAAAATTGTCAACTGGTTCAGCTACTGCCCTGCCCCACAAACGTCGCTTGATTCCACAACAGCTCATTCCTCACAATTATAACCCATTTCACCAACACCTCCTACCTCATTCATCACAATTATTACCCAGTTGAGCAGTGCCTCATCGCTCACAGTGGTCATCGAATGCGGCCTCGTAACCTTCAACATCCAACAGAGATCAAGCCTTCTATAGTAAACAAATTTGGATGTATATATTTTTACTTTCTCTACCACGTACATAGTAGGTAGAGAAGGTATCGCATTCTACCCAAAAATTCAATATCGAGATTCCACTGGAAATACATGTTTTGAGGGCCTCTGATTCCAAAAACAGCATTTTAAGAAAAAAGTCCGTGTGTGTGTGTCTTTGAACAGCATAACCCAGAAACTCGGATGAACACCAAACTTGACATTTAGGTTCGGTACTTTCCAAAATAGCGACACGAAGATTTTCAAGCAAATTCCCCATCTTTGTTTTACATGGAACGTTTTTGAAAATTTTTGATTTTCCAAACAAGGCTCTAAAGATTTTAATTAAAGTATCACACATTAAATATATTTATTATATTTATTTATTTAAGTGCTAACTTCAAACGTGATTATACACTGACCTTAACCCTAATTAACCTAGTTAAGATATTTATATGACAAATTAAATGTATATCTTGGGTTTTCTGATAATAGCCTGTGAAGTCCTCTTCATTTGGTAGGAATTTTGTATAGTCTTCTATAAACAGTCGCACGATTTATTCCCTATAACTTTTTATGTGGCATCGGGCGTTTCCGAAATATCCGTTATTAATCATTCCATTTGTTCAATACTTTGTCATTCTTTTTAAGTCCGTCGATTTTCAGTTGTTTCATTGCATGGAAACAGTATGGCATTTTAAGGCCAGCGTTTAGCGTCCAGTTCGTAAACATTTGACTATCGCTGTTCTCTTTGTATCTATAACGAAATGTGTAATGTGGCTATTTTACAATGGTTTATTTGGATTAAAATTTAGTAGAAAAATAAGCTTTAGTTAGAATACCTTGTATACCCACTAATAAACGACAGAGAGTAGAGAAATTCATATGAATGTATTACATCAGAGTTTTAATTTCTCTACTAGTATAGTAAGTAGGGGAAGTATTGTATTCCAATAAAAATTTCGATGTCGAAATTTCACCGGAGGTATATATTTTGAGGTCCCCTGAACCCAAAAAAAGCCTGTTTGTGATCAGCATAACTTAAAAAACGAAACGTCGGATAAATACCAAACTTGGTATTTAGATATAGCACCTTCCAAAGGTGCGACATGAAGATTTTACGAAAATTTGCCCACCCAAAACTACCCTTTTTATGGAAGATAGTTATTTTTTTATTTTCTAAAAAATATCTCTACGAATTTGATCAAATGCTGTATATTATAGATATTTAAATGCCAAATAAAATGTATATCTTAAATTTTCTGCGAGTAGCCTTTAAAGTCCTATTCATTCGGAAGGAGTTGTTTATAATCTTGTATAACTGGTAGACGTTAAGCGATAGACGAAAACGTACTACACAAAAATGTAGACCTCTTTAAAACATACAATTTATTTAATATAAGTTTTTTGCGCCATCAGCTATTTCCAGGATATCCGTTATTAACGACTCGAATTGTACAATACTTACAAGTTATGACAGTTTTAAACGTATAATGAAAAATTTCCAAAGAATCTCTTTCATTGCATTATACGAGGGTTCATTGTACAACCCTATGCTTATTTAATATATCTATGAACTTACAGCTATGTCAATTGAACAAGTTATTCGAAAATGCAACCTCAATCTATAGAAAAAAGAGAACGTACATTTGAGATAATTATAAGACACTTCATTAGTTCATTGGGGGATTAAATGGCAGTATTTACGCACAAAGTACGACAGATTACGTCAAAGATCTCTTTACGCAGATTAATATTTAGACATTTCTGATGAATTTGGTATATCATTCATCATTTTAATTGATTAAAGGTATGTTTAGTATAGTTTTTCAATTATTTTTATAAATGATTTATAATGAAATTTCTTATGCATTTGTTCAGTTAAATCTGATGCGTTACATTCACATGACTTGCTGTACCCTGTATCCTTTATTAATGATTATACAAACTATTCTTAATAAAGCTTATTCTTCTATCTGTTTCATCTTAATCCAAATATACTTTTGCAGAAATAGCTACATTACACATTTAGTTATAGATACAAAGGGAACAGCAACAGTCAAATGATTAAGAATTGGGCGCTATACGTTGACCTTAAAATTTCATACTGATTCCATGCATTCGCGAGAAACAACTGAATGTTGACAGTACTTAAAAATAATGGCCAGTATTGAACAATTCGAGCCTTTAATAATGGATATCTCAGAAATGGCTTATGTTACAAAAAACTTATTTGAAATAAATTGGTTTTAAAGATATCTACATTCTTTTATTATGTACGTTTTTGTCTATCGCTTAACGTGTACCAGTTATACAAGATTATACAAAATTTCTTCCAAACGAAGTACACTTCATAGACTATTCCTAGAAAGCTTAAGACACACATTTTATTTATAATGTAACAAATGGTACTTTAATTAAAATCGTTAAGAGCATTATTTTGAGAAAATCATAATTTTTGAAAAGTTTTCCATGTAAATTGTATTTTGGGGTGGGGGATTTTCTTGAAACACTTCGTTTCGCACCCTTGAAAGGTGTTGAACTTAAATAGGAAGTTATGTTGTTCACAGATAAACATACATACACGGTCGTTTTTCTAAAAATGAAATTTTGGAATTTAGGGAACCTCAAAACACATGTTTCCGGTGAAATCTCGACATTGAATTTTTGGGTGGAACACTGTAGGTACTTCTGCTACTTATACACTATAGAGAGCTTATTAGCTTGCGTAAGAATGGTGTGTAGAAGGTATATAAAAATAAACGATTGTGCGTGTTGTTAGTGTTGTGAAAGTTATGTGAAAACAACATAAGATTTTTATTTTCACCTCTGCCTCAGCTGCACTGTAGACACGCACGTAGTCATCCTTTAACCCAATGGTTAACAACCAGAGATACATATTTCAAATTGTTCTTCAAATTTTGGAGAGGAAATAGATTCGATATAAGCACTCGATTACCTTTTGCCACGTGCGAGTGAATGTTCCTCATAAAACCACGCAGTTACGGACACGAGGATACCCTGACCGTCGCGAGGCATTATTCCTTGAGTGGCGGCAAACTGGGTCAGCCGATACTCTGTCCATAAACACTATCAACACCAATCACTTTAACATGCATCTCGACGTTGTGAACGGAATTGACGGACAAACCACAACACAGAATCTAGAGCGTGTAGTGCTAGAGAACAGAACATCAGGTTTTGGAAAAGACAACAACGATACTGTATTATAAGTAGAGATAGACAGAATATATAGAAAAACTTGTCAAGATAAGAAAATGTGTAGAAAATGATCCCAAAATATTAAAAATATATACATTTTAAGCAAAAGAGGTTTTTAATTTAAGGTTTTGGAGCAGGTTCACTTATTATTTTAAAAAATAGGCGTTTTAGATCTTTCCCGAGATTTAATAATACAATAACAAATTAAATATAAAACACTATATAGAGTTTATAGATTGTTAAACATTGTAAAACACTAATTATAAAAAAATAGGAGAGGAAGTTACTGGTTGCTTTGTAAATACTAATTACAATATGTCACTAAAAGCATCGGTTATTGAAAGTAAAACCTCTTCACGAATATTGAGTGTTTAATTTCGCACGTGACATTACATAGACGACATTCTAAATTTTCTCACCTGTACATGACATGTTGGAAAAAGTGGCTTGGACTTTCTAAATGTGTCTCAAAGAAAACTACCATAGCGAAAAATCGTAAATCTTACTGAAGATATACGTAGATTTTGGTAAGATATGAAGATATTTACCAAAATATTATTAAGTATTTTGTCATGTGCAATGAATTATGCACACTGAAAAAACGCAAGAAATACTTGTCCCCACAATTCTAACAAGCTTGGTTTAGAATATGAAGTTTCATATTTTGTCTGTGTTTAATTATAAGCTAATATATGCACAACTAAACTATTCAGTTTAAAATACCAAGTGTAACCCCAACATTCATGTAATAGTGAACCCTTGATTCCTTGTTTTACGAAAACTTGGAGTCCAACGACTATATTTCGAGACTTTATAGTCCTGCAAAAGGATGTGTTTAACAATGAAAAAAATTAGTGAATTCACTGAAAGTGAAGCAGCAATATAATGGACAAGCTTTAATTACTCTATTTATCTACTACTCTATGAAAGGAAGCGTTACAGTGAACCCAAACATTCAATACTTACGAAATGAACTTTCTATAATTTCGTATAACTAGCAAACAACAAGAGATAGGCAAAACTCACTAAAAACTACTTATGTCATACAGGTGGCCCAACCGCGCCGTATTTCACATGTGTAGATATCCCTTCGTGCGTTAAAAGAGTTGCAGAATTCAACGGGGCAAATCCAAACAAACGCAAGTCAGTGGTGAACTGGCGCAATAACGTGAGCAACTTCGTTCTACTCCTCTTGCTTATCAGCGAAGACTGAGCAACACTCGTCACACTTCTCCTTTCTTCCAGTTTCCCGATGATTCTTCCCGTGTGAAGTCATCCAAATGGTGTCTACGGGCTAAGTTGCAATGAAGAACACCACTGCAGTGCACCGTAACAGCTCGCTAATTGCCACACACCCTTGTCCTGTTTCGTCAACTGCCCCGTGTTGCGGGACCAGACGCATTTGGCACTATAGGCTCGCTACACTCACGCCATGTGACATCCAGCTTTTTGTGTACGTGTGAGAAACCTCTGGTAACATGTTCCCGCACCTCCACATACTTCCATCAAGTAGTTCATTTGTTATTTACTTTACCCTTCTCGTTCTTAAGTTTTGCACACTAGTGTATTATTGCGCACTATACACATATTAGAGTAAATCAAAACTTAAAGCAACATAACGAAAGCTAGCAGACATGAAAGCACGTAATGTGTATCACTGGCAATTGTTCCCTATTATTATTATTATTATTATTATTATTATTATTAAGTAAAGCCGGTGGTCCCGTGTCGTAGATTTACGGCACGTAAAAGAACCTCAAGCCTGATAAGAGGCCTCTGAGCAAAATTACCGGTCTTTCACGCCCAGTATAGAATGGGACGCTAAGAACCAGAGCAGTTAAAGAGCGTCCATAAATAAAAACTAAATTTATTTATTTTTCAAAACAAAATGGCGGATAATTTGGTATTTAAGTTCAGTATCCTCAAAAGATGTGATCTGAAGATTTTCAAGAAAATCCCTCCATTTACTAACATTTACATGGAACATTTTTCGAAATTTTTTATTTTCTCAAAAATCGTATAACGATTTTAATTAAAATATCATATGTTAATGATATTTAAAACGGACAAAATGTGTATCTTCAATTTTCTGGGAACAGCCTGTGAAGTTCTCTTCATTCGGAAGGAATTTTTTATAATTTTGTATAATTGGTAAACGTTAAGCGAAAGACAAAACGTACTACACTAAACTTAGCCATACTTTGAAAGTCCTGTTGATTTTCAGTTGCTTCTCGCGATGTCGAGGAAATAGTATGGATTTTAGGGTCAGCGTGAAGCGTCCAGTTCTAAACCATTTGAATTTCGCTGTTCCCTTTATATTTACAACGAAATTTGCAATGCCGCTACTTCCGGAAAGGTTTATTTCGAATAAAACGAAACAGGTAGGAAAATAAACTTTCGTAAGAATAAATTGTATACCCGCTAATAAGCGGTAGAGGGTAGAGAAGGTCATGTGAATGTAATAAGTCAGATGTTTTAATGTCTTATTACACATTTTGAAGTGTTAAGTTAGCATTGTTTTGTTTCGTAATGACATGTAAAGAGTGTAATTTCAAAGCCAGCATATAGCGACCAGCTGCTGTGTCTGTAGCTATACTGAAATGTGTAGTGAAACAGTTTCTGCAAATGTTCATCCTGATTAACTAAAAATAAGTAGAAAAACAAACTCTTGTAAGGAAATTTTGTAGAAGAAATTTAAAAATAAACGTGAATATATGTACAGTGCATTTGATTTAAGCCGAAACCTGGAAAGTAGAAAGAGATTACACTATAATCCACACGGCAGTTGGTAATCCTTAACTGTCTAATCTCAAAAACTTTACTATTGAAACTTATTATTTAAAATCTTGGTTAGGTTCAAACATGAAATTTAAAACAAAACAACCAACACCCGCTTAGAACAATACGAAAGCCAGCGAAGCAAGAACAAGTAAAGCTATCTCACTACCAAAGGTACAACTGACTAGGCAGTAAAGGTAACTGTGAGAGGGTTTCTCAGCACTCGGAGGTCTTTAAAGCACCGCCCCTCCAAAACCGGCCAGTTAGCGTCAAAATGTTTTTTCTGCTTCAACTTAAAGCTCACGTACTGTAATCTATGTATATGTGTATGTATGTAATGTAACACCAGACGTTTTCGTTTTATGCTACTTGCCCTCAATATGTAGAAGTATTGCATTTCACCCAAAGTAAGATGTGATTTCACCAAAAATATGCATTTTTAGGTATCCTGAAGCCAAAAAAGGAGCACTTTTAGAAAAATATCCATGCATGTGAATGTTTGTGTGTTTATGTCTGGTGTCTGTTTGTAAATAGAACTCATAGAAGAAATGCCGAATAAATCAAGAAAATCCCTCCACCCCAAACTACAATTTACCTGAAAATTTTGTTAGTTTTTTATTTTCTCAAAAACGATTTTGAATGAATAGCCTGTATTAAAGATATTTACATTACACATAAAATGCATGTATTGAATTTTCTGAGAATAGGATTTGTAGTCCTCATTTTAAATGAATTTGTATTATTTTGTATGAATGGTAAACCATAAGAGACAGACAAAATCTTACTATATAAAAATGTAGATCTCGTTAAAACACGTAGTTTTCTTTAACTAACATTTTGTGGCATCATCCATTACCAGGCTAACAGTTTTTATTGCTACTTTCTAGCACTTTCTTATTTTTACTTTCTCTACCACGTACATAATAGGTAGAGAAGATATTGCATTCCACCCAAAAATTCTCTACATAAATTTCACGTAAATACAAGTTTTATCTTCCTAGGATGGCACACGAAGATTTTCAAGAATATCCCCCCAACGCAACTATCCTTTACAGGAACATTTTTCGAAAATGTTGATTTTCTAAAATATGGCTGACGATTTTGATTAAAACACCATATATGAAATATATTTAGATTACAAATAAAATTTTTATGTTGAATTTTGTGGGAATAACCTTTGAAGACCTCTTCATTCGGAAGGAATTTTGTATAAACTTGTATAATTGATAAACACTAAGCGACGGCCGAAAGCGTACATACAAAATATGCAGATCTCTTTAAAACATACAGTTTATTTAAAATAAGTTTTTTGTGGCATAAACCGTTTCTGAGATATCCGTTATTAAATGTTCGAATTATTCAATATTTGTCTTTTAAAGTCCCATAGACTTTCAGTTGTTCTCTTTGTATCTAAACGAAAAATAAGTATGTAGTTATTTTTGCAAATGTTTATGTGGATTAAAATGTACAGATAGAAAAATAAACTTTAGTAAGAATAGTTTTTATGCCCCTTAATAAAGATAAGGGTAGAGAAAGTCATGTGAATATACCACATCAGAATTTTTGAGGTGTTGTGTCTCGCGATGTCATTAAAGGAATATGGAATTTCAAGACCATTATAAATAGCGAACCGCTTTAAAACATTTGACTATCGCTTGAGCCTTCTTCCTCCCCATTGTACCTATAACGAAAATGTGTAATATAACTATTTCTGCAATCGTTTATCTCAATTAAAATGAAGAGAGGAAGAGAGAGAGAGAGAGAGAGAGAGAGAGAAATGTGAACCTAGGCTTTCACGGTCGGTATTATTAGTAAATTAATGGTGTATGTCTTCTGGTATTTAAAGGCAATGGTCGAAGAATGCAATAGTAAAAGTTGATGTTTGCTCCTTCACTGAGGAGCTAAAAAGATAAAGGTAAATATTATATAGGGGCCTCCGAAATAGACACCGAAGTAGTCCACAATTGCCCCTTTTACTTCTAACTTGACCCCTGAGAGTACGTAAGGCGAACAAATCTGGGATTCAATGTGTGCAAGCATGGACGAGGACCCTAACGCTTCCAGATCGAACGCATACGACGCCGCTCAAGCCAACCTATAAGCTCCTTACCCCGGGGGTCCTCTGAAGGAGAGCCTGCTCCGAGAGCACCCGTTGGCGGGTCAACACGCTGAACATCGTCGCCTGGTCCTTCAACCCTGAAACAGATGGTGATATAGGAAATGATGGGAACAGAAAATAAGGGATAGAAAGTCGCGGTAGAAGGGAAACAATTCCAGCATTCGCCTACCGACCCGGGGAAACCACGAAAAACCCATGGCCAGATTGCTCGGTCACAGAAATCGGGCTGGCAATTGTTCGTTTGCCATAGAACACTAAGTTATAAGTACTGTTGGGGTTGTGGAAGGGGTTGCGCTCTATTTTATTATTTCACCACTGCCTTAAAGCCAGGAAGACATGTGTTTTGTAAGACTAGTTTGCAGAAGAGTATGTAGAGAAAGCCGTGTGAATGCATCATGTCAGATTTTTTTTCCTCGTAGTCATGCAGAGAGTGCATTTCAAAGCTATCATATAGCGACCCGCTTTTAAAAGTTTTGACTATCGCTTCAGCCTCCTGTACTCTTCTTGTACTTACGAGATATGTAGGAAAAGTATTTCTGGAAACGTTTATCTCGATTAACAAGGAATAAGTAGAAAATAAACCTTTGTAAGAATAGTTTGTGGAAGAATGGGTAGACGGAGTCACGTGAATGTAACACATCACATTTTTACTTTCTCTACATAGTAGCCAGAGAAGGTATTGCATTCCACTGAAACATTCTATACCTAGATGTCACCGAAAATACACGTTTTGAGGCTCCCTGAATCCAAATAAAGCACTTTTAGAAAAAGATCCATGTGTATGACTGTGAACAGCATAACTAAAAAACGAAATGTCGGATAAACACCAAACTTTGTATTTAGGTTCAGTACCTTCCAAAGATGCGACACAAGGATTTTAAAGAAAATTCCCCCACCCAAAACTACCCTTTACATAGCATACGCATTGGAAGTTCTTGATTTTCTAAAAAATGGCTGTAACGATTTTGATATAAGTATCATATATTAAAGATATTTACATGACAAAATGTATATCTTGAATGTTTGGGAATAGCCCCTGAATTTCTCCACATTCGGAAGGAATTTTGTATAATCTTGTATAACTGCTAAGGATAGACGAAAACTACTACACAAAATTCTAGATCTCTTTAAAACACACAATTTATGTAAAATAAGCTTTTTGTTGTATAAGTCATTTCCGAGATATCCATTATTAATTGTTGGAATAACGAGATTGCTGCAAAGGTTTGTTTGGATTAAAATAAAGTAGATAAAAAATAAGCTTTAATAAGATTGGTTTGTATATCCACTAATAAGCGATAGAGGGTAAAGAAACCCATGTGAGTGTATCACATGAGTTTTTTGGGGGGTTTGCAATCAGTAGATTGCAGCGATATTTCCACCTGTAATAATTATAATTTTGGAATTATTGATAATTAATTTACTGGCAATTTGATAATTTTCCATAATTTTAAAGCAATATGGTTCAAATCTGTATCAATCGAAAACCCTTTAGAAGTTGTAAATATGTTTTAACTTTCAATAACATTCTTAAATAAATAAGGCGTAATTACTTCAGAAAAGCTGCAAGATTTAGGCAAAATAAGAGTAGCTTCGTTTTAACTGTCCATTATGTTTTCCGAGCATGGGGCCATAAAGAAATCGAAACCTTCTTTTGTACTTCGTGGGAATGAGGCAAATTTTAAGAGTAAACAAACGCTATGAGGCAACGGACATTTCTTACAGTTAGGCTTTGAATTTTCAACCAAGGAACCAATAAACGTAGAGAATAAGTCTTAGGACCAATGGAAAAATATGAAGACGCAGTGGCATGTGCAAAATTTGAAGGCGAGCAGCGACTGAGATATGTGAACTCGATCGTGTATTTGGGACAGTTTGTCATGATTCTTCATTGAGGTAACATGTAGCACTCCGGATCAGAAAAGGACGCTAAGTTCCGAAATTTGCTAAGTGCCGCGCAATTATGCAACTATAAAGTCATGTAATATAATGGTGAAATATTTATATAATGTGGAAACGGTATTCTTAGATATAATTAAATCCAAACTCATAAACGAGTTAATGTTAGTCAAGTGACTACTTCAAGTTTGCGCGAATCTAAAGAACGGTGATAGAGCACCGAGATATTAAATAACTAGCTGGAGCAAGCTTTAGTGTTCTAAGAGACAATAGTGGGGAGACAGTGCTAAAACAATCACGCGTGTTAGGGAATATCAGTAAATATTGCAGGATTTCTAGCATAAAGAGTGAGAAAAGTGAATACGGTGTTTCTTTCAAGACAATATCCTGGTGTCACCACTCCCGCAATCACCGTAGGAAATTTCAGGCCGATTTGCCGACAGTTGACCCTGAGATCGACGAAAAGTGCTTCCTGACTCGTATCGGCGATTACGAGTCCTGAAGGCTACCCATACAACGAAGAAGGTGAGATACCCACGACGAAGTAGCGGGCAAAACGCTACAAGATTCACAATTCCTGTCTCCATGTTCTGCATAACATAATAAAGTCGGTAGCATCTAATTTGAAGCCACTTCTAAGCTGAGTAATGTAAACTGGCTAAAGGAGTGAAACTGTGCATAAATACTACAAAAAGGGTCTGTTTGGTAATATTAATAAATAGGTAATGTTATGTGATTCGCTCCACATACCTTTTTATGAGAACGCTTTGTTTACTGATATAGTACAATACAAACTGTTTCGTTATAATGCAAAGTAGGTAAATACCAAGGGTACACATGATGTAATTGGTTAATCATATGCAGTAGAATAGCTGCAATATAATGCAATCTGAGTGCTATTCACACGGAAATTAATTATTGGATCTGTATTATGTTCCGTCCCATGACGGAATTGTGCTACAGGTTTCCAATATGAGCGATGTAGCGTGAACTTGCTCACCAGATGGTAAAACTAAAAATATTTTTTGACTCTTCTTGGTATAGAGAACCCAAAATGATTCTTAGCCGACGATTAAAACATTACAGTTTATTATTCCTTGGTCATTTACCTACAATAGGCAGAGGAAGTGTTGCAGTCTAAAAAGAGATTCGGTATCGAGTTTTCGCGGAAATATGTTTGGAGTGCACTGAATACCTTAAAATGTGTTTTAAGAAAAAGGTGTGTGTGTCTTGTGAACAGTTAACTCCAAGACTAAAATTCCGATAAATACCAAACTTAGTATTTGAGGGGATAAGGTAGTCTGAACACATGGAATCTACACCTTAAATATATTAAATTACCACTGCTCTTAAAGTTCTCAATGGTTTTTCCTGAAATGTTTATAAATTATTCTATAAATCACGGCAATTATTTCGAGTGGTTGTTGGTATTGATAGCTTGTGTAGTTTAGTACGTAAAAATTATTTCGTTCAGCAGAAAAACAATAAAATTTACTCTTAAAACATGTGAATTCATATACCTTTTTCCCTGAGACTACTTGCAATACAGAATCCCACTTTTGCATACTTGTTTGTAGTATAATCAGCGATTTTCTGAACTTCAATTATTTAGTTATGTACATCAGTTCACTAGAAATTGAAAACAAACTATTTGCTAAGTCAAAAAAGTAAATATGTGGAAAATTTGTAATGTTGTTGCTTTCTTAATATCACTAATATACATTATAAAATTATAATTGTGGTTCGGAAGTTTAACTATATGTTGTATATATGTACTGATAATTTCAGCTCTCTACCGCCCATACTTTCTGAGAAAAAGGTACAGAAGTATCCAAAAATGTTGTTTTGAGAAAACTGAATTTAAAGTTTGAACATTAAAATCCTGACACATTTCAGTACAGTCCAGGGTCATAATCATTTGCACCTTCATTCCTGGATTGCTTCAGCTTTTCTGATTACCTTCTCTTGGTCCTGGCCTCTTTTGTTAATAGTTGAACTGCTCGCTGGGCATGATATAGTCGTTCGTTGTTGAAAGATACAAAAAAAAATGTTCTAAAAAGGGGCGTTGCATGACAGCTTTAAAGGAATGCAAACTAGCATTTAAATGGTATTTAAATGTCTTAAAAACCTCTTAACCACCAAAAAGTATATATTTTCTGAAACTGGAAATAATAGAGATTTTAGTAGTGCCTAAAACAAAAAAATATGATTTTTTACCATTTCAGAACATCTTGTCACCAGATTTTCAGAAAATTTCCCATCGCTAATTATTCTCTATATGATTTTTTTCCTACTTTCTCAAAAATTGTTTTTAACCATTTTGTTTAAAATGCTACGTTTGCGATATTAATGTAGACAATAGTTTACTGGAGGAAACATGTAGAGCTCGTTAAAATGCAGGGTATACGTCCTATACGTTTAACATTACAAACTTTTATAAGTTTAGTTGCATCAAATACAGATTAAAAAAAACATTTGACATATGATTAGTAGGTCTCTTACCATTATCACTGCAACAATGACCATAACAAAAATGATCACATTATTAGGTTAGATTAGAATATGCAAATATGGCGACGTGGATAACACAACAGAAAGTTTTCTGTGTTCTTGCACTGGTTGAAACAAAATCCGTGAAGCATGTACAATAACATTTTTGTCGCGAACTTAACTTGGCCGTCACGACGATGTCCCCACCCTATGTAAGCATTATGAAATGGGACATACAGTTTTCACACATTTGATTTTGACGAGTCTCTTTCAACCTCATGAACCTGACGACACTACCCCAGATACGACAATTATGTCTAACTTTCTTATTCACATGGAAAGATGCTTCATCAGAGAAGCACACATTATCCAGGAAAGCATTCTATTTGTTTTTGTCCTGGGGATAGATTCGTTGGCGTAACTGAATCTTGTAGGCCTGTAGACGTAATCGTTTGTGGACTCATCATGAACCGAGGAATGGCAAGTTCGACATTGTCGCGTCGAATTGACTTCTTCGGGACATTCCACATGTTCCGCAGACACATTCCGTTTACTATGCTTTCCACGCGTAAACAAAAGACTATCAGTTTCACTTAACTGTCTGTCCCATTTCATAGGAGGGGACATCGTTGTGACGGCCAAAGTTGAATTCACGGTGAAAATTTCGTTGTACACGCTTCACAGATTTTGTTTTAGCCAGTCCAAGAACACAGAAAAATCTTCTGTTGTGGTGTCCACGTCGCCATCTTTGCACATTCTAATCTAACCTAATAATGTGATCATTGTTATCATAGTAATTGTTGCAGAATAAATGACAAGATATCTACTAATCATATGTCAAATGTTTATTTTTATCAGGGTCTGATACAACTAAAGTCATAATGTTAAACCCATAGGCCGGACACCTGTATACCGTTTAAGTCGAATGATTTTTGCATAGTATTAGCTATTCCTAAAATATTTCATCTGTATTTTCAAGCATTATAAAACAACACATTCAATCTGTTTCTCCTAAGATAATGTGAATGGGCAGTAATAACAAAGCCGGTATATAGAAAAAATCTCATGTATTACATTTACATGACTTTCTCCACCCACTCTCTTATATTTTTATGTATTTTATACATGCTATTCTTACAAAAACTAATTTTTCTATTTACTTCATGTTAATCGAAATAAACCAATCTTTATATAGACCTAAAAGTTCGTTTTAGGTACATACCTACAAGAGGGATAGAGGAAGCCGAATCGATAGTTCTGGGTTTAAAAGCGCGCCGCTGTATGCTGGCTTATAAATAATGTATATTCTTTCCATGACATCGTGAGAATCAATTGAATAACGATAGCACTTTAAAACGTCTGGTGAGTAGCATTCACATAACTTTCTCTACTATCTCTTAGATAAACTATTGTTACAAAATCTTATTCTTCTATCTACTTCATTACACATTTACACATTTCTTTGTAAGAATAAACAGGATACAGTGGAATAAAGCGATAATCACACTTTTAAAAATCTGATATCATACATTCACATGACTTTATCCACCCTCTATTTGTTTATTAGTGAATATACAAAATCTTCTTACTAAAGCTTATTTTTATATCTACGAAATTTTAATCCAAATAAATCTTTGCAGAAATAGCTACGTTACACATTTCGTTATAGTTGCAAAGAGATAGCGATCGTCAAATGTTTAAGAACTAGACGCTATACGCTGGCCTAAAATTCCATACTGTTTTAATGCAATCGCGAGAAACAACTGAATGTTGACGGGACTTTAAGAATGGCCCAGAAATGAACAATTCGAACCTTTAATAATGGATATCTCAGAAACGGTTATAACAAAAAAACCTATTTGAAAGAAAGTGTGTGTTTTAAAGAGATCTACACTTTTGTGCTTAACGTTTACCAGTTATATAAAATTCCTTCCGAATGAAGAGGACTTCAAAGGCCATTCCCTGAAAATAAAAAATATATGTTATTTGTGATGTAAATATCTTCAATATATGGTATTTTTATTAAAATAATTAGAGCCATTGCTTAGGAAAACAAAATTTTCGAAAAATATTCCATGTGAAGGATAGTTGGGACGAGAGGATTTTCTTGAAAATCCTTGTGACGCATCCTTGGAATATACTGAACTTAAATACCAAGTTTGGTACTTATCCAACTTTTTGTTTTTGAGTTATCTGTTCACGGACACACACAAACACGCGGACCTTTTTTTTTAAAGATGCTTTGTTTTTTGGGAATTTCAGATGCATATATTTCCGCTGAAATCTCGACATCGAATTTTTGGGTGGTATACAATACTTCCTTACTTAACTGCAGTAGTAGAGAAAGTAAAAAGAGGGTCGCTATATTATGGCTTTCAATTTCCATGCTCTTAGCATAATTGTGAGTAAAAGCAAATAGCAAGCAGCTTGCAATTTGAATAAAATATAAGTAGTCTATTTGAAAATTTAAACCAATAATCAGAAGATCTCGCAAATGCTAATGCTACAAAACTTATTTCACATAACCTGCGTGCTTTATGGATATCTTCATTTTTTGTGTGATAAGGTTTTGTCGATCTCCTACGGTATACCAATTACCTACACAAAAGCAATTCAGAATGAAGAGGACTTCACAGGCTATTCCCAGAAAAATCATGATATACATTTTATTTTACATGAAGTATCGTAAAGATATGGCATTTCAGAGGCACTTCTAAGAAAATAAAACACAAGGAACATTTTTCTATGTAAAGGGAGTTTGAAATTGGGGATTTTTTGATAATCTTCGTGTCAAATCCTTGGAAGTCCCTGAAATTCGTTTAGTATTTATCAGAATTTTCATTTTTAGTTGTTCCGTTCACACACACACACACACACACACACACACTCCTCTATGTACAGGTAAATAGTAGAGAAAGTAAAAATGGCACAATATTGAAACATTATAACCAATAATAACAGGTACCTTGGAAATGCGTGATGCCACAAAAAGATGTTAATTGACATAAAGTGTGTGTTTTAAATACTTCTACTTTTTGTGTAATAAGTTTTTGCCTATTTCTTAAGGTTTTCCAGTTAAACAAAATTGTACAAAATTCCTTCGGAATGAATATGGCTACACAGCCTATTTTCAGAAACTTCAAAACGTGTATTTTATTTGTCATGTAAATTTCTTAAATGCATGGTATTTTAATCAAAATCATAACAGAGAGGAAGATGCTCTTAGCTTTCGAACTGTCCAGAACTCCTATCCGGACATCAGGATTCCCTCGTGTGAAACTTCGAGATGTTACCCGGGTATAAAATGAAGGCTGATCGCTGGTCACGTGCACGCGCGTGTTTTCTGATGTTTCTTCAATAGCGGGTATTAGCAATTCGTACATGAGGAGAGAAGACGGGAGTCTCGAGTTCGAGATATTAGCAAACTACCGGAATATAGAAGAGGTTGAGTTACCCGGTTGCAAGTTTTAATGCTACGTGCAAGGAAAACAGAAAGAGCAAATAGTTTCAATATTTGAACTAACAACATAGTGAGATGGAGTGTAAGGAAATTGTTTATGTAATTTCATATCCTAGCTTTAATTGAATAATCCAATATGCTGAATGAGAAGAGAACCAAACAGAGTGAAGATAAATGAAGTGACTTTTAAGAAATGAAAGCTACGTAAGTAGGTAAATATAGAGAGAGCTGGCGCAGTTTTTTGCGTTTATATGGGAAAGGATAGGGAAAACGAGGGTAGATGCGACGGTTCAAGGAGGAAAATGCGTTTATATGGGCGAAATAGGGAATACGAGGGTTGATGCTAGGCTAGACAGTGGTAGAAGGAGGGTGAATGCGGTTTATATGAGACAGATAGGGAATACGTGGAGAGGTGCTAGGCTAGACGGAGGCTGAGGAGTAGAGTATGGTTTATATGAAAGGTATAGGAAAATGAGGAGGGGTGTTAGGCTAGACAGAGTTGAAGGGTAGAGCATGTCTTGTATATGAGAGGGGTAGGGAACAGGAGCAGGGGTGTTAGGCTAGACAGAGGTCAAGAAGTAGAGTAGGGTTTATATGAAAGGTATAGGAAAACGAGGAGGGGTGTTAGGCTAGACAGAGTTGAAGGGTAGAGCATGTCTTGTAATGAGTGAGGTAGGGAACAGGAGCAGGGGTGTTAGGCTAGATAGAGGTCAAGAAGTAGAGTATGGTTTATATGAATGGTATAGGAAAACGAGGTGGACTGTTAGGCTAGACAGAGTTGAAGGGTAGAGTATGTCCTTTATATGAGAGAGGTTGGGAACAGGAGGAGGGGTGTTAGGTTAGGAGAATTGAGTATGTGTTTATAAGGAGAGACGAGAAAACGGAGAAAGATCCTAAGGTAGGATAGACAGGTGTTAAAGTTAGGTTAGATAGGAAACCAAGGAGTGATACTCAGCTAGAGGGGGGGGCAGGAGGAATGCGCTTTATGAGACGTAGGGGATACGGGGAGTGGTGTTAGGCTAGACATAGGTTGAGAGTAGAGTAGGCGTTTATATGTATGAGAAGTATAGAACAGGAGGAGGGGTGTTAGGCTAGACACAGGCTGAGAGTAGAGTATGCGTTTATATGTATGAGAGGTATAGGAGCAGGAGGAGAGGTGGTAGGCTAGACAGAGGTTGAGTAGAGTATGGGTTATATGAGAGAGGTAGGGAACAGGAGGAGAGGTGTTAGCCTAGACAGAGGGTTAGGAGTAGAGTATGGTTTATATGAGAAATATAGGAAAAACGAGGCGAGGTTTTAGGCTAGACAGAGGTCGAGGAGTAGAGTATGGCTTATATGAGAGGTATAGGAAAACGCGGAGAGCTATTAGCTTAGGAGAATTGAGTATGTGTTTATAAGGAGAGATGAAAAAACGGAAAGAGATCCTATGCTAGGATAGACAGGTGTTAAAGTTAGGTTAGATAGCAAACCAAGGAGTGATACTCAGCAAGAGAAGGGCAGGAGGGAATGCGCTTTATGAGAGGTAGGGGATACGGGGAGCGATGTTAGGCTAGACAGAGGTAGAGGAGTAGAGTATGGTTTATATGAGAGGTATAGGGAAACGAGGAGAGTCGGTAGGCTAGACAGATAGTGAAGCAGTAGGAATATGGACTTATATACAGGAGAGATAGGGGCTAGACTTTGAAAGCGACTTTAGACGTGAACTTAGTGGCAAACTGTTTCATGTCAATGTTCTAGACATGCCCATCACGTAACCCATTCAGGGAAAAGGTGGCTGGGAAAAATGTGACCAGAAAAGGGAAAAACGTGACCAGCAAAGGGAAAAAGGTGACCAGCAAAGGGAAAAAGGTGACCAGCAAAGGGAAAAACGTGACTAGCAAAGGGAAAAAGGTGACCAGCAAAGGAAAAAAGGTGACCAACAAAGGGAAAAAGGTGACCAACAAAGGGAAAAAGGTGACAAGCAAAGGGAAAAACGTGACCAGCAAAGGGAAAAAGGTGACCAGCAAAGGGAAAAATGTGACCAGCAAAGGGAAAAACGTGACCAGCAAAGGGAAAAAGGTGACCAGCAAAGGGAAAAAGGTGACCAGTAAAGGGAAAAAGGTGACCAGCAAAGGGAAAAAGGTGACCAGCAAAGGGAAAAATGTGACCAGCAAAGGGAAAAGGTGACCAGCAAAGGGAAAAATGTGACCAGCAAAGGGAAAAAGGTGACCAGTAAAGGGAAAAATGTGACCAGTAAAGGGAAAAAAGGTGACCAGCAACGGGAAAAAGGTGACCAGCAAAGGGAGAAAGGAGAGGAGCAAAGGGAAAAAGGTGACCAGCAAAGGGAAAAAGGTGTCCAGTAAAGGGAAAAATGTGATCATCAACGGGAAAAAAGGTGACCAGCAAAGGGAAAAAGGTGACCAGCAAAGGGAAAAAGGTGACCAGCAAAGGGAAAAAAGGTGATCAGCAAAGGGAAAAATGTGACCAGCAACGGGAAAAAGGTGACCAGCGAAGGGAAAAAAGGTGACCAATAAAGGGAAAAAGGTGACCAGCAAAGGGAAAAAGGTGTCCAGTAAAGGGAAAAATGTGATCAGCAACGGGAAAAAGGTAACAAGCAAAGGGAAAAAGGTGACCAGCAAAGGGAAAAAGGTGACCAGCAAAGGGAAAAAAGGTGATCAGCAAAGGGAAAAATGTGACCAGCAACGGGAAAAAGGTGACCAGCAAAGGGAAAAGCTAACCCACTCACACTAGCAGGTAAGTAATTCAGTTAGTATCATAGGGTAGGACAGATCCTGGGAAGCGGATATAGCATAGTTCCGTATGATGTTACAGGTAATTCAGAGAGTATCGTAGGTATTTAGGATAATGCAAGTAACATAGGTGTTTAGAGTCACTCAGCTAGTATCACAAGAGGCTAGTTTCCAGGGGCAGAACGTATCATAGATGCATATTTTTCACAGGCAATTCAGCTAGTATCGGAGGCTATTTAAGCTAATTCAGCTGGTATTACAAGCGGCGGACTGCATCATAGCAGTGTATGATTTCACAGGTAATTCAGTTAGTATCGTAGGTATTTAGGCTAATTCATCTAGTATCACAGGAGGATAGATTCCAAGGGTTGGGTATAGCATAGTTTCGTATTTCACAGGTAACTCAGCTAGTATCGTAGGTATTTAGGATAATTCAAGTAACATAGGTGTTTAAAGTCACTCAGCTAGTATCACAGGTACTCATGGTAATATAGAGAGTAATTAGATTATAAACATTTCTCATCCAACGTAACAACAATTTATATACTTTTTTCTAAATCTTACAAACTCATTATATGTTAAACAGTTATTGTACGATGCGGAGAGGGATAAAATGCATATTGGTTCACAAATTGAAAAGCTTTGCGTCAACATACCTTTATTTAAGTTCGTTGTAGATGTCTCTCCCCTTTCATCTAGGCTTGAGACTAGCACTAGGATTGCTCCTAATGGCAGGGTTACCACCTTCCCTTCCATCTTCTTCTTTCTTCATCAGGCGTCTGCTAGTTGCATACACAGCACACGGATAAACTTCATTTTTTAAGATTGTTGACTCACGAGAAAATCTTCATCTTCGACTTACATTCTCTTAAGCACTGTTTGTAATACTGTAATGTCCATACGCATAGGTAGTTATTCCATCCTCAGCAATAATTCTTTTATCATCAAAGGGATTCAATGTAATTTTATTCACTTGCACTGTGGTAACAGCATGCTTTCGTGATAGGATTAGATTCATGGGCGTTCTGATGATTTCACAGGTTTTAAGACAGTCTGTATAGCTGTCAAACGAAATGTACTGCTTAATAGCGCTACGTTTTATACCTTTAATCTTTTTTATCATTGAGCCTTGAATATCTAAGGCATACATCTTAGGCCGTAGTCCAACAAAGCGTAGGATGATTTTGCTATTAGCCTCATCTTTAAATTTTCCGAGCACCTTCTTGTTCTGAGTAGAGTGACATATATGGTTGGCAGGGTAATCAACTATATCGAGATGCTCAAGAAAACGTAGCTTGTCCTGGTACACATCTTCAGTTGTAACACGATGAATGAACGAATCAGTGTCCATATACATAAGCTTCAGGTTTTCAGCTCCATAATAAGGCAACAACACGTCGTAATGATAGTTATACATTAATGTCTTGGAGATGTCCAACACACTCATACCAATGTATATAGGCCTGTTGAATACAATCTGACGAGAGGCCATATGTACAGCAGCTAGATTTGCAGCATATATCGTCCTGTCGATAAATGTAGGCTTGGCGATCAACTTTTCTAGAGTCTTCTCATTGGTCACCAGTCGTATATCCACACGGCTACACAGGTTCTCCATAGTTTTTCCAAACATGGCGTTGTTAAAGAGCTTATAGAGAACCTTCTCGAAGTCATTTGCAGCATGTTGTCGTAGCCTACTGTTAAATTCCACATAAGGTTTCAAACACCGAGACTGTCGGAATTGTAGCACACGATGGATTTTTGTTAGTCGTAGTCCATGACTAAGAGCCTGCTTCAAAGCCATGTAATGCACTACATACTTCTTTCGAGGTCCAAGATGAGGTATCAGTTTCTTTGTAGATGCTTCCAATGGCTTCATACACTCAGGCAGGAAAGGTAGATCGTTGTGTAGATCGTGAAGTTCTGCAGGATATTCGATATCAACTTCTAATATGTACCCATGAGGATCATCTTCTTGTAGTGTTTCTAAGTTGATTTCTTCAGGCGAAACCCACTGAAATCCACCAAAAGGAAGGGCGTGACACATTGCCCACCCAAATTGGTTATTGGCGTCCTCATATGTGATAAATTGGGTTGGTCTCGACGGATCAAACTTCTCCATATACGCGTTATTAGCTTCTGCATACCGATGGGAAACTTGACATAAACCTCCTCTTATACCTGATTCCACCATGAGTAGTTGATCGTAATCTTGTAACAGCTCCAGCTTAATTCCTGTATACAACAACATGGCGTCCTATGTAAGTCCTGGAGATGTAAAATAATGCGCGGGATCAACTTTGTGTGTTTTGAGGGTTTGCTCTCTGAACGTCTCAAAGACATCGGCTAGGAGTAGTACATCTGAGGTTAAGTACAGGTCGCTGTACTCGCCCAGGTTTCTCACATTAAACAGCTCCCATACATTTCTAGCATGATCATAGTCAGCATCACTAATTTCTTCTTCATTTAATCTATTGTAGAAGGTGTGCTTAGGGGGCAAGCAGGTCTCGTTCAAAACATCCCAGGAAGTGACGTAATCATAGGGAAATACCCCCTTACGAGTCATCAACTTCAATTTGTCTTCTCCAAAGTACTTTAGTGTTTCAGGATATGAGGTTAGATTTTTTACCAACTTATCCAAGCTTGTACTGAGGAAACGGAAGCTGTCCACAAATCGAAGCTTTATATCTCCTACATACTTGGTGAATGAGATATAGCTTTCTTCAGAGTTAGGAATTACCTCCACACGTTCACTTGTACAACCCAGCTCCTTAACAATGAAATGAGAGTCATATCCGCTAAGGTTATGCATGAAGACTGGTATATATTTAGGTGTTTTACAGGCTAAATTACATTCATTATGAAGACTTCCACGATATTCAGCGCTGATGTGATCATGGTCGCGTACTTTGTAGTTCTCTTCTGTAAAGCCTTTTCCACACAAGTAGCATGTCGTAGAAGACTCAAAATCCTTTTGCTGTTGATCCGGAAGTTTCAGAGGCTTAGCAGATTTGTATACGGCAACAATCATTTTTGCAAGAGATGTCAGGTACAGCATAAACTTCTGAGCGGCATCGGCACCACGATACACATAGGGTTGCTTAGGAAGACCAGTTTCGAGATGTTCAACGTTGGTTGATGGTTTAACGTAAACACAGAAGCTCATTGGGGTGTGCTCTTGATAAGGGGTTGTATAGGAAGTTTCAGGATTGGGTATACACGTATGACATGGAGTGAGAATACTCTCAAAATCAGCATAGATGACATAAGGTACTTTCAACATCCTCTCAACATTTTTAAACTGTACAATCGATTTCTCCTTGGTAGGCATAACTACCCTCGCAACACCATGTTGATTACAGATTGATGTATGTTCTTGTAGTTTTTCCAGTCCACTTCGTCCGCTCTGGTCATCAAAATGTGTAAAGCATCGCTTACAAGTATAAACCCGTCCATTATGGTTAGTTTTCTGACGTCGAACGAGTTTCTCAAAATTCTTTATATACAGGTAATGATGTTTTCCACTGCTGTCATTCAATAGTAGCAGGTCGCGATGTTCAGGTAGTTCAATATCAGCAACCTTTATCGGATACACTTCATGCTTCTCATCCAACCCGAAAACGTTAATAGATATCTTGTTAAGCTTCTCAAAATTAGGTATTTGAGAAAGTGGAGTAGGATAGGAAACACAGCTGAAGTCGTACTTATCTTGAAGCTGCTTGTATTTGCTCACACGTTGCGCATCCTTCTCAACGAATTTAGCTAGTACAGAATACATGTAGCATTTCTCATCACTAAAGTTCTGAATGTTTATACACGCTTTCCTTGCTTCAACAGATGACGGTAGTGGTATGTAGCTACTTCCTCGCAACGGGTTGTACTTGTTGATACGAAGTCGAACTCCTTCCACAGTAAGCAAGCCCAGCTGCTACCCTTAAGCTGAGACTCCTCCATTTCAGTCACCAATTTCTTGAATTTCACTTCCATCGTTGACTCCAGATCTGTTTCTAGGAAAACAGGATGATTCCGTGTTTTAAATGTTTTGTCACAGGTTTCTCCAATACTGTTAACAAATCGACACTCAGCCAGCAGATTAATTTTAACACTCTTATGAACGCTAAGCTCTTTATGCACAGCCTGGATTATACGTTGTTTTGCCTCTTGCAGATACATATTTAGGTCCTTAGCTGATTCGCATCGTATAAAATACGATTTCAATCGTCCTTCGAATGAAGTTTCATATTCTTTCATACCACAGTCCTCCATTGTTGACAGCAACTGATGTTTAGTTGGCTCTAATCTTCTTTTCTTCAGAGGGCTGCTTATTTCACATATATCTTCGTGTCGCTGTCCCTTATAACAATCTTTGAAGGTTACATTACAATGTTTACATTTGAAGAGCTTTTTGCAGCTCATCTCGTGTCTTCTCTTGTCATAACCTCGGAGGAACTTCTTCCCACATTTTCCGCATGCATATCCAGTAGCGCTTGGAATAATATCCTTATACACTGAGTTATTCATCTTTATTCTTGATGTAATATCGTATTAATCACTGATCAATGAAATGTAGACCTCTTCACCTTGACACCACTTTAGAAAGCTGATTATTCTTGGAGAGAACACAATGTTAACACCTCAAGACTAATTAGCGCAATGAACTCCAATGCCCTAGATCACCGTATTTATAGAGGGAGCACGAGCCTTTTAGATCAATCATAAACTCGCTCCATAGCTACCTGTATATGTTTGCTCCACGCGTGTTAACCTCACGCCCAGAGTCAGGATGTTTATGACGACATACCCAGAGACAGGATGTCTGGCAGTATCAAACACGTTTAAACTCGTCTCGTAACTACCTGTATGTGCTGTCACACCAACAAGAGAAGTATTCCCACACGCTCATTCAGTCAAATGTTCCATTCAAAGCCTACCACAACCACCACCAATACCGCCGCCACCACCGCTACCACCACCCATTATACCAAAGCTAGTACAATCTCTATGATCACAATACTTAAAAGTAAAGGCTTAAAAGGTAACGTAGAAGATTTTCTCCCTTGTTTAGTTAAATGTATCTATATACTACATTATTTCAGGTTTTCATTCCCTTTTCAATTCTTCCTTTCCATCTTCCCACAGAAAGACCACTACAATCACAAGCAAAGCAATTTTTCCGGAGTTACAGAGATCCTAAGCTTCTAGAATCGAACTCGGTAATACTTTTAATAAATGTGGTTTAGTAATTTAGCTCCCCCGCATCAGCATCTACCATTTAATCTTTACTCGAACCTGATAGGATTCATAGGCTTGATGATATATGAAATCACCCCTTCGGGATTCAATTTGAGTACTTTAAAGTAGTTATTGTCATGATAACAATATTTAGGGACTAGGTACTCTGTTTACGGTTTACTTGACGCATCTATCTAAACTAAATTATTAAATTAAATTTGCAAGTAAATTTCATTGAATCGGTATTCGAACCCGGAACACCAGGAACAAAATAATTTATAATATTAGCTTGACATGTTAAACAAAGCTGTGTGCAGTTACGCTATCAATCTAAGTGATATATTCTAGTGTACAGAGGAAAATTAAGGAAGTCATTAAAAGATGGGGAATCGAACCAAGCACAACTGATTGACAATTATATACAGCATTAATTACCTATTATAAGAGCTATCAATCATGCTTTGGTCCGCTCCTCTACCTCTCTTAGTTTCCGAGATAATGAAGATTTAAAATTAAGGATCGAACCCAGGACGTCAGGTATCTAATTACACATCCACAAGATACGACCTAATAACATAAACGTAACAAAGTTTATTTGGCGTCTTTATCTTAATTGGTTTAGGAGTTATTAAATTTATAATTAAATTACATTTTATCGGCATTCGAACCCAGAACACCAGAAACAAAATTATTTATAAAATTAGTTTGATATGTTAAAAAGAGCTGTATGCAGTTACAGCATCAATCTAAGTGTTATATTCTAGAGTATAGAGAAAAATTAAGGAAGTCACTGAAAGATCGGGATTCGAACTAGGGACAACTGATTGAAAATTATATACAGTATTAATTACGCATTATAACAGCTATCAAACATGCTTTGGTTCACACCTCTACCTCTCTTAGTTTCCGAGATAATGGCGATTTAAAAATTAAGGATGGAATTCAGTGCATTAGGTACCCACGTATACATTCCGAAGAATGTACCTAATGATATAAATGTAATAAAGTTTATTTCACGTCTTTATCGTAATTAGTCTCTGAGTTATTAGAAGATGAATTTGTAATCCCTCCTAGGATTCGAACCCAAGCATCCCGGCAAACTCGGATTAATATCTCAAGGACGCGGCGCATTCCAAAGAATTGACTATTTTCTATCCCATTGTTCTATCTCTTTTCATTCAGGAGATATAAGCGATTAATCAGTAGTAGGGATTTGGGGGGTGGGGGGCTAATTAGCATATTAATTGCATTCCATGCATAAATTAAGTGGGCTAGAAACCCCAAATCCCTACTACTGATTAATCGCTTATATCTCCTGAATGAAAAGAGATAGAACAATGGGATAAAAAGTAATCAATTCTATGGAATGCGCCGCGTCCTTGAGATATTATCCGAGTTGGCCGGGATGCTTGGGTTCGAATCCTAGGAGGGGTTACAAATTCATCTTCTAATAACTCAGAGACTAATTACGATATAGACGTCAAATAAACTTTATTACATTTAAATCATTAGGTACTTTCTTCGGAATGTATATATGGGTACCTGTTGTCCTGGGTTGGATCTTTAATTTTTAAATCGCCATTATCTCGGAAACTCAGAGAGGTAAAGGGGTGAACCAAAGCAGGTTTGATAGCTGTTATAGTGTGTAATTAATACTGTATATAATTTTTAATCAGTTGTCCCTAGTTCGAATCCCGATCTTTCAGTGACTTCCTTAATTTTTCTCTATACTCTAGAATATAACACTTAGATTGATGCTGTAACTGCATACAGCTCTTTTTAACATATCAAACTAATTTTATAAATAATTTTGTTTCTGGTGTTCTGGGTTCGAATACCGATAAAATGTAATTTAATTATAAATTTAATAACTCCTAAAACAATTAAGATAAAGACACCAAATAAACTTTGTTACGTTTATGTTGTTAGGTCGTATCTTGTGGATGTGTAATTAGATACCTGACGTCCTGGGTTCGATCCTTAATTTTAAATCTTCATTATCTCGGAAAGTAAGAGAGGTAGAGGAGCGGACTAAAGCATGATTGATAGCTCTTATAATAGGTAATTAATGCTGTATATAATTGTCAATCAGTTGTGCTTGGTTCGATTCCCCATCTTTTAATGAGTTCCTTAATTTTCCTCTGTACACTAGAATATATCACTTATATTGATAGCGTAACTGCACACAGCTTTGTTTAACATGTCAAGCTAATATTATAAATTATTTTGTTCCTGGTGTTCCGGGTTCGAATACCGATTCAATGAAATTTACTTGCAAATTTAATTTAATAATTTAGTTTAGATAGATGCGTCAAGTAAACCGTAAACAGAGTACCTAGTCCCTAAATATTGTTTTCATGACAATAACTACTTTAAAGTACTCAAATTGAATCCCGAAGGGGTGATTTCATATATCATCAAGCCTATGAATCCTATCAGGTTCGAGTAAAGATTAAATGGTAGATGCTGATGCGGGGGAGCTAAATTACTAAACCACATTTATTAAAAGTATTACCGAGTTCGATTCTAGAAGCTTAGGATCTCTGTAACTCCGGAAAAATTGCTTTGCTTGTGATTGTAGTGGTCTTTCTGTGGGAAGATGGAAAGGAAGAATTGAAAAGGGAATGAAAACCTGAAATAATGTAGTATATAGATACATTTAACTAAACAAGGGAGAAAATCTTCTACGTTACCTTTTAAGCCTTTACTTTTAAGTATTGTGATCATAGAGATTGTACTAGCTTTGGTATAATGGGTGGTGGTAGCGGTGGTGGCGGCGGTGGTGGTGGTGGTTAAGGTAGGCTTTGAATGGAACATTTGACTGAATGAACGTGTGGGAATACTTCTCTTGTTGGTGTGACAGCACATACAGGTAGTTACGAGACGAGTTTAAACGTGTTTGATACTGCCAGACATCCTGTCTCTGGGTGTGACGTCATAAACATCCTGACTCTGGGCGTGAGGTTAATACGCGTGGAGCAAACATATACAGGTAGCTATGGAGCGAGTTTATGATTGATCTAAAAGGCTCGTGCTCCCTCTATAAATACGGTGATCTAGGGCATTGGAGTTCATTGCGCTAATTAGTCTTGAGGTGTTAACATTGTGTTCTCTCCAAGAATAATCAGCTTTCTAAAGTGGTGTCAAGGTGAAGAGGTCTACATTTCATTGATCAGTGATTAATACGTTATTACATCAAGAATAAAGATGAATAACTCAGTGTATAAGGATATTATTCCAAGCGCTACTGGATATGCATGCGGAAAATGTGGGAAGAAGTTCCTCCGAGGTTATGACAAGAGAAGACACGAGATGAGCTGCAAAAAGCTCTTCAAATGTAAACATTGTAATGTAACCTTCAAAGATTGTTATAAGGGTCAGCGACACGAAGATATATGTGAAATAAGCAGCCCTCAGAAGAAAAGAAGATTAGAGCCAACTAAACATCAGTTGCTGTCAACAATGGAGGACTGTGAAATGAAAGAATATGAAACTTCATTCGAAGGACGATTGAAATCGTATTTTATACGATGCGAATCAGCTAAGGACCTAAATATGTATCTGCAAGAGGCAAAACAACGTATAATCCAGGCTGTGCATAAAGAGCTTAGCATTCATAAGAGTGTTAAAATTAATCTGCTGGCTGAGTGTCGATTTGTTAACAGTATTGGAGAAACCTGTGACAAAACATTTAAAACACGGAATCATCCTGTTTTCCTAGAAACAGATCTGGAGTCAACGATGGAAGTGAAATTCAAGAAATTGGTGACTGAAATGGAGGAGTCTCAGCTTAAGGGTAGCAGCTGGGCTTGCTTACTGTGGAAGGAGTTCGACTTCGTATCAACAAGTACAACCCGTTGCGAGGAAGTAGCTACATACCACTACCGTCATCTGTTGAAGCAAGGAAAGCGTGTATAAACATTCAGAACTTTAGTGATGAGAAATGCTACATGTATTCTGTACTAGCTAAATTCGTTGAGAAGGATGCGCAACGTGTGAGCAAATACAAGCAGCTTCAAGATAAGTACGACTTCAGCTGTGTTTCCTATCCTACTCCACTTTCTCAAATACCTAATTTTGAGAAGCTTAACAAGATATCTATTAACGTTTTCGGGTTGGATGAGAAGCATGAAGTGTATCCGATAAAGGTTGCTGATATTGAACTACCTGAACATCGCGACCTGCTACTATTGAATGACAGCAGTGGAAAACATCATTACCTGTATATAAAGAATTTTGAGAAACTCGTTCGACGTCAGAAAACTAACCATAATGGACGGGTTTATACTTGTAAGCGATGCTTTACACATTTTGATGACCAGAGCGGACGAAGTGGACTGGAAAAACTACAAGAACATACATCAATCTGTAATCAACATGGTGTTGCGAGGGTAGTTATGCCTACCAAGGAGAAATCGATTGTACAGTTTAAAAATGTTGAGAGGATGTTGAAAGTACCTTATGTCATCTATGCTGATTTTGAGAGTATTCTCACTCCATGTCATACGTGTATACCCAATCCTGAAACTTCCTATACAACCCCTTATCAAGAGCACACCCCAATGAGCTTCTGTGTTTACGTTAAACCATCAACCAACGTTGAACATCTCGAAACTGGTCTTCCTAAGCAACCCTATGTGTATCGTGGTGCCGATGCCGCTCAGAAGTTTATGCTGTACCTGACATCTCTTGCAAAAATGATTGTTGCCGTATACAAATCTGCTAAGCCTCTGAAACTTCCGGATCAACAGCAAAAGGATTTTGAGTCTTCTACGACATGCTACTTGTGTGGAAAAGGCTTTACAGAAGAGAACTACAAAGTACGCGACCATGATCACATCAGCGCTGAATATCGTGGAAGTCTTCATAATGAATGTAATTTAGCCTGTAAAACACCTAAATATATACCAGTCTTCATGCATAACCTTAGCGGATATGACTCTCATTTCATTGTTAAGGAGCTGGGTTGTACAAGTGAACGTGTGGAGGTAATTCCTAACTCTGAAGAAAGCTATATCTCATTCACCAAGTATGTAGGAGATATAAAGCTTCGATTTGTGGACAGCTTCCGTTTCCTCAGTACAAGCTTGGATAAGTTGGTAAAAAATCTAACCTCATATCCTGAAACACTAAAGTACTTTGGAGAAGACAAATTGAAGTTGATGACTCGTAAGGGGGTATTTCCCTATGATTACGTCACTTCCTGGGATGTTTTGAACGAGACCTGCTTGCCCCCTAAGCACACCTTCTACAATAGATTAAATGAAGAAGAAATTAGTGATGCTGACTATGATCATGCTAGAAATGTATGGGAGCTGTTTAATGTGAGAAACCTGGGCGAGTACAGCGACCTGTACTTAACCTCAGATGTACTACTCCTAGCCGATGTCTTTGAGACGTTCAGAGAGCAAACCCTCAAAACACACAAAGTTGATCCCGCGCATTATTTTACATCTCCAGGACTTACATAGGACGCCATGTTGTTGTATACAGGAATTAAGCTGGAGCTGTTACAAGATTACGATCAACTACTCATGGTGGAATCAGGTATAAGAGGAGGTTTATGTCAAGTTTCCCATCGGTATGCAGAAGCTAATAACGCGTATATGGAGAAGTTTGATCCGTCGAGACCAACCCAATTTATCACATATGAGGACGCCAATAACCAATTTGGGTGGGCAATGTGTCACGCCCTTCCTTTTGGTGGATTTCAGTGGGTTTCGCCTGAAGAAATCAACTTAGAAACACTACAAGAAGATGATCCTCATGGGTACATATTAGAAGTTGATATCGAATATCCTGCAGAACTTCACGATCTACACAACGATCTACCTTTCCTGCCTGAGTGTATGAAGCCATTGGAAGCATCTACAAAGAAACTGATACCTCATCTTGGACCTCGAAAGAAGTATGTAGTGCATTACATGGCTTTGAAGCAGGCTCTTAGTCATGGACTACGACTAACAAAAATCCATCGTGTGCTACAATTCCGACAGTCTCGGTGTTTGAAACCTTATGTGGAATTTAACAGTAGGCTACGACAACATGCTGCAAATGACTTCGAGAAGGTTCTCTATAAGCTCTTTAACAACGCCATGTTTGGAAAAACTATGGAGAACCTGTGTAGCCGTGTGGATATACGACTGGTGACCAATGAGAAGACTCTAGAAAAGTTGATCGCCAAGCCTACATTTATCGACAGGACGATATATGCTGCAAATCTAGCTGCTGTACATATGGCCTCTCGTCAGATTGTATTCAACAGGCCTATATACATTGGTATGAGTGTGTTGGACATCTCCAAGACATTAATGTATAACTATCATTACGACGTGTTGTTGCCTTATTATGGAGCTGAAAACCTGAAGCTTATGTATATGGACACTGATTCGTTCATTCATCGTGTTACAACTGAAGATGTGTACCAGGACAAGCTACGTTTTCTTGAGCATCTCGATATAGTTGATTACCCTGCCAACCATATATGTCACTCTACTCAGAACAAGAAGGTGCTCGGAAAATTTAAAGATGAGGCTAATAGCAAAATCATCCTACGCTTTGTTGGACTACGGCCTAAGATGTATGCCTTAGATATTCAAGGCTCAATGATAAAAAAGATTAAAGGTATAAAACGTAGCGCTATTAAGCAGTACATTTCGTTTGACAGCTATACAGACTGTCTTAAAACCTGTGAAATCATCAGAACGCCCATGAATCTAATCCTATCACGAAAGCATGCTGTTACCACAGTGCAAGTGAATAAAATTACATTGAATCCCTTTGATGATAAAAGAATTATTGCTGAGGCTGGAATAACTACCTATGCGTATGGACATTACAGTATTACAAACAGTGCTTAAGAGAATGTAAGTCGAAGATGAAGATTTTCTCGTGAGTCAACAATCTTAAAAAATGAAGTTTATCCGTGTGCTGTGTATGCAACTAGCAGACGCCTGATGAAGAAAGAAGAAGATGGAAGGGAAGGTGGTAACCCTGCCATTAGGAGCAATCCTAGTGCTAGTCTCAAGCCTAGATGAAAGGGGAGAGACATCTACAACGAACTTAAATAAAGGTATGTTGACGCAAAGCTTTTCAATTTGTGAACCAATATGCATTTTATCCCTCTCCGCATCGTACAATAACTGTTTAACATATAATGAGTTTGTAAGATTTAGAAAAAAGTATATAAATTGTTGTTACGTTGGATGAGAAATGTTTATAATCTAATTACTCTCTATATTACCATGAGTACCTGTGATACTAGCTGAGTGACTTTAAACACCTATGTTACTTGAATTATCCTAAATACCTACGATACTAGCTGAGTTACCTGTGAAATACGAAACTATGCTATACCCAACCCTTGGAATCTATCCTCCTGTGATACTAGATGAATTAGCCTAAATACCTACGATACTAACTGAATTACCTGTGAAATCATACACTGCTATGATGCAGTCCGCCTCTTGTAATACCAGCTGAATTAGCTTAAATAGCCTCCGATACTAGCTGAATTGCCTGTGAAAAATATGCATCTATGATACGTTCTGCCCCTGGAAACTAGCCTCTTGTGATACTAGCTGAGTGACTCTAAACACCTATGTTACTTGCATTATCCTAAATACCTACGATACTCTCTGAATTACCTGTAACATCATACGGAACTATGCTATATCCGCTTCCCAGGATCTGTCCTACCCTATGATACTAACTGAATTACTTACCTGCTAGTGTAAGTGGGTTAGCTTTTCCCTTTGCTGGTCACCTTTTTCCCGTTGCTGGTCACATTTTTCCCTTTGCTGATCACCTTTTTTCCCTTTGCTGGTCACCTTTTTCCCTTTGCTGGTCACCTTTTTCCCTTTGCTTGTTACCTTTCTTCCCGTTGCTGATCACATTTTTCCCTTTACTGGACACCTTTTTCCCTTTGCTGGTCACCTTTTTCCCTTTGTTGGTCACCTTTTTCCCTTTACTGGTCACCCTTTTCCCTTTGCTGGTCACCTTTTTCCCGTTGCTGGTCACATTTTTCCCTTTGCTGATCACCTTTTTTCCCTTTGCTGGTCACCTTTTTCCCTTTGCTGGTCACCTTTTTCCCTTTGCTGGTCACCTTTTTTCCCGTTGCTGATCACATTTTTCCCTTTACTGGACACCTTTTTCTTTTTGCTGGTCACCTTTTTCCCTTTGCTGCTCGCCTTTTTCCCTTTGCTGGTCACCTTTTTCCCGTTGCTGATCACCTTTTTTCCCTTTACTGGTCACATTTTTCCCTTTACTGGTCACCTTTTTCCCTTTGCTGGTCACATTTTTCCCTTTGCTGGTCACCTTTTCCCTTTGCTGGTCACCTTTTTCCCATTGCTGGTCACCTTTTTCCCTTTACTGGACACCTTTTTTCCCTTTGCTGGTCACCTTTTTCCCTTTGCTGGTCACGTTTTTCCCTTTGCTGGTCATATTCTTCCCTTTGCTGGTCACCTTTTTCCCTTTGCTGGTCACGTTTTTCCCTTTGCTGGTCACCTTTTTCCCTTTGTTGGTCACCTTTTTTCCTTTGCTGGTCACCTTTTTCCCTTTGCTGGTCACGTTTTTCCCTTTGCTGGTCACCTTTTTCCCTTTGCTGGTCACGTTTTTCCCTTTTCTGGTCATATTTTTCCCTTTGCTGGTCACGTTTTTCCCTTTGCTGGTCACATTTTTCCCTTTGCAGCCACCTTTTCCCTGAATGGGTTACGTGATGGGCATGTCTAGAACATTGACATGAAACAGTTTGCCACTAAGTTCACGTCTAAAGTCGCTTTCAAAGTCTAGCCCCTATCTCTCCTGTATATAAGTCCATATTCCTACTGCTTCACTATCTGTCTAGCCTACCGACTCTCCTCGTTTCCCTATACCTCTCATATAAACCATACTCTACTCCTCTACCTCTGTCTAGCCTAACACCGCTCCCCGTATCCCCTACCTTTCATAAAGCGCATTCCCTCCTGCCCTTCTCTTGCTGAGTATCACTCCTTGGTTTGCTATCTAACTTAACTTTAACACCTGTCAATCCCAGCATAGGATCTCTTTCCGTTTTCTCATCTCTCCTTATAAACACATACTCAATTCTCCTAAGCTAATAGCTCTCCGCGTTTTCCTATACCTCTCATATAAGCCATACTCTACTCCTCGACCTCTGTCTAGCCTAAAACCTCGCCTCGTTTTTCCTATATTTCTCATATAAACCATACTCTACTCCTAACCCTCTGTCTAGCCTAACACCTCTCCTCCTGTTCCCTACCTCTCTCATATAACCCATACTCTACTCAACCTCTGTCTAGCCTAGCACCTCTCCTCCTGCTCCTATACCTCTCATACATATAAACGCATACTCTACTCTCAGCCTGTGTCTAGACTAACACCCCTCCTCCTGTTCTATACTTCTCATACATATAAACGCCTACTCTACTCTCAACCTCTGTCTAGCCTAACACCACTCCCCGTATCCCCTACCTCTCATAAAGCGCATTCCTCCTGCCCCCCTCTAGCTGAGTATCACTCCTTGGTTTCCTATCTAACCTAACTTTAACACCTGTCTATCCTAGCATAGGATCTCTCTCCGTTTTCTCGTCTCTGCTTATAAACACATACTCAATTCTCCTAACCTAACACCCCTCCTCCTGTTCCCAACCTCTCTCATATAAAGGACATACTCTACCCTTCAACTCTGTCTAGCCTAACAGTCCACCTCGTTTTCCTATACCATTCATATAAACCATACTCTACTTCTTGACCTCTATCTAGTCTAACACCCCTGCTCCTGTTCCCTACCTCACTCATTACAAGACATGCTCTACCCTTCAACTCTGTCTAGCCTAACACCCTCCTCGTTTTCCTATACCTTTCATATAAACCCTACTCTACTTCTTGACCTCTGTCTAGCCTAACACCCCTGCTCCTGTTCCCTACCCCTCTCATATACAAGACATGCTCTACCCTTCAACTCTGTCTAGCCTAACACCCCTCCTCGTTTTCCTATACCTTTCATATAAACCATACTCTACTCCTCAGCCTCCGTCTAGCCTAGCACCTCTCCACGTATTCCCTATCTGTCTCATATAAACCGCATTCCCCCTCCTTCTACCACTGTCTAGCCTAGCATCAACCCTCGTATTCCCTATTTCGCCCATATAAACGCATTTTCCTCCTTGAACCGTCGCATCTACCCTCATTTTCCCTATCCTTTCCCATATAAACGCAAAAAACTGCGCCAGCTCTCTCTATATTTACCTACTTACGTAGACATCCAAAAACCATATAGAAGGAATTAAGCCTTAGTAATATAACTATATCTTCAGAATTTATCTTGACAGAATCTTGGAGCTCAAATTACATTTATTTTGAATATTTTACTATTAAATCATATACTCATAAAATGATTGCCAGTTATGAATATCCAGTCTGATATTTTAATTTCTAACAGTTGAACAGCTGAAGGCCACAATTAAAACAGTTTATGCTACAATACATTTGGTGACACTAAGGAAAAGCGGCAACAGTTGCACGTTAAGGTGATAAAATGGTAACGATAAAACTAGTGACAACTGTGATTGCTACAAATTCAAAGTATTTTCATCTAAGATCAATTATTTGATACATGAGTGAATTAATCATAAATGTAATTGTATAGGCTAAAATTGGCCTGTTGCTTCTTGGAGTAAACGTTTACGTAACCATCTCATTAAGGTGAGACAGCCAGTCAAAATTGACAAAAAATCAATTTCAGATTTTTAGGTATTTTGAAAATAGATGTTGAAAATAAGGATACGGATTCTTTTTTAAAATCATGAATAATCTGTAATTTCCACTTGTGCCTAAAGCAAGTGTCCAAAGGTTTTTCCAGATTGGTCAAACAGTGACCATTTGTACCCAGGTATATAAAGTGTTATAAAACGTGAGTATGGGTAGCTTTCTGAAGTTGTATGGTATCCTGTAATGTTCGCCAAGTCCTATACTCCAAGTGGACAATTTTGAGCCATGGTTGACCAAGCAGTTTAGTTTTATCTATGTATAGGGGGTTGAAAATGAAGTAAGGGTACCTTTAAAAATTGGGAGTAGGCACTATATAATTCAAAACAGATTAGTTGGTTTTTGGAATTGATGATGATTTTCAAATGATGATTTTTGCCAACATCTATTGTATAATTGTGTAATATTTTGACCATGTGGTTTAAACAGTGCAGATTTATGCATAAGGGTTTGAAAATATGGTAAGGTAGCTTATAATTTTCGTTAGGTCCTATAGTATAAACATACAAAGTTTCATTTAGATAGGCAAAGAACATTGATTGTATCTTAGGGGATGAAAGTAGGGATTAAGCGTAAGGGTAGCTTATAGGTAATTTTGTCAGTTTATAAATCCAAATGTACCCGGTTTTGTGAAAATCTTGACAAAAATGTTACTTGATAAAATTTAGTGAAATACGAGGGAAATGTGGTGATGTTAATGATATAAGGGCCCCTCTAAACTCTCTTAAAAGAACCAAATTTTAATATTTAAGCCTCCCCATTTTGGGATCGAAATGATAAAAAAGATCTATTATAAGTGATAAATGTAGTCTCTGATATCCATATTCAGTGAAACGGAATTGAAATTTGGTGACATGAATATGAAAGGAAACCCTAATTCTCCAGTTTTCAAATTTTTGGAAACGTCATATATATCCTGTGACCATTTAGGAGAATAGGGCTTTTCAATGCTAAAGGATTATAAACATCGGTAAAGTAGTTTTTGAGATTTCCCTACACACACATACAAACACACATTTTCTCTCTTTATAAAAGTATAGGTAGAAAATGTGTATACGATGAGAATGTGTAATCAAAATGCTAATTTTAAGCATATAAGACGCTTAATTTGGATATTAATGCCAATCATGTTTATGTAACATACGCCCTTTTTACAGACTTACTTTTATGGACCTATCTATATTTCCTACACTGCAAAAGACAGATTTCTGAACTCACCTGAAGATGAATCACAAGAGAATCAACAGTGAGAACCCTGGTTATGGTCCTGGACACTTCTAAATAAGTGAGTAATGATGTCTTTAAATATTTTTTTCTCGGTTTAATAATTTTTGACACCCAGCTAGGCTTCATTTGTGCACTAATGAGACTACAGGCCTCAAATGTTTACTGCTTATTAATATCAACCTAATAAGTGGCTATGGATGAAAATGGCTTAATTCCAGTGTATTTAAAAAAATATTTAAATAGTAAGAGTGCTTTAAAAACTTTACTCGTAGTATTATAAATAAAGCTTAAAAAACAACCTTTATACCTTTCAGGAGCGTAGCTTTAATAGTTATTTAATAAAGTGTACCAAAATCTGCAAAAGTAACATGGGCGACATAGAAAGGACTGTGTTTCCTTAATGGGGTGTGTAATGGAGTTGTAACGTTGTTCCAGGCACACAGTGGAGGGACACATCACTTAACAGGTTATTCGCGCGGCGCGACACGACAAAGAGGAATCGCGTGGAGGCGTCGTGCTGTTTGCTCAACTTCTCCTTGTGTGGCCTATCCTCTTCCTATAGGTAGTGCATTTAATTAAAGACTAAAAATATACTGTCATAGATATTTTGTTTATTTGTTTATTTATTTGTGCTAGCAATCTTCCTTAGAATATGGCTATACATCAGCCCAAGCTGTTATCTTGCCATATTCTACCCATATTACACTCTTATTATAACACAAAAATGATGATGATGATAATAATAATAATAATAATAATAATAAAAATAATAGTAAAGATAATAGTAATGATACCAAAATAATAATCTTATAATACTAATATAATAATAATAATAATAATAATAATAATAATAATAATAATAATATAATTACATAACTTAACATCACATGAAATTAATTTACATCTCTTTTTATTGTCCATAACCCTTTCTTTTTTACTTTGGACAAGTACTCTCCTACCTTTTTACTATCCTTGTTAAAAATCTTGCTTAAAGCTACTTTCCTGTCCAGTTTTAACCATTTCCCATTTATAGCTTCCTTTCTCTAATGCTGTGTACCTTTACAGTCAAAAACGATATGTTCTAAATCTTCTCTTTCCCCACATATTGGACACTGGTTCTGTGGGAACCCATTTCTCGTTCCTATTAGTCTCCATACACCTGCTCGTACCCAGGCTATACTTTCTCTTTGTTCCTTATTTGAGTTATCCACATACTGTTCTCTAGCCCATACATTTTTTATTAATATATATGATTCCAAGGAACGTTTCTTCCCAATGTTGCTAAATAAATTTTGTATCTCTATATCTTCAAACCTCTGCCTAGCTTCTTTCCAAAAACCCTTAACATTATTTTCTCTCCTTCTCCAGATTTCCCCATGACCACTATTTTCCAAATTAGTTTGTATACTATAACTCCACCCATTTTTCTTTAAGCTCCTTTCTTGGAATTCCAAACACTGCCTCAATAAGTTCTTCTCTTCTAAATTTAATAGTCTTTACCAATATTTAAGAGCTCTCTCATGTCATAAATATAGAGGTTTACAATAACTACCCAGTATTTTAATCTACCTGCTTCTTGCCACAGGATCCCAGAACAGTAAGTGTAATTATGGAAAGCCTAAGAAGCTAAAATGAGGCGTTCCAGGTAGAAGTGCTAAGTACACTGTAGCTGCAAGCTTCAAATTGCAAAAATGCGCTTGTTACCTGTTTACTTACATAGTCTAGAAATATTTAAACAAGTGCTTCAAGCGGTATAACACATTTATTTTAAACCGCTGGCACGCAGCCACTTCGGCTTCATGCGGCCGTTCTTTGCTCTAGCTACTGTGCAGACCGCGCGAATTCCTTATCTTCCCTTCCACTGGCTCAAAAGACTCTGAACACACTAATAATTAATTTCATCTTGTACGCTCAAACATTAAATGAAAAATCTGGTGTTACATTCGCATAACTTTATCTACCCTTTATCCTTATTGGTGGGTATACAAACTATTTTTACGAAAGTTTATTTTCCTATCTACTTCGTTTTAATCGAATAAACCTTTCCGGAAACAGCTGCATTACACATTTCGTTATAGATACAAAGAGATTAGCGATAATCAGCTGTATTGGATTTTTTTAAATTTACTATGATCGATCAACACATGCTTTACAGATCTCTGTGCATAAGGAATACAAATAAATGATTATCAACACTTATGAAAGTCCAATGGTTCATTTTAACTATGGAATACCGTTAGAACATCACATACCCAGTGATTAAACGTGATAGAGAGAAAATTAGTAAACGAAATCATCGGAGTTAATGAGTAAGAGATCCTGTGGTAGTCGTCTCTTCAGATGTTTGAGCTGGTGGGTGGGTACGCCAATGTTATACTGTTTTGGAACTGAACGCTATGCGCTGGCCTTAAAATTCCATAGGCCCCATTCACAATGAAAATTAACCGTAAGAATAACGTAAACTTAAAAGCTAGATGCTATGTATTATAATGGAACCATTCGCAATGAATCACATAAACATAAACATTGAATTAGATGTAAACTACATTAACTAGCCTGTATAAGATCGCGGGCCAGGAATCACTGGGGTATCTATAAAAGTCGCAGAAAAACAAATTGTTATTGTAGGTGATGCTTTTTTCTGAGTTAAACATCCCTTAACCGGATAGTCAGCTCTTGTTCATTTTGATACAGGTACATAACCTTTTTGACGGTCCCAGGTCGCCATATTAGCTCAGCTGTTTAACCTTGTCTTGCGATTGGCTACTGTTTAAGTTTGCATTTTTCAATGTGAATGATAACACATCGCCTTTAGTTTATGTCCTTACTCTTTTCATGACATTGCGAGAAATAACTCAAAATCGACAGGACTAAAATAATGGTTAAGTGTTGAACAATTCGAACATTAATAATGGATGTCTCGGAAATGGCTGATCTTCTTCTTTATCTGTTTAACCTCCTCTTATGTAGGACTTACACCCCCCAGGACTTACAGGCGGGTGCCTGGGGTCAGAGGAGCAGACACTCATGGATCAGACAGATAACCAGGATGGGTGATCAGCCCGATGCCTGGTATGAGAGGAAGTAGATGAAACGAAATGATGGTGAAATGGATGAAAGGAAAGGTGATGATGGAGCAGTTGGTGGAATGAATGGCGGGGGAAACCGGAGAACCCGGAGAAAACCCGCCCGGGCCGCCTCGGTGAGAGGCGAGCGGTCTAACCACTCGGCCACGGCGCCGCCCCGGAAATGGCTGATGTTAAAAGTTAATTTAACTAAATTATGTGTTTTAAACAGATCTGAATTTTTATGATAGTTTTCGTCTATCACTTACCAGCTATACAAGATTATACAAAATTTCTTTCGAACGAAGCGTATTTCACAGGCTATTCCCAGACAATTCAAAATATACGTTTTATATATAATGTCATTTTTAGTATATGGTATTTTAATCAGAATCGTTAGAGGCATTTTTTAGAAAATCAAACATTTCTAAAACCGTATCATGTAAGGGGTGGTATGCGGAAGGAGGATTTTCTTGAAATTCTTCGTGTCGCATCTTTGGAAGGTACTGAACCTAAATACCAAGTGTAGTATTTATCCGACTTTTCGTTTTTGAGTTATGCTTTTTACACATACACACACACACACACACGGACGTTTTTCCGGAAATGCTTTTTTTGGGCGGGGGATTCGGGGTGCCTTAAAAATGTATTTCCGGTGAAATCTCGCTATCGAATTTTTGGTTGGAATGCAATACCTTCCCTACCACTATGTCGTGGACCGAGTAGGATGACTTTATTCGGGAGGTCCCGCGTTTGATTCCCAGTGACCGCCCAATCTGACCATGGAGTTATTCGTAGAATGCCGTGGTGGTGTATTCCACCATGAAGTCTCCGTCCAGCCATTCTCTCATTTCATCTGCATTTCACGTTTCAGGCGGTTTTTTTTATTAATAGACGTTCTTTAACTACTATGGTCCTTATATCCCATTCTATATTGGGCGTGTAAGACCGGTAATTTTACTCAGAGATCTCTTTATCAGGCTTGAAGTTGTTTTACATAGCATAAATCTACGACACGGGACCAACGGCTTTATTCCTTTCCGAAAGAAGCCATGCTAAGGATTTTTACGCCCGAAAAAATTCATTGCCCTCTGCCGGGTTTGAACCCGCGACCTCGGGAACTAGAGGCTAGCATGGTACCCTAAACCACGGAGGATGAAGTTTCGGGTGTGATTTTAGGATCTGCGGTGCTGGCGGTGCCAGGCAGATGGCATGGATGCATGCGCATTGGGAAGATTTCTCCGCGTGTACGCCAGAATGAGTAGACCCGCCAGTTAGGTCGCTGCGTCGCCCTCTTGAGGATTCCTCGCCCACTGGTACGCGGCTGTTCAAAATGAAAAATGAGGGACTTCTGCGCGACTCTGTAGGCCTGTCTGCCTGTGGACCTGGGACATCCTCCGGTTCCTTCGCTTCATCCCTGCCTCCCGGGTCGTGTAGCCACGATAGATCAAGATGGTTGCAGTCCGCGATGTGTCCCCCTCCGATAAACATATCCTACATCCTACTATGTACGTGGTAGAGAATGTAAAAGTTAATAAAGACAAACGCCAACACGTTAGTTATATCCATTAGGTAACCACTTGTACCCTCTCCCTACCGATTGATTGCGGATATCTCAAGGCGTATATTTACAGTAAAAACCCGATGTGGAATTTTTGGGTGGAATGCCTCTACTTTGGGTACCTAAGTGGCTGATAAAATAATAAGAGTGACAGATGTAATGATATGGAGAATTGTGCCCTGCGAAAGTTCCCTGTACGTACAGCATTTAGAAACTTACACTTTTAAATCCACCCACCTCTTTTAATGTTCAAGATATTTGAAACCTATGGAGTAAGTCCTCTTTAAGACGCACTTTTCTCCGAGGGTTTAAGTTAGAAAATGTGGTTTTTAATTTTAAAATATTAATGTACATTCGCTAATAAATTCAACATATCTATTTTAGCATAAAATTGAAACACAAACTATATCATATCGATTTATATCACCTATATTTCTTCCTATAATGTTTAACGTCAAACCCAATTATGTAAGTATTATTAATGACTGTGTTCCATCCAAAGCTTCCAGTCGAGATTTCACCAGAAATACACGTTTTGAGGCACTTGAACTCCCCAAAAAGCATTTTTAGAAAGAAGTCCCTGTGTGTTTGTGTGTCTGCAAACAGCATGACACAAAAGCGAAAAGTCCGATAAATACAAAACTTGGTATTTAGGTTCAGCATCTTCCAAAGATGAGACACGAAGATATTCTCCCCATCTAAAACTGCACTTTACTTAGAATATTTTTTTCGAAATTTCCGATTTTCTTAAAAATGGCCCTAACGATTTTGAATAAATTACCATATATTTAAGATATTTACATGCAAAATAAAATACCTATCTTGAATTTTCTGTAAGTAGCCTGTGCAGTCCTCTTCATTTGGAAAGAACTTTCCACAATTTTGTATAATTGATAACGTTAAGTGTTAGATATTAAGGAAATACACAAAAAAGTAGAAATATTTAAAATACACAATTTCATTCAAATAACATTTTCTATGGCATCAGCCATTTCCGAGATATCCGTTGTCATGCTTTTTTTAGTGTCGTCGCAATTCAGTTGTTTCTTGCAATATCTGAAAAGAGTAGGGAGTGTTCATTTAGCGACAATTTTTAAAACATTTGACTTCGCATCTCCCGTGTCCTCTTGTGCCTACAACTAAATGTGTAATGAAATAATTTCTGTAAGCATTTATCTCGATTAGCGTAGACAGAAAATAAAGCCTTTACAACAATAGATTGCAGAAGAAATATAAAAATAAACTTTAGCATGTGGTGAAAATAATGTATCATACATTGTGACTTTGTCCAGTTTTTCAAATATCACCTTTCTCTCTAAGTTGACAGTCGCTGATTTGTTCAGTGCCACTGTTTCTTTTGTACGTAGTTCAACTTAACTAGTTCACTTCACAATGCTACTTCACTAAGGTGAACTAGCTCAATTCTCCGTCACTTTACTTCCTTCCTGACGCAGCCTCTTGACGCCAGACGGTTAAATTCACTCGGGATTCACACACAAGATCTCCATAACCGTCGCTCCGTGGTAGCACTCGCTGCACTCTCAGAAGCCGTCACCAACCCTTTCGGAGAATCGCTCTTGATGTCGCTCGGGAAACTCAGTTGTCAACTCACTCGTTCACCGATTAACCGACCGACTCACTCTACTGTTGCGACTCGACACGCACTAACTCGCGATGCTTGACTGACTACCCGCGAGAGCGCTCGCTTGTATAGACAGTGTAATCTTCCAAAGAAGGTTCTCGAACATGCTAGAATATTGCTGGAGGAGGGCGGAGATAAAGCTTCCAGAGAGTTCTGGTTACCTCCCGATAGCGTGCCCGGTGTTTACGCTGGCAAGCGGCGTTTGTTTACTTCGACCGCTCGGCGTCGACCTCCCGATAACCTTGGGCCATAGTCGCTGCATCACACTATATATATCGTTTGGAGACACAGGCATTAAGATATAGGAACACTTGAAAACCTGTGTCTATTAGCATTACAAAACTCTTAGCATATCTTTGAGCGTAAAAATTTCAATAGTAGGAATGAAAAAGTCTTCTGCTGCTCTGCAGGCAGCAATGCTTCTACGTCAATAATTGCGGGATGTCACATTTAGGCTGGCGAAACATTAATTAAAGCGTTTAAGACGTCAGGAGATGATGCTTGCTCCTCTACGGAGCGTATGATATTACGATATAAATGTTGAAGTGAATATTAACGTTAGAAGGATGAAGGAGCATGATCTATGTACAGAGAATGAAATGAGAATAAATGGCATAGAGATATTAAATTTGAGGAGAAAAGAGCATAGAAACAGACTGGAAGTTTTAAGTTTTAGCAACAAGATGTTCAGAGAGAAAATATGAGATGCCAAGATAAAGGAAGTCGAGATTTATTGTTTTCGTTAAACGCCACACTGCGTAAATATAAATTGCGATACTAGACTTTAGGTACTTTACTTTATAGGCACAGTAGAAAAGGTGATGGTTTGGATACCTTCTGGATGCAGGAAAATATGTAATAAAAATCTGATGTGTTACACTCACATGACTTTCTCTACTCTTGTACAATCTAATTTTACAAACGCCTATTCTGCATATGCTTCATGTTAATCGAGATATCGAGATGTCAATCTTATTTGTAATTTTCTTGTAGATGCAAGGAAAATATGATAGCTTTTAAGCGATAGTCAAATATTTAACGCTGGTTGCTATGTGACGCATTCCATTCTCTTTGCATGTCCAGGACATAAAAAAAATGAATAACGCATTTGAGAAAAAGTATAAGTATTGGAAAATTTAAGGAAATAACAAGCAATATCTCGAAAACGGTTCACTCAACAAAAGAAATGTATATGACATAAGTCGTGTATTTTAACGCGATCTACAGTTTTTGTGTAGTAAAATTTTGTCTATCTCTTATGGTTTACGAGTTATGCAAAAGTCGTTCACAATGAAGAATACTTTTGGAGACATTCCCAGAAAATTCGAGATATACATTTCATTTCTCATGACATTACCCTAAACATATGATATTTTCATCAAAATCCTTAGAGCCATTTTTGAGAAAATTAAAATTTTCGAAAAATCTTCCATGTAAAGGGTAGTCTGGGGTGGGGGGAGTTTCTTGAAAACCTTCGTGTCGCATCTCTGGAAGATACTGAAACTAAATACCAAGTTTGGTGCTTATCCGATTGTTCGTTTTTGAGTTATGCTGTTCACATACACTAACACACACACACACAGACACACACACGGACATGTTTCCAAATATGCTTTTTTGGGATTCAGGAGGTCTCAAAACGTGTATTTCCGGTGAAATCTCGGTATGGAATTTTTGGGTGGAATGCAATACTTCCCCTACTTACTATACGTAGTAGAGTAAGTAAAAATGAATAACGAATTTGAGAAAAAGTATAAGTATTGGAAAATTTAAGGGAATAACAAGCAATATCTCGCAAACGGTTCACTCAACAAAAGAAATGTATATGATATAAATTGTGTATTTTAACGCGATCTACATTGTTCGTGTAGTAAAATTTTGTCTATCTCTTATGGTTTACCAGTTATGAAAAAGTCGTTCATAATGAAGAATACTTTTGGAAACATTCCCAGAAAATTCGAGATATACATTTTATTTGTCATGAAAATATCTTAAAAATATCATATTTAAATCAAAATCGTTAGAGCCGTTTTTGAGAAAATTAAAATTTTCGAAAAATGTTCCATGTAAAGGGTAGTCTGGGGTGGGGGATTTTCTTGAAAACCTTCGTGTCGCATCTCTGAAAGATACTGAACCTAAATACCAAGTTTGGTGTTTATCCGACTCTTCGTTTTTTAGTTATGCTGTTCACAGACACACAGCACACAGACACACAGACACACAGACAGACACACAGACAGACACACACACGGACATGTTTCCAAAAATACTTTTTTTGGATTCAGTGAGTCTCAAAACATGTATTTCCGGTGAATTCTCGGTATCGAAATTTTGGGTGGAATACAATACTTCCCCTACTTACTATACGTAGTAGAGAAAGTAAAAAATCTGATGTGTTACACTCACATGACCTTCTCTACTCTTGTACAATCTATTTTTACAAACGCCTATTCGCCATATGCTTCATGTTAATCGAGATATCGAAATGTCAATCTTATTCCTAATTTTCTTGTGGATGCAATGGGAATATGGTAGCTTTTAAGCGATAGTCAAATATTTTAACGCTGGTTGGTATGTGGCGCATTCCATTCTCTTTGCATGTCCACAACAAAAAAAATCTGATGTGTTACACTCACATGACTTTCTCTACTCTTGTACAATCTAATTTTACAAACGCTTATTCTCCATATGGTTCATGTTAATCGAGATATCGAGATGTCAATCTTATTGGTAATTTTCTTGTAGATGCAAGGGAAATATGGTAGCTTTTAAGCGATAGTCAAATATTTTAACGCTGGTTGCTATGTGGCGCATTCCATTCTCTTTGCATGTCCAGGACATAAAAAAAATGAATAACGAATGTGAGAAAAAGTATAAGTATTGTAAAATTTAAGGAAATAACAAGCAATATCTCGAAAACGGTTCACTCAACAAAAGAAATGTATATGACATAAGTTGTGTATTTTAACGCGATCTACATTTTTTGTGGAGTAAAATTTTGTCTATCTCTTATGGTTTACGAGTTATGCAAAAGTCGTTCACAATGAAGAATACTTTTGGAGACATTCCCAGAAAATTCGAGATATACATTTCATTTCTCATGACATTATTTTAAACATATGATATTTTCATCAAAATCGTTAGAGCCATTTTTGAGAAAATTAAAATTTTCGAAAAATCTTCCATGTAAAGGGTAGTCTGGGGTGGGGGGATTTTCTTGAAAACCTTCGTGTCGCATCTCTGGAAGATACTGAACCTAAATACCAAGTTTGGGGCTTATCCGACTGTTCGTTTTTGAGTTATGCTGTTCACAGACACACAGACACACACACAGACACACACACACACAGACACACACACACACACAGACACACACACGGACATGTTTCAAAAAATGCTTTTTTTGGATTCAGGAGGTCTCAAAACATGTATTTCCGCTGAAATCTCGGTATCGAATTTTTGGGTGGAATGCAATACTTCCCCTACTTACTATACGTAGTAGAGAAAGTAAAAATCTGATGTGTTACACTCACATGACTTTCTCTACTCTTGTACACACTATTTTTAAAAAACGCCTATTCTCCATATGCTTCATGTTAATCGAGATATCGATATGTCAATCTTATTGGTAATTTTCTTGTAGATGCAAGGGGAATATGGTAGCTTTTAAGCGATAGTCAAATATTTTAACGCTGGTTGCTATGTGGTGCATTCCATTCTCTTTGCATGTCCAGGACATAAAAAAAATGAATAACGAATTTGAGAAAAAGTACAAGTATTGGAAAATTTAAGGAAATAACAAGCAATATCTCCAAAACGGTTCACTCAACAAAAGAAATGTATATGACATAAGTTGTGTATTTTAACGCGATCTACACTTTTTGTGTAGTAACATTTTGTGTATCTCTTATGGTTTACCAGTTATGCAAAAGTTGTTCACAATAAAGAATACTTTTGGAGACATTCCCAGAAAATTCGAGATATACATTTCATTTCCCATGACATTATCTTAAACATATGATATTTTCATCAAAATCGTTAGAGCCATTTTTGAGAAAATTAAAATTTTCGAAAAATCTTCCATGTAAAGGGTAGTTTGGGGTGGGGGGATTTTCTTGAAAACCTTCGTGTCGCATCTCTGGAAGATACTGAACCTAAATACCAAGTTTGGTGCTTATCCGACTGTTCGTTTTTGAGTTATGCTGTTCACACACACACAGACACACACACAGACACACACACAGACACACACACACAGACACACAGACACACACACGGACATGTTTCCAAAAATTCTTTTTTTGGATTCAGGAGGTCTCAAAACATGTATTTCCGGTGAAATCTCGGTATCGAATTTTTGGGTGGAATGCAATACTTCCCCTACTTACTATACGTAGTAGAGAAAGTAAAAATGAATAACGAATTTGAGAAAATGTATAAGTATTGTCAAATTTAAGGAAATAACAAGCAATATCTCGAAAACGGTTCACTCAACAAAAGAAATGTATATGACATAAGTTGTGTATTTTAACGCGATCTACATTTTTTGTGTAGTAAAATTTTGTCTATCTCTTATGGTTTACCAGTTATGCAAAAGGCGTTCACAATGTAGAATACTTTTGGAGACATTCCCAGAAAATTCAAGATATACATTTCATTTCTCATGACATTATCTTAAACATATGATATTTTCATCAAAATCGTTAGAGCCATTTTTGAGAAAAGTAAAATTTTCAAAAAAATCTTCCATGTAAAGTGTAGTCTGTGGTGGGGGGATTTTCTTGAAAACCTTCGTGTCGCATCTCTGGAAGTGACTGAACCTAAATACCAAATTTGGTGTTTATCCGACTGTTCGTTTTTGAGTTATGCTGTTCACAGACACACAGACACACACACAGACACACACACACACACACACACACACACACAGACACACACACGGACATGTTTCCAAAAATTCTTTTTTGGATTCAGGAGGTCTCAAAACATGTATTTCCGGTGAAATCTCGGTATCGAATTTTTTGGTGGAATGCAATACTTCCCCTACTTACTATACGTAGTAGAGAAAGTAAAAATCTGATGTGTTACACTCACATGACTTTCTCTACTCTTGTACAATCTATTTGTACAAACGCCTATTCTCCATATCCTTCATGTTAATCGAGATATCGAGATGTCAATCTTATTGGTAATTTTCTTGTAGATGCAAGGGGAATATGCTAGGTTTTAAGCGATAGTCAAATATTTTAACGCTGGTTGCTATGTGGCGCATTCCATTCTCTTTGCATGTCCAGGACAAAAAAAATGAATAACAAATTTGAGAAAAAGTATAAGTATTGGAAAATTTAAGGAAATAACAAGCAATATCTCGAAAACGGTTCACTCAACAAAAGAAATGTATATGACATAAGTTGTGTATTTTACCGGGATCTACATTTTTTGTGTAGTAAAATTTTGTCTATCTCTTATGGTTTACCAGTTATGCAAAAGTCGTTCACAATGAAGAATACTTTTGGAGACATTCCCAGAAAATTCGAGATATACATTTCATTTCTCATGACATTATGTTAAACATATGATATTTTCATCAAAATCGTTAGAGCCATTTTTGAGAAAATTAAAATTTTCGAAAAATGTTCCATGTAAAGGGTAGTCAGGGGTGGGGGGATTTTTTTGAAAACCTTCGTGTCGCATCTCTGGAAGATACTGAACCTAAATACCAAGTTTGGTGTTTATCCGACTGTTCGTTTTTGAGTTATGCTGTTCACAGACACACAGACACACACACAGACACACACACAGACACACACACGGACATGTTTCCAAAAATGCTTTTTTTGGATTCAGGAGGTCTCAAAACATGTATTTCCAGCGAAATCTCGGTATCGAATTTTTGGGTGGAATGCAATACTTCCCCTACTTACTATACGTAGTAGAGAAAGTAAAAACAGATATTAAATATTAGACAGCCAAAGCTTTCAAAAACAAATACGTCGCCTATTACTTTCTGTACTACGTATAGTAAGTAAGTAAGGGAAGTATTGTATTCCACCCAAAAATTTGATACCGAGATTTCACCGGAAATACCCCCTGAATCCCAAAAAAAAAAAGCATTTTTGGAAACATGTCCGTGTGTGTGTCTGTGTGTCTGTGTGTGTGTGTCTGTCTATGAACAGCATAACTCAGAAACGAACAGTCGGATAAACACCAAACTTGGTATTTAGGCTCAATATCTTCCAAGGATGCGACACGAAGGTTTTCAAGAAAATCCCCCACCCCAGATTACCCTTTACATGGAAGATTTTTCGAAAATTTTAATTTTCTCAAAAATAACTAACGATTTTGATTAAAATATCATATGTTTAAGATATTTTTATGACAAATAAAATGTATATCTTGAATCTCCTGGGAATGTCTCCAAAAGTATTCTTCATTGTGAACCACTTTTGCATAACTGGTAAACCATAAGAGATAGACAAAATTTTACTACACAAAAAATGTAGATCGCGTTAAAATACACAACTTATGTTATATGCATTTTTGTTGTTGAGTGAACCATTTTCGAGATATTACTTGTTATTCCCTTAAATTTTTCCATACTTATTTTCTCAAATGGGAATTCGTTATTCATTTTTTTGTCTTGGATATGCAAAGAGTATTAATCTGTGGGAAAGGAAATGGTGCTGCACCTAGCAACCAGCTATTAAGAGATATGCATGTGCTTAAAGGCTACTGTATTTCTATATTGCCCTTGTAAATATATATTACCCCTGCATCTACAAGAAAATTAGCAATAAGATAGAGTCTGCAAATGTTTATCTCGATTAACATGAAGTAGATGGAGAATAAGCGTTTGTAAAAATAGTTTGTACAAGAATAGAGAAAGTCATGTGAGTGTAACACATCAGATTTTTTTTGTCACAACCAAAGCAGATGTATCTGAGTTATTCCTATAATTATAGTTATAGTTTAGGTTATTTGAACTATTAGCCGAGTGGTTAGACCGCTCGCCTCCCACCGAGGCGGCCCGGGTTCAATCCCAGGGACCCGCATGTGGGATTTGTGGTGGACAAAGCGCGGTCTGGGCGGGTTTTCTTGTGGCTCTCCGGTTTCCCCCGCCATTCATTCCACCGACTGCTCCATCATCACCTTTCCTTTCATCCATTTCGCCATCATTTCGTTTCAACTACTTCCTTCATCCCATTCCAGGCATCGGGCTGATCCCCATTCTGGACATTCTGCCTGCTCCATGAGTGTGTCTGCTCCTCGACGGGCCTCTGACCCCAGGCACCCGCCTGTAAGTCGTGAAGGGTGCAGGTCCTACATAAGATGAGGTTAAACCGTGGATGAACTAACTATTATGCTATTTAATTGACAAATATTATTTTTTTACTTTCTCTTCCATGTACATAGTAGGTAGAGAAGGTGTTGCTTCCACCCAAAAATTCTATACCGAGATTTCTTCGGAAATACATGTTTTGAAGCCTCCTGAATCCAAGAAAAAGCAGTTTTAGAAAAATTTCCGTGTATGTTTCTGTGTGAACAGCATAAGAACGTCTGATGTGTTACATTCACATGACTTTGTTTACCCGTTATTCAACGAACTATTATTAAAAATGCCTATTCTTCTATCTATGTGACGTATCGAGATAAACATTTGTAGAAATTCTTTTATTACATATTTCTTTGTAGGCATAATGGAAATAGAATGCAGTAGCTTAAGCAATAGTCAGATGTTTTAAGAGCTGGACCCCATATGATAGCTTTGAAATTCCATTCTGTTTACAGGACCACGAGGGGAAAAGAAAGAAAGAAAAGAATTCATGACTTTTCATTTGAGAAAAGCGTAAGTATTTTAATATTAAAACCAATAATAAGGAACATCTCCAAACGGTTAACTCCACAAAAAGAAAAGTTGTCCTAATTTGTGTGCTTTAACGAGATCTACACTTCTTGTATACTAAGAATTTGTCCATCTCTTACGATTTAACAGTTATGCAAAATTCATTCAGAATGAAGAGGGCCTCGGAAGCAACTCACAGAAAATTCAAGTTATACATATCATTTGTCATGAAAATGTGTTAAATATATACGATTTTAATGAAAATTGTTACAGTCATTTTTGAGAAAATAATTTTCGAAAATATTTCCATAAAAGGGTAGTTTGGGGAGGGGGATTCTCTCGAAAACTTCGTGTCACATTCTTGGAAGATGCTGAAATTAAATATAAAATTTGGTACTTAACCGACTTTTCGATTTTGAATTATACTGCTCACAGATACACGGACGTTTTTCTAAAAATACTTTTTTATCAAAAACCTCAAAACAGTATTCTCCAATGAAATCTCGGTATAGAATATTTGGTGGAGCACAATACCTTCTCTACCTATGAGAAAGTAAACAGAAATGCTAGATAAATACCAAACTAGGCATTTAAGTTCAGCATCTTCCAAAGCTGCAACACAATGATTTTCCAGAAAATGCCCGTCTTAAGTTATCCTTAACAGAGAACAGTTATCGAAAATTTGGATTTTCTCAAAAATGTCTAAAAAATTTTATTTAAAATAAATAAGGATAAATAAAGTTCAGGTATATTTTGAATTTCCTGAGAAAAGACCGTGAGATCCTTTTCATTTGGAAGGCATTTTGTTTAAGTGGTCAACGTTAAGCGATAGACGAAAGTCAACTAAATAAAAATGTATCTTACACAATATATTGCAAAACAAACCGTTTGTGGCATAGCCATTTACGATATGTACCTTATTATTTTTTTTTTATTCGTTCAACACTAATTTTTTAAAGCGCTGTCAGTATTCAATTGTTACTCGAATTCATGGAAAGAGTATGCAATGTTAAGCCATCACATAGCGACAAGTTCTTAAACTCTTGATTATCGTTATTCCCTTTGTACTTTTATGGAAATACATAATGTAACTATTTCAGCAAAGTTTATTTCGAATAAAATGAAATAGATAGAAAAATAAGATTTCCTAAAAATAATTTGTAGAAGCTATACAAAAATATACTATACTGAGAAGAGAAAATCTTATGAATGTAGCACATCAAATTTTTAACTCTAATTATCCTAGAGGTTCCCAGGATGTTAATGGATGTGTCTTCGAAGAATAAATATGCTCCTTTAAGGGACAAATGAGCACCATTCATTACAATCTTAACGCAATGCAATTCGGTAAATGTTGCTATTACCTTACAGCTTACACTACTTCCGCACATAGCCACCACCGTTACTCAGGCACTTGTCGTAAGGGAAACCAGTTTTTATGTGACTTCTTCAAAGAATGATGCCGCCTATGATGCATGCCAAGTCTGCACTTCTTGTTTCACAATATGATCGTCGTTGAAATGTTTTCCACCTAGGAATTTTTTCAGATAAAGATACAGATGAAAATCGCTTAGTGCCAAATCCGGGCTGAGAGAGGTCGAATTGTTCCCAACTAAATCTTGAGTTTGTTTAGCTGTGTGTGCAACCCACTTCCTCATTCCATCACTCATTATTTTTTCCCCATAAACCTCAAGCAGTTGGTGATGAATGTTTCCTTACCTAACTTTTCTCGCATCCAAAAAACGAATCACTGGTCTAACTTCACAGTCGAGGGTCGTTCGATTGTTTTGAACATTTATAAACGCTCTAACAATAGGAAAACACAAAGTGATGATTGCACACAGCTGCGTCTTGCTTGCTAATGAACGGAAAAGGTGATCGTGCATGCTTAAAATCACAACAGCAGTGCTGCAGCGGCAAAATGTTAAAACGGTACTTACTATAAAAACACGCCTCATATTTTAATCAAAATCATTATAACCATTTCTGAGAAAACTAAAATTTAAAACAATTTTCCACATAAAAAATAGTTTGGGTTGGGGAATTTCCTAGATAATCTACGCGTTGCATCCTAGGAAGATGTATCCTAGATGCTGTATTTACGAGAATACTTGGTGTTTAACTGACACACAGACAGGCAGACACGCATCCACACACGCACCTTTTACTACAAATTATTAGTTTTTTTCATTCAGATGGCCTCAAAACTTGTATTTCCGATGATTTCGATATTGAATTTTTGGGTAGGTACAATACTTCCTCTACTTACTATAGGTAAATAGTAGAGAAAGTAAAAACTAAAGTAAAACAAAAGCAATCCAATGACTAGGAGAACCTTTAAAAGAAGGAACATCGTTGCCAATGAATGTTCCAAAGTAAAAATCAACTTAGATATTAAAGGCGGCATATAAATTGAAACAAACAAGAAAAAATTACTATTTAATATTAAAGATATTACGAATAATATATTTGTATTTTTTACATTATCTTATCCTCGCGGTGACATTAACTAAAGCTCGTATTTAGGATTTCCTGGAATTGGATCAGCATCGGAAATTCTATGGGTAGACAACGCTTAACACCTGGATTGAATTTCAGCGGAGGCAGGGGAGCTAAATTAATCAAACCCCATTTTCCTCACCTCTACGTTGAGGTTTAGCGACTTTAAGGGTATAGGTATAGGTTATACAACGGAGTAGGACACCTCGCGCACGCAACCTGCATAGAACTATGAGGGGATGAAGTGAAGGAACCACAGGAGGCTAGAGGTTCGCAGGCAGACAGGGCATACAGACGTGAGGAAGTTCTCGACACTTCCAGGCTCGAAGACTCCTCCCACTGCTGGAGTTGCCTAGAGAGAGCCGTCGACCAAGCAGCCATCTGTTGTCCACCGGGAGGACTCGTTCCTTTGAGCAAGCATACGCGCCATCTGTTAAGCATCGCCGTACGCCACAAACCATGGAAGCACACCTGAAAGATGAGGAGGAAATGGAATGAAAAGGAAATGATGGAAAGGAAATTGTGCTAGAGAGAAACCATCTCAGCATTGCCTACCAATCAAGGAAAACCGAGAAAAACCCATGGTCTGAGTGAACGGCCGACGGGAATCGAACCCGGGTCTTCCCGAATGCAAGCCTTACATGTTACCGCGGAGCCAACTCGCTCAGCGATCATTAAGGATACTCGATACTGAATTTTCAACATTTTGAAAAAAAAAAAAACTTTTAAAATTTCGGGGACACTTATAACTATATCATCAGACATTGCAAATTGGGATCCAATTACGGTTTTGTCTTTTGGACATTTAAATGCTCATGCGTGGCATTTAAATGGACGGCGCAGGTGTGTTCTAACAACGAACTACACCACTTTACCTTGGGAATGGATATGGAAAAAGTTCATGTCCCTTATCACCTACAGAATGAACATCAATACCATATGAAATAGTCAACGAAGCAGTTCTACAGCTGGCAGATAGTACCGACATGATAGGGTTCTATGCTCATTTTGTCCAACTTATCATTCTCCGTGGTGTAATGGTTACCATATTGGGCGTAAAAATCCTTAACATGGCTTCTTTCGGAAGGGAAGTGAAGCCGCTGGTTCCGTGTCGTAGATTTACGGCACGTAAAAGAACCTCAAGCCTGATAAAGAGGCCTCTCAGCAAAATTACCGGTCTTTCACACCCAATATAGAATGGGACTCTAAAGACCACAGCAGTTAAAGAGCGTTTATAAATAAAACTATTTTTTTTCTGTCCAACTTGTAAACAACAGGATTCCATCCAACATCGCATGATGGAGTATCCGGGAAAACTGCAGTATGGACGTGGCTTCCAGGCAAATTCGTGCATTGGACTGGTGGTGCTTGGAAGCCATCAGTTAGTTGGAATAAAGCACTCCGGTATACGATTATATAGTTACATCTGGAAAGCTTCCGGGTACAGCAGGCGGATGGTTTGATTGCTTGGGACCTAAAATCCTTTGTCAGATATCTCCATGATGCACCGTGGCCTCTGACAGTGCGTGTGGTGGGAAGAGGAACTACACGGTTACGAAGTAAGGGGCGCGGTATCGGAAGGACAATCAGATAAAGAAAACAACCGCAGCTCCGAGTTGCATTTACTAGCAAGACCTGAGGCCTAAAAATGTAGTACTATTTTCATTATACGACTTACATTTCCCTATCGCCTTGCCCCTCTGATCCACAACCCTGATTCTCAACAAAACACAGTGGCACTCTCTCCAAGTGCGTTCATATCATGACTGACTAGTACAATCCCACTCCTGCTTTCATACTCTAGGTAGGAGGGAATGATTCTGGCTAAAGAAAAATTCCAATCCTCCGGTCGGGAATCGAATCCGGTACCTCTGGATTTGGAAGCTAGTATGCTAACCACAAGACCACAGAGGCAATCTTTTATAATTTTGCTTTCTACATTTTTGCTACTTTTAAATGTTCCTGGTTTTTGCTCAGTTACTTTTAACTATTCCATTCACCACGCTCTCCCCCTACACACGTTACTATACATGATTCGCACTCTCCCAGCTTCTCCCTCTATTTCCTCTCTCCCTCTCTCTCTCTCTCTCTCTCTTAGTCTTGTTTCCGCCCCCTTTCTCATTTGCCATTCTATCTTCCATTCTGTCACACTCTCCTCTTTCCAACTACTCTCCATCTCTCTCCCCCTCTCTGTGAACCGTGCACAAGACATGAAACGTTTAGAAACTATGTAATAAAATTGTTTTTTCTGGGTGTTAATAAAAATTAGAATGTACGCTCAACGCCAACGTTCCGGGTTGGGTTCCCTACTGAAACGCAGCAATTTATTTAACTAGAAGCATTCCTTATCCTCAGCTGAGTCTGAAAGTTTGACAATGGCTGCGAATGTGAGTGTATTTCATTATAAAAACAAGTAAGAATAACATTACGTTCGTCAACTAGAAATACCACCAGTTGTTTCTCAAGCAAGCGGGCTACACAAATAAAACAATTAAAAAACGTATACTGTGACTCTCTGTCCTTTCTTCTAAAACTACTCGTACAAAAACTTACTCTTCTATCTATTTCTTGTTAATCGAGATAACCTGTCATTACAGTTTTCACATTTCACTTTAGGTATAAGAAGGATGCAGTAGACTGAAGCGATAGGTATAGATATAGGTGATTCAACGAAGGGTGGCATTGCGGCCTGCACAGATGTATTGCGGCTACCACCCCCCAGGAGGAAGGGTTGAGGTGATGGAATCACAGGAGGCTACTGGCGTAGGCAGACAGTCCATAGAGACACGTGGAAATCTCTAAATTTCCCAAACTCGTAGACACTGGAGCCCCGAGAGACGACGGTGAACGACCCACCAATCAAGCAGCGCACTGGTGTCCACGGGGAATACTCTTTCCATTGAGCATGCATCCGCGCCATCTGTTCGGCACCACCACACGCCAGGAAACTTAGAATCATACTTGTAAGATGAGAAGGAAAGGGAATAAAGGGAAATGATGGAAAGGAAATCGTGGTAGAGATGAAACCACCCCAGTATTCGCCTGCCGACCCCGGGGAAACCACGAAAAACTCATGGGTCAGAGAGGGCGTTCACCAGGGATCGAACCCGAGATCCCCCGAATGTGAGTCGCACACGTTACAGCGCCGCCACCTTGCTCGGTAAGCTAAAGCGATAGTCAGATGTTTAAAAACCGGATCGCTATGTGATGGCTTAAAAATTCCATGCTTTTTGCATAGCCACAATAGGGACGAATAACGACTTGCCACTTGAAAATTAAAATAAATAGAAATATTTCGGAAATGGTTAACGACACAAGTTATTCTCAGAAAATTCGAAATATACATTGTATACTTCATGCAGATATCTTGAACATATGGTTTTTAATCAAAGATGTTAGATCCATTTTTAAGAGAATTAAAAATATCGAAATTTTTCTAGGTAAATGGTACATAGTTTAGGTTGGGGAACACACACACACAGACACACACATTCACGGACTCTTTTCTAGAAATACCTCTTTATTTCTGTACCACGTATTTCGGTAGAGAAGGTATTGCATTCCACCCAAAAACTCGATACCAAGATTTCACACGAAATAAATGTTTTGAGGCCCCTGAATAAAAGAAAATGATCCGTGTATGTCTGTGAAAAGCATAGCTCAAAAACGAAAAGTCGGATAAATACTCAACTTGGTATTTAAGTTCAATATATTCCAAATATGCGACAGGAAGATTTTTCAAGGCAATCCCCCACTCCAACTACCCTTTACATTGAATATTTTTCGAGGGTTTTTGGTTTTCTAAAAAATGACTACGACTTTTATTAAAATACCATATATTAAAGATATTTACATGACAAATACAATGTATATCTTGAATTTTCCGGGAATAGCCTGTGAAGTCCTCTTCATTCGGAAGGAACTTTGTATAATCTTGTATGACTGGCAAACGTTAAACCATTAGACGAAAACGTAATATAAAAATTGTAGATCTGCTTAAAACACACAATTTATTCAAACCAACTTTTTTGTGGCATCAGCCATTTCCGAGATATCCGTCATTAATGTTTCGAATTCTTTTAAAGGCCTTTCGGTTATTAATTGTTTCTTGCGATGCCATGGAAAAAGTATGGAATTTTAAGACCAGTGTCTTAAACATCTGACTACCGCTGTTCCCTTTGTATTTATAACGAAATGCGTAATGCAGCTTCTTCTGTAGAACCTTATCTCGATTAAAATGGAGTGCATAGGACAATAAACATTCGTAAGTATAATTTTTATACCCACTAACACGCGACTGAGGGCAAAGAAAGTCAACGAATGTAACACATATGACTTTTTTACTTTCTCTTCTACGTATGGCAAGTAGGGGAAGTACTGCATTCCACCCAAAAATTCGATACCGAGGTTTAACAGGAAATACATGTTTTGAGGTGCACTGAATGCATATAAAGCATTTTTGGAAACATGTCCGTGTGTGTGTGTCTGTCTGTGAACAGCATACCTCAGAATAAACAGTCGGATAAACACCAAACTTGGTATTTAGGTTCAGTATCTTCCAGAGATGCGACAAGGTTTACAAGAAAATCCCCCCACCCCAGATTACCCTTTACATGGAACATTTTTCGAAATTTTTAATTTTCTCAAAAATTTCTCTAACAATTTTGATTAAAATGTCATATATTTAAGATACTTTCATGACAAATAAAATGTATATCTCGAATTTTCTGGGAATGTCTCCAAAAGTATTCTTCATTGTAAACGACTTTTGCATAACTGGTAAACCATAAGAGATAGACAAAGTTTTACTACACAAAAAATGTAGATAGCGTTAAAATACACAATTTATGTCATATACCTTTTTTTTTGTTGAGTGAACCATTTTCGAGATATTGCTTGTTATTCCCTTACATTTTCCAATACTTATACTTTTTCTCAAATGGGAATTCGTTATTCATTTTTTTGTCCTGGTAATGCAAAGAGAATGGAATACTGCACATAGCAACTAGCTCTTAAAATATTTGACTATCGCTTAAAGCCTACCAATTCCCCTTGCATCTACAAGAAAATTAACAATAAGATTAACATCTGATTACCATGAAGCATATGAGAATAAGCGTTTGTAAAAATAGTTTGTACAAGAGTAGAGAAATTTATGTGAGTGTAACAAATCAGATTTTTGTGTTTAGAGGCCTCTAAAGGTGTACTTCGGTGAAATCTCGGTATCGAATTTTTGGGTGAAATGCAATAATTCGTCTACTTATTAGTAGAGAAGGTATTTATTTTGTGGCCCATTAGAAACCCCTGTTTGAGTCAAGTAATTAGCATTCCATAGGCGTATAGTATATAGTTATAAAAATAGCTGAGACATACGGTATATACTAACAATACTAAGGTTTATTATGATCAATTTGGTCATTCTTGTGTGCAAAGATAAATTTTGAACTCCACGTACCACGAAAAGGGTAAGTTTTATTTAATGCGCTCTAAAATTATAACACCTTAACGCTTTATCAAGTTTTCAGTGCTGATAAGCTACGATGCCTCAACATATTTACACATTTATCTGAAAAGGCCAAAGGTTGTTGCCGGAGACACTTATTATTCTAGAATAGAGTTTGTGAGTTCGCTACTGCATATCGTTGTGACGTGTTTTCCCCTCCTTAGAACGCTGTTCTTTGCTTCCTTCGTTAAAATGCTGCAGGATGTTTCAAAAGCAGTTGTACTGTGCAGACCAACTTCCATACAACACCATAACAATTCTACAGTTTTTGGTTAGTACGCGCGATTTAAAACGAAAACTTCCTGAATGTTACTGACAGACGCTCCCGCATGAGTCATTTTCCTCAGTGCCGCATACATTGTAATAGTTACCTCTTTAGATTAAGCTGAATCCAAACCCCTGTAGCATTTTTTGTTAGCTTTTAACATCCGTTCTTACTTTACAGGTGGTGGCCATTAATAATGCATGAAATAAAATGGTTATTGGGAAAGGAAATTTGGGAAGGAAACGTTCCAGGCCTAATTTAGGTCATCTTCCCGGCATTCGCCAATCATAGGACTGAGGAAACCTGGAAAAACCTGAGTCAGTGAGGACAGTCTGGCGGGACTTGAACCACAGACCTCCCTTTCACAGGTCCGGACCTTAATGACCTCAGCTATCCGCGTCGACACTTCCGTCTCAGATGCATGGTTTTGTAAATAAGAACTAATTATATACTTCTAAAGCACCCGTATACTACGGCACCACACGGGTGGCCGAGGTCGTTAAGGCAGTACTCCTGAACATGACGTAAGAGATTCAAATCCCGCCAGGGGATCCTCCCTGACCAACGTCTTTTGCCTAGTTTTCCACAATATATTGCTGATGATACCTCATTGTTTGTTTCTGGATCATGTATTTGTGATACTAATTTGCTGATGAATAATGCTTATAAAGAATCTTTTATATGGTTTAAAACAAATGGTTTTAAATTAAATGAAGACAAGACCCAAAAGATATTATTTACCTTGAAAAATGAACAACAGGAGGGTATTGCACTTTCAGTAAAGCTGCTTTGATGTTTGGATACCAATTTAATTGGTCAATCATTTTAACCAAGTTTGTACTAGACTGCCATGTGCTTTATTTGCTGAATCGGTTGCAATCAGTCATATCATATCTAAGTGTATTTAAAACAATCATATTAAGCTCCTTTTCATAGTAATTTGATTTATGATATTCATATTTGGGGTAATGATATTGGAGTTGACAAAACATTAATTTTACAGAAAAAAACATTTCGTATACTAGCAAACACAGCACATGATGCCAATTGTAAGCCAATATTTGTTCAGGAAAGTAAATTGACTGTTATTAATCAATATATTTTAAACAGTCTGTACAAGATAAAAACTTCCCTTGAAGATGTCAATAGCAGACACAGGTTACAACTCTGGAAACTCCTGAGAAAAATTTGATATGGTTTACAGATGGCTCAAAGGATGGCTCAGGAACAGGATCCAGTGTATATGGCATAAGACCAAGGTACAAAAAGCTTTTTTTCCCCTTGGGTGAATATGCTACTGCTTTTGAAGCAGAAATTTATGTCATTATTCAATGCATACATCAAAACACAAGGAGAGCTCACACTGGTAAATAGATCCTTATCTTCTCAGATAGTCAGGATGCACTTAAGGCTCTAAGTGGTCATAAGTTAAAGTCAGGACTGGTTTTAAACTGCCCAAAACATGAGGGAATGGCAGAAATCATGAAAAAATCACAAAACATTTTTATTTGCTTATTTGAAAGTGCATATAATTGGGGATATTATCCCAGATTCTTACTTTGAAAATTCGAACTACGAGTGGTATAAAAAAATCAAAACTTAAACATGGGACGCTAAAGACCCAGCTGTTAAAGAGTGTCCATAAATAAAACTCAATTTAATTTAATTTAATTTAGTGTAATGAGACATGCCCACTTTGTTTAAGGCTTCCAGTGGAGGAAAACTTTTCATGCTCAATTTTGCCTGTGGACCTTGAGACTATATCTATAGAAGCCTTCAATTTTTTGTGTAGTTGCACAAGCCATTTTGTGGTCAGAGCATTGTTTTATAGAAGACTGTGGAGCTTCAAAAACAAATTTTATGCTGTTTAGTGGAATTAGAGTAAAGATTGAGTTGTTTGATATTGTATCATTCTTTGTGCAAGGTGAATGTGTTGATCCTTTCTTACAATGCCAAGGCCTGGTAGAGTATTTAAAAAGTATAACAAGTCCCATATTACCAGTATGAAGAGGCAAAATGATGTTGAGGTTAGGGTTAGGCCTGGAGATGCAAACATTAGCTAGTTTCCAAGTGCATCTAAACTAAAACTTGGGGGCAAGTATTGTGCCAGGAGAAGAAAAACATCAAGTAAATACAAGTTTCAGAATTGTGGATCTGGAATTCCTAGCAGAAGCACTTAGAAAAGCCTGCAAGTGCCTCTATTTGTGGAGGAAATGTGAATTTGTTGGTTGATGGAAAGAGAGAACGTTTGGTTCGTACATTACACATTTTATGTGAAAATTGTAATACTAACACACCATTTAAGACATCAAAATCCACTAATAGAATGTATGAAGTAAATATGAGGTTTGCTTATGGACTATGATGTACAGGACTTGGAAGAGAAGGTGGAAACCTTTTATGTGATATAATGAAAATCCTTGGTCTCTACTAAAATTTACTGCAATGAACACCACTCTCTTCAGTGCAATTGCAGATATAAGTGAAGAGAACATGAAAATGGCAGTGCAGGTACTATTCAAGAAAATTTTGATGCCACTAATAGCAAGGATTTATGTTTCCAGTGACAGTTTCTGGATGATTAGGAGACATATCACTGCAAGGAGTTTCACAGTTATTACTATCAACATTGGAAAAGGATTAGATTTACAGATAATGTCTAAATATTTTTCTTTGTATTCTTTGCACAAGAAATAAACGATAATCTCCTCTTACAGTGTGCCCCACAGCGATGAAAATGATGTGTCGTAAGTCAAACAGATGTCACTCTATGTCATACGCTTGCTCTAACGTAATGCTACCAACATATGAATAATGCCACCGAAGCCGGTAAGTTACTCAGCCTCAAGGCGTAGCCGAGAGATTGAGGGCCCTCAGCATCAAAGCGTAGACGAGGGATGTTTTTTAGAAGGAGACGATTGTAACAAGTTGCGGGTTACTGGAGGATGGGAAGCCACTGGGAGTAGAAAACGGGCTAACAAAGAAGAGAATTAACAGCCTACAAGTATATTATAGTGGTGCAATTAGAAATAACCTCACAGAACTTGAATAATATGAGGAAGGCAATGGGGGCTATTTGGTTTCATTACTTGTCGACAGACAATTCACCTCAACGTGACCTATGTTCTAATCAATGGTGCAAATTCCATCAGATCTACTGAAAACGTGCCTGCATTGCAAAACGCAGAACCCAAATGAAAGTTTCAATGTTCTTATTTAGAAGAGTTGTCCAAAGGCTGTGTTTGTTACCAATTTGGTAGTGAAGATTTCTACTTTGGAAACTACAGCCGTGTTAGCTCTTCTACCTGCCCCTTCATTTCCTGTAGCCATCATTTTCTTCGTCGTCTCATCATCGCCTGTTTCAGGTTTGGAGAACCAGGCGACGGTGTTCGGTGTGTTGCAGTTGGGCGGTGGAGGTGCCCATTGAAAAGGTTTCTCCCGCCTGCCAGTCGGACTGGTCACACACGCACTTCCGGGTGCTCTCAGGCAGACTCCCCCTCAGGGGACCCCGAAATTCCTTCCATCCTTGAGCACTCGTTCCCCGATCTGGTCGCCCTTCGGGTCTCTGCCCTCATCTCTTCCTCCCAGGGGTCGCGTTCGAAGCGCAAAGGGCCACATTGGCCCATGTGTGGTACTCTACCCCGGTTTCGGGGGCGTATGTACCTTTATCCTGGGTCCTTTAAGAAGAACTGTCTCGTATAAATGCAGTTCTGGTAAGGAAACAAATTGTATCACCGATAGCTCTTAACGGGACGAGTTTTTAAATTAATTATTGAATTAGACGCTTAGGAAGTCTTCGTGTAAGTATATTTTGTTACTCGAGTGAAACTGAGTGAGTTATGTGACAATGTAAATATCCCTGACTGGGGAAAGTACTGCAGTATACAGTTTGTAACTTTCTTGATTGAAAGGAAAATTCACATTTACTTTAACTTTTAGCGAGAGTAGGCTGATTGGGCGACCATGCAGCAAATTCACAAAAGGAATTACGCCTATTAATGCACGCTTTTTATAAGGGTCATTCAAATGAAACCCGGTCACTTGTGTAAAGTAACGATAACGATTTTATTAACTCAAAAATAGTCGCCAAAACTGTTGGCACATTTATCCCATTGCGACACTAGCCGGTCGATTCCATCTTTGAAGAAGCTAGTAGGCTGCTGTCGAATCCAGGCCTGGATCCATTCGTCGTCCGTTGTGAATCGATGTCCGCGAATAGCTTGTTTTAGAGGTCCATAAACATGAAAATCACACGGTGAAAGGTCTGGACTGTACTGTGGATGTTCCAGCGTTTCCCATCGAAACTGCTACAATGTCGTCTTCACCGCATTGGCAGTGTGTGGGCGAGCATTATCATGCAGGAGAACAACGGCATTGGACAACATGCCTGGGCGTTTCGACTTGATGGCTCGTCTAAGGTTCTGTAAAGTGGCTTGATAATGCTGGACATTGATGGTGGTTCCCCGTTCCAGGAACTCGACAAGCAGTGGGCCCTTGTGGTCAAAAAAGGACATCATGACCTTACCAGAACTGTTGTGCACAACCTTTGATTGCTTTTGAGGTGGTGAAGTCGTATGTTTCCACTGCTTGCTCTGATTCAGTCCTCGTTGTTCCTGCTTACTCGCCTTCATGTTCAGTAGTGGACGATAACTTATGTGACCACCTCTTCGGCGTGAAACCACACTGTCGCTATGCACACGCTGTAGTCGCTCCACCAATAGATGGTGCCACCATACATGGAATTACGTGGTGCCACCTTACGTGTAGTGGAAAGTTAGACGCACTGACCAGGTTTCATTTGAATGTCCCTCACAAAATATATCAGAAATACATGTGGTCAAGAGTAGCATTATCAATGCCTTCTGTGATCTAAGGGCTGGTGATTATTGTAACTACACTATACTCTCGCTAATTCGGCCAATTCTTGCACATATGGGTGCCGGATTATCGAGAGTGTCTGAAATTTAGTTTAAACAGTTAGGGACTATATTTTATTAAATCCAAAGATACATTCATTTTTCATAGAAAACTTAGTCATTGAGGGTGTACACATGTAGTGGTATCACTCACTATGAAGCATGTACCGAATTTTTAGTTACCGCAATGATGCAGCTTCAGCACCAGCAGTGTCAAAAATCTTCATACTCTTCTCCTATGTCCTCTTCTTCATCACTTTCATCATATTTTCTTGCAAGCTTTTGATTACTTCTTCATTGGTTAACGTTTGATCTACCTCACAGTTTTCCTCACTCGCCACTTAGCAACATCTTCTTCATCAGTTTCTCCTCCTCCTGGAAGCTTGTGGAACATGTTATTGTATAAAGTGTCAACAATTGATGCTTTCGAACTGACTGGCTCATCGCTGTCGCTCAGTACTGGTTCCAACTCTACATCAACGGATGGCTTCTGTTTTTTTCCAGCAGATATCTTGCTGGAGTACATTATGCAACAACCAGACACATGCAGTACCAATGTAATGGTTGTACAGTTGTAATGGTTTATCCCATCAAACACTATCTCTTCACATGTTTACCATTCACATTCTATTAAACAATGGAAAGTGTCATCTAATTTCCCACACAAGATACAAGACGTGTTTTTAAAGTAAGTACTGAGAATTTTTTAAAAATAACACAAGATTATTTTCCAAATACTTTATCATTATTCATTACTTTACACCTTACACTACTTCTACACATAGTCACCGCCGTTATTCAGGCACTTGTCGTAACGGGAAACCAATTTTTAATTTTTGTATGCCTTGGTTAAAGAATGATGCCGCCAGTGATGAAAGCCAAGTCTTCAGTTCTTGTTTCACATAATCGTCATTGAAATGTTTTCCACCAAGGAATTTCTAACATGAAAATTCCTTGGTGCCAAATGCGGACTGTAGGGAGGGTAGTCGAAATGTTGCCAAATGAAGTGATCAAGTTTTTGAGTTTGTTTGGCTGTGTGTAGCCGGGCATTGTCACTCATTACTGTTTCCCCATAAACCTCACACAATTAGTGATGAATGTTTGCTGGCGTAACATTTCTCGCATTCAAAAAACGAATCATTGATCTGACTTCACAGTCGGCGGATCGCTCGATTGTTTTGAATACTTTGAAACGCTCTAACAACAGGCAAGCACAAAGTGACGATCGCTCACAGCTGCGTCTGGCTTCCTAATGAATGGAGGAAGTGATCGCGCATGCTCAAAATCGCGACTGCAGCGTAGCAGTGGCAAAATATTAAAACGGCACTTGCTTTAAAACCACGCCTCGTACATCTTTAAACAAAGCTTTCCGTAATCCTTTTAAGAATAATATCCTATTAAGCATCTATGTAACACCTCTTCTCCCAAACTGATCACAGTTAACTATATATTTCTCTCATTCCCAATTGCTTTTTTACTAGTTTTACTTTCTCTAATACGTACATAGTAGGTAGAGAAGGTATTGCATTCCACCCAAAAATTTGGATAGAGAATTCACCGAAAATGCATGTTTTGAGGTACCCCGGATAAAAAGTCATTTTAGAAAAAGGTGTGCGTGTGTGTGTGAACAGCATAGCTCAAAAACGAAAAGTCGAATAAATACCACACTTGGTATTTAGTTTCAGTACCGTCCAAAAATGCGGCACGAAGATTTTCAAGAGAATGCCCCTACCCCAACTACCGTTTAGATAGAAAATTTTTCGAAAATTTTGAGTTTTTAAAAAAATGATTAACGATTTTGACTAAAATATCACATACTAAAGACATTTACATGACAAATAAAATGTAAATATTGGATGTTTTGGGAATAGTCTGTGAAGTCTTCATTTGGAAGGAGTTGTATAACTGGTAAACGTTAAGCAATAGAAGAAAGCGTATTATACAAAAATGTAGATCTTTTTAAAACATACAACTTAATTCAGTTACATTTTTCTGTAGCATAAGCCGTTTTTGAGATATTCGTTATAAAGTTTCGAATTGTCCAATACTTATTCTTTTAAAGTCTCGTCTATTTCCAGCTGTTTCTCGCGATTGCATGGAAACAGTATGGAATTTAAGGCCGGCATATAGCGTCCAGTTCTTAAAAATTTGACTATCACTGTTATCTTTGTTTCTATAACGATTATAGTCCATAGAAAAATAAGCTTTAGTAAGAATAGTTGTATACCCCTAATAAAGATAGAGGGTAGAGAAAGTCATGTGAATGTATCACATCAGATTTTTTTTGTGTTCAGATTCAAAGAAGTTTGTTCTCAAACTTGTCCAAATCTCCTGCTTCTCTGTATCTACTACTCTGTCTTCTTTCAAAATTGCTGATATTGCTTTCCTCCTGCAGCCAAACATGCCCCATTCCAATCCCCTCTAGAGTTTTCCCACTTCCCTATACCAAGTCTTTCCTTCTACTGCATCTCTTTGATGCCGTAGACATTCTTTTATTATATTGCTGTTCTCTAATTTTAAACATCTGCACCAATATTTTAACATTCTTGAAATCACTGACTACAACAAACTCCTACTGGGAGTTTGTCTTCGTAGTCCTTCAAGACTTTCGTTTTGCGTTATATGCATGTTTTCTGTATGAAAATCCGATGCTTCAGGTGAATTGTGAGATTATGCATACTGACCTGCATAAAATATGGCCCATAATGGAACTGTTTATGTTGGTACTGATAAAACATAGCCCCATTTACTACCCTCCTGACCATCTCTGTTTTTTGAGTATAATTCTAGGCACTGGAATGGTAGCGTACTTTGCCTCCCCCAAATAATGACCGAACTGACTACTTAAGCCTTTATTTTCATGCCATGCTACTGCTTTCTTAATGCCGTTTAGTAGCAGCAAAAACCTAACCTTCGTACCCATGTCGCTGATGAAAGCTCTCATATGTGTAGGTAACTGTCGCAGCTGTCATCCAGTTTAAGTTCATAAGCAAATAATTTTTCAGTCCTTCCTCTAGAAGACAGAATTATATTGTGGTGTTCTACAAAACCTTCATTCCATATAGGTTATAAACATCGTTCATTGGTTAGTTTTTATGCCCCTGAATTGTTTTTCGGGCAGTCACATAGAGAGATGATACGGGGCGGGCGAAGTCAAAAGTTGGTTAGCTGAAGATGGAAACCTTGCGGAGAGAAAAACAATATGGCGATCTGAGGGAATGGGCTACGTTTTATGCACAGGAGTGTAGTACCACTTTACCGACTGACGGCTTGTTTCTAGGCGGATGATGGGGTTGCGCTTTCTCGGCACAGTGCAGAATAAATATCACTGTAATTAAATGTGCATACGCCCTCCTCGCCTACAATCTGCAGGGTAAGGGACGAAATGCGAAATTATCTCAGCAGTATATTCTTCTCTCTTTATATCGTATTAGCACTTACGAATTCCTATGTATCTATTGTTTAAAGCGTTTAAATGATGATGCTAATGAAAACAAAATGCGCAAATTCCTATTTTATATAAACAGCTGACGTGCTTGAGGTTCAGTGTTCCATTGTTCTTTAATGGGAGCCGCCTCTGAATGGGGAGAACTTAGCAGATTCCGAGAATCACAGAGAAAGAGAAGTTAGCTGCCATATTTGCCAGATCCCAACCCCTACGCTCCATTACTTGTTTGATACGGCACCCTCTGGCTTTCCCTGTTGGTATTATCCTGTTACGCGTTGTCACGGAGACAGAATCTGACAAGCATATTATCCTAACAACAAACTAATTTGTCGTGAGGCACAGGAAATAGGGCCGACACCGCTCAAATGGGGAACTCTTGAGGTACGACACAGTTTCCTGCTCTGCCAACCGGAAACATCATCAGTGAGGCCAATATTATGCTGCTAAAACACACAGAGAACAATCCCTCAACTTCCTCCTGCATTTGTTTTGTGGTAAACCACATTAGAACCTGTAGAGGCTTCAGCTAACTGTTTATATAGCAACAAACACGAAACACAGCGTTGGTATGATTTAGTCAGGCCTGTTTGATTTTATATGGCAAAATGAAGACATATATCCACTATAGCAATCCTTTGTTGTAATTTTTCTATCGATATTTGCATATTTCCCTTAATGCACACCAGCCATTCCAGGATAAGGAGGGATTCAAGTAAAATAATTTACGTTACCAGGATTGCGAGTGAGATTTTGAAACGCATCTATAAGCATTTTTAATGTGTGTATTTACAATACTTGACAATCATTACACTCAACGATACTGTCCTCCTAGCTCAGTCGGTAGAGTACCTCCGTACTATGCGAAAAGTTCGCGGTTCGATTCCTGGCTATGGGTGGAAGTTTTTTTTTCTAGCTAAGATTGTTCTCTATCCTCTCCAAAGCCTGGAAGTATGGATAAGAGTGTGAATGCGAGTGCGATCTAATGTATAAAATTCGAAGAAATCCAATGATAACTGTATAAAGTTAACACCATTGCCGGTAGGCAATATGTTCCAAAGGCCGCCGATATGACCATTGCATCTAAAGACGAATGGAACGATTAAAAAACCATTCTTCTGTGACGCATTCACATGATTTTCTGTACCCTCTGTCGTTTATTAGATGGCATGCAATCTCTTCTTATTATGGCTTATTTTTCTATCTACTTCATTTTAATCCAAATAAACCTTTGCAGCAATAGCTACATTACACATTTCGTTATAATACAAAGGGAACAGCGATAGCCAAATATTTAAGAACAGGGCGCTATGAGATGCTGGCCTTAAAATCCCATGCTGCTTCCAGGGAATCGTGAGAAACAACTGAATATCGACGGGATTTATAAAGCATGATAAAGTATTGTAATGGCGGCGCCGTGGCCAAGTAGTTAGACCTCTCACCGAGGCGGCCCGGGTTCAATCCCAGGGACCTGCATATGGGATTTGTGGTGGACGAAGCGGCGTCTGGGCGGGTTTTCTCCGGGTTCTCCGGTTTCCCCCGCCATTCATTCCACCAACTGCTCCATCATCACCTTTCCTTTCATCCATTTCACCAACATTTCGTTTCATCTACTTCCTTCATCAAATACCAGACATCGGGCTGATCACACATCCTGAATGCTCTGTCTGATCCATGAGTGTCTGCTCCTCGACGGGCCTCTGACCCCAGGCACCCGCTTGTAAGTCCTGGGGGTGTAAGTCCTACTAAGAGGAGGGTAAACAGATAATGAATGAATGATAAAGTATTGTACAATCCAACCCTTAATAACGGATATCTCGGAAATGTCTGATTCTACTGAAATTTGATTTGAAACTGTGTATTTTAGAGATCTAATGTTTTTTGTAGTACGATTTCGTCTTTCGCTTAACATTTACCAGTTATATAACATTGTACATAATTTTTTTTCCAAAATGAAGTGGACTTCACAGGCTATTCCCAAAAAATTCAAGATATACATTTTATTTGTAATGTAAATACCTTTAAAATATGGCATTTTAATTAAAATCGTTAGAGCAAATTTTTAGAAAATTTCAAAAAAATCTTCCATGTAAAGAGTTGGCTGGGGTTAGGGAATTTTCTTGAAAATCTTCGTGTCGCATCTTTGGAAGTATTGAACCTTAATATCAAGTTTGGAATTTATCCGACTTTTCGTTTTTGAGTTATGCTGTTCACAGGCACACAGTCAGACACACAAACACACACACACACACACACACGGACCTTTTTCTAAAAATGCTTTCATTTGGACTCAGGCCCTAATTACTATATGTAGCAGAGAAAGTAAATATATATTTTGTTTCATACTATTTCGAATTTTATTGTTTTAATAAACAGATATTAACGTAAGATAGATTGAAATTGATAAACGCACTGTGCTTACCTATGCAGAAACAACTAATTTGCAAGTAAATAACGAAGATCACCGACCCAGTTGGCTCCTCGGTAACGTGTGAGGATCGCACCTGGTGTTCCGAGTTGGATTGCCGTCGACCGCCCAATCTGACCTTTGTTTTTCGTGATTTTCCCTACTCGGTAGGCGAATGCACCAGTAGATGATGATGATAATAATAATAATATTATTATTATTAATAATAATAGCATATATAATGGTAAGCAAAAAAAATAGCAGTGAAACACTACGTGCTCTCATGTTTATTGCTTATAGTCCGTAATGTTAGACAAGAACAGCGTAAACACAATTTTAAAATAGCTATGTGCAGATACGGATAGCTCAAATAAAGACATATTAATTATTATTTGTCAGTCTAAAAAGTGAGTTTATTCCTTCGAAAATAAAGTCTGTGAACTGAAGTGAAAAATATTTTAAGATCTTTTCGGTCTGTTTTTGTCTATCATCACGGGCAGGACAACCTAGTGCAAGGGGCTGTTTTTGCCTGTCATCACGGCCTGTACATTCTATCGCAAGCCTTGGCAGTCTCTCTCAGCGAGTACGATCCACTCATCGTATTTGCTGATAAGCAAGAGGAGTAGAACGAAGCTCAGTCGGTAGAGCACCTCCCTGCTGTGCGAGGGGTCTCGGGTTGATTTCGCAGCTGGAAAATGAGAATTTTTCACTATCCTCCCCGAGGCTGGAAGCATGAATGAGAATGTATATGTGATCTAAAGAATAAAAACACAAAGTTTACTAGGAATCCAACGACAAGTAAATACGAGTTGACACCATTGCCTATAGGCAATAATGTGTTCTAAGGGAAAGGCCGCTGATAAAGTCATTGTAGTTAAATGCGGGGTGTAATGGAACTTACCCCCCCTCCCCAAAAGAAAAAAAACAAAGAGCTCGCCGCTGACCTGTGTTTAATTGGAATTGCCCGGTTGAGTTCTACAGCTCTTTTAACACACGAAGGGATATCGGCACACTTGAATACGGCGCGTTGAGTCACCTGGTATACCCATATCAGATGATACTCATGGCGCGCCAGCCCAGAATCAGACCAAGGCCTATCGTCCCGACCGCTCCATCCCCCACCTCTGCCCACGACAGGTCATTGGTGAGGGGCAGTACTGGAGGATGAGATGTGGTCAGCGCCCCGGATCCCTCCTGGCTGGTTAAGGCGGTTTTCTCAACCAGGGCCGCTAGATTTCCACCACGTAGCTCCTCATTGGCCCTCAGGAATCTAACAAAGCTGAGTGCTTTCTGTACCAGACCTCCCAACGGGGGAAAGGTTCTGTACCAGGTTCCTCAAGCCAGAGGCAGCTGCGCTACCAATGCGTTACGGGGACGGTCGGTATATCCTATACCCTAATTAATAAGAAGGATATATCCAAATAATCTCTATTGCTACCCTCTCTAGTTTACTTATAAAATTACAAGTGTCCCTTTTGTGAATATTACAGTACTGTTTACAAGTGGAGTATCGAAATGAGAATTACTATGAAATAAATCATTGAATGGAAAAAAGGCAGCTATTTAATTCATTTTATTGAAAAATTTGCATTCTTTTTGTTAAATAAAATAGAAAAAACATTGCTGTGTTATTTTAATTAGCAGCGTTTTACAAATCATTACATATACAAGAGGAATCACCTAAAACTTGCAGCGCAAATATTTCGGAAATGGAAAGTGCTATTGATGTGCAGTTTTCACAGCATTGATTGGTAGTCAGGGGCTCGTACATTTAGCCCATAAACAGATTTAATAATAATGAGAAAATGTATTTTTGAGCAAACATACGGTTTTTTAATTGGAACAATGCCTAGTTACATCAACAGAATAAAGGTAGGGTAAATTAGAATGGCAATGGTCTTTGTTGCAGGATTCTAGTGCAATTGGTTTACGAGAAATCGTATTTTGAAAAGTTTCCACCCGACAATTGTCCCATTCAACCTTCTTAGTTGCTAGGTACGATGTTGTTAAGTTCGTTTGCATTGTGCTTTCTGTTCATTGATTGCATTGCGACTTTCTGGTCAGTTAGTTTGTGACAGTTCAAGCAGTAAGTCGTGAGTGGAAGATGGGGTTTACTAATGCAGAAAATGCCGACCTGGTGATGGTGTATGGGGAGTGTAGGAAGAATGCAGTTCGTTCCTGGAGGTGTATGCGAAAACGTATCCCAATAGACGTCAACTATCTCGGCAATTATTTATCAACCTCTTCAACCAATTACGTGGTACTGTAACACCTATAAAACGTAACAGAAACAAACAAGTGACTGGAGAAGAGGCAGAAATTAATGTTTTGACTGCCGTTGCAGTAGATCTGCAAATTAGTTCTTGCACAATCGCACGTGGAAGTGGCATAAGTCAGACAAGTGTACTGCGCATTCTCCATCGACATAGATTCCACCCTTATCACATCTCTCTCCATCAAGAGCTGCATAGAAACGATTTTGAGAATTGTGTTAACTTTTGTACATGGGCATTAAGACATGATACTCCAGATTCATCATGTATCTTGTTTAGTGATGAGGCAACATTTACTAATCATGGCCAGGTAAACCGCAGAAACATGCACTATTGGTCTGTTGACAATCCCCGTTGACTTCGCCAGGTGGAACGTCAGCGTCCATGGAGTTTAAACGTGTGGTGTGGGATAGTGAACCATCAGCTCATAGGCCCTTTGTTCATAGAAGGAATAATGAACTCGTACAAGTATCGCAGCCTCCTGACAGAACCATCTGCCACAGATGCTAGAAGACGTTGCTTTGCAAACTAGGTGGAACCTGTGGTATCATCATGATGACTGTTCAGCCCATAGTGCACGAAGTACTACAGCTTGTCTTAACGGATTGTTTTCAAATCGTTGGATTGGACGAAGAGGACCTGTACCTTGGCCGGCTCGTTCACTACATCTGACCTCTTTATTTTTTTTCTGTGGGGAAGGCTGAAAGACACTGTCTAAAAGGATGTACCTACTACACCAGACGATGTGAAACGACATATTACTGGTGCCTGCTCTGAAATTTCCACTGAAATGCTAGAATGTGTGCAGCAGTCTTTCCAGAGCAGACTGGAAGCATGTATTGAAACTGCCGGTTTTCATTTTGAACACAAGCTTTGAAGGGCTATGTTATATTTACTTGTAAGAATCCATAGAAGTATTGTAATTCCCTTTTGTTTTTCTTTAGTTTCTGCTACCACAGGTTGTACAAGTGTTCAGTGCGTAAAAGTTTCAAAATAACATCTCTCGTAAACATCTTGCACTAGAATCTTGCAACAAACCCTACAGCCATTCTAATTTACTTTACCTTATTCTGTTGATGTAACTAGGCATTCCATTTAAAAAATTGTATGTTTGTACAAAAAGTACACTTTCTTAGTATTATTAAAATCTGTTTATAAGCTAAATGTACGAGCCCCTGACTAGCAATCAACGCTGTGAAAACTGCACATTAATAGCACTTTCTATTTCCGAAATATTTGCGATGCAAGTTTTAGTGATTTACCCTGTATATATACAGTGTGAATATATAATAATAATAATAATAATAATAATAATAATAATAATAATAATAATAATAATAATAATAATAATAATAATAATTCCTCTAATTTTCCGGATATAACGAACGAAGTAGATAAAGTATTGTGCACAACTCGTACAAAAGTAGTTCTGTTACTTAATGGGTCTTATGATCAGAAAACAACCGCGGGAATTTGATTCACTCGTAAATAAAGGTGCACTATTAAAGCTGGTTATTATAGGAGTATTATTAGTAACTACCTATTCGCTTCTATTGATGTAAGGTATATAGGTATTAAAACTGTAATCGAAATATTTCTGGTAGCCTTAGATTTTGGATGAATAACTTCTGTTAACGTGTCTAATGTGCTACCCTGACGATTCGACTGTAATTTGTGCAGAAGATGAGGGGAAGATGGGGAAAATGCAGAGGTATCGGAAGAGAATGAGAGATTGCAAGAAAAACAGAGAAGGAGAAAGAGCGGAAGAGAGTGGGACAGGGGAATAGAGGAGCGTGATAGAGTAGAACTTTACAAGAAGAAATTAAATACATTTTTGGATCAGCGTTGTTTACATAGTGTGCACGAATTTCCACAAAACTGATAACGCAAAGATTGCTCTTTGTATAAATCACTCACTGCGTTCTTATAATTGTGTAAGCATATAACTGACAATTTTATTATTATAAATATTTTATTAACAATCGCAGCTATCATCACCCAGGAGGAAGGGATGCATTGAAGGAACCACAAGAGGCTACAGGCCGCAGGCAGACAGGTCACAGAGACGCGTGGAAGTTTCTAACAGTTCCTAGTTCGAGGACCCGTTCCAATAATGAAGCTGCCCAGAGAGGTCGAAGAACGACCCTTTAGTATCTAAGGGGCCTTTCCTTGGAACCATCTGCCTGTGCCGCCTTATTCCACGAAACTTAGAAGTACACCTGAAAGATGGCAAGGACACAGCATGAAAGAGAAATAGTGACAAATTAGAAACCACCCCAGCATTCGCCTCCCGACCAGGGAAAGCTATGAAAAACCCAAGGCCAGAGAGGACGGTCCACCGGAATCGAACCTTCCGAATGAGCCTGATAGTTTACCGGCAACATCTCTCTCGGTATTACAGAATGATGATATTGGAATTTGGGTCAGTCCAGGGTTTCATTTAACAATGCCGTCGCCGCTTCGACTGACTTATACTAAAAGTCAAATGAGCGTTTGCACCATAGTGAGTCTAGCGGTTTTCCATTGGACATCAAGAACAGCAGGAATGGGTTTCATATTGGTAATGAACAACACTTGTGAGTTGAATATCCCGTTGATAAGCCTATGTCATTCTTTTAAGGAAGGACATGTGCTTACTTGCCAGGGCTTATGGATCTGTGAAGGAAACATCCCTCCATGCAGGAGCAGGATACATCTTTTGCAGAATTACAACAGTGTAGAGCACAAGCTTTCTTCTCAGAGATACTGCTGGGAAGTAAACAGAAAGCGAAGTGCTCCGAAAGCCTTATCAGTTTCCTTGCGAAAATATTGAATTTGACGTTGCCAGCTGATACCAAAATGGACATCCAAATATTTGGTGTTGTAAGAAACAGAAAAGGAGTTGACTGTTGAGGCTGAACACTGGTAACCTCTCGCAGAAGTCTACACCTAAGAGAGAGGGACCTAGTTGGTTTTGCGCGCGGCGGTCGCTAATTTATAACCCACGCGGGGCACAGCAAAGCGAAGGGTTGCCTCAAGGTACCGAAGAGGTAATGATTAAATTTTGTGGTCACCCTACTTGTTTAAAGATCCTCTCGACGTGACTTCTTCTTTCTCTGTCTTCTCCGCTGAAGTTTTCATCCTGGTTAGTTCTTATCTCAGCGGAGGAACAAGGATTCAGTCTATCCGGAAGTAATAGGCGTCAGAGATCTCGGTGTGGGAAACGAAACACATGGTAAGCAGGCAGGCATTGCGAAGTTAACATGTAATTTATTCACTCTTGCTGTTTCACTGCATTGTGCAAATATTTCTGGTCACTCGGAAAGCTTATTTATTGTTCGTGAATTACATTATTCTTGGTTTTGCGCTACGCGACTACTCTTCAACACGCCCGTCTTAACACACGCGACACTAATTAATCTGTGTTCGTGCAATAACAAGTACCTTAGTGGTTCTACAAGAAATATAAGTGGTATGTACCCCGGCACTCTGTTTAAAACAATCGATTTTCTGCGTAATTGTGTTCTTTATCTCGGGCAGTGTTTGCGCGCGAACTTCTTACATGGAGCGATGTGGTTTTGAGGCACTATCTACATAGCGAATGTCCTGGATCTGAAAAGAACACGCATTATTTATACACTTCCACCCCACTCTCACTACATAACGTTACTGCCTCATAATTGGTTAATTGTTCGCGGGGTTACAAGCGTGGGTATCTGATTATAACAGAAAAAAATCTGATGTGTTGCACTCACATGACTTTCTCTACTCTTGTACAATCTAATTTTACAAACGCCTATTCTCCATATGCTTCATGTTAATCGAGATGTCGAGATGTCAATCTTATTGGTAATTTTCTTGTAGATGCAAGGGGAATATGGTAGCTTTTAAGCGATAGTCAAATATTTTAACGCTGGTTGCTATGTGGTGCATTCCATTCTCTTTGCATGTCAGGACAAAAAAATGAATAACGTATTTGAGAAAAGTATAAGTATTGGAAAATTTAAGGAAATAACAAGCAATATCTCGAAAACGGTTCACTCAACAAAAGAAATGTATATGATATAAGTTGTGTATTTTAATGCTATCTACATTTTGTGTGTAGTAAAATTTTGTCTATCTCTTATGGTTTACCAGTTATGCAAAAGTCGTTCACAATGAAGAATACTTTTGGAGACATTCCCAGAAAATTCGAGATACACATTTCATTTCTCATGACATTATCTTAAACATATGATATTTTCATCAAAATCGTTAGAGCCATTTTTGAGAAAATTAAAATTTTCGAAAAATTTTCCATGTAAAGGGTAGTCTGGAGTGGGGGGATTTTCTAGTAAACCTTCGTGTCGCATCTCTGGAAGATACTGAACCTAAATACCAAGTTTGGTGCTATCCGACTGTTCGTTTTTGAGTTATGCTGTTCACAGAGACACACACACACACACACACACACACAGACACACACACACACAGACACACACACGGACATGTTTCCAAAAATGCTTTTTTTGGATTCAGGGGGTCTCAAAACATATATTTCCGGTGAAATCTCGGTATCGAATTTTTGGGTGGAATGCAATACTTCCCCTACTTACTATACGTAGTAGAGAAAGTAAAAAATTATGATGTGTTACACTCACATGACTTTCTCTACTCTTGTACAAACTGTTTTTACAAACGCTTATTCTTCATATGCTTCATGTTAATCGAGATATCGAGATGTTAATCTTATTGCTAATTTTCTTGTAGATGTAAGGGGAATTGGTAGGCTTTAAGCTATAGTCAAATATATTAAGAGCTGGTTGCTATGTGGAGTATTCCATTCTCTTTGCATGTCCAGGACATAAAAAAAATGAATAACGAATTTGAGAAAAAGTATAAGTATTGGAAAATTTAAGGAAATAACAAGCAATATCTCGAAAACGGTTCACTCAACAAAAGAAATGTATATGACATAAGTTGTGTATTTTAACGCGATCTACACTTTTTGTGTAGTAACATTTTATCTATCTCTTATGGTTTACCAGTTATGCAAAAGTCGTTCACAATGAAGAATACTTTTGGAGACATTCCCAGAAAATTCGAGATATACATTTCATTTCTCATGATATTATCTTAAACATATGATATTTTCATCAAAATCGTTAGAGCCATTTTTGAAAAAATTAAAATTTTCGAAAAATCTTCCATGTAAAGGGTAGTCTGGAGTGGGGGGATTTTCTAGTAAACCTTCGTGTCGCATCTCTGGAAGATACTGAACCTAAATACCAAGTTTGGTGCTTATCCGACTCTTCGTTTTTGAGTTATGCTGTTCACAGACACACAGACACACACACACAGACACACACACACACACACACACACACACACACACACAGACACACACACGGACATGTTTCCAAAAATGCTTTTTTTGGATTCAGGAGGTCTCAAAACATGTATTTCCGGTGAAATCTCGATATCGAATTTTTGGGTGGAATGCAATACTTCCCCTACTTACTATACATAGTAGAGAAAGTAAAAATCTGATAGGTCCTTTTACTTTATCACGTGTTGTTCATATGTCATTCACTGATTCCCCCGTCTAAACAGAAATTTTTCTCGCCTCCTGTTATGACTATACATCCAGAGTGGGCACAAAAAGGACAATGTGAGATTCCCCTCATCCAAAATACGAGGTATTTCAACTTTCTCTGCCGTCATAAACACGATTCTTCACGATAAAACTGCTACTTTTAAACTGCTAAAATCTATCGGACCAGGAACATTTTGGCAAAATATTACACGAAGAAGTAATTACTATTTAGGTTGATCAGAGGGTGCCAAACAATGTATACACATTTCAAAGAAAAACCTATGTAAACATAACAAACCTGAATTCACACAAACAGATAATTATGAGCACTAAATCATCTTAGACGTTTACAGTTACAGCAGTTGCTCAAAACGCCCACATCGATACACATCTATTGAGCAACTTTTGCAAAAGTGTCCTCAGCAATTGCAGCACACGCCGTTTCAATTTCTTTCTGAAGTGCTGCCAGTGTAGCTCGTTTTATACGGTATACAATATACTTAAGAGTTCCCCACAAGTAGAAGTCCAAAGGAATTAATCCGGAGAAGGTGGTGGAAACTCAATCTGATCTCTTCGTCCTATCCAGTCTCCCGGAAGAAGTCTCACGTGCATATTGCTTTGTAGATTTCTGCGGTGAGTGTTCAAAACGTCTTCCAAAACCATAGCCGAGGATGCGGGGCTTGTTGCCTTACGAGGTCTCCCAGATCTACTCTTGTGAACTTCGCATACGGTACCATAAGTCTCAAATTTGTCTCGAATGCGAGCAATTGTTACTCGCGTTGGCGGTTCTGTTCTGTACACACGTCTCCATTGCCGTTGAGCTTCGACAACGCTCTCGGTTTTCCAATACCACTTCAAAATAATTGCTATCCGCTGTTCAAACTGTAATCTAGCTCCATTTTGTTGTAGCAACGCTGGCATAACGTAATGCGAGTCACATTTGTTTACAGAACATCATACGATAATCTTGGCTTCACTTGTTCATTGTTGATTTACCTGTCGCGTAGCAACACTGGCATAACGTATGTGAGTCACATTTGTTTACAGAACATCATACTACACATTGATGTTATTTTTACTTTCTCTACTACGTATAGTAAGTAGGGGAAGTATTGTATTCCACCCAAAATTTCGATACCGAGATTTCACCGGAAATACATGTTTTGAGACCCCCTGAATCCAAAAAAAGCATTTTTGGAAACATGTCCGTGTGTGTGTCTGTGTGTCTGTCTGTGTGTGTGTGTCTGTGTGTCTGTGAATAGCATAACTCAGAAACGAACAGTCGGATAAACACCAAACTTGGTATTTAGGTTCAGTATCTTCCAGAGATGCGACAAGAAGGTTTTCAAAAAAATCCCCCACCCCAGACTACCCTTTATATGGAACATTTTTTGAAAATTTTAATTTTTTCAAAAATGGCTCTAACGATTTTGATTAAAATATCATATTTTTAAGATATTGTCATTAGAAATGAAATGTATATGTCGAATTTTCTGGGAATGTCTCCAAAAGTATTCTTCATTGTGAACGACTTTTGCATAACTGGTAAACTATAAGAGACAGACAAAATTTTACTACACAAAAAATGTAGATCGCGTTTAAATATACAATTTATGTCATATACATTTCTTTTGTTCAGTGAACCGTTTTAGAGATATTGCTTGTTATTCCCTTAAACTTTTCCAATACTTATACTTTTTCTCAAATTCGTTATTTATTACTTTCTCTACTACGTATAGTAATTAGGGGAAGTATTGCATTCTACCCAAAAATTCGATACCGAGATTTCACCGGAATTACATGTTTTGAGACCTCCTGAATCCAAAAAAAGCATTTTTGGAAACATGTCCGTGTGTGTGTCTGTGTGTGTGTGTGTGTGTCTGTGTGTGTGTGTGTGTGTGTGTCTGTGTGTGTGTGTGTGTGTGTCTGTGAACAGCATAACTCAAAAACTAACAGTCGGATAAACACCAAACTTGGTATTTAAGTTCAGTATCTTCCGGAGATGCGACACGAAGATTTTCAAGAAAATCCCCCGACCCCAGACTACCCTTTACATGGAACATTTTTCGAAAATTTTAATTTTCTCAAAAATGGCTCTAACGATTTTGATGAAAATATCATATGTTTAAGATAATGTCATGACAAATGAAATGTATATCTCGAAATTTCTGGGAATGTCTCCAAAAGTATTCTTCATTATGAACGACTTTTGCATAACTGGTAAACCATAAGAGATAGACAAAATTTTACAACACAAAAAATGTAGATCGCGTTAAAATACACAACTTATATCATATACATTTTTTTTGTTGAGTGAACCGTTTTCGAGATATTGCTTGTTATTTCCTTAAATTTTCCAATACTTATACTTTTTCTCAAATTCGTTATTCATTTTTTTATGTCCTGGACATGCAAAGAGAATGGAATGCGCCACATAGCAACCAGCGATAAAATATTTGACTATCGCTTAAAAGCTACCATATTCCCCTTGCATCTACAAGAAAATTACAAATAAGATTGACATCTCGATATCTCGATTAATATGAAGCATATGGAGAATAGGCGTTTGTAGAAATAGATTGTACAAGAGTAGAGAAAGTCATGTGAGTGTAACACATCAGATTTTTTTTTATGTCCTGGACATGCAAAGAGAATGGAATGCGCCACATAGCAACCAGCGTTAAAATATTTGACTATCGCTTAAAACCTACCATATCCCCCTTGCATCTACAAGAAAATTACCAATAAGATTGACATCTCGATATCTCGATTAACATGAAGCATATGGAGAATAAGCGTTTGTAAAAATAGTTTATACAAGAGTAGAGAAAGTCATGTGAGTGTAACACATCAGATTTTTCAGTCTAACTTTGAAATATATTAAATAGATGTCTCCTGCCAAAGTGTGTATACGTTTTTTGACACTCTCTGTATATGTATGTGTGTGTTTATATATATATATATATATATAAAATCTCTAAAAAATTACCCATATAAAATTAAGTTGGGTATGATACCTAGATTCAGTCTCACCGTGTATCGTGTACCTTACTAGTTGCGCAAAAAAGAGTCTAAGAACATGAAATTTGTTAGAATTTACTTGTATCCTCCAGGCTTCCAGAAAATTACTGAAGCGGTCAAGATAACCAGAATGAATAGCACAAGTATGAAGAAAACGCAATATAAAATTTGCATACGTTATCTCTCTACTATGTCGACATGCGACGGCAAAAATGCAAACTAATAGCATCGGCAGCGCAATAGTAACTTATAGGCTGAAAAAAATGCTGGACAACACTGTGTGGTGCCTGATGATACGATTACTAAAAGCATTCACGTATCTCTGTTGTTTTGCCTTAACCTAGTTTCTTCCATCATTCTGCTTCTGGAACAGAGTTTTTAAGATTCTGATTTAACTCATTTTGCCGCCTCAGCTATAAATCGTGGCTGTGTGCTATAAGACGAAAACTAGAAAACTAGTCCAGTAACCAATCGTAACGGATTCGTTACCGCAGTGACCTCGGATGCATAGAAGGTTATCGTGCGCCAAGTACCACCCCATTTTATGTTTCATCTCACTTGTCTTCCACATCCCTGCCAATTTCGTTCATGTGCTCCTTCTCAACCATCATATATGTATTCTTCTACCCGAGCCTTCTTTGAGTGCAGAACAGCACAAAACAGAAATTGGGAATAAAAAATCTGATGTGCTGCATGCATATTACACACACACCACACACATAGCGATATTTTTCTAAAAATTCTTTTTTTTTTATTGAAGTGGCACCAAAACCATGTATTTCGGTGAAATCTCGATATCTAATTTTTGGGTAGAAGGTGGTGGAGTAAAAATACTGCTAAATTTATAAGAAAGAAGGAAACAAAAATAATATGCACAAAAGAAAACTTATGTAATTAAATAAGACGCAAGAAATCTATATGTTATGTAATTTTGCGTTTTTTGTGCACTCATGCCCTATTCCAAGATAAGAGCAAGCACTTTAGGTGTTGTGTATAATAGTTTTGGTAAAACATATTTACAGGGATATTAAATAAGCAACTTCCTGCTATGTTAGTGCTAGATAACTAGATTATTAAACTATGTTTCGACAGTTATTCAAACAATCCTCCATGGTTATCATTTTATCGCTTCCATGCTGTACAGTTTCTCCATTGTTACTCGTGCATCACTATTACATCGCTCCCTTGGAGATCCTAATATACTAGGGTAATCAATAAGTATTCGCATATTTTTAATCTTTTGTAGGCTGGCTATACTGGTTTGTGTGCTCACACGTCGACATGTTGTTCCTTTGTCTCCGCTTTTGGAATCTTTGACCGTTATCACTACAGTGAGTATTGCGCTAATGCATAATAAACTTGGCTGCATCGTTCGCCGTTTGCACCAAAGAAGAACAGCGGATAGTTATCCTTTTTTGTGGTCTGAAGGTGTAAAAGGAGCTGAAGTTCATCGAAACTTTCCGCATAATATGAGGGCAATGTTTCAAAGTGTGTATGATGGATTTAAAAGTTCAAAAATGGTCAGACAAATGTGATGGACGAGGAAAGAGCAGCACGCCCACCCATATCCACTAGTGACGCCAAAAATGAGCACGCCCGTATCCTGATTCAGACGAACCGAAGAGTGACTGTCGATGAAGTGGCAAACTATATCTTATCGATCCACTTAAAATTGCTTTAAGGGGGAGTCGATTTAACACAAATCAAAAAGTGAAGGAAGCGCTGCATACATGGCTGGCTGCTCAGCCGAAAAACTTTATTTCCGAGGGCATTAGAAAGCTTGTGCAGCGATGGATCAAGTGCATTGAGAAGCAAGGGGACTACGTTGAAAAATCTGATGTGTTACACTCACATGACTTTCTCTACTCTTGTACAAACTATTTTTACAAACGCTTATTCTTCATCTACTTAAGGTTAATCGAGATAAACATTTGCAGAGTCTATCTTATTGCTAATTTTCTTGTAGATGTAAGGGAAATATATATTTACAAGGGCAATTTGGAAATACAGTAGCCTTTAAGCACATACATATCTCTTAATAGCTGGTTGCTAGGTGCAGCACCATTCCCTTTGCCGCAGATTAATACTCTTTGCATATCCAAGACAAAAAATGTATAACGAATTCCCATTTGATAAAAAAGTATAAGTATTGGAAAATTTAAGGGAATAACAAGCAATATCTCGAAAATGGTTCACTCAACAACAAAAAATGTATATGACATAAATTGTGTATTTTAACGCGATCTACATTTTTTGTGTAGTAAAACTTTGTCTATCTCTTATGGTTTACCAGTTATGCAAAAGTCGTTCACAACGAAGAATACTTTTGGAGACATTCCCAGGAAATTCAAGATATACATTTTATTTCTCATACAAATATCTTAAACATATGATATTTTAATCAAAATCGGTAGAGCCATTTTTGAGAAAATTAACATTTTCGAAAAATCTTCCATGTCAAGGGTAGTCTGGGGTGGGGGGATTTTCTTGAAAACCTTCGTGTCGCATCCTTGGAAGATACTGAACCTAAATACCAAGTTTGGTGTTTATCCGACTGTTCGTTTCTGAGTTATGCTGTTCACAGACAGACACACACACACACACACAGACAGAGACACAGACACGGACATGTTTCCAAAAATGCTTTTTTTTTATTCAGGGGGTCTCAAAACATGTATTTCCGGTGAAATCTCGATATCGAATTTTTGGGTGGAATACAATACTTCCCCTACTTACTATACGTAGTAGAGAAAGTAAAAATGGGTTATTGTTTCTATTGTTATAACAAATTTAAAAAATTATTAGTGGATGCCTACTGACTTATTCTCGTGCATAAATATCACGAAGGCAATGATTCTGGAGTTCTTGTGGGTTGTTATAAAAAAGCGAAAAACTGGAGGCAGATTTTGAATAGAAGAAAGCGCTGAATTGTGGTAAAAGTGAATGAGTATTACTATTTATTCCTGTTGGAGTTTCGTTGCCATTCTCTGCTCCCTCGGCTTCTTCTTCTTCTTCACTCACTGACTGATATGGAGGGGGTAACACTATTTCATTAATAGGGTTTAAGCTACTCTAGCCTCCTCAAAACATTATTATGACGACGCTAAGCTATTTCCTAACGGTATTTATTGCGTATTGTTTTAAGGGTTAACTATCGACGATAATTGATTCAAATATAAAGTAGACATAAAACGGAAATCAGTTATGGCTATCGCTTAAAATCTGACATTATTAATTATATACACTGTTCATTTTAATTCGTGATTTCCCAAGCGCCGATAGAGCAAACATGACATAAAAGTTGACTGTGAGTCTACCTTGAAACCATGTTGTTCTTTACCTATTATTTACGGAAGAGAAAGCAATTACAGCATCACCGCACACCGTGATGGTTTGCGGAAAAGAAAGCAAACCATAGCGCTCTGGATGCCATTGAGCTGCTAATACAATGTCTCCCCTTCCCCAGTCTATGCCAAATACACCCCAACCCTTCCATCTAATAATGAATACCTAACATTCATTCAAGTATGAACTCTTGCCGCTATGGCACCGCAATAAATATGAACACCTACTGCTAAACGAACAGTAGATCTTTACTTTGCCTTTTAAACTCGCCTCGTTATCGACCGTATTGATGACATCATTTCTTGGGCGGGAAATCACGGATAAAAATGAACAACGTTTTCTAAATTGTTATAGTCGGGAGCACACAGAGGCGCGGCGCAGAGAGACAGAAGTACTCGTAGTACACAGTCTTTTTCTTTCATTCTCAATCGCTATGCACTGGCAGGTCGCGTGCCTTAGAACAATGCTATTGCGCAATCTGCAATCACCCGCCTTCGTGTGCGATCCCGATTCTAGATGTGTTCAAACTGAGAGTAATCTTGATTATTATAATTAGATGTTCGTTCGCACGTTATAATTATAAATATTATACACAAGAACCCGGTTATCTAATTTTAATTAATTTTGATTTATGGTTTATCCGGACTGATGTTTTCTTATTCTTTTCAGCAAGAAAATATGAGCATCCTTTGATAAATACATATAAATATGAATGTATATGGTTATAATGTTGGCGCCGCAGTAGCGTAGAAATAGTTGTCGGTCGCACGCGTCAGGCCACACAGAACAACAAAACTAAAGTGTGTGAGATTAAGCTTCATTCGTTTAATGACGGTCCTGATAGCGATCCTAGTATCTTGTAGCGGGAATACTGGTGCATATCAGTATTAATGTAAATAATATTATATATGTGCGATATATGTTTAATGATAAATGTAAAGCGAGCTTAAGTAGGATTCCCACGCGGTACTAGGGGCAGATATCTCCAGGCTTAACCCCCCCCCAAAAAAAACCCAGGGAATCGGCTAAATATGACCAACCGAAACACTTGAGCGAGAGAGAGGGAGAGGCCGGAACAGAAGCGGGAACTCCGAATTCGTCATGGAACACAAGCGTGGAAGATACGAGAGCACATGTTCTCGTACGAGGCTAATGTGATCAGCCAATCACAATATTGCTATAAGCTACGGCGGAAAAAAGCATCTTCAGCTGGGAGTATAAATAAGTCGGATCCCCGGCGTTCGCACGACTTATATTTTCCTCGAGAGGTGAACTTCATTCCACTCAGATGGCCTAGCGTGTGACGAAGTTGTTAGCAATTTAGAACTAACTTAGGGTGGAAGGTACAGGTTGATAGATAGGCCTTCATAATCCATTCAAATAATTATGGGATAGAATTCACAGCCAGCTGGGTACAAGTGCGCAAATAAATTAAAGTTAAAGCAAACTTAAACTTTTCAATTTCGTCTCTTGTAACCACTCTTGAAACAAGCGTTAAAAGATACGCCAACACGAAGTGTTGTACGACGCTCTTTTACAGCAATTCACCAGCGCACCAGAAGAAAGTCTAACAGGCAACCGGAGAGAGGAACAGTTCAGTCGCAATCTGGGCGGTTTTCAACTATTTTTACTTTCTCTACTACGTATAGTAAGTATGGGAAGTATTGTATTCCACCCAAAAATTCGATACCAAGATTTCACCGGAAATATACGTTTTCAGGCCCCCTGAATCCAAAAAAAAGCATTTTTGGAAACATGTCCGTGTGTGTGTCTGTGTGTCTGTCTGTGAACAGCATAACTCAGAAACGAACAGTCGGATAAACACCAAACTTGGTATTTAGGTCCAGTATCTTCCAGAGATGCGTAACGAAGGTTTTCAAGAAAATCCCCCACCCCAGATTACCCTTTACATGGAACATTTTTCGAAAATTTTAATTTTCTCAGAAATGGCTCTAACGATTTTGATTAAAATATCATATATTTAAGATACTTTCATGACAAATAAAATGTATATCTCGAATTTTCTGGGAATGTCTCCAAAAGTATTCTTCATTGTGAACGACTTTTGCATAACTGGTAAACCATAAGAGATAGAAAAACTTTTACTACATAAAAAATGTAGATCGCCTTAAAATACACAATTTATATCATATACATTTTTGTTGTTGAGTGAATCACTTTCGAGATATTGCTTGTTATTTCCTTAAATTTTCCAATACTTATACATTTTCTCAAATGGGATTTCGTTATTCATTTTTTTATGTCCTGGATATGTAAAGAGAATCTAATGCTCCACATAGCAACCAACTCTTAAAAGATTTGACTATCGCTTAAAGCCTACCATATTCCCCTTGCACCTACAAGAAAATTAGCAAAAAGATTAACATCTCGATTAACATGAAGCACATGGAGAATAAGTTTGTACAAGAGTAGAGAAAGTCATGTGAGTGTAACACATCAGATTTTTTCTTCTGCTTTTCCACTGATCCAAAATTCATTATCGTACTCCTAAGTTTGTATTCATTTAATCGTTTTTTTCCAGATTACCCAGATTTTGTTAGTCCATATTACCTCTGGTCCTATCTAGTCCGGATAAACGAGGTTATTGTGTAAAATGCTGTATTTTTAATGATTTATTTGTTGCAGCATAACATTCTAAGATGCCTGTAGTCATGAGTCAAAGTAAATTATTACTGAAGCTACGTCCACTGTCATTATGTGGCAGCACTGTTGCCGTTGTACTGTTTTCTTAGAGCATCAGAAACGTAATTCAGTTTAAATTTTTTTTTTCTGTTCAGACCTTTTCTCTAAATATTTATTTTCTTAAAGTAATTCACAGGTGAAATTTGTACAGCATTCTCTCGTGTTTTCTATATGCACTCATAAAGCCTGTGCCTTCCAGTTTTGAAATGTGTAGTGTTTCTTTGGCCCGAGGCATAATTAAATATCTTAATATTACAATTTAAATGCCCTTGTATACGTGGTAAATAGACCTCAAGAGGTCTCAACCATTTTCATTTGTAGTCATTCTCTTCTGGCATTTTCTTTCTAGATATTTGTAATTTTGTTAAAATACTTTGTGTTTTGACTAAACTGTGATTGCGATAAATTGAACGAAAACAGTCCAAGCCTGCTTATAGTTGTTGTTGTTGTTGTAAGCACAAAGTTTCGTTATCTTTAAGAAACTCTCGTGGTCTAAATTGCATGCCGTGTTGCCCTTTTAACGTCCTTGTACAGATTATCTTTTGAAGCTTTTCTTATTTTCTGCTTTATTTTGTATACACAATGCTTCAGCAGCGCTTGGAAAAATGTTGGAGGCGAATTCCTCAAATAAAAGTTAGAAAAACATGTCAGGTAATCATGTCCCTAAATGCTTCGTTTCTAAGCTACGAGGGTGATGCAGGGAGTAATGGCCATTTGGCTTTAATAAAACAAAATAATATATATATATATATATATATATATATAAGCATATGAATTGAAGCTTGCTTTATTTCTCCACGTGATTAACTCCATTATTTAAACATTTGATGTGCTATCCAAGCTCTACAGAACTTACAATCTGACAAAACGTATTCAAGAAATTCAAATTCTGTAGAATGATGCAGTCAGCAATGGATAAACGGTATGATTATGTGGATCCCTTTACACCAAAATATGCAAGGCAACGAAAAGGTGGATGAAGCAGCAAAGGCTGCCACTCATTTACCAGGATTTGACCCGAAATCCCTGCATATTACACGAATATAAATAACTGTCATAAACAAGATACTCACCTGTTGGAAGGATACCTGGTTTCAGAACCGGATTGGCCCGACTCAACCCAAGAAGGCAAACAGACCACAGGAACCTTATGCAGGGAACAAAGTCTTTATATCCAGATTAAGAACAGGACATACAAGATTAACTTATGCGTACATCAACCTCAATGTAACAGATGTAAAACTCCTCTCTCAGTGTTTCGTATAATACGAGGATGTTTTTAAAGTACTCGTAAGTACCGTTTTAATATTTTGCCGCTGCAGCGCGTCACAATCTTGAGCATGTGCGATCACTTCCTCCATTCATTAGAAAACTAGACGCAGCTGTGAGCAATCGTCACGTTGTGTTTTCCTGTTGTTAGAGTGTTTCCAAATGTTAAAAACAATCGAGCGATCCCCCAACTGTGAATCATATCAGTGATTTGTTTTTTGAATGCGAAAAATATTACGCCAGCAAACATTCATCACCAATTCATCTTGAGTTTGTTTGGCATCATTTGGTTGGGAACAATTCGACCATCCTCCATACAGTCCAGATCTGGCACAAGTGATTTTCATCTGAATAAATTCCTTGGTGGAAAACATTTCAACGACGATGATGTTGTGAAACAAGAAGTGTATACTTGGCTTTCATCACGGGCGGCATCATTCTTTGATGAAGGCATACAAAAACTGGTTTCCCGTTACAAGTGCCTGAGTAACGACTGACTATGTGGAAAAGTAGTGTAAGGTAATGCATGATAAAGTATTTGGAAAATAATATTCTGCTATTTTTTTTAAAAATTATTGGTACTTACTTTAAAAACACGTCCCTCGTAACAGAATGCCAGTTTATGAGGCACACGGAGAATCAATATCCCAATATCTTCCATTCTATACAACTCTCAATGTCCAAAAATATAATAATGTTCTTCAAAACGTAGACCTTCATAATGAGATATAAAGTAATTATTTCCTTTGCTGTGTTCCTATACTTGTAATGTCAATTGTTTAGTCTACACTTTTGTTTATCATTCATTGTCAACGGTATCAATATTATTGTTTTATGGTAATCATTAATGATCAGTCGCGAAATGACCAAGGAGTTAATGCGATTCTAAATAAATAAATAAAAGATATATCTGCCCATGGACTTTGGAATTTCCGTGTTGTAGTCGGCTACCACCTAAACGTTCGGACATAATTAGAGCAAGCAAAGAGCGATAAATATTTGGGAAAGAAATTTGCAACTCGTCTAGAGTTTTGCATCTGTCTTTTGTTTACTTAATTCTTCAAATCATCTGTGATGAGTGACGGACATTCGGGTCGAGTTTGGTTATGCACGTTAGTTTGTCCATTGTTGAGTATTTAACACCACTTTATCCTTTCTTTCGTTCTTTACTTTAACACCATACACTTTCTCTAAATTGACGATAAATTTCTGTAGGTTTCAACTTCCATCCAAACATTCAAAAATCGAATATCTCTCACCTCATCGGCCAAACTTTGTATCACTCAATTAATTTTTCACAATAACATAATGTCAGTCACACACTGGTCTTCTCATAACACTGAGAAAAGATGTCGAAGAAACCATTCACTTTGGAGTGAAGCTCGATAACGATCTACGCGGCAGGAATGCGCAAGTGGTCGTTACTTTCTGGATCACCCTCGTATTATTGAAAGAACAATTTATAATAATCAATAACACGTTATCAATTTGTAATTACTAGCTAATAGGAAGCGTTAAAAAGTCCTAATTTCATAGAAACTTAGAGCAAATGCTCTTGCTTCTTCATAGGCATGATATATCGCACACTTTCAAAGATTCCCAAACATTGTGAAATGTTTTTGAACGATTAATCCCAACAGTTGTGCAAGCATTTTTATACACTCTGTGTATTCACATTTCATCTTAAATACTGCGTATGGGTTACCAATGTTTAGTCTAAGTAATTTTTTTCTGCTCTTCGTTTGTTGATATACGCACTGGCAAATGTAGAATACTATAATGATTAGTTTTGTGTATCTATATATAGTTTTATTCAATAAAGGTAATTACAGACTGCCTGCCATATTAACAAGGCAAAAACAATAAATACTAAACAAATTTTAAATAATTTTAAACAGATATAGAATAAAAGTTACATGTTACATTATTAGCGCACACAGAGCTTAATTTTTAGATCTAGGTCCAAACAGCTTTCATTTCTTCACTTCTTCTGGTAATTCAAAACGAATCTACCTCTAGATAAAAATAATAAAGACAAAATATGTAGGTAATTAAAAACAATGGAAAGTATTACAATAATTCAATCCGAACCATTTAAGATATTCAATCTTAGCTTGACAGAATAAAGAGTGGGTGGTTAGTTGGTAATCTACCGATTCGTGCTATGGTGCAGACCTCTAGAACATCCAGCTGCACAGCTAAAGCTGCAAATTAGGCTGAAAAAAATCTTGCATTCCAAAGACTTTCTCTGGCCACGATGATTTATTTTTGTATACAGCTTCTACAAACAATTTACACGAAAGCCTATTTTTCTATCTACTTCATATTAATCCAGAAAACCCTTTCCAAAAATAGTTACATATACCTATCGTGGTGTAGGTACTAGGGATATAGGAGCAAAGCAAGAATAAAATCTTTAAAAGTGGCATCTATATACTGGATTTGAAATTACATATTATTTTCATGACTCACGAGAAATAACTGAAAGGCAACAGTACTTCAAAAAGTGAAATTATAAAGTGTTGGACAATTCAGATCAATAACTAATAATTTCTCGGGAATAGGCAATGTCACAGATAAGGTTATTTGAGGTAAATTGTATTTTTAAACAGATCTACATTTTTCCAAAGTTTTTGTCTAGCTAATATAGTTTGCCAGATGTACTAAATTACCCAAAATTCATTCCTTATGAACAGAAGTTCACAGAATACTTGCATAAATTTCAAGATACACATTTTATTTTTCATTTGAACATCTTAAACATATGGTATTTTAATTAAAATCATTAGAGGTATTTTTGAGAAAACAGAATAGTCTTTTTACCCATGTAAAGGGTAGTTTGGCGTAGGAGAGATTTTAAAAATCTTCGTATTGCATCCTTGGAAGATGCTGAACTTAATACGAAGTTTGAAGCTTATCCAAATTTTTGTTCTTGAGATATGCTGTTCACACACACACACACACACACACACACACACACACACACACACACACACTCCCATAGAGGAGAGGTTCCGACCCCTTCAGCTGCCGTGGTGCAACCGCTGAGTACTCCTAGTGCTCGTAGTACTTCTGACGTTACCAGAGGCACGTCGGGCCGAACATCTTAGCCGCTCCCGAAGGGAAGCTGTTCGGATTGGGTTGGTCTCGACGGGGCAGTGGTTCCCGAAAGCCAGAAGAGATTGGCTATATCTGAGAGGTGATACCCATACAGGTTACCAGGCATTTCAATGTCCTCGTGTACCAGCCTGCAGAACTGAGAGACGGCGTGCTAGTGCACTGTTGGCCCTGCCGAGGTTCATCGCTAATCTTCCCCTCCGGAATGATATCTATTTCCGTTCCTGCGAAAGCGGGGAGAGGGGGACTTTTTTAGGAAACCAGGTATTGGCCTAATAGAAACATTCACTCAGTTGGAGCCTTTCCCTGGTCATCAAAAGGGAGCTTCCGCTCCCAGTAGACCTTCGCCCATAAACTAAAAACATACACAACAGGCGTGCAAGGAATTTTTCTAAATATATCTTTTTTTAATTCAAGGTTCCTCAAAGCATATATTTTTGGTGATGTATCGATATCGAATTTTTGGATGGACTGCAATACTTCCTCTACCTACTAAGGTAGGAACTAGAGAAAGTAAAAATTGGCTTTATCAAATCTCTTACAGTTACAGGCAAACCAACTTAGTGCTCTTTAGCTATGTGCACCGCGCTTTACTCGCTGGAAGGAATTTATTACAGACGGACGGCCTTAGAGTTGCTTTCAGTATAACCTGTTGGTACTGAATGAGTTTGAATTTTTCTTTCGTTTAGTCACCTATTGCATATAAACAGCCAACTTAACCAATATTTATATAACAACCACATAAACCTATTAGCCTAGCTTACATACAAGACAATAGCTATTGCAAGTGTTAATCATTATTTTGAGGGTTCCAATCTGGTCCATATTTCGTTTGTTAAAAAGGACATGTAGTTTTGGCTTCATTAGATTATGGATGGCTACCCTGATAGTAATTATAACATATTGAAAATTACGAAAACAGTTTTTTACAGAAGAGTATTTCATATACGCATTGTACAGAAAAATTCGTTTAAAATATACTCATCTATAATGAATAATTATCATTAACTCTTAAGCAAACAGCAAACGTCTGTCCCATGCAACTGACAGAGCTCAACTGATAAACACATGTGCCTTTGTCAAGAGCTTGAGAAAGTACCTGCCCATAAGTGGAAATAACGTTTGAATTTTATAAAGGCATAAAGTTCAAAAGTAGAATGTCGGATGACAGTAAACTAGGTCACTATAATGTATTAAAGACATCCTGAACTCTAACTTTATTTTTCTATCTTGGCTCAGTTTAGTTTCATTGTTTGCCATAATTAAATGTTTCCATTTGTCGTTTCCTGTTATCGATACTGGTGTTACTCAGGAAGTAATTTGGCACTGAATGCAACCTCCAGACTTGGAAATGAGAAGCCAATAAAATCCTCTCTATTTCATTTGCCTTCCGTTACACCAGTTTCTCTTTTTTATTTGGTCAACAAGTCATTTCCATGTTCATGCTTATTTTAAGGTATAGAGTGACAGGAAATACACCTTCCACAGGAAATGTATACTAGGAAAATTTGCGTTTAACAGGATATCAGATACCAAAATAGATTTCTCTGTAACTACGTAAACTTAACATTATTGTAATTTACTAAAACAATACAGATGTGAGAAAAGAGAAGAGTAGGGGAGCAAAAGTTAAAGAGAGATGAAATGACTAAATTGATGTATAAGTATTTGTTTCTTCTTTATGCCAAAATAATACTCCTGATTAATCTGAATATATTGTAATAGTTTTAGTTATTTAGAAGTATTTTACATATTTCAATTATTTTTATTCACTTTATAGCTTAGACCCGCTTATAGTACACTTGCTTAGTAAATCTACGTTGTTAGCACCAGGTTCTGTGACTGTGCAAAACTGAATGGCCCTGTTTTTCCGGGAAAAATGTCGGATGCGAAGATTCACATGACTTTCTCCACCCACAAAAATTTCGGGGACCGTAAGCTGCGTTTCCAGGTACAAATCAACCCATAAGTTGCTCCTTTGGGTTACTTAGTTCTGTCCCATGACGCTTTAAAAATAAGGGATGCCCATCAACATTATTGAGTTGTAAGCAAACATTTTCTTTCCCTTTCTGTATTCAACAATCTCCATCTTGTAGTTTTCTGCGGTGCAAGAAGCATTCGCAGCTGTGAGTGTTGTTTTAAGTATTCTGCAGCTGCTTACCTTCGAATAATGATTACTTAGGTACAAAAACCTTTAAATAATAACTTGGTGTCACTGTGTCAGTTCAATTAGCACCAAAATACTGAAATGAGGGAATAATTATGGAACTATAACACGCACTCATTAATGCTTGTCATGGCCTCCTCTGAACCATTTCTTTTTATTAGCACAATGTCTACTTTATTCACAGTATCTACATCGCCATTCCTTCTTAATTCTTTACACAATAATTTGGCTGGCGGGCACAAAGGTCATCCACTGCCTTTGTTTTAAGTGAAGTAGTTCATATCTGACGATTGAAGTCTTCATCGCATAACGTGTCATGATTATGATTTAAAGTTTGTTATTGAATTATTTTCCTGCATTTTTACAAAAGACTTGCATGCTTTCATAGTACACGCCCAACGATCGATCCCACTGGCAAGTTTCTTATACCCAACAATAACACGCAATCTCTCTCCCTTTTCATTACAGTCTTCCAGAACTACTGAACAGCCTTGCTCAGGGTAAGGGAAGGTACATTGCTGATACGTTGTTATGACGTAACATAGCGCTACATAATGTGGTTTCAGGAAATACCATATTTAGTTGTCTCGTTTACAGTAGGTAAACTCATGCAACCTACGAAGCTTTCAAAACGCTTCTTCTAAGTAGATAATAATCAACGAAATACCCTGAATCGGACGCAACTTACCTGCTCCTGAAAATTCCATATTTACCGCGTGAGTCTTCTCATCCTGCGGATTGGTAACTAGGCAACTCTGAATTTCACAGACGATGCGAAATGCAGGTGCTGACACCTCATTCACCAGCCCGCTGATTAGGGCTACGATGGTGCTCTTTGTTAACATGCTGGAAAGTCAAGGTGAAGGTTGGAAGTTCAGATCACGCCTGCGAATAAATGAGTTTCTTATTAATTTCTTGCACTTATTTATGAATTTCATTAAAACATATTCCAACAAATAATAATTAGTGTTTTAATGAAATTCACATAATTAAACCAATTAAGTGAAACGACACTTCCATGCCAAACTATCAGTTCTCGTTAAATTTACTAAACATAAAAAGTATCTTCTAGTAGCAGTATTTGAACCTAAGACATTCACCACTAAGGCCAATGTGCACACTGTTGCGCTACGAGTGCAAGTCACTGTATGCCTACCGGTGCAAAGCAGTCATTTTGGCCAAAATTGATACGAGGCGATGCAGTGGATAGTGTTATCGGTATAGTCTGTACAACTGAGACTGCATAACTTCTCAATCCGCAGGCTGAGAAGACTCACCCGGTATTCATATACCTTATGATATTATAGTACTTATATAAAAAGTGATTCTTCTGTCCAGTTATGTTTTTCACGATACATGTTAACCTAGGAATGATTTTAAATTAAACAATAAGTTCTTAGTTATATACAGCATTCAAATATTTAGCCGCGACAACGAACTCTTGCGATGGAAAGAAGAAAGAAGAACCACTAACTTAGGTATATATTGTAAATATGCAGCATTAAATACGTCGAAACAGCTAACACTACGAAACATTTGACATGACATAATGGTGTATGTGAGCTCTACATTTACCTATGGTAAGTTTCTTTCTATCTCTTACGATTTTTAGTTATACAAAATTGTAGAACATTCAACCAGCATAGAAAGAACTTCACAGGCTATTCGGAATTCACATAAACGTGGTCACCTTAATGTTTCACATGCATTATATTTTAATGAAAATTGGTAGAACAATTTTTAAGCAAAAGAAAAGAAACGATCTTTTTTTGCTTGTAAAAGGCCAATTTTCATGAAAATGCTTAGACAGTATCCGATCCAAATATGCAATTTGGTGTTTATAGAATTTTTCGTTATCGAGTTATACTGTTCACAGATAGAAAGACAATAGAGAGAGAGATAGACACACACACAAACACACATACACACGTGGTCTTTTCTTAATCCTAAAAGGGATGTTTTGGGGGTTCTTATCTCAAAAGGTATATTTCCGATGAAATTTGGATTTCGAAATGTTGGATGAAATGCAATACTTTCTCTATTTAGTTTTAGGAGAGGGTAGAGAAAGTAAAAGCTCTATAACAAATATGATATTGAAAGTTTGGACAATTTCAAGAACCTTCGCAGTTACCATCCGAATTTTTAAACAATATCAGAAATAATAATAATAATTCATGCTCAGGACCGTTGGATAGAACCTAACTTACCCTTTGGCAAGTTTGTTAGTGCATGCTCCTAATGCTAATGCATTTTTCCCCCCGTAGGATTCACAAACAGATGCTATGTAAAACAGAAAGTTCTGGTCACCTGCCAAGGCCAGGACTTTGGGTGACGTTGAAAGCGCAACACTTGTATACACAACAGTTTTGGGCAAGGCTACGGTGTCAAGGTGCACGTCATGCTTCATTCAAAAACTGGGTTCCTATTTTGTGAAATACACCCAGTATTTCATTTTAGACTGAGGTTTAATTCGCTAATTGGCATTTTTAAACCCTTCTTCAATCTTTCTTGGTAATAATCTGATGGTTACTGTAAGTTCGTTGGTTCACCTGAATCATTGCATACCAGATGCGTGGTCCTAGTTGCGTAGTCGCCTTTTGTACCTTCTATTTTCATTTCTATTTTGTTCCGTAGGTGTTACTGTGGGTCGTGGAACTGAATATACAATCTGGTATTTATTTGACAACAAATCCCAATTAGATTGTTGTATCTGTTGGATCTGAACACGTCATATATTGAGTGCGAGCCTATTCAGAGACCTTTAAAGACCTATGGAGACAACTTTGAGAGATCAAAAAATTCTGATATTTATTAAGTTATTTATTCATCCATAATAAATACCAAGTTGATTAATACTCTTTGAGCATAAAAATGTATCAGAAAGTAGTACCTATCAAATGTGGCTTGTAATTTTCTACCTTTTCCAAATTTGACAAGACCATTCGGCGTAGTATGGTGAAACAAGTATGTTGTAGAGGTAAATATTCTATCATGCAAAACATAATACTAATTGAAGTCGGCGTGTTTATAAATCATATTACGACAAAATGGACGAATTAAAACTCGCATGATGGGAATACGAAATTTATACTGAGTTGTAATCTGTATGTTTCTAATTACATGACGGTTAAACCAAAAAACAAAAGTTGCCAGGCATCCTTGAAGTTATTTTAGTAACCTTGAAATTATTTACAGCAATTTAACTTTAAGTAATAAAATATTTAGTGTAAGTTTGCAAATTTTCTAGAAGAGTTTCAAAACAAGATAGTTCTTTTTATTATTGCCTTTGAAATGGTAAAATTTTTGAACAAATGTTGGTAAAATTGATTAATTAGTGTCAAACTTTGTAAAAATGTACCTAAAGTTTGGGCAATACATTTTAAATAGAAAATTGCTTCAAACTTATGGTTTAACAATTTAAAGGTTTGAAAATTCATCTATGAATCTTCCTCCATAAGTCTCTGGGCTTAATATTGTTTTGTATATTATTTCACATTTAGTAACACAATTCAAAGAATGCCATGTCACCTTTGGCATATCTCTAATCATTTACTATTTGTTTGTAAACATGAAGATCATATTTCTTTCAAGAAAGCTTTTCTATATAACCATGTGGAAAGAAAGTTTTAGTATTGGTTTCGAAAGTAAATATTTTAATACAAATTTTGGAAAAAATGTAACCCAATGTACGGAGGAGCTCCGGAACCAGGGCAAAACACTGCACGCAGGCCAATGGCCCATTGTGCTTCCAACGTGACTCCTGGGAGGGAGGGATGAGGAGAGAGACCGAAAGGGTGACCAGATCTGGATGACGAGCGCAAACACAGACGGGGTCCCTAAGGTTTCCAGATAAAACGCGTCTCTGCCCACAAACCACCAACCTCGGGCCCCACTTAGCGGAGCTCCACGCTGTGGAGACACATAATGAGCGGTATCACAGCGATGCTAGGGAAGAACGCAAGCCACCGCCCAGGCGCAATCCGCCGAACACCGTCGCCTAGTCCTGCAACCCTGAAACAGATAACAAGAAATTAACAAAGTTATTATAACAAAAGACATATAAAATCCTCAAACATTTAATGTTATTAAACCTCCTACAGACTTAAAGATGGGTAACTTTATTTATAACTTTGAAGGATATTAGTTTAATTAACTTAAAATCTTAATAGATTATTAAGATAAGTGTACAGAGGGTACAGGAAATGAAAGGAAGGAGATTCGTCGTGGTAGAAGATGAACCACCCCAGCATTTGCCTTGTGACCCGGAGAAACCTAAAAACCCATGGGCCACAGTGGGCGGTCGCCCGGGATCGATCCCGGGACTCCCGAATGCAGGCCACGGATGTAACCGCCTAAGCCATCCCGCTCGGTAACCCAGTGTAGGACCTCAACAAAATTTATATTTTCAAAGATATATTTAAATCCTTGCTACGTTTTACTTGTAAAATTGTACTCTAATGGGTATTCTCTTTAAGGTTATAAAATAAGTAACTGACTTTTAAAACCAAAAATATTTAATTTGCCCTTTTGAAAAAGGTCATAGTTTCTACGAAACTATATAACAAATTTCTGTAACGAAGGTAAACTTCCTAATATTTCGACGAGTTTGTGTTTCAATACATACAGCACCGTTAGTTCTGAACATATATCGGTTTTTGTCTAGCAGTGTAATAAAGGTATTTACAAGAAATGAAACCAAAGAAGGTGTATGAGTTAAAGGCAAGACTAAAGGCCCTTTAAAACTGGCGTTTCAATATCTGATAGAAGGCATAAATATGCACAAAATTCTTCCAATATTTTCCTGATATATTAAATAGTATTTTAAACCAGGAGGACTTTTCATTTCTTCTTTTTATTTATATAAATGTTTTTTATAGGAAACTACCATCCTCTGTCCTTAACATTGTGGCAACAGTTTGTGTAATTATTCCCCTTTTTTATGGACGCTCCTTAACTGCTGTGGTTACTAGCGTTTCATTCTATATTGGGCATGAAAGGCTGGAAATTTTGCTCAGAGACCTCTTTATCAGACTTTAGGTACTTTTACGTGCCGTAAATCTACGACACGAAACCACCAAATTTACTTCCCTTCCGAAGGAAACCATGCTAAGGATTTTTGCGCCCCCCCCAAAAAAAGCCATGGCTCCCCGCTGGGTTTCAACCCTCGACCTCGGGAACTAGAGGCTAGCACAATTCTTCCTTGTCATTTTTCTCCTTTATTATCTTTCACAATTAATAACTTGAAGCAAAATAGATGCACTTGATTCCCTTGTCGACGTTACTCCGACATGATAAAACGGCAGATATTAAAAACTGGAGACGAACGAGAGGCGGAAATGGGTTTAAGGAAGGTGACAGAGAATAAGTGCGAAAGTGCAAGTGTCGTCATCTATAACGTAATGCGTTGTAGAAGTTCCCAAGGGGTAATATTTCAGCGGAGAGAGAATTATTAATTATCTTTGCCCTCCGTCTGTGAAATTACTTGTTATGCAAGCAAGCTTACCTGTGTCCCACGTCAGCTCTGTGATGCTCATTTTTAACAAAGAATGATTTTTTTGTGTGTATAAGTGGAAGATGTTTCGATGCAAAGGTTTGTTATATTCGTACTAGAGATAAACTGCCTTCGGTGCCAGAACTAGAAAACTCACAGCTTGAACGGTCATCGAAGGGAACCGTAATAGTGGCACATACTAAAATTTAGATTATTATATAACCTGTTGTTATAATACAGGGTGATTTATGAAGAACTGAAACATTTATTTCTTTAATTGTTTCAAAACGATTTATGCTAGCGACACCTTGTTATACCTGAAATGCAGAGGAAGTTTGGGACATTATTTACTTCTATATCAAATGTTGAAAATGTCCTCCATCCTGCATAAGGCACAACTCAACACGTCGTTACATGTTACTGACCACTCGTTGGAGGACTCTTTTGTCAATAGCTTGAATCTCCTGTGTAATGTTATGCTTCAGATCGTCCAATGTCTGGGGACGTGTGGCATAAACCCTGTCTTTTAAGCAATCCCATAAAAAGAAGTCCGGCGATGTCAAATCCGGAGATCTCGGTGGCTACAGGTTCTTGGAAATTATCCGGTCGACAAAGAAACTTGCAATTAGTGCCATGGATTCATTTGATGTATGGCATGTAGCGCCGTCCTGCTGAAAATATCCTTGACTCAGCTCTACACGTCTAGTTGCTCAGCAAACTCCATGAAAATCCGTCGGTACTCTGCAGTGTTCACTTTGTTTAAAACAAAATTGGTTCCACTAACCTCTGTGCGGATATTGCACACCAAACTCCGATTTTAACCGGTTGCAAAGGTACTTCGTGAATAGCATGTGCATTTTCGGTGGCCCAATACGTGAGTTATTTCAGTTCACATAGCCGGATAAATGGAACCATGCTTCATCTGTGAACCATGCAATGCACAATATGGCAGGATTTTGCACAATGAACGCCTGAAACCAACGACAATAATTCAGTCGTCTATCCTTATCTGGTTCATGTAACTGAGGACAGCCGTAATCCTATACGGCTTTAGGTCTGCACTTTTCCCAGGTCTCTGACGCTCTGAGTAGCTGTACTCTGTCTCCTGCGACAAACGTCTTAATGATGTTTTCAGTGACTGATCCAGTCGTGCTCTTACGTCAACAACAACCGCGGGAAGCCTATATGAACGAGTTTTGCCTTTTTCACTCACCAGAGATCCACTTGTTTCCAATTTATTTACCAGTCCCAGTATTGTGTTTCTGTGGGGAGGATTCCGAGCACCAAATTCTCTCTGATATGTCCTTTGAGTAGCTATAATTGAATTCGTAAAGCAGTATTGCTTTACAAGGAAGAGTAATTCATTTAATGCGTACCCCATTTTCACGTTGACTAGAACAAAATCTCAAAAACAGTTGCCGACAATAAAACTAACAATTACGAATAAAACATGAACATCTGCGCATCTAGTGACAGGCAATCGAAACTCCAGAACATTCTGCTTAATTTGGTGCTAAAATTGGGGCATTGAGTGAATTTCTAACAGAATAATTAAAGAAATGTGTCCGTTCTTCATAAATCACCCTGTATTAAGATAATATATACTTGAAGTTTAAGCAATTTGTTCCGGGTGATATACGTATATGTAATACTTTAAACTAGAGAGACAGAAAGAAAGAAAAAGAGATAGATCAATGAAAAATGAAAATAACAAGAGCAGTTTTCTCTATCTTTTATAGAATAGGAAAAGAACATTTTGGAAAGAGAGGTATTTGGCAACAACGCAATTTCCCTTGCAGGCGGATGGCAGAATTCGCTATTGAGAGTCTCAATAGAAGGTACGGTGAGTTTTATAAGGCGGTCGCGACTGCATTACACAATTATATTAATCTTTGATAACAGTATTTATTTCCAAAGGGAGTTCTTAAGATCATTCGGCTGAAGCCGAAACACTTGATTTAACTTCGAATGAAAGAAATAACTTAACTTTAGCTTAAACCACTTCAAAAAGTGCAGTAATTTCTACGTCCTAAATGCAAAAGACAAGAGATTCGATGTTTGTTTTAGCATTCAGAGAAAACAAACGTACACAAATTGGTATCTTAAAAAGGCAATTTTTAGAAGTATAATAAAATAATGCCAAATCATCCAATTTAAAAGAAGATGCTAAGAACTAATTTTTGCTACTGTTATTTAAGCTTGAGATAAAATAAAGAATAGCGATAGCTGGAGTTATTAAAAAGGTCTGGATCGTGTACTAGGTCAAGTAAGAACATGTTTTCAGTTGTTTTTTTTAACAAGTTAAACAAAAAATGCAATTTATATAATTCGACCGCAATTATTATTGCACTTCGCTGGGCTGGCTTCCGCGTGTATTTAAATGCAGGTTTCCGCAAGGTTACGTGCAATAATATCGTGCTCAACTTATGCAAAACAAAAACAGTAACTTGCAGCAAAATGCAGCACAAAACGACGATAGTAAAAGTAATATGGAATGTAAATCAGCTTCTGTCCCGTCGTATCTACACATATAATAAAATTGCAACTGAAATATTTCTAGCAACTTTCGAGTTGGGATGGCTAATCCATATTAACACACGCGCGCGCTCTTTGGCTTTAGTGTAACTATATTATATACAACACGTGTGTGTTATAACTTTTTACTCAATAAATAATAATAATATTTATTGCCAGCTTACTCGATACACAAATTTTTAGCACAGTCAAATGTAGATAATCTCAAGGTTTTATATTTACGCAGTGATCATTTAATACTATATTTACAATTATTTATTGCACTAGTTAAGTTACTAACGCACCGTCAAGTACAATAAAGAAAACTCCCCACGTGCTTCCTACCTTTTGAAATATTTTTATCGTCGCAAACGAAATGTGTGAATCACAAAAATTACCCACTATATTAATTTAGTGAAGGTGGATATGTTTGTCAAATGTATAACGCTCACGAAAATTGCGTGCTGGGCTCATTAAGCTTATTTCTTGTTTCCTAACGTGGTACGTGCATACTCTTCACAATAAAGTAAAACAGTGCTTGACTCATATAAGTGGTAATAACCATTTGGTAATAACAAAAGTTTAAACAAAACAAAGAAATTATCGTAATTCTTACAGGTATAACTTGAATGTTTTATCCCATTCATTAACACTCCATAAGTTTACACTGATTTAACAAAGTTATAATATTTTTTAAAGTATTCGTTCCTCTTGTAATTCATTCTAAAAGAGCTACAAACGCGCTCAAATCCGAATGTTTGCTATACGCCACCCGCATGATACAAATATGAATTTTGAATAGTACTTACTGAAAAGCGTTAATGAAATTTAGAAAAGCGCGAAAACGTGCAGTTTTTGCCGCTACCCCATGAGAGCTAGTCGCCGATCGGATGGTAGTACATTCTCGACCGAAGAGGCTTTGCTGTCTCTCTCGCTGCTTGAGCCGACCTGCGGAGTGGAGGACCACGTGATGACACTAGCGTTCAGGAAACGCAGCTGCTTCCAGTGTGCTCGACAATCCCCCATGCTGGTTGCGTCGACTCGTTGGCAGGCGCAACTCACGGCTAGGTCAAGTAATACCTATACATGAGTTTTATTTAGCTACCACTGGCCTATAAGACGATCGAATGGGCATAAAAGGGGAGCCAGCAATGAGTCACTAAACAGATCCTATTTCATCTAATTTGTACAATGGCTTTTCAATCATATTTTTAAGATTCATTTTAAAGGATCTTCCCTTTGCTGTTTTTAAGTCCTCAGCAACAAATTAAATATTCTGGAAGCATTTACTATTGGGTCCTTTCTCAGGAACGTTTGATATAGCCTTGTCGATATATTTCGTTTTTGCTTCTTGTGTTATGCTTGTGAGCATAACATATGAATTGATTGCAAATAATACCGCTCTACATACTTAAACTAATACAACTGTTAATAAGGAATTTGATTTAAAATAATTTCTACATGGATGTCTGAATCTAGATTAAACATTATTCTATTGCATTGTTTTTGCAGTATAAATACTGTTTCCATGAAAACCTTGGCTGCTGACCCCCACACCTCAATCCCAAATATAGATATAGAAAATCACCCCAAAATAGATTTTATTCCTTAGGCATATATTATGAAATCTAGAGAAGTATCTTAATAGGTAGATCCTCTATTGATTTTTTGCACATATGCTCAATATGGCTCTCCCAGTTTAGAAGTTCATCGATACTTAATCCTAGAAACATATTTTCATTAATTTTGTTTACAGTTTCATCTCCTTATCTTCATTGCAACTAGTTTTCTAGTTTGTCTGTAAACTACATTAAACGAAACTCCGTGGCGCCAAAACCCGTTGCCGGACCGCTTCATCCCCTCACCTCTACCCACAACAGGAGTGAGGAAGTGCAGTACCGGAGGGTGGGACATGACTAGCGCTCCGGATCTCTCCGGCCGATCTCTCAACCTGGAGCCGCTACTTTTCAATCAAGTAGCTTCTCAATTGGCCCTTCAGGGTCCTAACGAAGCTGAATGCACCCCGTTCCAGGTCTCCCAGCGGGAGAAAATCACTATACCGGTATCGGGAACCTAATCAGGGTCTCCCGCTTAGAAATCAGCTACTCTACTACCGCGCTAAGGAGACGTCCGTAAGCTACACTGAAAGTCAGTATTTTACGTATGTTACAACTTAGATTAAGACATTCAAAATAATTTATTAAACAATTTGCACTTTCTTTAATTTATTGTTAAAGTCAATTGATGCTTTCTTCCTAACATATAACAGTGGTATCGTCAGCGTGGAATAAGCATTTAGAATTTTGCATATTTGGCACATCATTAATATAAAGCGAAATCAGTAATGGATCTAGCAGAGAACCCTGTGGTATCCAATATCTCACTCTTCCTATGTTTGATAGTTTTCCATAGATTTATTGATTTCAAAATATTTTTTTATCCTGTCTTTCATAAAATTGGAGATTAATTGCTTTTGTAGACCCTAATCCCACAGTATTGCAATTTTTTTGAGTAATTTATCATGATCTACGCATTCAAATGCCTTTGAAAGGTCCAGGTATATAACTATAACTTTACTATTACTATCCGATTTGTTAACCACATCTGATGTAAATTCTGATGTTGCAGTAATAGTTGAGTTGTTTTTCCTAAAACCATATTGTGTTTGGTTTAGAAGGTTATTTTTTCTGTGAATTTTTATAATCTAATAAGTACGATTTTTTTAAAAGAATTTAGCTATAGGAAGAATCAGACGACTGCAAAATTCAATCATAGCGAATTTTGAACTGTGGATCTCCGTAGTGCAATGGTTCCGCTGTTTCTCCCAAAACACAACACTGGAGCAAGGCAGCGAAACCATGCAGACGCTTAAGAAAGGTTTGACTGAGTTAGGGAACCCCGGCCAAGCGAAAAGGGAAGCCCTAACGAGTGCCGTAGGGGAAAACAAAATGGTAACCAGAACTCTCAAAAATATACTACTATTGATAAGTTTTTTTGGGGTACTTTAATGATAATAATAAACAAACATTAATAACCAGAACCGTAAAGCAACCTTAAAAGAATAACTGTAAAACAAAGATGGCTTAAATAGTAAACCAACCAAAACCAATTGAGCAGAGCAGTAAGGCAAGTTTTAAATACAGCAAAAATTAAGTAAAACCAAAAATTCAACAAACAAAATCAATTTAGAAAGTTTATAAAACAAGGCCACTATAAGGATCAGACCAATATATTTAATTATGTTTATCTAGTCAAGGACTTGCTAAGAATGTTGATCAAGACCCAAACAGACTTTTATGAATTTCTAGTAACAGTGAGCATCAAAGTCCAGCTGAGCTAGATGTATTTTACAACCCAACCGTTTTCAGTTACAAAAGTTCAGCATGATTGGGTTTTAACTGCAATTACTGCTCTCATAATTAACACAACAGAATTTTTGTAATTTTAAACTAACTATGCACTGAAAATCACGTACTGAAAATATAACTCAACTGCAATTACTGCTCTCGTAATTAACACAACAGAATTTCTGTAATTTTAAACTAACTATGCACTGAAAATCACGTACTGAAAATATAACTCAACCTAGAAAAGAACCAAAACACACTAAGCATATGAACAATTCCAAGAGCCGGTCACTTTACGAATTCGTATTTTAAAACACACATTACGTTTTCCGCCCCAAAATTCACTCACCATTACCAAGATATAAAACTGATAACAAACCCTACCTTTACATAAGGCCGATCCACAAATAATCACAAAAGACGTTCCTTAAATCTATTACAAAAACTTCCACAATCCGGATGAGTTGTTGCCGGGCAGAGAGCTATCCCTGCAATGCGACAGAAATCCAACACTCACCGCGTACGGCCAAAGCACATGCCACGTAAACAAACCAGAGAGGAGAAAAAAGAGAGCACCAAAGAGTGCGTTAAGCAAGGGGACAAGCAACGTAAAGTGACTGGCTGGATGTATAACACAGATACAAAACATAAAAGGAACACATAACAGCACAGTAGTTGCTCCGTCCGGTTGCCCTAACCACTGAGCTATCTTGGCAACATGCCGCTACGACTTTAAATTCTCCAACTGGTTCGCATTTTTTTCTGGTAAACCACAAGAAAATCTCTAACTGTATGAAATACCCCAATGGCGACTTACAATGCTGTAAGTACTTTAAGTCCCGAGCTTCATTGTTTTGCCCACTATTGTGCCAATTAATTCCAGTTTAGCTATGACATTAGGGCAATAGGTCTCTAATTTATTACATAAATTTTTTCACCCTTTTTGAAAATTGATCATACAGTGGTGGTTTTTGAACCATGTTACAGAGAATAGTTTATTAGACCTCTAAAGATATAACAAGAACTTCCTTAGACTGTTTCAGTAATTTTGGAGTTATTCCATCCCACCCACTTGATTGCTTGTTACTGTGGGAGTTAATGAAAAAGATAATTCTTATATTAATGTGGGATATTGTAGGTGTGCGTGTGTATTGTCGCGTCGGACACATTATTGCTGTGCGTAATGATATTGTTGAACTAATCATTTCGTTTGTAACTTTGAACTCTCGTCCAACGCGACATACTTCCCTCCAATTCTAGTTAAGGGGGGTGAAGGCAGGTTGAGGGAAGAGCCTCTTTGTCTGATAGCGTGCGTCTGTGAGTAGCGTCAGTCTAGAGTAGGTCTTCTGAGTTTGTGGTTTTTATGTAGCGTGTTGCCATGTGTGTGCGAGGGGCATCTCCTCCAGTGTTTGCCTGTAACCTTTTGTGTACAATGTAGGGCACCTTATTAATTATAATAAACCAGAGTTAAATGTGATTTTATATGTATCAATTATAAATATCCCACGTCCGCTTAGTTTGTGTAGCAAGTTCTTGATATCTCTTTGTGTTCCTCTGAGTCTATGTCTCCCAATGTTTATGCCGGGGTAACAAAATTTAATATTTTAGCTGCAAACCTTTCGGCCTCACCCCATTTATAACATGACGCACGCACGCAACGCACACATCACGCGCCAAATTGGCAGACGCACGCAGACTCATACAGTAGACGCACTCATCACAAGCAGGCAGCTTTCTTCGAGACTAAGCAGCGAGAGAACTCCCGATGCAAGTATTGGTCGGAGAGCCACGCGTGGTCCGCAGCAACATAAAAAAGGTTTTCTGCGCCATAGCATCCATCTGGTGAGCCGAGTCGATGGTGTTAGCTTTTGTTGAGCAGCACATTTGAGAATCAGCAGTCCTCATAAGGTAGCTATACCGTCTGCTTTTGGCAAAAGCAGACGGGTGCAGGGCAAGATGCCCACGCTCAACCTCTCCCCCATCCCTACCCAAAACTCGGATCCTGTGAGCAGGCCCCGACCTGCTTTCCAGGATGCGGCAATCCCTAGCACCAGTGATGCGACCCACGCGGCGGCCTCGACCTCTGCTCAGGCAGCCCCTCCTATCAACCTGCCACGCCGAAAGCGCCATAAGAAGCGCGGAAAGGGCAAGGCAATACGTTTGGCTACGGCCAATCATTCATCTGATCAGGGCTCTGCTTGTGCAACACCTTTGCGTGTAGGTCAAACTTCTGAGTCCGACGTGTCGGACTGCGACTGTGACAAGAGTGAGGTCACAACCATCTCGGCTTGTACCGGCGGAGCTCCGCCCCCGCGCGGCATCTCCGACAGGTCGATGAGGTCAGCTCCTCTGACATCTCCACAGATGTCGATGAAGTTGATATTGTTGACAGGCGCGCCCTCACGTCAGCAGGGGCCTGTCATATTCCGCCTGTCATAGTGGACGACTTCCGGAGTTCGGTAGCCTTCCTTAAGGAAGTCATGCTAACCCCGTCAGAACCCTGTACCGTGACCAGGCGGAAGAGCCGCTTCGTCATCCAGGCGAAGCATGTAGAAGACTACCAGCGACTTCTCTCCTCTTTGGATGGGAGGAAAATCCCTTACTTCACCTTCGGCCTGGACAAGGCAAAGGACGTTCAAAGTGTCATCCTGGGACTTTCTGTGGACACACCCGTGAGCGAAATTGTAGCAGACCTCTGCCACCAGGGCATCAAGCAGCTCACCATGGTCGCTCCTGATGGCTGTGCCGCCAAGGTCCCCACCCCCTCTTCCTTGTTGTTGCGGAGCGGACAAACGATCCGGAGATCATGATAGATGTCGTAGCAACCATCTGTTACATCATAGAGGCCTCCCGCAGCTCTGGCGCCCTCCCCAATGCCACCGATGTCTGGGGTTTAACCACTCCAGCATCTTCTGTCACCGCAACCTATGCTGCTTTCGGTGCGGTGAAGCCCACAACAAAGAGGTCTGCCCACGTGCCCGCGATGAGGTTTCCGGTTGCTAGGCGTTTGTTCAGCAAGGAAGGCTGCCATCGCTTCCCGATGGCCTCAGCCACACCGAGGCATCAGGATACTCAGCCTAGGAGGGCGCTGGTGCGGCCCTCCAAATACACCAAGACCTGCATAGTCCTATCTGTGAGAGAGAAACAGACAACCACTCCGGAGCATCCACAACACCAGGAGATGTCTTCGAGGCCCACTCTCGCCGAAGTTGTGTGCCAGCTCCCGCGTGACCCACGGACGTCGCACGCTAAGCGAACTCACAACACCCCAAAGCAAAGACCGATGTCGATCCCAGCACCCCGGAGCCCAAAAACTACCTCCTCACGCCCGAGGAGGAGTAGGGACGTCCAGGAGCCTGACTTGGCGCCCGAGACGATGAGGAGTGATGATCTCGCTCCTGAGCGTCTGTAGGGTGCCAATAAGACCGATGCGACACCTGCTCCCCCACGGAGAGCTCCTCCACAACATACAGCCATCTCTAATCCTAACCATGGCTTGGACTTTGCGGCGATGTTGGGGTTGGCTACAGCAGCTGTTACTGAACCACGGCCGCCAGATCTGTGAGATTTTAATCAAGTTCTTTATCGTCAACGACCCGGCCGGCAAAATGATAGCAGCTATAGAAGGGCTTGCCCTCCTGAACTCCGTCATTCCGCTCGCACAGAATGGCACACCGATATAGGTTTCGTACCTCGTTTCGGTTCTCGTTCTGGAACACTAGCGGTGTGGCCGGTCAGGGGGGTGAGTTGCTACATTTTGCCCACTCCCAGGCTCTGGACGTCATCTTAGTCGGCGAAACATTTCTCCGTCCTGAGAACCGCTTCCGTCTTCCAGGCTACGTCTGTCACAGAATAGACCGTCATCGTCCAGGAGGCGTGCCTCCTTCTGCAACAGAACCTGATCCACTGCCCAATCCAGCTCCCACCTCTTCAAACCCTAGAGGGCACAGCGGAATGTATGGATATCAACGTAACGAAGGTTTTGGTGGTACACAGTGACCGTGGAGGACTGTCTTCAGCCTTCGACTTCGCGATCACCAAGCATTTCTCATACCATCTCACCCTCACGTCAATCAACGCATTACATTCCGACCATAATCCTGTGTTGGCAAAAATCAACACTAGGTTTGCCAGTCACGACTCCTCTTTTTGAAGCCGAGAGATCGACTGGGTAGGTGTTAGGAATTGCCTTCGTACTACTTCCATACTAACGAACCCAAGAATTATAGACACACCATCCCTGGAGGCAGCGGTCTCTTCCTTTGCATCCATAGTAACGCAAACTGCACATAAACTGACAGTTTTTACTCCAGACCCCCTACTTCCCGACGTCCTTCCAGTGGCCTTATCATTCTCATGCGCCGTTTCTGGGCTGCACGGAGACTGTACCAGCGTAACCGCACGCCACACAATAGGGCGCTCTTACTGCGTCTACGCCGATAAGTCCGAATCCGCCTACGCGAGCACCATGTGCAAGCGTGGGACGATACGATGACGAGATTGCGCATCGATGGTGGCGACGTGTGGAGGGTAGCAAAAGGCCTCCGAAACTGTCGAGGCCAACATACCTCACCCCACCAAAGAACCCAAGGCCTCGCCTATGAACTCCAGGCTAAAGCAAATGTGCTCGCCGACTATCTTGAACGTACCTTACGTCCGAGAGACGACCCCCAGGACGACATATTTTCCGAGAACGTTCGTCGAGGTACTTTCGGCGCCCTCCGGACGACGCGGATCGGCTCTGATTATCCACCCGAGTGAGCTCCATGGCGCACTCCTGCGTCTCAACCCCAAAAAGGTGGCCGGACCTGACGGCCTAACCCCCCTCATGCTCCGGCACCTTCCCTTCAACGCCATGCTATTTCTTACCCGAGTGTTCAACATGTGTCTCAATCTGGGTCACTTTCCACGAGAGTGGCGAGAGGCCCGAGTGATATGCAATTTGAAACCGGGGAAAGACCCGGTACACCGTTCCAACTACCAATCCATTAGTCTCCTTCCGACCCTCTATAAAGTTTTCGAGAGGATGGTCCTCAACCGCTTGTCCCCACTTCTGGGAGACGTTCATGCCTTCCGTGAACATCAGTTTGGATTTCATCCTGGGCATTCGATATCTCAGCAGCTGCTGCGAGTGGTGGAGACAGCCGCCCTGGGTTTCCAAGAAGGTTCCTTCACCGCTGCAGTATCGCTGGATGTCGAAAAGGCCTTCTCAACAACATGGCACGCGGGTCTCGTGTACAAACATCCACCTGGGATTATCTACACAGTTTAACAGCAGTTTTCTACGACACCGCACATTTAAAGTTTCAGTCGCGGGGAAAGATCTACACTTGGCCAGTCAGAGGCGGAGTCCCTGAAGCTCTGTATTACCCCCACGCTTTTTAGCGTCTTTATGGCAGATCTGCGAACACAGCAGCAAGTCGAAATGGCCCAGTATACTAACGACGTGTTGCTGTTGCTGTATTGCCCAAACAAGAACCTACTCAGAGCCTTCAACCCAATACAGACACACCTCCGCCTCATCCAGCAGTGGTGCCGGCGTTTGTGTATGTCTGTTAACGCGCGCAAGAGCCACGCCTTGCTGCTAACAAAGCGCCACATCCCCGCAGACTGCCCCACATTTCAATTTCTAAGCCGAAGAATTGAATGGAGGAATTCTTTAAGCTACCTGGAATGAAGTTGGATAAGGGTCTAACTTTTCGCAAGCACATCTATTACGTCTCGACCCGGGCGCAGGGGGCAATTGCTTCCTTGTACCCGATGCTGAGATCCAGGGTGCTTTTCGCTTAAAGCAAAATATTTTCCGAGCCCTAATAGTCCCCCTCAAGCTGTATACCTGCGAGGTCTAGGCCATGGCCGCAGACAGCTATGGCTACAACGGGCACAGAATCGGGGACCCCGGAACATCTACTCTGTCGGTCGTGCCTTCCCAGTAAGACTACTACATGAAACCTCATCATTTCCATATGTGGAAGATGAAATCAGGCGCAGGGTTACAAAATGTTACGCTTGTTTACCAAACCAACAGAGTGCCCTGATCAGCTCTCTTGGGGATTATAACTTTAGAGCTTGCCGTCTTCGGCGTCATCGAGTTCTCCGCATGGCATAGGGCATACCAGATAACGAAGGAGTGACCACAACAACAGCTAAAGCCGATCTCCATACATTCCAATCATGAGATTATTCGTCTCCAAATCACAAACACAGCCAAAATTAATTGAAAATATCCATACATCAGGGTGCAGAAGGGCTGCTTCTGCAAAGACAGCTGCCTATCGAGTACCTACATGCTACCTCCCTTCTTTCTAATCTATCTAAAACAAAACCGCCATCCTAAACCATCATTTCCTACAATAGTCATCCTACAGTAAAGCCCTGTTGAGGGTGGGTACGCAGCAAAATTCACTCGGGCTGAACCACAGCCTGCCAGCAGCAAGTCAGGATCGGAGTCGATGTATAAATGTTTGATGTTTTGTCGCCGGGTATGAAATATTTGTGATCACATCGCTGCGAAGAGAAACTTTCGTGTGCTAGCGTGTGAGTGTTAGTGTTTTTGTGTGTGTACGGGGTGGTTATATTTGTGGCTTAAGGTAAGTTTTTTATATGTAAGTATGAAGAATTTATTTCTTTATCTGAATTTCCATAGTTAGTTTTGTTTTATGTAGGATCGTAGCGATGTGATAGGATTTCTTTTAAGGGTTGGCGTACCACGTGTAAGGCAGCACATTTTAGGCTTTGTAACTGACCGTTACACGGGAATCTTAAATTATTTCAAAGTGTGGCGCGGCGATAAATTCTTTGGTATAGAATAATTGTATTCCCCCCCTCTATTTCGGCCCTGAAAATGTTTCACATTTAGTAGACTTATTTTTTTTTGATGGGCATGTAATTTTTTTGGTGTCTCTACATTACCACACCCTCCTCCTTTCTCCTTCTCTCCACTGCGTTTCCCTTCCTTCTTTCTCTCTTTTTTTATCCCACTTCCGAGCCCCACGTTGTTTGCTGCATGTATGAGTATGTGTATGTGTGTTATGTATCAGAGCAGTGTCTCAGGTATTTTTGTGACATTTCTGGATTTTGTATGTCTGATACAACTACATTAATCTTTCAAATGTGACTATTGCTTCATGATATTGACATTTTTATGTGTGCTATACCACCATGCTACTATATCTTATGCTTCTGCTAATAGCTTGTACTAGTAAATTATTGAGGGTTATGAACCTTGCTTTCTTATCACAAATGTGTCACTGTAGTGCATTACAAATGTGTTGTATAACCTAACATTTCTGACCAGTGCTCATATTGAATTTTATTTTCTTTACATTCAATGTACTTACTGTTTTACATTTCAGATACTATCAGCTTCATTTCTGTATGATTTTAGCTTAGGCATGGCTAGTTTATGCTAAATACTAGAACAATTTCTTTGTTATTTACCTTGCTACCTAGATTTGGTTCGTAACAGTGAATTTAACTTTTTGAACTAATTTTTCAGCATCACATTACTAATTTTAGAGTACTGTCACTTTGTGTGCAATTGTACTACTGCAATTGTGTTCATTTTAGTCATATTTAGCCTCATTAAGCTTATTTGCTTTTGGCTTCACAATAGACTATTTTGCCTTCATTACACTGTGATATGATATTATAATTCTTTGCTACTGTCATATTTGCTTCTGTGAATGTTAGTGATCTATCTGTTTCATACTGAGTGATTAATTCTCACCTGTGTGTACCATTGAATTGCATATGTGATTTATTGCTTATTTCTGGCATTGTCTATGGAAATTAATTTTTTTAACTGTGTTGTGTTATAAATGCAAACTCAACCTCTATTACAGCATTGATATTTGTGCGTTTTGCTCATACATACTTTTGTTTCTGAGACAATAATATTTTTACATGGTGTATGTCCACTCATCTTTTCATTACAGCCATTGTTTAGTTGCATGCCTTTGTCTAATTAATTTTTGTCTATATTTCTGTGTTAATACTGTTCTATATAGTTTCACTATGCCAAAGAGAAATAACAGACAACCCTCAGACATGCCTGTGGAAGACCACCCTCCTATGCCTTCTTCTGGTGCTGGGTCATCGACCCTGGTGGCCTCCAATAATGATTTAGTTACACATGTACAAGCAGTTATTCAGGGTACTGTGTCTGCTAGTCGACCCTCTGTCGAACCCCCTTTATTTAATGCTGCAGTAGACAATCCTTTTGATTTTCTTAGTATTTTTGAAAAAGTAGCTTCTGCTAATAACTGGTCAGATTTGCAAAAATTGAAGTATTTGCCTTGCTACCTTAAAGATACTGCTATACAATGGTTTCAGACATTTTGTCACAGGCATCCCTCTCATGATTGGGCTCTTTTACAATCCTCTTCTATTACACCTTTTCAAGTTACTTACCAAGATGAACTGTTAGAAATCAACCTCCGACAAAGATTTCAATTAGATTCTGAACCTGTTTTGCACTATGTTTATGATGTACTGTCTTTATGTGAGCAGGTTAACCCAAATATGTCTCAAACTGAGCAAATAAAAAATTTACTAAAAGGTCTGAAACCTGAGTATGTAAACATTATCCTGCGAATGAAACCTCTTACTGTAGATGATGTTTTACAGACTTTTAAGCGGGGGATAAAGCACACTTTTATATGCCACAAAGAGAGCACTTGGTCGCTACACAGGTACGAACTACAGATCATGTTACGGCTGCTCAACCTCAGGCTCTACCACATGGGACTGCTAACTGTTTTCTTACAGATCATTCACCTTTGCCTGCTCTTTCAGCTCCTCCTACTAATGATGTCACGGAGTTAACTGCAAAGGTGGACCTGTTGGCTAAACATTTATTTGCAATGAATACTTATCCTGAGAGGAACAGACCATCATCTTCCACACAGAGAGGACAATGGCTACCACGTTCGTCACCTCCAGATCGGCGCCAACCCCGATTTGTTTTAGGTGTGGCAAACCAGGTCACACAACAAGATTTTGTTCGCAGCAGGTGCCCCAGTTAAAAAAATGTTAATTGCCGTCTCTCTCTTATAGATATTTTTTTGCTTATTTTTCTATGTGTTTTGTTGTAACACTACATTTTGTTTCGGGGATAAATTAACATGTACTTACCAAGATTCTTTAATATGATTATTTCCAGCTTTGTGAGGGTATTTTAAATGTTGTATGATCTAAAGTGTAATGATTTTTTTGTTCTGTTGGTCATGTTCTTGCTGAGGTGCCGTTGTGTACTTAGCAAAGCGTGTTCGTTGCTGTGTTGCTGTATGTTCACAGTAATGTTTCTTTGATGCAAAGTTTGAGTTTGCTTAGAGTTGCTATAGATGCTTCCTTGGAATTTCCTACCTGGAGAGAGGGAAATGGTCATTGAGTCATCCTTCTGTCCAGCAGCAATGTTATGCCCCTTCACTACATGTTTATCTGGGTAAGTACATGTTTCCAAAATTTGCAGGTCATGAAATCCATAATATGTCCTATTGTTTACCTGCTACAATTTCTTTCTTTTGGTTAGCTCTAACTATTTTCATTTTTGTTGTTGTTTTTGTTTGTTTTATGAATGTATTTTTCAGAATATCTTGACTGGGGCTTAGTCCACATTCCAACGAATGACAGAATATAGGGGCCTATATGTATCAGTGAAAAAAAGAGTTCGAACCAACCGCTTGCGAACCGTATAGAGCATTCCTTGGGGAGTAGATCCTTAGCATAGTTGCTGATGGTTCCCCTACCTGTATTTGATCCTGTAGTTAGTATGTCTGTAGCTTTATTGTAGTTTGCTAGTAGATTGAACTAACAATTTTTTTCTCCCTGAGGATGATATTTTTAAATTCTTAGTATCAATGTGTCCATGTGTTTAGGTTCTTACTTGAAGTAATCTCACAAGAATACCATTTCAATGGTCAGACTTTATTGTAAAGCATCAAGAGCTATAAATTTCATTGTTATGTTAAAACACTAAACCTTTTTGTCATTGAATTTTGACTTGGTGTCCCTACTTTAAATATATTCATGTATAGTTGTTAGCTATATCCACAAATTGAACACTCAGTAAATGTATTTTTTTGTTTTGTTTACAAGGCCTTGCTCTACATTTAAGTTTTATTAGCTTTTGTATCTCCTGTCCTTTTGTTTTTTTAATATTTATCCTGTGTACGTTTTTCTTGTATATTGTGACCCTGATGCTTTCCCCAAGTCTTGTTCCAGTCTGCCGGTAGCCCCAGAAAACACTCCCCTCCACAGAAGAGGACAGCCCCAGATCGTCCGGAGAATGGTGGTACTTCCCCCGGGCGCACCCGCACAGGTTTTCAGCTGCACTTCATCTACGACCCTCTCACCATGGCAGCATACGGGGGTGTTCTTCTTCTTGGTTTGTCTGTGCCGGCAGGACCTGTCGGTCACAGACCTATTCTACAAAGTTCCAGCTATTTTATATGTTGCCATAGTGATCGAGTGGTACAGTTATTTGTGTGATCAGTTTCTCCATCTTTTCTTCGGCGGGTGTGGTTCAGTGGTGGGAAAAGTTACCGGACAAAACTGTTTTTGCTCCATTCTCAAACAGTATGTCGTGATACACTGTGTACATACAGAAGAGGAATTACGAGCTGGGGGAAGGGGTTCCTGTGGGACTACTTCATTGTAAAACAGAATCATTATCCATGTGAGGTTTCATCAGGGCTTTATATTTGTAATCTTTGTGTGTTCAATAATGAAAGTTTATATTTTTTTATATTATTTTTTTTCTTCTTTCTTTTTTAGGCGGGGACGTCTCATTGTTGTGAGTGAGGCGAGATGTAGGGTATTGTGTGTGTATTGTCGCGTCGGACACATTATTGCTGTGTATAATGATATTGTTGAACTAATTATTTAGTTTGTAACTTTGAATTCTTGTCTGACGCGGCATGCTTCCCTCCAATTCCTGGTTAAGGGATGTGAAAGCAGGTTGAGGGAAGATGCTCTTTGTCTGATAGCGTGGGTCTGTGAGTAGAGTCAGTCCGGATTAGGTCTTCTGAGTGTGTGTTTTGTATATAGAAGCGCGTGTTGCCGTGTGTGTGCGTGGGACATCTCCCCCAGTGTTTGCCTGTAACTTTTTGTGTACAAGGCAATTCTTATTAATTATAATAAACCAGAGTTAAATGTGATTTATATGTATCATTTATAAATATCCCACGTCCGCTTAGATTGTGCAGTAAGTTCTTGGTATCTCTTTGTATGCCTCTGAGTCTACGTCCCCCAATGTTTATGCCGGAGTAACTAAATGTAATATTTTAGCTCCAAACCTTTTGACCTCACCCCGGTGTATAACAATATAAATAAATATATCTGTTATGAGAGATATTATTTGTTACACTGCATGACAATTTACTAAGCTGCCTTGATTGTGCAACATTCAGAAAATATTTATTAAATGTATTGCTTACTGTCTTTGGATTAGTTTCTATATCACCTCCTATGTTTATTTTAACATTTTCAAACGTCTCTCTTTGATTTTTAACTTTATTTATTTTGTTCTACACATTTTTATACCTATATTTTTGGGTCCTCAAGCTTGTGTTTGTAATCCATTGCTCTTTGTTCAGCTAAGTAAATCTGATAATTTTTATTATTATAATGTACTACCAACCCATTTGACTTATGGAACTCAGGTGCATCTTTCATCCTATTTCTGATATTAATTCTATCTACATTTAATGTTATATTATATGTCCTACCTTTAGATGTATTTCTTGCGGTAATATAACATGCAGCATTGAAATGGAGATTACAGATCTTAAAGAACTTTTGCCACTTCCTTCTACCCCCTTAGAAGGATAAAATTGTTAGATTGTTATGAGACTCGCTATTTGAAAATATCGTAGGTTAAGGGAGTTTTCTAATGGGGCACGAAATAAAGAAACCGAAATATTGGGCTTATTTTTGTGGTTTGTGAAAAATTTACAGAACAAAAATGTATAAGATTAGCTTCTAACAAGATTTACTTACAAAATTTCCATTGGTAAGAATAATTTAAGGAGTAATAAATAAGAAACAGGCACTAGATTGTCTTCTTCTTATCTCATCCAACACGTTTAGACTCTCAGTTCGTTCCGGCGCAAATTCTTATCATGTCCATCTCTTTTTCGGTCTTCCTTGCTTTTGGTATTCTGTTATCAGTCATTCTGTCTATGCGTTGTTTCCAGTGTGTTCTCTATTTTGTAAAATAGTATTTATTTCTTGAATTATGATAGAAACTAATATTACAAAAATTAAATTGGAGAGAAAAAATATAATTGTTTTTGAATAGTATTTAGTATAATGAGTTGTATTATTTCACTATTTTGTTTTCTATCACACCTAGACTATCCTACTATTGATCTACGAAACTTCAATTACTGATTTTATTTTAGTTTATAAGTGGTTGTTCAACTTTCTACACCATAGGCAATATCAGGAATAAACATTGTTTTATATAATTCCATTATTGGATCCATGCTAATTGTTCTGTTTATGTAATTAAGCTGATATTTTTTCTTTATATCCGTTTCTTCATCCACTGTGAAGTCACCTAGGTTGGTTTATTTTAATGTCTGTTAAACAATCTTGTTTTTCGTCAATATTTTATACTGAATCATATATGGATCTTTGAAAGCCATTTGTATATATAGCTTGTTATATCTATAGAGAACACTAGTTTGTGTACTATTAAATATTTAATTTCTATTTATACGTTAGAAAAAAGGTTTTATTGCCGATATTCAAAACATCATGCCTTTTATACTTCGGTCAGGGTCTTTCGAGACAGTGGAAAGGTAGAAAACACGTTGCTCTGCCCCAGGTCCGTTACGCGTGGCGGTACTTTGTGATAGTCGCCGGTGCGGCCACGCGACCTCCTTATTTCCCCCTTCCACTGTCTGAAAAGACGGACCAAAGTATACATACGTTGAACAGACAGAGGAGGAGGGAGGGATCCAGTATAAAAGCTGCGGCTCCCTCCGCTATGTTTGTCGTGCACATTCACGCTCCGGACTCTGGAGAGTGAACAGGCGAGAAGATCTCTTCCAGCCTCTTTTGCCCTGTTGCAGAGAAGCCAGCCTGTTCACTGCGGACCAACGACGAAGCGCCAGCGGCAGACCGGTATCCGACCGCTCTGCCTGACCAGCCGGCGAGACCTTCGAGCGCCGCTATCGCTCACGCGCAGCCTCCTCTAGGCGACCGCTGTAGCTCTGCCGGTCGAGGAACAAGGCCACAGCCCTCGTACCAGCGACGAGTAACGGCGCACCCCAGTGGTGTCCGGCCCGCTGTTCCTCACACTTTTAGCAACCGCTGACTACCTCTTTTACTTCCACTTTCTTTCATCTTTGCTATCCTTCTCCCATTACAGGCTTCTGCTCAAGGAGGCCCGCTCTGAGAACAGTGACCACAGAGCCATCCTTGAGCACTTCTTCCTCTTGGTCTTTCTCTTTGCGCAGATGGCACCCGCGACCCGGAGCAAGGCCGCGCCTGGCCCGCCGCGCTCGCGCACACCTTCCGACTCCCTTGATACCCCACCTCCTTCTTCACCCACCTCTACACCTAATGCCTCCTTCTCCTCCACGGACTCTGGTCTTCCCGTCAACCAACCTCCCACTCCCCACCCAACCCCTACCCGCATCCCTCGCCCCACGGACCCCCGTCGACTCTCGTCGTCGGCTCCGTCTCCGTCCACTACCCTAGAACCCGTCGCATCCACCTCTTCCCACAACCCCGCCCCTCCTCCCGTCATTGATCTCACAACTGTCCCGAACAACGCAAATGCTGCTCTGCCGGCTGCTGCCGACAATGCAGTGGCATTAGCGACCGCAAATGTTGGCGCTTCCACGTCAACTGGCCCTGCGCCAGTTGTAGAAAACCGGACAGCGCCCAGTAGCTATGCCGATGCGGTGACCTCCACCCTGCAGCCGCCCGTCTACATTGCGCGGAGTCACGAAGGTGACCTCCATCGCATTCTTGTCGATTTCGACAATGCGCACCCTAACAATGGTTACAATGTGGCGCGAGCGGCTGTGTCGCTGGACTATGTAGTGAGGACCAGGACGCCCAAGGACTACAACCACCTGGTTAGATTCCTAGAGGCGCGAGGTGCCAATTTCAGCATCACGGCCTCTAGCACCAGCCGGACTCACCGACTGGTGATAAAACACGTATACATGAATGGAGCCGAAGAGGCACTGCTGGACCAACTCCGTGCTAGGGATATCCATGCCGAAGTTGTCCAGCAGCTTCGACGTTTTGACCGCCAACGGACCCCTCTCCCAATATACAAAGTGGAGGTCAAGACAGAGAACGACAGAGCCCGCTTGCTGGCCACTGAAGAACTGCTGCACTGCCGGGTCAAGGTGGAGGAATTTCGCCCACCTTGCTTTCCTGTGCAGTGCAACAAGTGCCAGCGACTGGGACACAAGGCTCACGAGTGCCGTGACCGCACTGAAACCTGCTCCAAGTGTGCAGGACCGCACGCGTCAGCACCTTGCCAAACCCCACTTCAGGACAGACGATGCGTGCTGTGCCGCCAGCGTGGACATGGCGCCCGCTGGAGAGCGTGCCCGGAGTACCGGCGTCAGTTAGATGTTTTGCGCATCAACGCCGACCACCGAGCACAAACACAAGGGCATCGCAGAGCAGACAGCTCTCCACTACAGCAAAGGGCTCCCGGAAACTTGAGGGCAGCGCCATTCCGGGCCCCACCTTCCGCATCAACTCCTGCTGCACAACCTAGGCCACAGGCGCCCGGATTGCAGGCAGCATCAGCTAACTCCCAAAACACGGTACCCCAGAGTGATACATTCGCCCCTCCTCGGGCTCACACTGAGGGTACACCAGATCCTGGGAGCCGACCAGAGACGCCGGCGGCATTCAACCTCCTGCCGACTGTTGTGCAAGTGCCTTTGCCACAGCTTCCATATACGAAGGCACTGCACAGCAATATGGTGGTGAAAAGTATTCCGTGGGACGTAGTTCGAGACATGGCAACTGAAGTTTTGAACTGGCTCCTACTTAAGCCATTGGATGCGCCCCAGATTCTGAGCCAGTATGCTCAGTTCTTTGCGCTCTTTACAGTGCCTGGGGCGATCCAATACCAGTAAAGACGACGACCAATGCACCGAACATGGACACACCTCTCCAGCCGCTCACAATGGACAACCGCATGATTAAGGTAATGACATGGAATGCGAACGGGGCACGTCGCCGCAAGGCTGAACTCTCTGACTTTCTTATACGCCACCAAATTGATATTGCACTGATCACCGAAACTCACCTACGCCCACAGATAAGGTTCCAGCTTCCTGGGTATGTCGTTTATCGCACAGACCGCGACGGCCGCGGAGGCGGCACAGCAATTGCCGTCAAGCCGTGCATCGCCCACCATCAAGTAGCCATTCCGCATCTTGCCCGCCTTGAAGCCACCGCCATTCGAGTCTCAATCGACCAGCTTAACGCTACGATCATCTCAGCCTACAACCGCCCCAACGACTTAGACCCCGCGGACATAGAAATCCTTCTGCATCTCGACCAACAGGTGCTCCTAGCCGGCGACCTCAACGCTAAACATGTTATCTGGAACTGCAATTCTAGTAATACCGCCGGGATTAAGCTACTTGCCCACGAGAACCACTCCGATTATATCATCTGTGCCCCCGACAAACCCACATACATTCCATCGCGACCTAACGCAAGTCCCAGCATACTCGACATAGCATTGATCCGCAATCTAACACACCGGGCCCGCCTCACAGTCATTAATGACCTCAGCTCTGACCATTTGCCCCTCCTAATCAATCTCGAAGGCTCCTTGGCCAGTACACAGTTCCCTCTCCGCCGTAATTATAACAAGGCCGACTGGACGCGGTTCCAGGAGTCTCTCACCTCTAACCTCAACATAAACCAGCTTGCTACTCACAACGACCTCGAAGAGGCCACTACACACCTTGAAACCACCATTAAACAAGCTATCGCAGCCTCAGTACCCGTAACGAAACCACGTCCCACCCACCAACCCTTGCCCAAGGACATCAAGGCTCTCAGCCAATCACGGAACCGAGCGCGGCGCCGGTGGCAGAGGTCCCGTCACCCCGCAGATCTTGACAGCTACCGCAGGCATCACCAGCACCTCCAGCAGGCCACATCCGCAGTGCTCAACCAACAATGGAACCAAACACTCCAGAATCTCAACCCCGAACATGCCTCCCTCTGGCGAATAGCTAAATGCTTAACTAAAGAAGCCCACATTATTCCTCCGCTGCAACATAATCAGCACACCGCCTCCACTGACACTGAAAAAGCAGAAGCACTTGCCGATGCGCTTTGCAGCACGCTTAGGCCCAACGAAGTGCCCTCCTCAATTGCTTTCTCCCTTGAAACCGAAAACCTCACTCGCCACTTCGGCGACCGCATAACTCATGACCGGATACGAAAGACCAGCACACACGAAATCAATTGGCTCATCCAACATCTGCCCAACCGCAAGGCACCGGGCCCCGACAAAATCCCGAACATCGTGCTCAAACATTTGCCACCTGACGCCCTAAAAGCTTTGGAACAGATTTTTAATTACGTTCTACAGCACGGTATCTTTCCCAACACCTGGAAGACTGCCCTAGTGCGGCACTTCCCAAAGAAGAACAAGAATCACGCAAACCCTCACAGCTATCGACCAATCAGCTTATTAAACTCACTCAGCAAGTTGCTAGAGAAAATCATCCTCAAACGACTCAACCGACACATTTTCAGACATAATATTCTCATTCACGAGGAGTTCGGCTTCCGTAAAAACCACTCCACCACTCTCCAGCTCCTACGCGCAACCGAATTCATCACGCGGGGTTTCAACACCAACCGCTCTACCGGAGCTGTGTTCCTTGATATCGAACGCGCATTCGACCGAGTGTGGCACCCAGGTCTCCTGCGCAAGCTAGCTGATCTCAACTTCTCTGATACGCTTATTAAACTCATTGCAAACTATCTCACAGGCCGCCATTTCTGTTCGGTAGTAAACTACGCTCACTCCACTCCGCGCCCCATCCTAGCAGGGGTCCCCCAGGGCAGTTTGCTCGGACCGGCGCTGTTTAACATCTATATGAACGACATACCCAGCTCACCGTTCACTCCTCTATGCAGACGACACTGCCTTCCTGACTCACTCTACAAAACCGCAGTTCATCCGCCGCTACCTGCAAAATGCACTAGATACACTTACAGCCTGGCTCATAAACTGGCGCATCAAAGTCAATCCCTCAAAGACACAAGCGATAATTTTCACTCGCCGCATTACTCACCGCTACCCCGGACACCAACTTGCACCGCTCACAATGTTTGGCGAGAACATTCCGTGGACTCCCACAGTTACCTACCTGGGACTTACCCTCGACCAAGGACTTACGTGGAAGGACAACATTCGCCTAGCGCGCAACAAGGCAATTGCAATCCTATGGAAACTGTACCCACTACTAAATCACAGCAACTCCCTACAATTGGACACCTGCCTTACACTATACAAATCCCTTATCCGCCCAATCCTGACCTACGCAGCCCCCGTGTGGGGGTATGCCGCGGCCAGTCATATTACATCCCTCCAGACACTACAAAATAAAACACTACGCAAGATCGCCAAGGTTCCTCGAACAGCCCCTGCCGACAGGCTCCACACCGAACTTAGGATCCATTCCATCGAAGAATTTATCAAGAAACTAACAGCCGACCTGTATGCCAAAATTCCGTATAATACCAATCCGCTCATACACGAACTAGGCTCATACGACCACACCCACGACAAACACAACCGCCCCCTTTCACTCTTTGACCGAACTATCACGCCCAGCACTGACGCCATTGACGCACGCGTACATCTGGCGCGCATCACTGGCTACATACCTTAAGAACTAACTGCTCTCTAGTTTCAGGAACTCCAGTCACCCAGCAAGGCCACGCGAATCAGCAGAGAACCAACCACTCACATCACGAACGGTAAGCCTTGACGACGCCTGCCCCCACCCTGTACATACGTTGAAGCATGAATAGTTATTAACCTCTAGATCCCCACAAACTAACATTAACCTAACCACGGACACCGACCTTCTCTTCACTACGTATATTCACGCCACCTTTCATTTACTCCCAGCGATCCACACAGGGCTTCGGTCATGTGTGGACCCCTGGAAACACCACTGACGCGCTCGCATCCTTGCATGCCAGCATTTCATTCACCGATACTAACCGGGGTGCTTCCGCGGAACCCGACTAACACCTTGCAACTACACTAACAAAGCACCCCCTGCATCCTGCATGATTAGTTTACTAACGGCATGTGCATGGGGAGACGATGTAGCCTCAGAGGATGATCGTCACCGGGGGCGGCGGGTGTGGGGCCGCCCCCAGAAAAAAAAAGCTATGTTTGTCATCCTACCGTCGTAGACAGCGAACAACGTCCGCTGGGTGCCTCCAGTGCTAATAAATTGGTCCAGTCATCACTTTGTGGAAAGAGGTTCCCCGAAGGTCATTCACCATATGAAGATTTTAAATATATACAAAAGTGGTTTTAAATTTGATTTTTTTCCGCGAAAATAAGGCGTTTTTACACCCAGTATAAAGTAATTTTTAACTAACATTCTGTTGAAGTAGGGCTTTCATTTCGTTATAATCGCCATTCCTTCCTCTTTTGAAACGTAGAGGTTAATAGCATACAAATATTTTAAACCTGTTTTAGTAGTTTTAAGAATTTCATCCTGAAAAATAAAACTGGTCTATTGTAACAAAGTAGCTCTGAGTAACGAGCATTTAGTTGGAAACTACAAAGTTTAGAAATCTCATCCATGAATATTTAACACCTTATCTACGAGGGCGGATCGAAAAGTAACGCACAATAACTTTTTTACAAAAAGTTTAGTAGTTAAAACAAAAACAAAAATCACAAATGAACTTACACTTTTTGCTTACTTTTCGACATAGTCACCAAGTTTCTCACCACATTTATCCCATCGTGATATCAGGTTCAATATGCCCTGTTCGTAGAAGTCCGTTTCCTTGGAGTATAGCCATATGCGGACTGCTGATTTCACTTCTGCATCTGTCGCAAAGCGTTGGCCGGCCAGGAATTTCTTCATTAGACAAACAGATTAAAGTCCGACGGTGCAAGGTCTGGACTGTATGGTGGATGCTGGAGCACCGCCCAACCAAATTTGGTGATTTTCTGACGAACAGGAGCAGCAACATGGGGCGAGCATTGTCATGAAGAATTTTGACATCGTCAGCATTCATGTTGTGGAGTTTGTCACAAAGGGCACGACGCAACTTCACCAAAGTTTTTACGTAGGCTGCAGCATTCACAGTGGTCCCGTGTTCAGCAAAGTCCACCAATACAACATCATGCATATCCCAGAACACCGTCACAAGCACTTTCCTAGCAGTTCAGTCACTTTGAATTCTTCTTCACTGGGGAACCGGCATGTTTCCACTCCATACTTGCCTGCTTGGTTTTGAGCATGTAGTGGTATGCCCAGGACTCATCACCAGTGACGATTCCTTTCAGAAAGCTATGCCCTTCTGCGGTGTACCGCGTTAGGTGATCCAAGCTCGTCATCATTCGCTGGCCCTTGTGGTTGTCTGTCAAGTTCTTAGGCACCCAGCGAGCACTAACTTTACGAAATTTCAACGTGTTATGAACAATATTGTACACTGCACCAGAGGAAATGTTGAACTGTTGCGATAAGATTTTGCAGTTTACACGCTGGTCGTTCAAAATTTGCCGCCTCAATGCCTCTGACATTCTGCGGGGTTACAACTGTTACCGGCCTCCCGGAGCGTTGCGAAATCACTAAGATTCACACGGCTCTCTAGGAAGAATGCACACCACCTGGAGACATTGCTATGGTCCATACAACCTACCCCATACATACCACGCATATCCTTGTGAATGTCACTAGTTTATGACCTTTGGGTCACAAATATCGAACCACACCTCTCTGCTCTTCACATGTGGACGACAGTAACATGCGCGCCATCTTTGTTGCGTAGTTCACGCTTCTCTTGCTAGAGCTGCACATGAAACAAAAATTCCCGCTGTAGTGAAAACTTCGAACTATATCTGTGTAAAATTGCAACATTCCAACTGCAAATACCAAGGTAGAAAAAAAATTATTGTGCGTTAATTTTCGATTCGCCCTCGTACATTCGAGTGCATGGAGTCTCTACCTGTTACCTGGTTCTGGCATTCCACTTATCGTTTGTCTTACTCCCCCCATTTTTTCTTCGCACTTGAGTCTGCAACCGACCCTGTGTTCATAGGTTAAAGTTTGAATGCCAGACACACGTTCTGTGCACTCGACTGCACATGGTGAGGAAATCATTAACAACTTATATACAGTATAATATTTAACCATATTTGTATATGTATCCTGAATCCAAGGTAAAAAGAATGCTAGCCACCATTTCGATTAAACAGAGCTGTTCAAAACTGCATGCTGTATTTCAAGCATTATCTAAGAAAATAGCTTAGATAATGCTTTCAGTGCTGAGAGTTACTACAGAACGGATACTGCATACAAAATAACGAAAGCGATATCAAATTCTTCTCATACTGTTCGCTTTTGAATGGGTAACTGTTGCTTGTTTGAATACAAAATAGCATTTTTACTTTTTCAACTGCTTACTTGAGGCACACAGATATTGCATGCGACTAAATAATTCGATATCGAAATTCTCCTGAAAATGAATATTTTGAGGTCCCCTTAATATAAAAATTAATCTGTTACATTCATATGGATTTTTCTAATTACTGTAGTTATCTTTATATCTCTTTTACAAAATATTCTTACAAAAGATGCTTATTTTTTATCCATTTTATGTCAATCGAGATAAACGTTTGCAAAAACGGTTTCATCATATATTTTTTTTGTAGGTACAAGCTGGATATAGGAGGCTGAAGCGCTAGTCAAATCTTTAAAAAGTGGGCCGCTGTATACTGCTTTTGAAATTCAATACCCTTTGCATCACGTGAATCAATATCACTTCAAAAGGTATGACTGGACAATTCAAACCAATAGCAAGGAATATCTCAGAAACCCAAAATTATTATTATTAGACTTGAGTTACGATTTTAACAAGATCTGTATTTTTTATATGGTTATGATTTGTGTGTCTCCTACAGTTATGCAAAATTCATTCAGATGAAGAGGACTTCACAGACTATTCAGAGAAAATTCAAGAATACATTTTATTAATCATGTACATATGTTGCATATGGTATTTCAATCAAAACCGTTAAGTCATTTCTGAGAAAATAAAAAATAACAAAAATTTCCAGTATGAAAGGTATTTGGGGTGGAGGGATTTTCGTCAATATCTTCATATCGTATTTTTGGAAGATACTGAGCTTAATTACCAACTTTGGTTTTTATCCGACTCCTAGTTTTTTCAGCATTGCATTTTATAGGTACATACCTATCGATCATTTTCTAAAACTGCTTTGTTTTTTATTCTGGGCTAAAAATGTGTAGGTGGTAGAGAAAGTAATAATTAGAATACGACTATAAAGTAAATAATATAGTCTTCCTTTCTCAATTAAAAATCCTGCTCAAATCTAACTGGCATGCGACCTCCTGTAGACAAAAGACCAACAAGGGAAGATCAATTCTTCAGTATTCGTTCATTTTTGGTTTTGCCTTTTTACGTAAAATTGCTACTTTAAAATATAGAAACGGAGTGAGGGAGGAACAGGTTTACAGTAAAAGCGACAACTCGAAATGTTCGTCACAAAGGTTATTTCATTCTGTAGTGGTGGGGTAAGTTAAGGATATGACAAGGTTTTGTAGTCGTGAAACGAATATTACGTTACCGCGTAGGGAAAAATCCCACAATGCCGCTCTTTCACAGCCAGGCATGTTACAATGCGCGCATATTCCCCTTCTGAACATGCAAAACAAGCTCCGTTACCCGTCAAATTCTTGTTATTATTAAGAGCTTTTAACACTTTGAACATTGCTTAAAACTTCGATAAGTGCTTGAATTTGCTGCAAGGCTATATAAAAGCATCTTGCACTAATTACCGAAAATTCTTAAACAAGAAGGGACTTGTGACAGTTCACATATAGCAGGGAAGTAAGAGAACAGCTTTGCCGGATTGTAGTAGAAAACTAGTAAGAGTATGAAAAAAACCGTGATACGATGTAACATAATGAATGTGGCAAAGAGAACTACATTTTACACATAGCGACCACTTCTAAAATATTTGACTACTGCTTAAGACCTACTATGTTCCCCTTGTTTTGTATCTGCAAGGGCAATATAAGCACAAACATATCTCTTAATAGCTGTTTGCTATGTGCAACATCATTCTCTTTGCCACAGAGAACAGCTTTGCCGGATTGTAGTAGAAAACTAGCAAGAGTATGAAAAAATCGTGATACGATGTAACATAATGAATGTGGCAATATGCTGCCCCTCAGGCTTCAACTTGTAGGCGAACGGATATGAGGTTGTTTAGCTGGTGCAAAACTTCTGGAATCGTGACCTTCATTGCCACACCAGCTGCCGAGCCTACTGTCCATTCCAAACCAGAGTGCCTTTCACTGAAAACAAACTCTTTGTATTATCCGCGCGAAAGTAGTTCGCAATCCCCGCCCCTAATGGCTGCTTGTTCCCCCTCTCACGTGCTTGTTGAACATTGTTTAAATCTATAAAAAGGCGCCCTGTGTGAGAATCATAGTTCAAAATGCAACCCGAGGTAACAATCGATTTTATAAGTATGCGGCAATAAACATTTTACTTACGTTAATCACAATCCTCGGGCAAAAGTGCAACACCCAAATCCGAATCCTCCGAAGGTGACTCAGTTGGCATATTGGAATCAGAATTACTCTCGAAAATAGTGACAAGCTTATTCACACTTCCACAGCACTGTCGCACTTAAAACAAGTTCCCACATATTATCCTCTTCTATGTTCTATTACGTCTGTTTATATTCCCTGCTCACTTTGGTTACACTTCTCACTGAAACGCCAGTAAAATCCGATATGTTTCGTAATATGCACTAATGCAAGTGTCGGGTATTTTTCTAATAGTGATTATATGAAGTATTGTTTGTTTTTTGGCACTTTTTAACTGTTTCCCTCTTTTGTGTTTTAACGGTTTATTCGCAATATGTCAAAAGAATTTTTATAACAGAAATATTTTGCATATATATTGAAATATATATTTAAGCGGTGTCCCGCTTAAAGTATCATTAAATTAATATAATTTGAAATACGAGGGTAAGACAATAAGCATCCGCACACTATTTTTAAGTTTTTGTAGGACGGACCTTCCTCTGCCGTGTGAACTAAATACCAACTGACTAAATCACAAGATTTGACCTGAGCTGAGCATACGTGTGTTAGGATATTATGAATGACCGTTCACTTATCATATTTCCTGTGTTACGCAAAGTGTTTATTCGGTACTCAGATAGCACCTCTGGGAATTCATTGCTGCATTTCTCGTATATGTGGCAGTCATGCATACGGTTGGTATTAACAAGCAAGATGCTCTCGGCTTTAGCGCAATAGCACACGAAAATAATATTTTGTAATCTCTTAACAGCTAGTGTATATCCATTACCTTTAACGATGAGTTCTTATGATAACCGTAATAAAATGTGCAGTTCTATACCTTTCCTACTCCAATATTTCATATTAAAATACATGTATTAAGGAACTATTTACGTTGGCGTAAGGGTATGTTCTTGGGTTCGTGACAAGCAGAAGCACGTGCTTATTTTTACATCACAGGGAACTCTGGTTTGGAATGGACAGTAGAAATGGTTTATGTTTAGCTTAATCAACGAAAGCGATATAATACCTTTGCTTACTCACTGTGCGTAACACATCAGTCTGCATAGAAAGTGTCCGCATCTCTTTGTAATTTCATAGAGAGCAGTGCCTAAGTAGTGCTTATTTTATACTTGTCATATTTATAACCATGGCTCCTACGTTTTCAATGTTAAGTGCTGAGGTATTACATAGTCAAAGCAGTAAAATAATTGCAAATGTCCTCGACTTCATGAAGCAAGAAGCAGAGATGAAGGAAGTAAGTTTATGTTCACCCGAGTACCACAGAAGCCTTAACAGAGTGAAAGAAAGAGTAGCCAAAGCAACTGGTGTTTCACTGAGTCCCGTTTTCAGAGTTCTCAAAGATAAGAAAAAATATATGGATGAAAGAATACCATTTGACACACAGGGAAGAAACATAAGGTCCCTAAACGTATTACAGAAATAGACGATTTCAACAAATGCGTCATTCGGCACACGATTTACAATTTCTACGTGGAAGTAAAAACTGTGCTATCAATAAGCAGATTGCTCATCAAGCTGAAAGACAGCATAAATTTTTAAGGTGGTGCTACAAATCTTAGAAAAATTATAAAAGATTTAGGGTTCAATTGGAAGAAAACGAAATCAAATAGAAGAGTTCTAATAGAAAAGCACGACATACGATCTCAGCTGGAAGATTACCTTAGAGGATCAATCTATAGTGTATGAATATGAGTCATACATACACAGCAGTCATACAACATCTAAAAGTTGGAGTGACGATAGCGAATTAGGTTTTCGGGCACCTGTTGCCAAAGGGAAAATACTTATTATCGTTCATGCTGTTGGAAAGATTGGCTTCGTTCCAAATGCCCTTCTTTTATAAGTCACAACAAAAAACAGGAGATTTTCATCAAGAAATGAATACAGAAAATTACATGAAGTTAATCAACACCATGTCGATACCAATATATCTGCTGGGTCTGTTCTGGTTATCGACAATGCTTCACAATGGTCAACATTCAAATTGAAAAACCACTTACCTCAAATTCCTTGAAAAAAGAAATGAGAGCTTGGTTACTTAGGCGTAAGATAGCTTTAGATGAAAGCATGAGTAAAACGAAGCTATATAACTTCATTAAAGCCAACAGAGCTCTTCAGAAGTCATACACGCTTGGCCAGATCAAATACAACATGGCTGTAATGTACTTAGACGGTCTCCGTATCACCCAGATCTAAAATCAATCGAATTAATCTGGGCTGATGTCAAAAAATGGGTGGCCTGCAGAAATATCACTTTTAAATTAGAAGATGTGGAGCAGTTATGTCCCCAGCGATTTACAGACATTGGAATGCCAGAATGGGAAAATGTTGAATAAATTGAGAATCATTATTTCGAAAAACATGTAACTGCAGGAAATCAAATAGAAAGAATTTTCATCCAGGATAATGGTGCAGAAAGTAGCGACAGCAGTGGTGACGGCAATGATGTGAGTGATTCCGCTGAAGAGGAAGGGCTGTCAGGTGTGGAAGAATTGGAGGCAGATGGTTGACAAGTTTCTATATTAAGCGCTTTTTACAGCGGTGGATTTAAATATACTGTATATAACTATAAGTTTATCAGTGCAGCGCAGTGTAGTGCAGTGCATTGCAGTGCATAACCGGTGTGCGGATATTTGACAATGACTGTCCCATGCACCCCTGCATCATGTAGACGACCGGTAACCTCCTGATGTGGTAAGTAACTCGCTTCATAGCTGCCATTAAGATTTTCACATGTGTAGAGCTGTTGGGCCAATTAAAATAACCTTACTGGCTAGAGCAATGGCGGATGGGAGGTTATCACAGAAACCTCAGTGAAACATGCCCCTCCAGTAACTGTCTTAAGTGGCTCCTTGTTTACAAAAAACTGTAGTGTGACCATAAAAGCCATGCTGTACAGTTATATATGCCATGAATCGAGGCTGTTAAACCATGTTTACCAATATAACCGTTGTGCGGAAAATCTACTTTAATTTTGCAAGATTCCTCCAAATTTCATGTCAGGCTATTTACTGTGTGTAAAAGTTAGAATAAGATAAATTGTATTTTGAAGCTCCGTCTTGAGATTATCTAAAACAGTTTTCATCAAATAAGAGTTATAAAACCCGATCAATTGATTCGAATAAAAAGTAAGAGGCAGTCTCGAGTGCCCTGTACTACATATGGAGACCTGTGCAACGCGTATGATAGGGTTGAAAGAAAGAAAAATAAAGGAATGCTTTTTGGGTAATATTTAAACAGACCAAATATGGATCCTAAAGCAAAAGCAAGCTTATTACTATTAAATGGCAAGCTTTCCCCGTTCCCCTACAATTCTGTGCTTAAAGGCAATGTGTTAGGAGTAGCAGAAGGAGTAGAAGTACATTCGGAGGGGCCTCTAGAAACCTGGAGTAGAGCACCGCAAATAGCAGCATGACCCTTTTTGCTTCTAATGTAACCCCTGCAAGGGAGGGATGAGAAGGAACACGCAAGGCAACTAGATTCGCACGACGATGAGCGTTAGCAATGAGGTCCTAACGATTCCAAATGGAGCAAATCCTGGCGTCGGCTGCCAACGCGTTAGAGCATTCCGCCCGAGTTACAGGGACCCAAACCATCCCTAGGAAAGGGGCTCACAGAAGACCCGCCTTATACCAGGGAGAAACCTTTCCTAATAGCACAATCCACCATTCTATCGCAACGTCGTCTCCTGTTCCTTCAACCCTAAAACAGATGAAAGGAAATGATGGGAACAGGAAATTCATGGTAGAAGAGGAGCATTCCTAGAAATTGCGTACCGACCCGGGAAAACCAAGGAAAAAACCTATAGTAAGAGTGGCCGACTCGATGAGAGTCTAACCCTGGATCTCCTGAATGTGAGTTTCATACGTTACCGGGGAGACATCTCGCCCGGTAATGTTACCTTTTCTTGTGTTTTATTCTCACTGATACCCCATAAAACTTTTAATGCAGATTTTCAAAACATCACATAACAAGTACTCTTGCAGAAAGGGAAAGAGGAGGAAAGGAGGAGGAGGAGAGGGAGGGGAAAGGTGGGAGAATGAGAGATTGGGATCAAAGGCAGAGAATTAGAAAGAGAGAATACCTCTAGTTAATGCAATATCGCGTTTTCTACTAGCAATTATACAGGATGAATCAGGACTCCACTTTCAGAGGTAGTTCAGGATTACCTTTGAGTATTTTGGTAAAAGGAACCCATGACCTACGGTGGCTTGTTACAGAGTAATGTTGTAATTATGATTTACTCCGTTTGTTACCGTTGTTTCTGTGAGAATACCTTAACAGTAGTGAAGGAGCCTATTTAACATGCGATAAACAAAACGTACAACACGCAATACAGAGTAGTGTAACATCCCGCAGACGAAACACATACACTTGTATCACGCGGTTCATTCTGATCTGTCAGTGTGCAGTACAGTACCTAACAAATGCAGAACTGTTCCCTTACAGGTATTGTTCAAAATGTCGACCACTATGATCACAGAGTGTGCAGCGACGCACCATCGACTGTCTTACACGCTCAAGGAGTTTGTATACTACTTATGCGGCTGCGATAATCCTAGCAACCAGGTACATGCGAGTATCGACCGGAGTCTCGTAAACTAGGCTCTTCATATGCCCGCAGAAGAAGAAGTCCATTGGTGTCATGTGCGGTGACCGAGCTGGCCATGGAACAGGACTACTGCCCACGACCAATCCACTGTCGTCTAAACTGTACATCAATATGATTCCTAACATCGAGTGCAAAGTGTGCCGGCGCCCCGTCATGTTGAAACCACATAAGATGAAGAATTATCAGCGGCACATCTTCTAGGAAGTATGGGAGGACATGTTAAAGGAACGTTTTGTACATGACTCCGTTCATTGTATCAGGAAGTAGGTATGGTCCAATCACAAAATCGTTGACAATACAGCCTATACATTCACAGCAAACTGCTGTTGATAGGATCGACGCACCAGTGCGTGTGCATTTTCGTAATCTCATACTTGGCCATTCCTGCTGTTGAACATGCCTTCTCTTGTAAACTTGATTTCATCTGTAAACAACACCAAATCAGGAAAATTGCGGTTTTCTGCACATTGCTGTAAGAACCAATTGAAAACTCCACTCGAAAGTGGAAATCCTCTAGGTGCAATAACTGCACCTTCTGTGCATGATACGGGTGCAATTGTTGTTCATGTACGGCTCTCTAAACAGCGGATTGGCTTGTGTTCAGAGCTCGTGCAAGCGTAGAATTGTCACCAATCGCGTGTAATACATTCTCTTTTAGATTGGATGTTCTGGCATACCTCGCACGACCAGTATCTTCCAGTTTCTCGTAGGCGCCTACGCAGATGCAAAAGTACTGTGATGTGGTTGTTGCCGATGTGAGAACAGCTCAGCATAGCGTCGTTTGCCGCTCTTCCATTGCATTCTGTGAACCCATACTCAAGGTACATATCGATCAAGTCTTCATCAGTACACCTATTGCTGTGTATCATCGCTAAGCACAACTAACGCTGCCGGAAAAACAAACCCTAGACACAATCGAGCAGTACTGAATCAAAACTTGAGGGCAACTAGTTAAAGAGGGCATTACTGTTGTCAACAGCAGGTATTGTGAGCGAATGGAAACAATTTGTTTATAAGCAAGACATACAGCGCATACTCTCGACATTTTCAGTGCAATACACATACAAAGCTAATTGGGGCAAGAAACCAACAAAATGCAATTACTCTGTAACAAGCCACCGGAAACCCTTATACCGAAATACTCAGAAGTTATCTCTGAACAATCTCTGAAAGTTTGTCGGTGGAGTTCTGGTTCACCCTGTATACAGTTTTAAATGCTTTTATAGATAGGATAGTTTCAATAATTATGACATAAGCAGACCTATGACAGCATCGCAAAGAGAATTTTATTAAAACAGCCTAGTATTTAAGATTAAAATTTTGTTTGAAACATGGTGTGAGTATTAACTTTTTAAATATAATATATATTATGTGTAATAATCGTAGAATGTTCAAAAACTTTGGATGAATGATCTAAAATATTCTAAACATATTCATCAGTTCCCTTAAAATCTTTGTCGGATTACCTTACACTCTCGTACCTTCAGAAAAAGAAGAAGAAAACATCAGATGTATTCTACAAACAATTCTTATAAAAGGTCATCTTTTTTAGACTCATGCTAATCTAAATAAAACTTTACAGAAATGTTTTGCTTTGTTCATTTATATGCCACCTTAACATCTAAGTTCATATCGTCAGCTTCGCCTTTGGAACAATTGCTCATTGGCAATGACGTTCACTCGTTACTATTCGTTAATATTTGGACTTTTTTAAATTGGGTTTTCTTTATAAACATTAAATTCACACACACGTATTTACATCTCACTCATACTTCCAGACTTTAGGGAGTAGGGGGAATAATCCTGGATAAAGAAAAATTACCATCTTTCAATCGGGAATCGAACCCATGTCCTCCCATTTGGAAGTTGATATGTTAACCACCAGACCACAGAGACAGTCTGAAATGGTTTTATTATGATTTTATTGCGCGTTTCGTTGTAGATACTAGAGGAATACAGGAGACTTTGTGGTGATTTTGAAATTCCGCTATTTGAATGACCACAAGAAACAACCAAATGATGACTAGAATTTAAGGCAAGGTATAAGTATTTGAAAATTCAGGCCATAACAATAAACATCTTGGAAATTCTTAATGTCATAAAAATTTATAACATAAATTGTAAGTTTAACGAGAGGTGCATTTTTTACTTTCTCTACTAAGTATGGTAAGTAGGGGAAGTATTGTATTACACCCAAAAATTTGATACTGAGATTTCACCGGAAATATATGTTATGAGACCCCCTGAATCCAAAAAAAAGCATTTTTGGAAACATGTCCGTGTGTGTGTGTCTGTGTGTCTGCGAACAGCATAACTCAGAAACGAACAGTCGGATAAACACCAAACTTGGTATTTAGGTTCAGTATCTTCCAGAGATGCGACACGAAGGTTTTCAAGAAAATCCCCTCACCCCAGATTACCCTTTACATGGAATATTTTTCGAAAGTTTTAATTTTCTCAAAAATGGCTCTAACGATTTTGATTAAAATGTCATATGTTTACGATATTTTCGTGACAAATAAAATGTATATCTTGAATTTTCTGGGAATGCCTCCAAAAGTATTCTTCATTGTGAACGACTTTTGCATAACTGGTAAACCATAAGAGAAAAAATGTAGATCGCGTTAGAATACACAATTTATGTCACATAATTTTTTGTTGTTGAATGAACCATTTTCGAGATATTGCTTGTTATTCCCTTAAATTTTTCAATACTTATTTTCTCAAATGGGAATTCGTTATTCATTTTTTTGTCTTGGATATGCAAAGAGTATTAATCTGTGGCAAAGAGAATGGTGCTGCACCTAGCAACCAGCTATTAAGAGATACGTCTGTGCTTATATTGCCCTTGCAAATACAAAACAAGGGGAACATGACCTTAAGCGATAGTCAAATATTTTTGAACTGGTCGCTACGTGTAAAATGTAATTCTCTTTGTATGTCAAAAGATCGTTTCTGCAAATGTTTATCTCGTTTAATATGAAATAGATGGAGAATAAGATTTTGTAAAAATAGTTTGTACAAGATTAGAGGAAGTCATGTGAGTGTAACACATAAGATTTTTTTGTCGTAAGCCATTGTCAATCATACAAAACTATACATATTTCATTAAGAGCGAAGAGACTTTACAGTCTATTCGCAAAAAATTCATGCAAATATCTTAAACTTAAGGTATTTGAATACAAACCATTATAGCAATTTTTGAGACTAAAAAAATAACGAAACGTTTCATGTAAAGGGTAGTTTGGGGGAGATTTCCTCGAAAATCTTTTGTGAGGTATTCTTGGAAGACATTGAAATTAAACACCAAGTTTGGTATTAATCCAAATTTTCCTTTCTGAACTACATTGTTCAACACTGGGCCGTCACGGAGGGGAGGGGGGGAAACCATGGTACAATTTGCGCCATCAGGAACATTTTTGGGGGGAATTCAAGATTTTGTGGATTACAGTAATACTGAAGTAAATTAACACAGTTAATATAAACACATTTATTACAATTTTCAATCGAGTACTGTAATTTTCAGCTCAGTTTGTGTCTAAGTTTGTTAACCTAAATCTTATGTATCCTCCCAAAATATAATTCATACTGTATGGTATAATTTTGCGAACAAATAATAATTTTTGGAAATGCATAAAAGGAAATATATAATTATGGGTAGGTATGTAGTTGTTCAGATCATATAGCGTTATTGGTATATTTAAATAGATATAACAGACATATTGAAATACCAAGTAATAAAATACAGCAGCTACCAAATACGTTTGTTTGTAATGTTTGGCGTAAATATTACGATTTACTATAGATTTTAACTTTTTAATTACACGTTTAACCTTTTATTGTGTATCAGTATCACAACAGCTACTATAGTACCTATAAGAAAGCCCCTTTGTGATTGACACACATTCATGGGCCTTTCTCTAGGAATGCTTTTTAATTCCGATGGACTTCTAAATATGTATTTCCGATGAAATTTCGATAAGCAAAATTTTGGGTGTAATACGGTACTTCCTTTCCACTGTAGGTAGGAGCATTGGAAAGTAAACTAAAATGTTGGGCGTGTCTTCTACTAAGGCCGAGAAACAAGAACGAATACATGAGTATTGTTTATTATGCTGTAAAACACAAAATTCGAGCTCAAATGTAAAACATTAATAACTGTTGTGACAGCATTAATTATCCCGTTTTATATTACGAGGTGAATAAACGGAGCACGTATGCACACAGAACTTAATAGTTATTTACTGTAAACTGGCTTATTCTAATGGAACTAATTTGTAGCAGCCATCGGGTAGAGACGCTATACATGATTTTCTTGTCGCAGAGCTAGAACGGAAACTAATGCTTTACGCCTGAAGTAACGAAATGCAACATAAATTAATGAGTTTATCATGTCAGCACGAGCCGCTTTTCAGATGTTCTTGGATTAAAGGAAATAGCGGAATGGAGTTACGTTGCTATGGTAACCAACCGCATTTCAGCTGCCTCTGCGATAACAGATCACAATAATTTGTCTTTGAGCACCCCTCTTAACGGTCGAGAGAAGACCCCACGTGTACATGGTGTGTCAAAAGCGTTGATCATTAGATATTTTTCATTATTTTATCGGTTTTCCTTCTATTTTAGAACTTAAACTTCCTAGGACTTGCTATTTCCTGCTAAGGACATAGCTGAGAGGTGTGTCTGCAGTCTAAAGCACACTGAGCAAACACGGTGGGAGTTTACCTGCTTAGTACATAAGCGTGATGGGAGCAACTGAAAGAGGAGCAAAGGTGAAAATACTGACGCTACTTATACCCTTCCTTGAGGTGGTGGCGATTCCGTCGGGTAATTCTTATTTACCAAGAATCAGTACGTCAGAGCGTAGGTCACAATACCAATAGTTTCAACCTTACTTGGAAGGAAACATCTTATTAGAGCACAACATAATGGGGGAAAGTGTTTATTTTGTAATAAGATGTTAAACCATATAAAATGTGTAATCTACGGCGCCATTATTCGTCTTTCGTGCAAATCAGTATGAAAAATACCAAGGAAAAGAAAGAACAGCTTTATTGGAACAATTAAGATGTACACCGTTTATGGATGGTAGTATATTTTATCGTAATTTATTGCTGTTATTGAATTTATTTATGTTGACCAGACTTACAACTTGTTTATTTTGCCTTTGAACATACGAGTTATCATGTTTTTATTGCATAATTCATTAGTCTTGCTTGTATAAGCCCTCCTGTGATGAAATTCTCAAGTTAATCATGTCTCGCCACATTGAACAGTGCTAATTATATAATATACCACCGCAGCCACCACCATCAATAATAATAATAATAATAATAATAATAATAATAATAATAATAATAATAACAATAACAACAATGCATCATCTGTGAGCACTGTAGTTTCGTAAAACAATATGATTATAACACTTCAAATAATTTGTACAGCAAATTTACTCCCGTGCAGTTACAGGAAACGCCACTGAGTTTACAAACCGGCCTGCTGCTTACCTTTCTTTGTGTCAGACGTTAACGGGGGGCGGAGCAGGTAAAGCCGGCCCTCTAGAACTACGTTTGATGATGCCTCGTCTAAAGGGGAGCAGAGGGAAGATCACTTCACAGCGGCTTGGGTGATGTCATTGATTGCTCTAGCAACTATATTAATAACATCGCGGAACCTATATGCCTGAATGTGTTTTATTTGGAGTAGTATTTTGTAATGTTTTATGTGTTTTTGTTGTTGTTCTTGTCAAAGTACAGTAAGAAAAGTCAGTCAGCAAAATGCTTGCGTAGGTTATACAACGGAGGGGAGCACCTCGCGCACCAGGACCTACATAGAACTATTGCGGCTACATCCCTCCAGGAGGACTGAAGTGAAGGAATCACAGGCGGCCACAGGCCATAGAGACTCGTAGAAATCCCTATCATTTACTAACACAGAGATCCGGCTCAGTACTGGAGCAGTCCAGAGAAGCGATGGGCAACCCTTACAACCATGCAACCCTCTGGCGTCCAGGGGAATACTCTTTCCTTGAAGCATGCAACCGTACCGTCTCACGCCGCGAAACTTGGAAGCACATCTGAAAGATGAGAAGGAAACGAAAGAAAGAGAAATCACACCAGCATTGCCTTTACCACGAATGGGAGTTCGACGAGAACTGAACACGGACCTCCTGAATGCTAGCCTCACACGTTACCGCAGGGTCATCTCGTTCGGTTAAATACGTGCATAGTCAAGTTCGAGAAATAGTGGCCAAGACTTGTGATTAGGAAAGTAAACAGAAGCAAATGACCATTCCTCCAGCTCGAACAGCTGAATAAGGAGCTAAGTCAGCTGTTAAAGGTTGTAAATATAGGGTATGCAATACAAATGATAAAGAATTATAAATTAGGTATATGTAATATGGTGGTCCAACTCAAAATATTAGGATATAATATTCAAATGTGGGATTGGATGAAGAATTCAGAACTGTAGATTATTTTAGAGAAGTTTAGGTCAATAATAATAATAATAATAATAATAATAATAATAACAATAACAACAACAATTCAGATCCTATTGCTCTACAGCTCACGAAGCGCCTTGACCTGCCAACCCGACTATAAAGGAGCACGGGATCTGGACTGACTACTCAGTCCGCACCCTCGGATCACAGGAGTCATGCTCGCGGGGCATTTCCATTAGTTCAGCATCATTTTATACCCCGACCCCCCCCCCCCCCCCTGCGTGGCCGGGATTGGTTCAGGGCACCATCCTCTCCTCGTCTCCTGCCACACAGGGACGGAAGTGGATATGCCACTTACGCGTCAGCCCAATAGGGAAAACCCTATCAGGGAAAACTACCGAAGAACCTCGGTGGGGCCGACAGTATACATAGTTACTGTCTAGCAGCTCTCACTCATGGTTGGTGCCGGAGAACATCTGGAGTCTCACAACCCCGCCTGGGCGGAAAACCAGCCAAGAGTACCCAATTTCCCATGGGTATCGGGAACCACTGCCCCGCCGAGACCAATCCAATCCGAACAACTCCCTACCTCGGTGGGGCCGACAGTATATCTAGTTACTGTCTACCAGCTCTCACTCATGGTTGGTGCCGGAGAACATCTGGTCGTCTCACAACCCCGCCTGGGCGGAAAACCAGCCAAGAGTACCCAATCTCCCATGGGTATTGGGAACCACTGCCCCGCCGAGTTCTCCGTGAACTAGTGGTACCGTGCTAGCCTCTAGTTCCCAAGCACGGTAGCCTCTAGTTCCCAAGGTCGCGGGTTCAAACCCGGCGGAGGGCGATGGATTTTTTCGGGCGTAACAATCCTTAGCATGGCTTCCTTCGGAAGGAAAGTAAAGCTGGTGGTCCCGTGTCGTAGGTTTACGCACGTAAAAGAGCCTCAAGCCTGATAAAGAGGCCTCTGAGCAAAATTACCGGTCTTTCACGCCCAATATAGAATGGGGCGCTAAGAACCACAGCAGTTAAAGAGCGTCCATACATAAAACTCAATTTCATTTCCCGCCGAGTTCAACCCAATCCGAACAACTCCCTATCGGAAGGGGCTCGAATGTTCGGCTCGGCATACTTCTAGTAACGTCGAAGTAGCACGAGTGCTAGGGGTCCGCAGCGCTCGCACCTCGGCAGCTGAAAGGGTCGGAATCCCTCCTATGGGGAGCCAACCCGACTGCCGGCCTCACGCTCACGTATGCACGGCAGAGGTGGGCGATCATCCAACCGATATATAGAGGTAGTGTGGCCAGTCAGAAGGTTGGTCTGCGTGGCCGCGATCCCTGCCTGTCGCAGCTCCTCACTTTCCTCACGACGCTGAGTGGCTCCGGTCCTACACCCGGGACTTAAATTCCGCACTCCCATATGAGGGATGGACCCGGGCACATTCCGTGACCAAGAACCAGAGCTCTACACTCTAGATAACAGCGTTACGGCGCAGGAATTTAGGTCTACCTAATGTAACTGAACTGGGTACAGTATCTGGAAAGGACAATATTATGGGAACGGCCCTATAATATTGGTTTAAAATCTTGAATTTAGAAGTAAGTGACTTATTAAGACATTGCTTGAAATACGTAGAGAAGAGTTACGGAATTCTGGATGGATTAATAGTCTTCGAAATAACTTAGGGAAGAAAAAACTTGGGGAATATACGGAGAAGAAGAGAACGCCTAATGGAAACGGTTTTTGGAAAGTAGCAACAAGGAGGTTTCAGGATATACAAATACAAAAAATGCACATGAGATGCATAATTGAAAAAAGTTCTTTAATATTTTACAATTCAATGAAGAATATTTGGGAAAGGAAAGTGTATACTGATAGAGTCATTATAAACAAAGAGAGGATATCACATGGATAAGAACAGGTGATTAGAGGGACTAAGAAATGGTGTCCACAGAATCAGTTAACCATTTGTGGAGGGAATGAAGACACTGAACATAATATTTCAGTGTAAATGGACTTAGGGAAAGAAGCTATAAATCAGAATTGTTTAAATTAAGAGATCTGATGTGTCACATTCACCCTCTAGCGCTTATTAGTGGGTATACAAACTATTCTTACCAAAGTTTATTTTACTACCCTCTTCATTTTCATCCAGATAAGCTTTACGGAAATAGCTACATTACACATTTCGTTAAAAATATAAAGGGATTAGCGATAGTCAAATGTTTAAGAACTGGACCCCATGCACTGGCCTTAAAATTCCATGCTCATTGCGTGCACTCGCGAGAAATAGCTGAATCTTGTGTAGCACGTTTTGGTCTTCGCTTAACGTTTACCAGTTACACAAGATTATACAAAATTTCTTCCGAATGAAGTGGACTTCACAGGCTATTCCCATAAAATTCAAGATGTACATTTTATTTCTCGTGTAAACAAATATAATATATGGTATTTTAAACAAAATCGATTGATATTTTTTAGAAAATGAAACATTTCGAAAAATGTTCCATTAAAGGGTAGTTTGGGAAGGGGGAGTTTCTTGAAAATCTTTGTGTCGCATCTTTGGAAAGTACTGAACCTAAATACAAAGTTTGGTATTTATCCGACTTTTCATTTTCGACTTATGCTTTTAACAGACACAGGAACCTTTTTATAAAAATGCTTTTTTGATTTATGATTCTCAAACATATTATTTTATGCACCAAATAAAATAAGTATATTTAAGAAGCTTTATTTCATCCCAAGAGCAAACACAGAAATCCATAAAGATTGTATATTTATATACAAACTTCATTATTTCGATGTAGATACCTTTAACATGTCTGAAACTCAGTTTAAAAATGCAATAGTCAATAATTATTTTTTCGTAGAGTAATACAAATATTTAAATTATAAATAATTGTATAATTACCATGCCACCTTTTTTCTTTTCTTCTCTAGTTGCTTTTATTCTGTATTATTTTTTCTTATTTCGTTCCTCTTCTCCGGAACTTTTATTGTTATTTATAATTTTTGTTTGTTTCTTCTGCATAATTTAGATTCATAAATGATGGTATATTACTATAGTTTTGCAATTAACATTGTAATTGGCTTATGTCTGTTATATTCAGAACAATAAAAAATAAAAACATGTATTTTCAGTGAAATATTGTGTCAAAATTTTGGGTGGAATGCAATACCTTCACAACCTACAACGGACGTAGTAGAGAATTAAAAGGTTTAAAACGCTTTGATTGAAATTTTCATTAAGGATAATAGAAATTTTGTATAGTTCCCAAGAAAATTGCAAGAATAAATGGCCAGTTAAAACAAAAGTAGCACAGCCATAATTGAATAGTAGCTTTAATATTCTTTAACGTTTAAGAAGCAATCAAAGTTTGATTATGACATTTATATTTTGTAAATAACTTGAATATGGCTGGCTAAGAACCTAGCTAAAAGCCAAGACATATTCATAAGTATTAGATTTAACATAAATAAACAAACATAACTGAATGAGTAGCAGAATATGCTGCTGCATCTAATCGCATCTTAATAAATGTGTTAGATAATAATTAAAAAAAAATAAAGAAGGCGAATGCCGAATCAGGCCACAAGAACGAAAGAAAGCTTAGATTGTTTTTGCTTTTTTCGACACTAGAGGAAGAATTGTAAAAGTGAAAATTCAGAGATGTTGAACTTTATACTAATGTAATGTATCTTTTTTTGGTTGTAAGTCACTCTATCCCCAGTAACCACAACATTTTTCGTTATTAATTTTCTCAAAATGACTCTAACAACTTTGGTAAAGGTATCACATATTTGAGATTACTACCACGACAGAATGTATAGGGTTGTCTCATAAGTTCGTTCGCTTTTCGTTAAGTTTCAATCACTAAGAACGCCTGGGAACACACCTCACCCGCAGCATAGCTACGACAGCGCAGTTGCCGAACTTTCCGTTTACAGACTTTAAACACAAGGTCGCACAAAAGATAAATAACTACGGCAGTTAGGTTTTGTACACAAACTATTTATTTCCTGCAGTGTATACCATTATTGTCGACAACATATTGCCAAGTTCCTGGCTACAGTAGCACGAGCTAAATTGAGCTCTAAGCCAACACCCGAGTTGTAATTCGTGGATTGTTGAATTCTTTCCACGTCCGTAACCACTGACCGTCCAGACCGAGGTTTGTCTTATAGGAAGAAATTCCCAGGTCGAAATCGACTAAGCCATTTTTGACATGCTCGCTTTGTTGCTACGTCTTCCCCGTAGACAGCACAAATTTTCTGCCGGCATTGTGAGGCAGTTTTACCCTTACGATAGTAAAACAGCATAAAATGTCGGAAATTTTCCTTTTTGCTTTCCATAGTTTGTAAACACAAGTTCACGCTGTTCCATCCAACGTCAGTCATAAACACACACTAATATATCCAATAGAGAGTGTGTTTGTTGTTCTCTAAATCGTAGGGGTGGTTAGGCAACTAGGATAACTTGAGTGTACTGAGGGATCAGGGTTTTCAGGCGCCATAGATGAAACTTGCGAGCAAAACGAACGAAATTATGAGACAACCCAATATATTCTGAATTTTCTGTAAGCAGCCCATAAATCCTCTTTATTCACACGCATGTTATATAAATGGCAAGTATAAGACATAGATGTATATTTACTATACTGGGAAAAGTAGAGCTCTTTAAAATTACAACTTATAACATATAATTTCTTTTATACCATTAGCGGTTTGTAAAATATTATTTGTGTATGTTGCTACTAGGAACTAAAATAATTTAGAAAACAACGGTATGGGAGATATTTGGAGAAAAAGAAAAACAAACAGCAAAGGCTTTTGGAAGAATACTAGAAGGAGATTAGAAGATATTGCGATACAAAAATTATTTAGTCAGATAACCAAGCAGAGATGATGGTATTTTATGTACAATGAAAAATCAATGAGAAAGAGAGAGGTATATAGACGACTTCAATAAAGAAGAAAGTGGGAAGGGGAATAGCATGGTTAAGAGCAGGAGTATGGAGGCTAAAAGGGCAAACAAATGGCTATCCGCAAAGCCATTATATGAAGGAAGAGAATATATACTGTACGACATTCGAATGCAGGGAAACAGAGATTTTGAGAAAAGAAAGTATATGGTATAGAATGAACAGGGATAGTTACGGTATGAAGAAAATGTTAGATAAAAACTGTAAGGACCTGAGGCTATATTTAGCAAAGTAAAAACAAATGGAAATGGACTGTTCAAAGAGGATAGGAAAAATAACAAAACAATATAAATATAAGAATTAAAGATCATTGTTCTAATATGTAATTATTACTTATGTGGATTGCTTCTTAGTGGCCGGGGCCAAATACAGTGGGCAGTCGAACACATGTATTAACTTAATAATTTAATAAACTTAAACTTAATTACTAGGAACCAATACTTGACGATCTACCAAGGATAAGATTAAGTGAGCGTTGGATATATTCTATAGGAATAATATTGCAAATATTTCAAGCAAATGTCAATGGAAGCTTATACAGATTTGATTCTGTAATATATAGTTGATTAATCTAGAATCCGTTTTATAATAGTGGTGATATTTTGGTTCAAACGTTACTGTTATTTTTAATTTTCATTTCGTACATTATATTATTTTTTGTTACATTTATGCACCGCCTTTAACATCGAGATCATATCCTCGTCTTTGCTTAACGCACTTGTTCACTCGTTTACTGTATTAATATTTGGGTTGTCTTTAAATTCACACACACACACACTCATTCACATTCTGTTCGATATTTTAGGGCTTTAGGGAGAATAGAGATAATGCTTACTAAAGAAAAATTCCCACGCTCCAGCAGGGAATCGAATCCGGGATCTCGAATTTGGAGATTAGCACGCCAACTACCAAATCAGAGAGGAACTCTATTATATTCTTATTTCCTTTCTCTGATGATGTTATGTTCTCAAACTGGTGGTTTTACTAAAAAAGATTGTCGGCCTAGACAACTTGTAATAACTTAATGATATTTTTTCAAACAGATGATCCACCACAAAGAGCCAGAGTCTGAAATATCTTATGGTGAATTAAGTTATATTCCTGAAAATTCTGTGATTATTCTATTTTCTGTAAGAATTCATTACCAATTTAAGCCTCTCCTGTTGGTTTTTCCTTGTTTATACATACATTATACGCAGTAAGCGGTAATCTCAGTCCATGTTTCTCGTGTATATATTTTATAGTTAGTGCTGCAGTGACAAGATGGCATGTTTTCTATTACATATGTAAGATGTGCTGTTACTGTGGAAAACGTACTGCACTCTAACTCAACTAATTACTAATTATCCCATATCTTTTGGGATTTCTCCGTAGAACACAGTGTTAACCTTAGATCATGCATCTGTTAAGGAGGAAACTATCAATGGATCACAGCATGCCCTGGATAAAGATCAGTCCAAAATAAGGTATAGAAGAGAGGCGAAACAAGCTTCCAATTTCATAAGTCATTAAATTGAGCTAAGTTGGGAAAAAACAAAAAGGAGCATAACTTATAATTTGCTTCAAACTGAAAACGAGCTATGCAAATACTGTTACGAGGGGCACTATTTATATTTTGAGCCTGATAATTAAAACAAAGTAATTTCTGATTGAAAACTGCTTTATTGTTTCTCCTTCATAATCAATACACTGTTGCATACGTTTGAACCATTTGTCAAAGAACTTATTCCAGTCTTCTCGAGACACCTCCAAAACATGGTTTTCGAAGGCATCAACGGCTGCTTCTGCCAATGAAAATCGTTGTCCACGCAATTTATTCTTGATGTTCGGGAACAAAAAGAAGTCATTTGGTGCCAAATCAGGACTGTATGGCGGATGACCCATCAATTCGATTTTTGAGCCTTCAAATACTCTGTTGTTAGACGAAATGTGCGACCGCTCGCATTGTCTTGGTGAAGAACGATCCTACGGTTCTTGTTGGTTTTCCTTTCTTCACCGAAGACTTCCGGGAAACAAACGGTTGTGTAAATTCGGCATTGACCGTTTTACGTTTCTCTAAAGGCACTGTTGCCACATGGCCAGTTTTGCTGAAAAAACAGGCGACCATTTGTTTCGAAGTGCTTCGAGTGCGAACAACTTTTGTTGGATTTGCTTCATCTTGAAACACCCATACAGTCGACTACTGTTTACGTTCCGGCTCATACGCATAGATCCATGATTCGTCACCTGTTATAATCTTATATACGTATTTTGAGGCACCGCCATTGCATTTATTGAGCATTTTTGTACACCAATCGACACGAGCATCTTTTTGAGATGGCGTCAAATTATGTGGGATACAACGAGAGCAAACGTTTTTTACGGCTAAATAATCATGCAATATTTTATATATGCTGGTGGAACTAAAGCCTAGGGTTGCCTCAATCTCACAATATGTCGCATGACGATCTTTCATTATTATTTTTTGCACAACATCAATGTTTTCTGGCATAACAACTGATTTTGGACGACCTTCACGAACTTCATCATTGAACGAACGGCGGCCACGATTAAATTCGTTATACCAGCGTTTCACAGTGGCAAAGGATGGAGCTTCGTCGCTAAATGTGGAAGTTAGTTGATCAATGCACTCTTGTCTTGATAATTCACGTCGAAAGTCGTAATAACTCATTGCACGAACATTTTCGCGAGTTAATTCCATGTTTTTGTTGACACACAATTTTCAAGTTAGTGTAAACAAAACAAATGGCTCTCTTTTGACAAAATGTTTGCAGTAGATTATGGTAAAAATGTCAAACCTTCCCTTGGAAACGTCAGATGGCACCTACAACATTCACGGTTGCAAGGCTCAAAATATAAATAGTGCCCCTCGTATCATCAGAAGTAATGGCACAAACTAAAACGCGCATTTCACACAATAACAGAAGGAAAGAGTCTAGACATACAGACACAGTCCTACACACTCATGGACCCTTTCATAAACATTTTGTTTTTTGAGACTCACGAAGCTTCAAAACGTGTATTTCCGATGAAATATCGGTATCGAATTTTTGGGTGGAATACAATACTTCCTCTACTTATTATAGGTAAGCAGAGAGAAAGTAATAACCTAAAAAAATATGATGTGATACATTCACATGGTCTTCCTCTACACTCTGTCCTTTATTAGTGGATATACAAACTATTCTTACTAAAGCCTATTGTTCTGTCTACTAAGTTTTAATCCAAATAAGCCTCTGCAGAAATAGCCACATTACATATATCGTTATAGATTCAAAGGGAACAGCCATAGTCAGATGTTTAAGAACTGGACACCATATGCTGGCCTTAAAATTTATTAGTTTCCATACAATCGGGAGAAACAACTGAATGTTGACAGGACTTTAAGAGAATGATCAATAAATGAACAATTCGAACCTTTAATAACAAATATCTCAGAAATTACTTATGCCACAAAAAAGTATTTAATATAAACTGTATGTTTTAAAGACATCTGCATTTTTTTGTTTAGGACGTTTTCGTCTATCGCTTAACATTTACTAGTTATACAGAATTCTACAAAATTTCTTCCAACTGAAGACAGGCTGGTCGCAGAAAACTGAAGACATACACTTTATTTGTAACATAAATATCTTTAATTTAGTAAATAGAAACTTAGAAAAAACCTTCCATGTAAAGGGTAGTCTGCGGTAAGGGAATTTTCTTGAAAATCGTATCGTATTTTTGGAGGGTACTAAATCTACCAGGTTTGGTATTTATGCCATTTTTCGTTTATGAGTTATGCTGTTCACAGATACACACACAGGGATATTTTTCTAAAAATGCCTTTTTTGGAATCAGGGAACCTCAAAATATATATTTCCGTGAAATCTCGATTGGGTGGAATACAACACTTCCCCTACTTACTATACATAGTGGAGAAAGTAAAAATACGCTCTAATAACCTTTTGTGAACTGAAATAAGCTTTACAATGCACGGATGAATTTAAAATGTTAGCAGAGTGACATTTCTGCCATTAAAGGGGCGTTTTTTCACATTCGCCTTTACACAGAAATATATTTGTCCATTATGCTTAATACTAGAGACTGCTACAGGCGTATATGAAGTGGCTAATTGTAACGCCTAAAAGAAAAGCAAAACCGTAACTGACTTAAAGCACTACGGAGCCAAGGACAATTAAATTATGTCAAACTGAATAACCTATCTCAGTGTTTTGACTCTGCATTTGATGCAGCTGATTTTATGATTTATGAAACTGTTTTCATGCAATATGCAAAGGGAAAAATGATTATGTGTTGAGGCAGTATTTTAAACACTTAAATGACTTCAGTCTAATTTTATAATAAAAATATATAATAACAGCCCGCCTTAAAGCAATATGTATATGCAACAATATATAAAAATGCATGTAACAGTCATTGTATTAATGCTTATATTATTATGCACATGTTCAATTATGCTATGTGAATGTATTACGTAATTTAATAATGTAGGAGCTGTGAGAATAATAGGTTAAAAGTTGCTAACAATGAGGTACCAATGAGGTAACCTTGAGTCATTAATGAGTAAGAAAGTTTAACAATACTACTTGTGATTCTTGGAGTAACAATACGAGATGTAATTTTTGTGACAGTTTATAAAATAGCCAATCAACAACCAGAAAAAGCTTCAGTTAAATAAAAGTATTCTATTGGATTAGGAATAGCCAATCAGAAACTAAAATATAGCAAAATTTACAAATCTAGAAGTCAGTTACTTGTAGACAGTGCTCATAACTGGACGCGTTGCTTGAAGACAGTGTTCCTGACGCGAGATGTGTGCTCGAGAAATTTAATATGTATTTTGTGTGAGACAAAAATAGCTTACGTGTTAAAAAGTGCAAGTATTTAATAAAAGAATCTCACACCTCTCTATATCAGTGAAGCGTTATTTAAATCGTGTCAAGCATTAATAAAAGGAGTGAAATAAAATTATAATCTGTGTAAGCCTACATTCTTCAGTCGCACCACAACCCTGCAAAGACAAACATGTCTCTAACTATAATATTGACGCAGCCGAGGCAAACATAAACATATAATATTTAAAGAAACAGTAAAAATTACAAAGTTAATATCTTTTTTTAAACATTTGGGGCAAAGGCCACCGGAAAGTACATTTAGGGTAAGGGCTACCGGAAAGCGGGTACTATACGTGCGGTTGTAACCAACTTCAAGTTCGGCTCCCCAACTATAATACAACTCCTATAATACAAAATAACTTTTCAGTGTTACATTCACATGACTTTCTCTACACTCTTTTCGCTTTTGAGTTATGCTGTTTACAGGCATAAAACACAACACACGGGCCATTTTCCTAAAAATGCTTTTTGGGGGTTCAAGGTATATCAAAAATGGGTACAAAAAGATGAAATTCGCTTTCTAGGATTTTTGAAGATCACAAATGTCTAAAATTCATTTAAATTACAAAAATTACTTGAGTTATGAAGGTTTTGTAGTCTCCGTAGCTTTGGTAGGTAGAGGAAGTGAAGACTTTCTCCGACAAAAGAAATAAAAACGGTTGCGTCGTTTGACGCTTGTAACACAAGGAACGCGTGCCAGTATGACAAGAGATGTTAACCAGCAGAACACCGCCGACGATGACAGATTACGTAGTTTTTTTCATCTATTTCAGTATATAGCCCTGGCGTACGGTCAAAGTGACGTGAAACAGAGTATCCAGGTGCTGTCGTTACGACGCCCGATCCCAATTCGGCGGTCAAGCACCCCACAGCAATATTAGTATTCCTGCCAAATAATGCGCCAGACAGTCTCCGCTGCACCGCTCAAATTACGTTCTTCAGATCTACGTAAGCGAACTGGTGCTGCATAAAATTTCACTTTATTGGTTTACACTTCGCGGAGCACACAGTACAGTCGTTTAACTGAAAAATTACCCCATTTCAGTTTGCGATTCTCTGAGTGAATGAATAACATTTTATGGAAATTCAGCGAAGATCCTGATTTATCTTTGGTGAACCAATTGTTTCAAACAGTAAAACGGGCAGTTTTAATCCGGAACATCTCACCTAAGCTGCGAAATAAGAGAGTAATCCAGGAAGTAACGACCGTCTGGCTTTAATAGATTCAGAAAAAAAAATATTTATGTGCTCCATTCACATGAATTTATCTGCCCCTTCTTCAACAAACCGTTATTATAAAAGTTTATTCTTCTATCTACTTCATGTTAATCCAGATAAACATTTGTAGAAATAAATGTTTTTATTTCATATTTCTGTGTAAGTACAATGGGAACAGAGGAAAACAATAGGCTTAAGCGATAATGAAATCATGGCTATTCGCTCTCTTTGCCTAACCAGAAGAAAAAGAAGGGGAGGAGGGGAGAGAGAGAAAAAAAAGAATAACGATACATTTGAGAACAGTATCAGCATTTGAAGATTAAAACGAACAGCATATCGGAAATAGATAACTCCACAAAATGTATTTGAAATAAAGTGTGTGCTTTAATGAGAGCCACATTTACGATGTAATAAAATTTTATCTATCTTACTATCTTTGTTTATGCAAAAGTCATTCAGAATGAAGAGGAATTCAGAGGCTATTCCCAGAAAATTAATTTACATTTTATCAGATATTTGTGAATTATGTTCCATAACAAATTCCAATATTCTCAGATTACTTTCTAGAGTGGCCTGAGAAATAAACATTTTCTCAAAAATAGCTCTATTTTGATTAAAATAAAATGTGTTTAAGATATTTCCATGTAGAATGAAATGTATATCTTGAATTTTATGCGACAGTCTAGGAAGTCTCTTTCAGTAAAAATAAGTTTTGAATAATTTTGTAAAATGGTAAATCATAAGAGATAGACAAAGGATTACTGCACTGAAAATAGTTATCTTTAAAATTCAATTTATTTCAAAATACCTTTTGTGGTATCAGGTTTGACAGGTTCAATACATTTGTTGTTCTTTAAAGTATGGTCATCATTCAGCCAACATACGTTTTAAATATTTGGGTGTCGCTTCAGCCTCCTGTATCCCCTTTGTACCTACAACGCAATGTGTATGCTGCTATTTCTGCAAACGGTAAACTTTTATCTCGATAAAATAACACAGAAATAGAAAAATAGTTTATTTTGCAAGAAATGTTTGTAGAAGGTATACAAAAATTCTGATGTGATACATTCACATGATTTTCTCTTCCCTATATTGTTTATTAGTGGGATACAAATCTTTCTTGCTCGTTTATTTTTCTATCTACTACATTTAATCCAAATAAACCTTTGCAGGAATAGCTATATTACACATTTTGTTATAGATACAAAGATAAGAGAGATAGTCAAATGTTTAAGACATGGACTCTACATGCTATCCCTGTTTCTACGCAATCGCGAAAAACAACTGAATATTGAAAGGACTTTTAGGAAAATGACAAAGAAACGAACGATTCGAACCTTTAATAACGGATATCTCAGAAACAGCTTAAACCTCAAAAAACTTATTTTAAATAAATTGTGTGTTTTTAAGAGATCTGCATGTTTTGTAGTACGTTTTCGTCTACCGGTAAAGATTACCAGTTATACAAGTTTATACATAACTCCTTCTGAATGAAGAGGATTTCATAGCATATTCCCCAAAAATTCAAGATATACATTTTATTTCTCATGTAAATGTCCTTCATATATGGTATTTTAATCAAAATCGTTAGAACCATTTCTTAGAAAATAAAAAATTTCGAAGAAAGTTCCATGTAAAATGTGGTTTGGGGTGGGGGGCTTTGTGGAAAATCTTCGTGTCGCATTTTTGGAAGATATTCAGCCTAAATGCAAGTTTTGTATTTATCCGACTTTTCGTTTTTTGAGTTATGGTGTCCACAAACACACAGTCACACAGACAGACACACAAACACACAGACGCCACACGGACATGTTTCCAAAAATGATTTGTTTGCATTCAGGGACCTCAAAACATGTATATCCGGTGAAATCTCGATATCGAAGTTTGGATGGAATGCAATACTTCCCCTACTTACTATTTCTAATAGAGAAAATAATATACGATAATGCAAAGAAAAGCCATTCAAATGTAACAAATAAGATTCTTCTTCTTTGTGTTGAAGTAACTGTACACTGCCAAACAAAAGGAGTTTTCCATTTCCCTAGATCGCCATAGTGTTTTTCCCTCCGTAAGATTTTCACCTTCAGGTAAACAACCTTTGACTCCACCCAGCCGATAACACTTTTCTGTCTGACTGGCTTGAAAAACAATTCAGAGATAACCTCCAGAAAGGAATGAATGATATTATCGATGTGGAATGAAGGGGTGGTTCGTGATACCACTTCTATTAAAAGAGTTTTGCTACGACTGGTACTAGAGTAAAGTCTAAACCAATGCAGTATACTTCGGCCCCTAGAGGAAGGAGTGAAGAATTATTTGCATGTTTCGTTAAACTGAACGACAACTTTATATGAGAGCTTTCATCAGTCACAGGCAAACGAAGGTTAAAGTTGTTGCCGCCATCGAACGGCAATAAGAAAACTGATATTAAGAAGATTGTACTGTAGCATGAAAATTATATTAAAAGAATAACAAACAAAAAATTCTTAACCTTCGTCTTTGTTTCTAGGTTATTATATTGTATTTTATTTTGCGCCTAAATTCAACGAAATGCTATTCCCGTAGTGAGAACTTGGACAAAAAGGTTGTAATGTTACTTTTCGGCAGTTTGACCACATTTTGGCTAGAATTATGTTCAAGGTAAAGAGGAGGTTAATGCTGGCAGAGGGTGGGTATCAACATAAACAGCTACGTTGTAGTATGGACCACTTCTTATCCATTACCGAAAACAGGTTTTTCGGGTTCAGGATACCGCAAAAAGTGTACATCCAGTGAAATGTCTATATAAAATCTTTGGGTTGAACGCAGTACTTCAGTAACAGCAATAATAAACGTGTCATTTACATTTCTGTCTTTAATGTAATGTATCTGTGAAATTTGACAAAAACTGTGAAAAATTTACAATTAAGTTTATACAATAAAACAATTTGAATTCTAAATTTAAAGAAAACATATAGTTTTCTACCATTTGACGCATTTTAACTGCCAATATTCTGAAGCTATAAATGGACAGGCAAATTCTTATTAATACGCACGCCCAAATTTAAACCATGTTTTCTCACAAACCCTTTTTCAGCGTTTCCCATACTCACAAAGTGTACAATGTTTTACTAATTTGTTTCAAACCTTTTGTCCTGTCTCTCAATTTTGGTAAACACATTATTAACTTTGGAAAACTGCAGAATTTTAGAGAATACAAAAAGTAAAAGCTTTATAAAATAATTAGGGTTTAATATAAAAAAATGTTATGTGTTACATTCACATGAAGTTCTCTACCCTCTGTCATTTATTAATGGATATAAAACTATTCTTACGAAGGCTTATTTTTCTACTTACTTCATTTCAATCGAGACAAACCTTTGCAGAAGTAACTACATTACACATTTCTCTTAAGAGTGAAAAATAATTCAACGATTCAAACCATTAATAACGGAAATGGCTAATGCTTCAAAAAAGCTATTTGAAATGAATTGTGTGTTTTAGAGATCTACATTATCTGTGTAGTGCGTTTTCGTCTATCGCTTAACGTTTACCAGCTATGCAAGAACATAAAAACTCCTTCCGAATGAAGAGCACTTCACAGGCTATTCCCAGAAAATTTAAGACAGGCATTTTATTTTTTATTTAAATTTCATTAATATATAATATTTTAATCAATTTCGTTTGGAGCTATTTTTAAAAAAAAAAGAAACAATTTCGAAAAATCTTTCATGTAAAGTGTAGTTTGGGGTGGGAGACTTTCTTGAAAATCTTCGTGTCGCATCTTTGGAAGATAATGAATTTAAATACCAAGTTTGGTACTTATCCATTTTTCGTTTTTGAGTTGTGCTGCTCACAGACACACGCACGGACTTTCGTTTCTAAACATGCTTTTGAATCAGACGGCCTCAAAACACGTATTTTCGGTAAAATATCGATATCAAATGTTTGGGTGGAATCTAATACCTTCTCTACCTACTATATGCGTGGTAGAGAAAGTAAAAATATTATATGTCAGATCTTTTTGCAAACTCATTTACTGTAAAACCGGAATTTTGATCTCAATATTTTAAAAAAATGCATCGTGTGAAACATAAAAGTTCTATACTTAAATAACCATGAAAATTAGAATTTTCAAACATGGCAAAAATATTAGTTATCATGTTAATAGCTTGCACAATTTTCAAAAAGCTATCTTATCTTACTGTGGATTTTCAAAATTTCACAGGTGCATTACCTTAATGTCAGTCTTTTGTTGCAAAGGCATTGTAAAGGCTTTGCAGAAACGTTATGGATCCATACGGTGTTAATGTATAATTTACGTCATTTTTACAGCGAGAAATCGTTTGAAAGAATGTAGTAACTGGAGCGTGCACCATGTGGTGTTCTTATTTCCCACTGGACTCGCTAGTATCTGCAATGCAGGGGTGTGGAAAGAGGGATGGATCTCTTGTTAGTCCACGGGACCGGCTCGTTATTACAATAATTCCATCAACAGCTTGGCTGCTTTTGGTGTTACGCCTGAACGTACTGTGACCCGCCCTACAAAATCCTTGTGCGCGTGGATGCTATTGCTCATCCCCTCCCTTTCCTGTCTTAGCCTTTCACAATTTATTCCATTCTCTTTCATGGAAGCTTCGCATCAACTAAGAGTTTATTTTCATTGTTTCTTTGTTTATTGCTCTTTGCTCATCATATTTCATTTCTTAATGTTTGAGACCTATTTTGTTTTCTGTTGGTTTCCAATCCCTTTTATTTCTTGCTTTCCTTCAAACAGAGATCCCCTTAATCAAACAAAAATTTATTTTAAAAAGGCGGTTTACAAAAAATAGGTTTAACTATGTTTACTTATTGTGTTGAGATTTACGTGATTAAAGAAACGTATATCTTGAAATTTCAGCTAATAGCCGGTGAAGTTTTCTTCATTCAGAATTAATTTTATGTATTTTTTATAAGTGGTAAACTCCAAAAAACATAAATTTACTATTTAAACATTTAAATCTAATTACAACATACAATTTATGACCAATACATTTCTCATTTCCGAAATATTGGATCTTATTGGTTTGCATTTTTAATTTTTTTGTAGGTGATAAGTAGCCGGCGGCGCCGTGGCCGAGTGGTTAGACCTCTCGCCTCCCACTGAGGCGGCCCGGGTTCAATCCCAGGGACCTGCATGTGGGATTTGTGGTGGACGAAGCGGCGTCTGGGCGGGTTTTCTCCGGTTCTCCGGTTTCCCCCGCTATTCACCAACTGCTCCATCATCACCTTTCCTTTCATCCATTTCACCAACATTTCGTTTCATCTACTTCCTTCATCCCATACCAGGCACCCATCCTGGATGCTCTGTCTGATCCATGAGTGTCTGCTCCTCGACGGGCCTCTGACCCCAGGCACCCGCGTGTAAGTCCTGGGGGGTGTAAGTCCTACATAAGAGGAGGGTAAACAGTTATAGTCTTTTATAGTCTTCTCGTCTTCAAGGAAAGAGTATGGGATTTCAAAGCCAGATATAGCGATCCATTCTTTTATTTTGTTTATACTTTGACTATCGCTTCAGCCTAAAGTAACAAATCTGATGTGTTACACTCACTCTACTCTTGTACAAACTATTTTTACAAACGCTTATTCTCAAAATACTTCAATTTATTCGAGATAAACATTTTCTTGTAGATGTAAGGGGAATATATATATTTACAAGGGCAGTATCGAAATACAGTAGCCTTTAAGCACATACATATCTCTTAATAGCTGGTTTCTAGGTGCAGCACTATTCCCTTTTCCACAGATTAATACTCTTTGAATATCCAAGACAAAAAATGAATAACGAATTCCCATTTGAGAAAATAAGTATTGAAAAATTTAAGGGAATAACAAGCAATATCTCGAAAATGGTTCACTCAACAAAAAAAATGTATATGACAAATTGTGTATTTTAACGCGATCTACATCTTTTGTGTAGTAAAATTTTGTCTATCTCTTATGGTTTATCAGTTTACCAAAAGTAGTTCACAATGAAGAATATTTTTGGAGTCATTCCCAGAAAATTCAAGATATACATTTTATTTGCCATGAAAATATCTTAAACATATGATATTTTAATCAAAATTGTTAGAGCTATTTTTGAGAAATTTAAATTTTTGAAAAATGTTCCATGTAAAGGGTAATCTGGGGTGGGGGGATTTTCTTGAAAACCTTCGTGTCGCATCTATGGAAGATACTGAACCTAAATACCAAGTTTGGTGTTTATCCGACTGTTCGTTTGAGTTATGCTGTTTATAATAGACAGACACACAGACACACACACGGACATGTTTCCAAAAATGCTTTTTTTTGGATTCAGGGGATCTCAAAACATGTATTTCCGGTGAAATCTCGGTATCGAATTTTTGGGTGGTAGAGTAGAGTAGTAGTAGAGAAAGTAGCAAATAACGAATTCCCATGAGAGAAAAAGCGTAAGTATTTGAAGACTCAAAAAAAAACCAAGGAATATCTCGAAAATGCTCCATTCCACAAACAAATGTATATAACATAAATTGTATGCTTTAACAAGCTCTACATTGTTTGTGCCGAAACATTTTGTCTATCACTTGCGATTTACCAATTATGCAAAAGCCATTCAGAAACAAGAGGACTTTTGGGGACATTCCTAGAAAATTCAAGATATATGTTTTATTTGTCATAAAAATATCTTAAATATATGACATTTTAATCAAAATCGTTACAGCCATTTTTGAGAAAATCAAAATTATCGAAAAATGTTCCTTGTAAAGGGTAGTCTAGGGTGGAAGATTTTCTTGAAAACCTTCGTGTCGCATCTTAGAAAGATACTGAACCTTAATACCAAGTTTGGTGTTTATTCAATTTTTCGTTTTTGAGTATGCTTTTTTTTGGATTCAGGAGCATCAAAAAATGTATTTCCGTGAAATTTCAATATGGAATTTTTAGGTGGAATACAATACTTCCCCTAATTATTATGCGTAGTAGAGAAATTCACAAGCTTTTATAACAATACTATGTTGGTATAAGAACGGATAGAGAAAGTATTTGAATGTAACACATTAGGATTTTATTAAGACGCGTTACAATCAATCAGTTATTTAAATGACAAATGAATATTTCTATACTAGAGAAGTATTTCTTTATAACAAGTTCGTTCTTTAAAAAGTGAGTCACTTATATTGGCTTTGAAATTCCACATGACATCGCGAGAAACAAACAAATGTTGTCTTAACATTTAAAAACTGTATCATAGGGTTTACAAATAGCATCGAATATCCCTGAAATTAATAAAGCTAGGAATATAAATAAATTAATTAAAGTTAAAAAAATTGTGAGTTTTAAACAGATCTACGTTTTTCGTTTAGCAAGTTTTTTCTGTCTCTTACAGTTTACAAGTTATACAAAATTATAGAACATCCATTCAGAATGAAGAGAACTTTACAGGCTATTCACATAAGAGTCAAGTTATGTATGTCATTAGTGATGCAATTATCTTAAATCTATAGTATGACATTTTAAACAAAGTCGTTAAGAGTCGTTTTTGAGAAAAACATAACGAAAAAGTTTTCAAGTGTAGGGTAGGTCGGTTTGGGAGCATAAGTTTGAAAATCTTCATGTCGCAACTTTAGAAAATGCTGTAGTCAGATACCAAACTTGGCATTTATCCGACTTTTCGTTTTTGAGTTATGTTGTTACACGCACACAGGACGGTTTTCTAAAAATACCTTATTCGGTTTGAATGAAACTCAAAGCATGTATTTTCGGCAACATCTTGATATCGAATTTCTTTTTCTTTCCTATTACGAGTGCCTATTTAGTTAGTTGGTAGAGAAAGTAATACACAAGTTGGATAATGTTATAGAACAGTTGTGTTTCTAGATTGAAGTTATTGGTATAGGTTATCAACGGTGGGGGACACCTCGCATACTGTGACTAAATAGAGCTACCACCTCCCCCCAGGAGAAAGGATGAAGTGAAGGAACTACAGGTAGGCTAGAGAGACGCACGGAAATCACTAACAGTTTCAGGTTCAAAGGCCTGTCCCACCGCTGCCGTCGACCAAGCAGCCCTCTAGTGTCCACGGGGAATACACTTTCCTTTGAGCAAGCATCCACGCCATCTGCCCCGCACCACCATACGCCACGAAACCCAGAAGCACACCTGAAGAGGAGAAGGAAACATAATGAAAGGAAAACGTTGGAAAGGAAGTCGCGGTAGTTAAGAAACCACCCGAGTATTCGCCTACCAACCAGGGTAAACCACGAAAAACCCAATGTCAAAGTGGGCGGAGGACGGGAATCTAACCCGGGATATCCCGAATACGAGTCTCACACGTTACCGCGGAGCTATCTTAGTCGGTTGGATGTTACTTGAAAACCAGGTAGTAACAGAAGGTGAGAATGAAACTACCCATTGGAAGTGAATTTTTCAGTCTGATTCTACCTTTTTAACCTTAGCCCACAGGCGGCACGTGTGAAAGAGCAGTTTAAAGAAAGCACATAGTTTGGAAATGTCAAGTCTCTCAAACGCTAGTCCAATGTCTATCAACATGGGCTTTATGGTATCACATTTACTAAGTCCGGGGCGAATTTCACCACAATAATGTAAACATTCATCAGTGGCGGCTAGATGACTTTCGTGTAATCAATAATGCGTGATTGCTACATAATGCACTATACAAAACCAATAAGATTTAAATCTGGAGGGCCGCACTGGCGAAATGTTGTTTCTCCATAGGTACATTAGTGAAATTAGTTGTATTAGGCGAATGCCGTATTCGTATGGGGACAGTAGTACCATACGTTCGATTTATAGCCGGGCCATAGATGCCGTATATGCGTAGTTCCCTTTCACTGCAGTGATCTCCGTATTTTTCCGCTAGCGCATTATCGGTGAATGACCCGTTTATCATCTGTGGTATACTGTGTCAGTTGCTGTCTTCAGTTCGAGCTGTAAGGACTAGTGTTTGTTCATTGTGTATCTCAAAAGTGAAAGTTTATTCAAGACATTTGTGTTGTGTGTCAGATTAGATTATTCGTATTAGTCCACTGAAATGGCTGCCGAAAAGCTCACTCTTGAACACAGAAGTTTTATGTGCTATACATACGTAAAACCCGAATCATGTAGACAGGTGTGTATACAATTTCAGAAGAATTTTCCTGATATTCTAGCTCCACATAAAAAAACTGTTAGATGTTTAACCGAAGAAGTGAAAAAGAAATGTTCTAACAGAGGGGAAAAAAAAGATATTTGTGCATCATTCGAGCGCTCTCCAAAGAAGTGTCTATCTGTAAGACGTGTTGCACAGCATAGTTGCTTCAAAAGCTGCTAAACTTTTAAAATTGAAACTCTATAGAGTGACTAGAGTTCACGAATTACAACCTCATTATGATGAATAATGTGTGAATGGAAATTTCATCCGAAGATGCCAGGAATGTCTCATTGCAGATGGATACCACTTTCAACACAACCTATAACAAGGTTAGTACTCATATAGGCCTGTTACTATCACCCGGAAGTTCTAGAATGGAAAACCCCCAGTGCAGAAAAGCATTGCATACGCACGATCCGTGGCTCGGCAAGATAACGAACGCACTAGACAGGCAGACAGACAGCCAGACAGATATTTTATTTCACTTCGTTACTTACATAAATTAATTCTCATATAAGTCCTATAATACATAATTTTATCTCTACACATTACCCTTTAGATATCATTTTCTCTTTCTCTAAGTTGCTGCATTACTAAGGGCCCGCAAACATCCAACACCATGGTTGTCGAGTTATTGGGTCTATTTAATTTCATGATTCAACAATCTACATTTTCTTTCTATTCCCTATTTCTAATTTTTTCAGCCATTTATTTATCACTACACCTAAATATTTTCCTATTTCAATTAAACGTTCCTTGGATTTAACCCTTAACATCCTTTTACCTATAATTTCATTTGGTAATCTAGACCAATTGTTTCTTTGCAATTTTTTCCTCATATTCATTGTTCCTTCACACTATAACATTAAATGCCAATAATTATTAAATTTTCTATTACATAATGGGCATTTGCCTTCATTTTCTCCTCCTCCTATGCCTTTTAATCTCTCCACCCCTGACCTAGCCCATGCAAAGCCCTCTCTTGCTATTTTATTACAAACATCAACATAGTTTTCTCTTTCCCATGTGCTTTTAATCTCTGTATATACATATAATGATCTTTTTGAATTAAAACTTCCAATTATTTCCTGTCCTTCCATATCTTCAATCCTCAATCTAACCCTTTTCCAACATCCCTTCTCACGTGATTGTCCATATCTCCAAATATCCCCACACCTATATCATTGAGAATTGCTTCTAGGCGCTTGTACCAAGTATCCTCTTTATTTAGCTTGCGCTGAACCTCCAAACATTATTTAACATATTATTCTCTGATTCCTTATTTCTCAACCAATATTTCACTATTATTAGAAAGCGTTTGAGGTTGGAAACTCCCTACGCAGGGTTACGGAGATAGTTCAAGCAACAAGCAGCAGCAGCAGCAGCACTAGAAGAAGCTGTATTCTCAAACAGTTGCATTCTACATTTGCAAACTGCATAGGTCTCATGGCCGTACATGTTTTTCCTGTTCCCGAAAAATTACGTAATGATATACAGTACATTCGGTTATGCATACTAACACATGGGAAAATATAACCAGATACTTCATATGCCACGCACATTTCAATGTCTTTTGGAGGGCATAAATCCAAACGCTTAGAGACTCAAGTGAAGATGATATGGGATTCCAAACTTATAAAGCTCCTGTTTAAAAACAAGGTACAACATTTGGAAATCATATTACCATTGTATTTTGGAAATATTACCTGCCAGATGATTGCCTACCAATTAAGTGCTGCAAAATGTTTACGGAGGTGTCTTTGTGGTATAGTAAAATCTGCGCTAAATACAACTGTGACAGGAGGTAAAAGGTTACTTAATATTTACTTAGCATCTATTAAAATTTTCCTTAAACTTGAACTCGTGACTTTTGGAATACAAGCTGGAACTCACCAGTATACGCGGAGATCAGTTTCTTCGGACCCTAGTTTTCCCTTCTCTTATAAAGAAATAAACATATGAACCTTTCATAACCTGTAAGATAATAAATGTATTTTATAAGAAATCTATAATTGAACATTATATCACTCAGTGCAATAGCATTTTATAACACTGCATTGTTACCACCTTGTTTCTGGCGATAGGAGTCGTTGTATCGATTGGTGTAATGGCGCTTTATTTGAATGACTCGGAAATTGATTCGGTAGAGACAGAAGAAATTCTGCAAGCAGCGGAGAGAATAATGATGATGATGATGATGATGATGATGATAATAATAATAATAATAATAATAATAATAATAATAATAATAATAATAATAATAATAATAAGTCCAATGAATTCAACTATTTCCAATCCAAACAGTGTAATCAATGATGTTATCAATACCAATGCTACTTCCTATGCACAAATAATTAATATTATAAATTGTAACATTTGCACAATCATCACAATTACATCAAAGGAATAATAATAATAATAATAATAATAATAATAATAATAATAATAATAATAATAATGTTAAATGAAACACATGTTGATTAATAAAATTATTGTTATACTTCTTCTGTTTTTGTCACAGTTTTCTGTGTATTATAAAATGTTATGGTTGTATAAGTGATCATTTTGTCAGCACTGAAGATATGAAGGTCAAACAACAACGAAGGCCAAACGACAATAGACTAGAGCTCACAATTGCGCATGTCCAAATGTGTACTGCTATTTCCACGCACATTTCAGCTGGATATTTTATAATTTAATACTCGGGTTGTCTTAAATATAGTATATGATAACGCATGTTAACTTGATTATATTTTGCTCGTAGGAATGCTACACTCGGCTTTGAGCCCTCGTTTCACAAACATTTCTACTCGCAAAATAAACTCCCACTTTTAACACTATATCATAACTTAACACTTGTAAAATAACAATTTTAAGAACTAGGCGCTCTATACGAGGCGGTTATTTTAGTATATTATGCAACACAACTATAATAGTAGTAATTAAGATGCGAGTGTGCTTATGAAACGAATGTCTTAGCTACCATTATAGTCAAGTTACATACAACTGGTTTTGGTCGATCACACCATAGTTCCAAAACTTTGAGTTTTTACAAAAAGATTCTATTTTTAATTGTGTGTAATTAAATGCTGTTACGATGGCAGGACCTTGAGCTTGTTTGCGAGTAGTGCAAAATTTGACACCACTGTTGAGTCCACGTCGTTATTGAGTTTTTGCAGGTAACGTGAAAGCAACGTATATTCAAACGAAGGAATGAACTCATTTTATAAGAATATTAAAATTAAAATCAACAGAATTTCTTTTATTTTAAGTAAGTATATTTCATTGTTTATCTGGAGGATGGATCTCAGTTACTGCTGATTTGAAGGTGTTAAAAGGTGGGCAATAGGGTAGCTGCACGCGCCAAGTAAGATAATAATGAATAGCTGAAGTATTATGGATACCATAGCAGTTCAATTACATCAGATGTAATCAGCGTATTAAGTTGTGGTCGACCAAAAAGTTACATGACAGTCCTCGCTGTTGCTGTTTAACACACGGTGTCTGTGAATTGTTGCCACGTCATTTGAAACAAATGTTTAGGAAGCTGTTTGTAGAACGCATACTAATCTCTCACACATCCATTCATACGAAGAGGGTATCCAAATACAGAACTGCCTGCGCATGCGTAGTTGGACCCAGATGTGCGGGCGGGCCGTACAATCGAGACGTGGCGATGCTTCGCGTCTCGACGCTCAGTAGGACGCTCGTTTCCTCTCCCGCAGGCTGCAACTTTCCTCGCGTTCTGATTTCTGCACTGTTGGATAAACCCGCTGCTGGAATCGTGTGGTAAGTGGTTTTTGTGATTCTATAGCTGTTCTCTTTAAATGAGCATTGTGTGGCGTACAGCAGTGAACTATCGTCACTTTATTTCATTTCTAAACGAAATACACAAATTTATAGCCTCCCTTAAATATTTGTGTATACAAGTGGAAACGTCATGGGAATATTAAGACCATTATAATACTACTAATATTTAAAAATATGATTCTCATACAATCACATGACTTTCACTACCCACTTTAATTTATTTTTACATAGCATCTACAAGCTATTCTTACGCAAGCTTATTTTTCTAATTGCTCCATGTTGATCAAGATAAACATTTTGCAGATATAACATTTCATTGTAGGTACAAGGGGCTGGAGGAAACCGAATTGCTAGCCAGATATTTAAAAGCGGCTCGCTATGGCTTTAAAATTCCATACCTTTCCATAACATCGCGAGAAACACGTGAATAGCGACAGCACTTTTAAAAACTTACAAATTATTGAAAAATTTAAACAATTTCCGGAATTCTCAGATATGACTAGTACCAGAAAAAAATATATTTGAAATAAATGTTTCTTTTACCTCTAATGTTTTAAAAAGTACTTTTTGTCTACCTATTAAACGTTTACGAGTTACACAAAATTCCATCCGAATGAAGTGGACCCCACAAGCTGTTCCCAGAAAATTCAAGATATACAATTTATTTGTCATGTATATATCTTAAATATATGCTATTTTAATCAAAATCATTTGAGCCATTTTTGAGAAAATAAAAGTTTCGAAAAATATTTCATGTAAAGGTTAGTTTGAAGGTGGAAGTATTTTCTTGAAAATACTAGTGTCGCATCTTTAGAAGATATCGAATTTAAGCTTCTCGTTTTTGAGTTTACTGTTCACACACACACACACACACATATGAAATTTTCTAAATATTTTTTTTAAATTCAAATATCCTATAAACTTTTATCTGCAGTGAAATCTTAATATATGGAATTTTTACTTCCTACGGGTAAATGGTCGAAAGAGAGAGGGAGAGAGAGTAAAACTACGAAAATTGTCGCTATTAGGTTATAAAATTCAAATTTCATTCATTTCGAGCCAAAATTTCGATATCAGGAGTTTAAAAAATACGTATTTTGAAGTCTTCGAAGTCCTCTAATAAAAAAAAAACAAGTAGGTTTACAAAATAAAAATTGTTATGTGCATGTGTGTATGTTTTTCATCAGTTTTGAAGAGAAAGGTACAGAAGTGAAAATTTGCATGTAAATACATATTCATTATTCAGTTCAAATGTCTTCAGAGATGCAAAAAAATTATTTTCAGGGAATTTACTCAACAGAAGTATAAACTTGCATTTGGAAAAAAAAATGTTATCTCTTATTACATCTCTACCATTACCTGTAGTACTTACAAGGCAGAAGTCATTAAAATATACAATCTTTATACTGTAAGTTTTTTCGCAGCATAGTATTTTTCGAGATATTTTCTGTTCTATTCTCAAATTTCCCATGTTGAATTAAGTCATTTCGTAGAACATTTTTACTTTCTCTACTACGTATAGTAAGTAGGGGAAGTATTGTATTCCACCCAAAAATTCGATACCGAGATTTCATCGGAAATACATGTTTTGAGACCCCCTGAATCCAAAAACAGCATTTTTGGAAACATGTCCGTGTGTGTGTGTGTGTGTCTGTCTGTCTGTCTGTGAACAGCATAACTCAGAAACGAACAGTCGGATAAACACCAAACTTGGTATTTAGATTCAGTGTCTTCCAGAGATGCGACACGAAGGTTTTCAAGAAAATCCACCCAACCCAGATTACCCTTTACATGGAACATTTTTCGAAAATTTTAATTTTCTAAAAATGGCTCTAACGAATTTGATTAAAATATCATATGTTTAAGATATTTTTATGACATATAAAATGTATATCTCAAATTTTCTGGGAATGCCTCCAAAAGTATTTTTCATTGTGAACGACTTTTGGTAAGCTGGTAAACCATAAGAGATAGACAAAATTTTACTACACAAAAAATGTAGATCGCGTTAAAATACACAATTTATGTCATATACATTTTTTTTGTTGGGTGAACCATTTTCGAGATATTGCTTGTTATTCCCTTAAATTTTCCAATAGTTATACGTTTTCTCAAATGGGAATTCGTTATTCTTTTTTTTTTGTCCTGGTAATGCAAAGAGAATGGAATACTCCACATAGCAACCACCTCTTAAAATACTTGACTATCGCTTAAAGGCTAGCAATTCCCCTTGCATCTACAAGAAAATTAGCAATAAGATTAACATCTCGATATCTCGATTGACATGAAGCATATGGAGAATAAGCGTTTGCAAAAATAGTTTGTACAAGAGTAGAGAAAGTCATGTGAATGTAACACATCAGAATTTTTTTCATTTCCGACGTATGATCGTTTTTATAATAAAAATAAATTTGAGATATAAAAAGTTGAATGTTGTTTCCGCATGTTACATCTAAAAGAATATTGCGTAGTTTGAAATCGTGAAAAACTTAACCTGGGTGCAAAAATGCATCAATCGCGTTTTATATGAATCGTGTAGTATATTATAAAGAATATACGCAAATTTGTAAGGGTAGGGAAAGTTGTCTGAGTGTTGCACATCATACTTTTTTAAAAATAGTGGATCCAAAATTCTTTTTTAAAGCATAATGCGTTGAGGACAGAGGATAACAAAATGTTGCAAAACTTATTTAAAATAATACATTTGTATACTACATTTAATAATATTTGAAATAGAAGAATACGTAAAATAAAAGTATCTTCTATGTTTGTTTGGGTACTCTTGTTTAAGATCATTTCAACATCCGGTCATATTGCGAGGGTTCTGCGGGTACTGTGTGAAGAAAATATGACATTTAGTGCATAATTACCTTCTTGGAACATCAACTTGAGTAACTTGCTATTAGATGGTCGTAGTTGCATAGTTGCAAGCATGTGTTTATTTTGTAGCTACGTAGTCCGAAGGAAGGCTTGCTGTTCTATGGTAATGTGCACGTAGTAAGCGTGATGCCGAACAAATGACATTAGTTGCGTAACCACCCCCTGTACCATATACTTGGGTAACTTGTTCATAGATGGCATTAGGTACGTAGTTGTCTTCCTGACACAGCTTATGTGTTACATTCACATTTTTTTCTAGCCACTAATCACTTATTTTTATTTAGATTTTATTGCAAAAGTTTGTTGTTTATCTACTTCACCGATAATACTAGCCGAGGTCGTTCAGGCACGGAATTGTGAACGGAGGTTGAGAAATGTTTATTTTATGGTGGTGTTGTATTGAATTTCAACTGTTAGGGAGCCGAATTTGAAGTAGTTGGAACCGCACGTATGGTAAAAGTTTCCGGTAGCCTTCGCCCCAAATGTACTTTCCGGTGGCCTTTGCCCCAAATGTTTAAAAAATACTAACGTTGTAATTTTGACTGTTTCTTTAAATATTTGCCTCGGCTGCGCCAGTATTTATTTTTTAGATACATGAATTTCTTAACAAGGTTTGTGGTGCGACTGAAGAGTGTAGGCTTACACAGATTATAATTTTACTCCACTCCTTTTTTATTAATTCTTGACACAATTTAAATAACCCTTCACTGATATGGAGAACTGTGAGATTCTTTTATTAATTACTTGCACTTTTTAACACCTAAACTATTTTCGTCTCACATGAATACGTATTAAATTTCTCGAGGACGCATCTCGCGTCTGATTACTAACATTGTCTGCTAGCAACGCGTCCAGTTATGAGCACTGTCTACAAGCAACTGACTTGATTTCTTCCGCCTAAATTTGTAAATTTCTGCATTTCAAGTCTCTGATTGGCTATTCCTAATCCAATAGAATACTTTTATTTAACTTAAGCTTTCTTCTGGTTGTTGATTGGCTATTTATTAAACTATCACAAAAATTGCATTATTCTTGCTCCAAGTATGACTAGTAGCATTTAGACTTTCAAATTCATTATTGCCTCAAGGTTACCTCATTGTTAGCAACTTTTAACCTATTATTCTGACAGCTCCTACATTATTAAATTACGTAATACATTCACATAAAATTATTCAACATGTATACAATAATATAAACATACACAATGACTGTAATATACACTTTTTACTTTCTCTACTACGTATAGTAAGTAGGGGAAGTATTGCATTCCACCCAAAAATTCGATACCGAGATTTCACCGGAAATACATGTTTTGAGACCTCCTGAATCCATAAAAAGCATTTTTGGAAACATGTCCGTGTGTGTGTCTGTGTGTCTGTGAACAGCATAACTCAAAAACGAACAGTCGGATAAGCACCAAACTTGGTATTTAGGTTCAGTATCGTCCAGAGATGCGACACGAAGGTTTTCAAGAAAATCCCCCCAACCCAAACTACCCTTTACATGGAAGATGTTTCGAAAATTTTAATTTTCTCAAAAATGGCTCTAACGATTTTGATGAAAATATCATATGTTTAAGATAATGTCATGAGAAATGAAATGTATATCTCGAATTTTCTGGGAATGTCTGCAAAAGTATTCTTCATTGTGGACGACTTTTGCATAACTGGTAAACCATAAGAGATAGACAAAAGTTTACTGCACAAAAAATGTAGATCGCGTTAAAATACACAACTTATGTCATATACATTTCTTTTGTTGAGTGAACCGTTTTCGAGATATGGCTTATTATTTCCTTAAATTTTCCAATACTTGTACTTTTTCTCAAATTCGTTATTCATTTTTACTTTCTCTACTACGTATAGTAAGTAGGGGAAGTATTTTTATGTCCTGGACATGCAAAGAGAATGGAATGCGCCACATAGCAACCAGCGTTAAAATATTTGACTATCGCTTAAAACCTACCATATTCCCCTTGCATCTACATGAAAATTATCAATAAGATTGACATCTCGATTAACACGAAGCATATGGAGAATAAGCTTTGTAAAAATAGGTTGTACAAGAGTAGAGAAAGTCATGTGAATGTAACACATCAGATTTTTATATACTGTTACATATATTGCTTTAAGGCGGGATGTTATTGAATTTATATATTATGTAATTAGACTGAAATCATTTAAGTGTTAAAAATACTGCCTCATGGTCTGCGGCTCAAATCCCGCAGGACTCAAATTTTTTCAGGTTTTCCTTAGTTTTCATAACTGGCAAATGACAGGGAGATTCCCTAAAACCTTGGGCCTGGAACGTTTCCTTTCCAAAATTTCTTTTCCAATTGCCATTTTTGTTTCATGTATCCCCAAGGTCAGCGCCTGTGGTGCCGCCTGTTTTAAGAACGGGGGTTAAACTAAATATCTACTTCATGTGTGTATGTTGTCAAAAATGGTTTCATTAAACATTTCCTTGTAGGTACAAGGGAGCCTTGTGAAGTGATAGCCAAATCTCTAAAACAACGCGTCGCCATATGCTAGCCTTGAAATTGTATACTCTTTCAATGACATCCCGAGAAACAACTGAATGGTGACAGCGCTTCAAACAATGACAAAATATTTAAACATTCAAATATCGGAAATGAATTATTTGACATAAATTGCCCGTTTTAAAGGGATGTAAATTTTTTGTCTCGTAATCTTTTTCGGTATCTTATGGTTTACCCGATATACAAATTATGCAAAATTCATTCCAAATGAGGAATTCAGGGGCTATTCCCAGAAAATTCAAGATACAATTTATTTTTCATTTAAATATTTCAAAATATACAAAATCATTTGAGTGATTATGGAGAAAATCAAAAACTTTCGAAATGAACTTGGTAATTACACGTACTACTTTTGGTTTTTGAGCTATGCTGTTCATAAGCAGTCTCTCTCGCTCTCCGGTCTAGAATTGTTTTTGGGCGACTCAGGGACCACAAAACATGTATTTTCGGTGAAACTTCGATATATAAATTTTGGATGGAATGCAGTACCTTCTTCCTCTACCAATATATCCGATGTTCAACATGTAGACTGCCTCACAAATGCAAGCCACAGACGCAAACACATGAGCATCTCCCTCGGTATGTTTAGTCTTGGACAGCTTTACTTTTCACTGCCTGGCTTATCGATAGCTTTATGAACTCGAATGACGAGTTATAATTCCATTTACCTCCCATGAAATTATTGCATACTGATCTAGAGAATTTGTATGGTAAAACTTCCCTTTTAGCTCTTATAATGGCAATTTCATATAGTACCGGCTATTCCTAATCATGGCCAAAAAATCTCCTGATATTCACGTCAAAGGATGTAAAAGACCGGCAGAACATCTAACTTCCTTAATCTCCTCCCAAAAATCTTCCAAATTCTGAAAATGTGCACAGGCTATAAATGCCATTTGGTGGTAGAGTATCATCTGTCGGAATGTCGAGTAGTTTTTTTTAGAGAATTACGCAGGTGAAATTTAAAACCTTTGTACCTTCCGTAGTTATTTAATAACATAAAAACTTACATAGTTTTCGCACAATGCATAAATCATTAACATAGGAAACAAAGATGGAGCTGGTGAATACGAAGACTCTGCAATCCCAGGCCACCAAATTAAGCTTTTTGGAAAATACACATAGTCCTCGACCATCGAGGAAAATAAACTTTTCAGTTGTTAGTTATAAAATGTCGGTTCACTGATTTATAATGTTAGCAATGAAGAAGTACTTGTTATGCCCCACGTATAGGAGCCAACTTGAATTAGGTTCTATTTACGTAGTTTATTTATTTATTTGTTTGTTTAGCCTCACGCTTGGGAAGCCAACTTGAAGAAGTATTGTTCCTCAACTGTTGTAGTTTTACTGTTGTCGCTTGGGAAGCCAACTTGAAGTAGTTATTGACTTGGAGTTTATTTATTTAATCAGCTCCATGTATGAACGTCAATTTTGAAGTGGATTGTTTATTACGTAATATGCTGCTACGTATGAAAAGCTAATTTTAAAATGTATTTTTGTTATTACGCTCCAAGTTTTAAAATATTATATTAACTTTGTTATTAAACTGCTTCTATAGATATTATTTATATTCGTTTTTGCCTCGGCTGCGTCAGTATTGTATAGAGTCATGTATCTCTTAGACAGGGCATGGTACGAAAAGAATGTAAGCTTACACAGATTTTAAGTTTAAATTCACTTCTTTTTATGAATCCTTGGCACAAATTAAATAGCATTATACTAATATTAAGAGCAGTGAGATTCTTTAATTTAAAACTTGCGCTTTGTTAACGCGTATATTTAATTTTATGATTCACACGAATACGTAATATTTCTTTAGAGAACGCATCTTCCATCCAATCACTACCAAGGTCTGCCAGCAACTGAACATATTTCAACCGTATAAACTTTTAACTTTTTGTATTTCAAGTCTCTGATTGGCTAACCCCAGTCCAATAGAATACCTGCATTTAATTAAAGCTTTTTCTGGCTGTTGATTGGCTATTTTTAAAACTGTCACAAAACTTACGTTATTGCTGCCCTAATCATGACTAGTAGTATTCAAACTCTCAAACTCATTATTGCCTCAAGGTTACCTCATTGTTAGCAACGTTAAACTATTATTCTCACAGCTCTTGCATTATTAAATTACATAATGTATTCACATAACATTATTGAACATGTTTACAATAACAATAAGCATATGCAATGACTGTTACATACATTTTTATAAATTATTACATACATATTGTTTCAAGGCGGGCTGTTATTAAAATTATATATTATATAATTCAAGTGTTAAAAATACTGCCTCAGCAATAATCTCTCTTTATAGAATTATTTAGCTTGTCCTGCTAGGAACTTGCTTACAACATAAGTACAGAGGAAATATAGCAACATTTTCTTACATGTGGGTTATTAAAACATTTTGGAATTGGTATCGCACGCGTATCATAGCATCATAAGCAGATTCGAGTCTCTTTTATTTTGCGTTGTTGTATGGAATAAAACATTGGTGGCAATTTGTCTTATTTTACATGCATTAAATGCGGAGTAATAACGACTATTTTCTACTCCATGGCAAATTCAACGAAAAGTCAAAACCTTCTTCACGATTAAGTTATTTTATAACCCTAATTTTGTCCGTATTCTAGTAAATAGTTTTTGTAAATCCTTTTTGGTCTATCAGTAATTTATGAATTGACAGTAGGTGTTTTATATCCCATGCCTGTCAGATGGAATGGGGCTTTTCAATGGTAAAATAATACATACATACATCCGTGTAATTCTGTGGTGCTGCAACCCGCGAAGTTCCTGGGCCCGCCAACCCGACCGCCGGTCTCACGCCCACGTACGCACGGAAGAGTGGGCGATCATCCAAACGATATGGGGAGGTGATGTGTCCAGCATCATGCATCCAGCCGGAATCTTGGCTCACGAGGCCAGGACCGCTGCCTATCGCAGCTCCTCACTTTACTCACGCTGCTGAGTGGGCACCGGTACTATACCCGGGTTCTAAATCTGCAACCCCATGGGTGGGCTCGAATCCGGACACATTCCTTGGCCAGGAACCAGAGCACCATGCTCCAGCCTGCAGCGACACGGCGCAGGACTGCATACATACCTATACATATATTATATGCTTACATAAATAACGTACTCAAATAAACATTTTCTCTGTTAATACTATTGGTATAGATTTGTTCCTTTCCACTCTTGTAAATTAACCAATAAATGATTTACTTTTGCTGTTACAGAAATTTTAAGATATTTCATATTATTGTGATTTAACTTTTAGAAGCAGCAGTGTCTACACTATTACAAAGATAACGTTAATTTTTGCACACTCAGATATGTCTTGGTTTTACAGAGAACTGGCAGACACTGGAAACGGAGTTTACAAATTCCTTATAAAATCTAGCGTTGCCAAGTTACTAAACGCAGTGTATTATTATTTGACAGTGCAGTAAATTAGATGCTTCTTTCTGTATATACAGTAGAGTTTAGCTAATCCGAGGCAATGGGGTTGAAGGTACTTCGGATTTTGGATAATTTGGACTATACGGCACCATAGGAAAACTCATTAAAGACGAAATGAAATCAATAACAAATCAAGGTGACGTTATTTTCTGTAAGTTTTTTAAGTTTTTGTATATAAATGAACTCAACATGTGCATGCATACATGGTGTTATATTTTGAAAAAGCGTTTAAGCGTTTTCTGCTTCCGGCGACTGAATCGCTTTTGCGCAGCAGTATAACGCCATCGTTTGAGTAACATGATGTCGCACGGTGTTGACTCTGGTTGTTGTTCTACATAGCGCAATGCCGCCTCCATCACAGCAAAATCTTTATTATGACTCAACTTTGGTGTTCTTTCTTCTATCGGCTCATTCAACATCTCAACAATTGATGTTTCCATAAGTTCGAACTGTTCATCACTCTTCATCCATTCCGCAACTTCACTTTCACTACCACCTGGAAGCTGAGCGATTAGGTGTGATAGGGGTACACCATCGAATTTAATCTCACCAGTCGATTTGCTCTCTGAAAATTTCTTCCACGATGTCACAAGTGTCTCAGGCTTCACTTCACCCATGACTCTGCTAACCAATACACTACGTCCCTCATGGTTACTCGTATTAGCAAATTATTGATGTTTCCATATTCTTCCATTGCTTGTAAAAGTGACTACAAACAGGATATTTTTAAGCATTCCAAAGCCCCCTGATCTATCGGTTGTATCAAGCTTGTGACATTAGGCGGCAAAAACAAAGTCCCATCACACTGCAGTTCCTCTTCGTTTGGATGCAATCCAGCGTTGTTCATCCATAAGATTGCTTTTCTGGGCAAACCGTTTTTCTTCAAAAACTTTTTAGTTTCCGGCACATATACTTCATAAAAATCACTTCTTAAATATATATTTGTCCATCCAGGCATTCTTTTGGTTCTTGTAAGAGATAGGCAGGGGCAAGGGAATGTCTTTGAGATCTCTAGGCTTCGCGGATTTGCCTATGACGACAAGCTTTAATTTGTGTGTATTTGATGTATTTGATGCAGCGAGTATTGTCACTCTTTCTTTACTTTATTGTGGTCATGAGCATGACGTTCTTCGCGTGAAGCAAGTGTTTTAAAAGGTTAATATTTTAGAGTTGAGTCCTGTTTTGTCACAATTGTATAACTGATCATTTATGAGGTTTTCGCATTTTATGAGTTATCAAATATTTTACAGAAGTTCACTACAGCTTCAGAATCAAGTAAAGCTTTTCTCTACAAATCTCAAGCTGTCGTGCACCACACCTATTCTCCCATCTCTAACCAACCTACACCCGCGCTTAAATCGTCTTCACTTTCTGTAAAATCGTTTCTAAAAAATAATGCTTTTTCTTGCAACAATGGGCCGGAATTTGGACTTCGCTTCTGCCTTTGTTGACTGAACCAGATAAACAATGCTTCACTAGTTGTTTCGTATTCTGACTGCATATAATTTATTTTAAAAGAGATATCTGCACACTTTGTTGAAGAATACTTCACCAGTTTATCCCTGTTTCGTCGCCGTTTCCACATGTTACTTCCCCAACACTTATTGTGCTGCATAGATTTTAATTGTCCCTTTATCCAGTCTTTTTAAAGCTCGTAATTTCACCTTTAATGGTAGAAACTTTCTCTTACATTTAGCACTCATTGTTCAAACATATTAGGAATAAGATATGCAACCACTTCTAACGTACTCTATCCACAAAGAAGGCTACAGACATACTAAGATAAAACACTCTTTTAACTTGACACAACCTTGGCTTGCTGTTTGGGTTGCAAGGGATACTTCTCCTCTCAACAAAACACAGGTTAACTATTAAGGCTACCTGCTTTCTTAAAATAACTGTCAAACATTTGCAGTCATAAACTATTCAGTGTGTTATTATTGCAAATGAAAAATATTTCCGGTGGGGAATGTTTGCTACAATTATGTGCGTATTATGGAAGGGTTTTCCTAGTTTCCAGCTGGTCCCTAATTGAAAGGAGGTTAATCCTTGCCAGGTAGCACACACTCTATAGACCAGAAGTGGGGGAAGCAAAATTATATATAGATACGTATTAGGACCGTGAGAACATACTAGCCTCTGGTTTAAAAAAGATCGTGTCTTTTTCAGATTTAATGGAACCTCAAATATGCGAGACTCTACTGTACTAATTTCCCTGGCCTTCGGAGTGCCTCCTATCTCCGGAATCCATCGCACAATCGATTTATGCTGGAAGCGGACTACTTCCGTTATTCATTTGTTGTCATTGTGACACGTTAATTTTAGTATTTACATATTTTTTACCTTCTAAATATACCATCGTGCACATTTTACAATACACACTTGTGAGGAACTTTGGAGGCTTGATAAAACTCCAATTTCACGGCTGGGACTAGAAGCACCCTGCACTCTGTACCGATTTTCTTATAGCTTGAACAGTCAAGCTATACGCAACACTAAAGCCTCTCGTCTGATTCAAGTACCACCTTCTAGGCGATGTTAAATATTAGATATATTTCATAGGTGACTTGCTATATTACAGAGGCTTGAAATGCCTAAGATTCGTAGTTCAAATCCCGGAAGTGGCTTTAAATGTTTCAAGTCTAATTCAACTTTCTAACTAATGCCTATAAACGGATTGTGTGAAAGATAAATGATTTAAAAACAATCATTTTTGATTGTTTTTATATTTATTCTTAAACCCCTTCTGTATGAAACCTAACAGTTTCATCAAAAGAATTAGGATGTAATCCCCGGGATCGACCAATCTGATTAAAGGTTTTTTCGCGGTTTTTTCTCGGTCAATAGGCGAATGCTGGGTTGGATAATTTGATCCGCGAATGTTCATATCATTTCTTTCATCACTGCATTTCATTTCCTTCTTCTTCACCGCCACCAGGCTTTGGGCTGATCACCCATCCTGGATTTGCTGTGATCTAGAGCAGCGATATCAACCCCAGGGAATTTTATGACATTGCCAGTATTCGCGGACTGAAGCGCTAGGGAAAACATTATCTCCAAGGTAGCGGCTGCATTAGGAAAGAATTGGTGTACATACATACAAAGTTCGAAGGGAATATGAAAAGTACTCTTCGTGTTATTGTGTGTTTTTCTTATTTGTTTTTATTGTATTTATTCACATACATTATAGGATAATAGCATTTTAATACGAATTACAATAATGATGTTAATAAATAAGAGGTATTTTTCATAAAAAAGTTAATAGTCCAAAACTAAGCCATTAAAACCACAAAATATAAGGTATATTTATCTAACTTTCAACCTTACAATTCAAAATTAAACTGAGACCGGTCCTTTAATACATAACATAAACATAACTGTACATTACAACCTCTACTTATGTTCATACTTTCTGTCGCCACTTCTAGGGTTTGTTTGCTTCGCGACAGCCTACTGACGCGAGACACTGACTTGTAAGTCCTTGGGGGTGCAAGTCATACAAAGAATAGGGTAATCGGTTAAACAAGAAAAAAGAAGAAAATTAGGGTGTATTACTAACATTAAGTTTAGGTTTCATATCTGTTTCAAATATTGCAACTTTTTAAATCTTATTAAAATATCCCCAATTTGAAACATTCCCGTATGATAGATATACCTTGAATTTTCAATAAAAGATTGTTACAAAGTCCTTTTCATTCAGGTGGAATTTTACATAAGTGAAGGACGTAAAAGATGGGCTAAACCTTACTGCAGAAGAAGTAGATGTCATAAACAATACGATTTACGTCAAATAACATTTGTGCAGCATTACTTATTTCTAAAATATTTGCCCTTGTGTACTAGGCATGTTTTTAATGTAGACAAAAAATAATAACTACTAAATATTTTGGGTAATTAACTTTTTATTCCATTCTATACACCTACCTAAAGGTTTCTTTCCACATAGTTTTCACAGTAATTTAAATTGTCATTGTTGTGTATAATAAATGTTAGTGTTTTTTCCCCCAAAGAAGTTCGCCGCTAGTCCATATAACCATCGTATACTGTTTCTACGTCTAAGATGTCATGACAGAAGAAAGTGTGTTATTGGTTTTGTTGATTTCAGAGCGGAGACTGAAACTGGTGGTCCGGATTTCCGATCTTCATCATACAATAGTTGAAAGAAAACAATTGTTATTCTTAAGTTCACCAAAACAGGCGACTTATTATTTATGTCCTACAAGACGTTTTGGCAAATGTGTCGCCAATGATCTTTAAGAAATTATCACAGCTGATTTTTAATACAGAAAACTTTAACTTCCGAAACAGCTATACATTACTAAATGGACTGGTGCCAAAAGTCGGTGACGACGTTCTTCTCGTAAAGACGCTTGCTGCGCTAGGACAAATGTTCAAAAAACATTGTTAATTTGGTAGAAAAGGAGTGTAAAGTTTGAAGAACTGGGCAAAAAGACCGTCAACTTGACTTTCTCCACTCACTCTTCTATAAACTGTTTTTTACAAAGTCTTATTATTCTACATACTTCTTGATAATCGAGATAAATATTAGAATAACATGTTTTACACATTTTCGTTTTAGGTATAAGAAAGATACAATAGGCTAAAGCGATAGTCAGATTTTTAAAAAGCGCATCGATATGTGATGGCTTTAAAATTCCATGCTCTTTGCATGACCACGCGAAATAACGAGTAGCGCTTAGTATATACTACAAGAAAGTGGTACTTGGAAATTGAAACCAATAACAAAGAATACACTTATTTTGACGTAAACTGTGTTGAGACCTTAATTTTTTGTGTGGTCAGGTTTTGTCTATCTTCTCTTACGTTTATCGATTATGCACAAGTCTTTCAGAATATGAGGACTTCGAGGGCTATTCCCAGAAAATCAACATATACAGTTTATTTGTTATTCAAATATCTTAAATATATAGTATTTTAATCAAATCTTAAGAGCCATTTTTGAGAAAATAAAAAGTAAGGAACTTATCACCTGAAGTAGAGAAATTTTCTTGAAAATCTTTTGAAGACACTGAACTTAAATACAAAGTTTAGTATTTAACCGACTTTTCGTTTTTAGTTATGTCGTTCATGATACACACATACATTTTTCTAAAAATTATTTTTTTTATTCAGGGAGTGTCAAACTTGTACTTCTGCTAAAATCGCAGTATGGAATTTTAGGGTGGAATACAATACTTCCTCTACATACTATAGGTAGGTAGTAAATAAAGTGATAAACTATCGAGAAACATTTAGCAGTAGGTACTTTATTTCAAAACAAACTCACTTTAAACATACCTCTCATATTAATTGTTCTTCCACACAAGCCGTGTGTTGGACGAGGTTGAAAAGATAGAATCAGAGGACTGAAAAATTCAATGCCATCGCCGGGATCTGATCCACGGATCTCCCGGTTTCCGTCCGGTTGCTCTAACCACTGAGATACCATGGCAATATGCCAGTGCGACATTAAATTTCCTAACTGATTCGTATTTTTCCCGGTAAACCACAAGGGGATCTCAATATGTCGGCCCTCGTAGCTTTGGTCGCTGGAATGTATAGCTTCGGCGCTCCGCCAAGCTGAGGGTCGTGGGTTCGAGTCCCGCCATAGGCATGAGTGTTTTTGTGCGTGTCTGTGTTTATAATTGCGGTAATAAGCGGTAAACAAAACACTAAACTGTGTGAAACAAGGAAACTTATATTAAAAAAATACAATTGAGATTTCCTAATTCCCTATTTGGGGAATTTAATGTCATACCGGCATGTTGCCATTGTAGCTCAGTGGTTAGAGAAACCGGACGGAAACCAGGAAATCCTTGGTTCCGGCGAAGGCATTGAATTTTTCAGTCTGTCTGATTCTACTTTTCCAACTTTTCGTATGTTTGAGCGTAAGCAATGTATTTTGAAGTGTTAAATGGCCATTCTTTCGTAGTTCATAAACAGAATGCCATTTAATTCACGATGCGCTCTAAATGAAACTACGTTTATTGCATTTATTTGCCGTTATTAATATGGAATGGAAATAATATGCTTTTATGTGTATACGAGTATTCTAAAGAAAATAATATGTAAGAACTACGAATTTCTTGTTACTTAAACAAATAGCCCCCTTGGTAGCTTTTAAGCAATCAATCACTAATTTCGATGTGTCCTAGAATGTACTTGGATTGGAATTGTACACGTGCCCCCATATAAACATTCTTCAATAGTTCTTTTTGGCAACAACTCACAGTGTGGAATGTTTACCGTTCGCAAAGTGTGCAAGCAAATCAAGTATCTGCCAGAGAATGCAGGTGCACGAGAAATGGACCGGGGCTCGAGGATTCACGCAGTGTTTATCTATCCCAAGGGACTGTATTCGTTTGGGACTTTAACAAAATAAATAACACAAATTGCCCATGTGTTCTTCTGGTGTAAAATTGGCCAAGAGCAAAGCCTTGAAAATACATGTAGGCGAAATTCTTAGAATAATAGTCTAGTTGCAAAATCATTATTTTGTAAACTTAACTTAACAAGTAAACTTAAAGATTTATTAGATTGCAGATATATTCATTAAGACTGAACGAAATATCAGATGGCTCCATGGTAACGTGTGTGATTCGTATTCGGGAGGTCCCGGTTCAGTTTCTGTGGACCGACCACACTGATATTGGTTGTTTCGTGGTTTCCCCTGCTCGGTAGGCAAATACTGGGGTGGTTTTTCATCTAACCATGGTTCGGTGACGTATGTCGGTGCCGTACAAATGGCGCGGATGCTTGCTCAAAGGAAAGAATACTCCCCGTGGACACTAGAGGGCTGCTTGGTTGATGGATCGTCTATTGCACTCTCTTGGCAGCTCCAGCGGTGGGACGGTCTTCAAGCATGGAACGGTTAGGGATTTTCGCGCGACTGTGTGACCTGTAGCCTCCTGTGATATCTTCACATCATCCCTTCCTCCTGAAGGTGGTAGCCATAGTAGATTTATATAGGTCGCAGTGCGCCAGCTGTCCCCCTCCGTTGTTTAGAAGTACGCTGGGTCAAACATCCGAGCCCCACCCGTGGGGGTGTCGTTTGGATTGGGTTGGACTCAGCGGAGCAATGGTTCCCGATACCCATGGATGATTGGGTACGTCTGGGCGGTTTCCCATCCAGGCGGGGTTGTGAGACGCCATAAGGTCCTCCGGTACCGCCCTGGATAGCCGGTAGACAGTTGCTAGAGAGCTGTTCGGTAGTCTTCCCTTTCAGGGGTTGAGGCGAGTAAGTGGCGTATCCGCTTCCACCCTGTAATGGGGGGCCGGTTTAGGCAACCAGGTGCTGGCCCATGGAAAAGCTCTCGGGGGTGGGGGTGTCACTCGGATGACGCCCGCTCCCCTGAGTCACGTAGGGGCGCAGTCCCCTTTTGTCGAATATGTCCCCCTGCGTTGTATAATAATCTAACCTAACCTAAGACTGAACGAAAGCAAAGTCATCTCTTTTTATCACAGTGGGGTAACTGCTAACATAGCAGTGGAATGGCAAAGGAAATATCTCCTCCTCTTTCATCATCTTCTTCTCTATCCTCTCTATCTTCGTCTCCTTCTTTGTCGTGTATTCAAATAAAATGAAGTGTTCCCGAATATCCGTTCAATTTGTTCAAACAGGCAACGCAAATGACACCAGGAATTCTAAAATATCATCTGTCTTTACACTGTATACGACTGCTTCCTTTCCTTTCATTTATTTTATATAAAAGCTTCTGATATTGCTAACGCTGTCACCGCGTAGCAGGCAAGTGTATTTCGTGTACTAACATTTAGCTTTGTTACATCCATCTGACATACCATTTGTGTATTCATATGGTATACTTTTTGTAGTATAATAATAATAATAATAATAATAATAATAATAATAGCAACAATAAAATTCCTGTCGCAATAATCTGAATTTTTAAGATTCCTGTTGGGTACTGCTTTATATATGTATACGTAGCTGTGCTTTGTGTACGAGTGATTAGGCGACGGGTTTCTAACGAAGAGATTCCGACCTCGATCTCATTCACGTTTGCAGTCTTGTATATAATGCATACTATACTTTACGTATATGGTCATCGCAGCCTTCGGATCCCCAAGCGGCGACCTTTGTGCAATAGCCAAACACTTGTTCCCTACCCTCCCTAACCGCAAGCACCATAAAATCTTAACAACGCTTTGCTTTGGTGGAGCTGGAGAAAGGACCACGTGTTGTGTTTAAGGGATGGGAAGACCCTACTAATCGTTTACTGATGGGTTTATGGTCAGGCTTCAAAGCTTTCCGTTCGCTTTGAAGCCGGTTGGGGAAAGGATGCCCGCGACTAGTTTACATGGTGTTCTACTCCCCAGTGGGCATATGGCGCTCATGTCTCATGCGTTCTGCAGTTCTTGACACGTGGTTTTGCTCTTTTATTGTTTTGTTTACCATGTTTTAGTCTGGTGGTTTTAGCATTTGTGTGCTTGTTTTTTTAGTGTTTTTGACTATGTGGTTTTGTTCCGTATTTTAGTTTTTGGATTTTAAATTTTACACGTTGTAAGGGCGCTGATGACCTTCGCTGTTTAGCGCCCTTAACCCCATATCATCATCATCACTACGTATACATGTATGTGTAAGGCCACAATTCGTAACTGATTAAGATTTGTACCACTCCCGAGACCGTTACAGCATACAACTGACACTACGGATGCTCTGTGCTAAACTACGAGACATAACTTCAGAAGCAGACAGGGATTCAGAAACATTGTAAATAACTGCATCATATGTATAAAAAACAAACTCGGATGATTTATTTATTTTATGTCTGTAATGAATACGAATACAAAATGCCCGCCTGTGTGGATAAATGGCCAACGTTCTGGTTTCTCAATCCAGGTTCTACTCCCGGTTGGGATGATGGAATTTATCTTTAACCAGAATCATTTTATATCCTCTACAGATTCTGTGAGTATGACTGTGGTCGTGAATGTGGCTATGTTCAATATTAAAAAAACAAATCGAATGTGTTGCATTCACATGAATTAATCTACTCATTCTTCTACAAACTATTCTTATAAAAGTTATTCTTCTATTTACTAAGTACTTTATTTACTTCTTGTTAATAGCAATAATCAAAAATTTTAAAAGCGGATCGCTATATGGTAACTTGAAATTCCGTGCTGCCTGCATGACCACGAAAGAATTACTTTTTACTTTCTCTACCACGTACACAGTTGGTAGAGAAGGTATTGCGTTCTACCCTAAAATTCGATACACCGGAAATACATGTTTTGAGGCCCCTGAATCCAAGTAAAGAATTTTTGGAAACATGTCCGCGTATATACCCCGCGCACGTGTGTCTGTGTACAGCATAGCTCAAAACAAAGTCGGATAAATACCTAACTTGGGTGTTTAAGTTTAGTATCTTCGAAGGATGCGACATGAACCTTTTCAAGAAAATTCCCCCGTCCTCAACCCCTTTTACAGGAAACATTCTTTTGCAAATTTTGATTTTCTAAAACGTGTCTAACGATTTTGATTAAAATTCCATATATTAAAGATATTTACATGACAAATAAACAGCACATCTTGAATTTTTTGGGAATAGCCTGTGAAGGCCTCTTCATTCGGAAAGAGTTTTGTATAATCTTGTATAGCTTGTAAACGTCAAGCGATAGACGAAAACGTACTACACAAAAAATGTGGGTCTCTTTAAAACACATAATTTATTACAAATAAGCTTTTGTGTGGAATAAGCCATTTCTGAGATATCCGTTATTAATGGTTGGAATTGTTCATTTCTTGGTCATTCTTTATCCTGTCAACACTCAGTTGTTTCTCGTGACTGTATGGAAACACATGGAATTTTAAGGCAGCATATAGCGTCCAGTTAAACATTTGACTATGGCTGTTTTCTTTGTGTCTACATAACGAAATGTGTAATGTATCTATTTCTGAAAGGATTATTTCGATTAAAATGTAGTAGATACAAAAAAAGCTTTAATAAGAATAGTTTTTGTACCCACTAATAAACGATAGAGGGTAGAGAAAGCCATATGAATGTAACACATTTTTTGTTGTACTGTTCACACACACACACACACCTACATACATAGACACACAGACATGCAGACCTTTTCTCTAAAAATGTTTCTTTTTTGTTATTCAGTGTGTCTCAAAACATTGTATATTTTCAGTGAAATCTCAGTATCGAATTTTTCGTGGAATGCAATAGATACTTTCTCTTCTTACTATAGGCAAATAGTATGGGAAGTATACATTAACAAAACCAACATTAAGAAAACCTGCAGTTCAGCGAGTAAAAACGCCATCAGTTGTTTCTCAAGTTAAAGCCTTCATATGAATACAAGTTTGAGGGTGGGAGGGGGGACTATACAAATTACAAAAAAAATATCCAACCTGTTGCACGGTTTTTGCTAAATTTTGCATTATCTCATGTAAATATGCTGTTTTAATTGGTTCCCTAGTGAGAGAAAGGGAGATACAAGACAAAAGGGACTGCCTAACTCAGAATTTGATATTGCACTCAGCATTATTCTTCGCTCTCTCTTTCTCTCCCTCTCTCTCATATGTATTCATTATATTCTCATATTATATTCACTACGAATAAGAGACAGCAAAGTCATCTCTACCTATCTCATAAGACAACAACTAAGCATAACAGAGAGTTGGCAAATATATTACCGGTCCTCCAACTCCTCCTCCCCCTGCTGCTTCTTGTTTGTGATGCATTGATATAAAATAATCCTAAGGATTCAAGAAAATCGTGTACTTTATTTACTGCACGTAATAACTAACCTCTACGTTGGGCAAATATTGCCAAATTAAGAATCGAGACTACTAGCGATACATTCGGCAATCATTTCCGATGTTCGAATATTACGTTTCTTTATAACGTATACGATTATGTTCATCATAGATTCATTAGGTACTAGTATTTTTAAATTATTTTCCATTCAAACAGCTTCAAGGAAGTGGCATAATTAAATTAATCAGATCATTTAATCGCATTTTCTATTGCTATGGAGCATAAGGCAGTGAAAAAACTTTAAAATCCAAAGTTTCCACTTCAGCTATTTGAAACTGTTATCACAATACGATAATGTAATGTATAGGCAGTATACAAAATTTCAATTAATTATCTGCAATGTTTCATATATATGATTTGTTATTCTTGATTTAATAATTTAGTAACCTAGTTCAAAATACCACACCTGTAAAGTAGTTTAGTAGATTGTACTCAAAATGTTTATTTTTGCCTTAATAAATCATTATAAGGAGAAATATTTTGGAAGTTCTTAATAGTTATTTATGCAACGATCCTATAATGCGAGTTATTAAGACGCGAGTGACGAGTACCTTTGATGCGAGCGAGCGTCAAAAGCTTCACGTCGACCTCCATGGTGTAGTGGTTGCCATGCTAGCCTCCAGTTCCCGAGGTCGCGGGTTCAAATCCGGCGGAGGTCGATGGATTTTTTCGGGCGTAAAAATCCTTAGCATGGCTTCCTTGGGAAGGGAAGTAAAGCCGGTGGTCCCGTGTCGTAGATTTACGACACGTAAAAGAACCTCAAGCCTGATAAAGAGGCCTCTGAGCAAAATTACCAGTCTTTCAATAGTTAGCATACAATAGGTTTTCTACGACATTTAGATATACAATAAATATTCGATATTTAGATGCATACAAAAGAAAATAAAAATGCGACGAATCAATTTCTCGATACCCATTTTAGATGCGATTTGTTAACAAGCGAATATCGATTCAAGGTCGCAGGTATTGATTTTACAACAGAAGCCAGAAATGTTTATTAGCGAATTTGAAGAGGTGAAATTTAGTTCCATATCTCCTGATATCCTGGAGAAGGCGAGGAATATAAGCAAGAATTTACTTCCTGAAAAATGAAAGAAAATGTATGCAAAGTTGTATGACAAGTACTTCATTGTCAGAAAATGTGCCCATAGTTTACTTTGAATAAATGCCAAAAACATTTAAATCACTAACCTTGAGGAAAAATTATTCGGTACTGAAGACGACTCCAAATGTAAAACATGGAACTGATATATCCAAGTATAAAATGTTGTATTACTAAAATTAAGCTTAAAAAGTGAAGTTAAAATTAAGTTGTATTAACGTTTGTAAAATGTGAACAGATATTTATTAGAACTTCAATGTAAAGAATTAAAACAGTGATATATGGTTAATATAAATTCATATTATTGAATAAACTGTTTCTCAGTGGCTTTGAGTAGGACAGCGCGCAAGCACGGAAATTTGTATCGAAGTGGACTTCATCTGACGGAAAATGAACAAATTTAGGTATAGGAGCCGAAAAAATTACTTATAATGTAGTTACGCGAGAGAGAAAAGGTAAACGTTTTGCATTTATTTATTTTTTCAACTTTAGGAATAAATTAAATATAAAATGTAAATAGATTTAACCACTTGAATAATAAGTTAGCAGCTTCTTTTCGATCAATACAACTTCTTAGTTGAAAAATATAATTAATTAATTTTTATCATTAATAGTGATATACCTATACTCTGGATTCAATTAATAAATAGGAATATTGAATATATCATGTCAGTCTTCTTAGCAATAATTTCTCAGGTTTTACTGAACATTATAAGGCAATCGGTAAAAATTAGCATATAGGAAGCATTTTAAGTAATGAACAACGGGGAGAAAAAGTTTTGAAAAAAACACATTTAAGCTTGGAATGTACATTGCAGTACTGTGCTAAAGATTATTTAAAATGGTTTCACTGAGCTTTAGTTATTGCTAAAATTAGTAAATCAAAAGTGTCGAATGAAAGTGCACACGATAAAGGATGAAAAACACATTTTTAGATTTTATAAGATTTTTATCCAATACATTGCATTGCCTTAAACGTCCAGGATCTTAATTAAAGGTATTCTAAAATTCACTCGATAATTGAAACGTTTGGATCAAAACGAAAGGAATTGTGTTTCTATTGTTATATGCTTTGCGCAGTTTTCAGCCAGAAAAGGTCGAGTTCAGGGTAAACGGGACGCTGTTTCTCTCACCAGGGAGCCAATTAAAGCAGCGGTGTTTACATGAGCCAAAAAGAATAAACAAAGAATGACCAGCTTCCGCCAGTGTGACTAAATCTAGCACCGGAAAACTGCGAATTCCTTCTGGCTTCGTTAAGCCAGTCGGTCTGACGGTGCTTCCGTAATGGGAGGTAAACACTACCTCTGGAGCTTTGTCTCACAAGGTACACATTAGGTACAGTACAACCCTATTACTATGCGCTTCAAAGGACATTGGTGTAAACACATAATAAATCAATAATTACGAGATGGGAAAATAATTCTGAAAATAATTATAGAAGAAAATGTTATTGTCCATACAGTGCAAAATGCAAAGACGAGTTCATTTCGTCTAACTTAATGGGATTTGTCCTTTTTACTTTCTCTACTACCTATCTAAAGTAGGAGATTTCAAAGTAAATACATGTTTTGAAGTTCTCTGAATAATAAACAGAATAACATTTTTATAAAAAGGCCGGCGTGTGCATGTGTGTGCCTGTGAGTAGCATAAATCAAAAACAAAATGTGGGATAAATACCAAACTTCGTATATAATATCAGCATCTTCTAAAGATACATTACTTAGATTTGTAATAAAATATCCCAATCTAAAATTTACCTTTTCTGGAAATTTTTTTGCTGTTTTTTATTTTCTCAATAATGGCTTTAACGATTTTGATTAAAATACCACCAGTTTAAGGTAGTTTTATGAATAATAAAATGTGTATCTAGAATTTTTTCAAATAGCCAGTGTCATCCTTTTCATTCTGATATACGAGGGCTGATCAATAAAGACTGAGATTGATTTTTTCCTGTAGCTTTCTTGAGAGTTTCCTGTCTCTACCATGCATATTTGAAAAGAGTGGGGTTTCATGTATAATGTCCATAGGCAGCAGCACTCTCGTATTGGTAGATTGGTAGTAATGCTGTATACTGTTGACCCTAGTTGAATTTCGTATACCACAAAATGAAGCGACACAAGAGGAGCAATAAAATTTTGTTTTCGTTTAAATCATACATCCTCTGAAACTTTGGAAAAGCTGAAGCAAGCATACGGTGAAGATGCACTACCTCGTGCAACAGTGTTTAGGTGGTTCAAAGACTTCAAAGTAGAGCAAGTCCTCTGTGCTAAGCAAGGTGGGCCTAGTGCTTCGGCTTCTGCTGTGACTGAAGTCAACATCAACACAGCTGCTGTGATTGTTGTTCCCACTCACACCACTGTTACAGCAGCGTACTGCACGTCAGTATTGGCTACACCGAGGAAGCACATTGCAAGGAAACATCCAGAACTTATCACAACAACGTGCGGCCTCACGTTGCAAATCAAGTCCAGGAATGTTTGGCTAAATTCAACATTACCTGTGTGCCGCATCTGCCTTATAACCCCAATCTTGTCCCCTGTGATTTCATTTTATTCCTATCACTAAAGGCAAAGTTCCGGGGCATTCGATTTGAGAGCACTGAAGCAGTGCTGAAGAAAAGTGAGGCGATTATCAAAGACCTGACAAAGAATGGCCTGTACTATGTGTTCGAGGACTGGCAGAGACGTTATAAAAAGTGCATTCAAGTAGGAGAGGACTACTTTGAAAAATAACATGCCAACATTGAAATGGAGTAATAAATATCTGTGAAAAAAATTTAGTCTCAGTCTTTATTGATCAGCCCTCGTAATTTTCTACAATTTTGTAAAAGTGGTAAACCATAATACATAAGTACACAAGACACATGACAAACGTAGATTTTGTTGAAACTGAGAGTAAATATCAGATACAACTTTGTAGCATAACCACTTACGAGATATTGATTAATATTGGTTCAATTCTCTGGTAGTTTATCATAAACCTTTTAAAGTGCTCAGTCAGCATATTGTTTCTCATGAGTCATTCAAAGGGTATGAAACTTCAAAGCCAGCATAAAGCGGCCCACTTGTTAAACATTTGACTATCGTATGGCGTTAGAGAAAGCAAAAATAGTATGCACTGCAAAACACAAGTGGAAAAGCTCACTACAAACATCGTGTGATATACAGCTCTCGAATGTACAAGGATGCTTTTCTTCATTCGTGTACAACATATTATAATCAAATCATAGAACTATACATACTAAACAGATGATTTCTTCCGTAGGGAAACTTTTACATTCCACCCAAAAATTCGATACTGAGATTCACCGGAAATGCACGTTTTGAGGCGCCCTGAATCCAAATAAAGCATTTTTGGAAACATGTCCGTGTGTGTCTGTTTGTGAAGTGGGTAACTAAAAATAAAAAGTCGGATAAATACCCAACTTGGAATTTGAGTTTAGTATCTTTCAAGGATGCAACACAAGATTTTCAAGAAAATCCCCAACCCAACTACCCTTTACATGGAACATTTTTAAAATTTAACTTTCTCAAAAATGGCTCAAATAAATTTGATTAAAATACCATATGTTTAAGGTATTTTTATGCCAAATGAAGTGTATATCTTGAGTTTTCTGGGAATGTTCCCTAAAGTCTTCAATCTGAATGACTATTGCATAACTGGTAAACCATAAAAGATAGAAAAAATTTACTTCACAGAAAATGTAGATCTCGTTAAAACACACAATTTATATCATATACATGTTTTTATTTGTTTTTGTCGAGTGAACCATTTCCGAGATGTTTCTTGTTATTTGCTTGAATGTTCCAATACTTTTCTCAAATGGGTATTTCTTATTGATTTTTTTTATGTCCTGGGCATGCAAAGAGAATGGAATGCGCCACATAGCAACCAGCTCTTAAAAGATTTGACTATCGCTTATAACCTACCATATTCCCCTTGCACCTACAAGAAAATTAGCAATAAGATAATTTCTGCGAATGTTTATCTCATTACATGAAGTAGATGGAGGGTAAGGATTTGTAAAAATAGGTTGTACAAGAGTAGAGAAAGTCATGTGAGTGCAACAACAGATTTTTTTATAAATTGATTTAAAGTAATATGTACTTTTATAGTGACTTATAGTGGTTTATTATTGAATATTTATTGTTTAGATACGAGGGCTTCTCGGTAAGTTCTCGACTTGACACAAGAGATGGCGATGACAAAGCACCGAATTCCGACATGTCATCTTTTTATGCTGCATCACAGAAATTTCTAACGTACACATAAATCCTTATCATTATTATAAAAATCTATATTTGTTAGGCCATTTTTGGTTATTTATATATTTTTTCGACATTGCGTTACCAATTTAGTAATTTTCTTGCGTTTTGCGTCTTTATTTAGTCATTTTCTTGTTTGTATATGAAGACTTTTATATTATCCACGTTTTACACAAAGAGATTTTAAAACATTGTTCAAATGTAACTTTATGCACTCTTTACTGGCATTTCTGGAAAAAATCATTCTTATTTAATGGTTAATCTGGAAAGCGTTACTTACAGGTGGAAAGATGGTTATTGTCTAGGGGCAGGTAGGTATCATTACAGCTATGAATACTTGTCCCAAACTGGGGACGAAACAGGCTAGTGTTACAATTAATGAGTGCGTTGAGTCAGGTTGCTATTGTGTTAGTCTGCGAAGTCCTTTTTATTTGCAATGAATGTTGTAAATTCTGAGAACTCAAAAAAGTTAATGCTGCAGCTTTGCAAGATCTGTTTCAAAAATAATCTTCTTAACTTTATTTTCAGATTCTTCACACAAGAACATAAAGCAAATATATTTTAATTAATTTTCTAAATTGTTTAATCATTATTCTTATACCTGCTTTTGGGTATGGGTTAGCAGTTATACTATGTACGAGGGCTGATCAGTAAAGACTGAGACTGATTTTTTTTCACAGATATTTATTACTCCATTTCAATGTTGACATGATCTTTTTCAAAGTAGTCCCCTCCTAACTGAATGCACTTTTTATAGCCTCTCTGCCAGTCCTCGAACACATGGTGCAGGCCATTCTTTGTCAGGTCTTTGAGAATCGCCTCACTTTTCTTTAGCACTGCTTCAGTACTCTCAAATCGAATGCCCCGGAGCTTTGCCTTTAGAAATGGGAATAAAAAGAAATCACAGGGGGTAAGACCAGGGCTTTAAGGCGGGTGCGGCACAAAGGTAATGTTGAATTTAGCCAAAAATTCCTGGACTTGATTTGCGACGTGAGGCCGCGCGTTGTCGTGATGAAGTCGCCACCCATTCCGATGATGATCTGGACGTTTCCTTGTAATGTGCTTCCTCAGTGTAGCCAATACTGACGTGTAGTAGCTGCTGTAACAGGTGTGAGGGGGGGGGAACTGCATGCTGGTAAATCATTCCATTCCGAAACACCAGGCCCACCTTGCTTAGCACAGAGGACTCGCCCTTCTTTGAAGTCCTTGAACCACGTAAACACCGTTGCACGAGGTAGTGCATCTTCACCGTATGCTTGCTTCAGCTTTTCGAAAGTTTCAAGGCTTGATGATTTAAACGAAAATAACATTTTATTGCGCTGTATTGCTCCTCTCGTGTCACCTCCATTTTGTGGTATGCGAAATTCAAGTAGGGACAACAATATACAGCATTACTACCAACCTACCGTTACGAGAGTGCTTTCGCTTATGGACATTATACATGAAACCCTGCTCTTTTCAAGTATTCGTGGTAGAGACATAAAACTATCAAGGAAACTACAGAAAAAAATCAGTCTCAGTCTTTATTGATCAGCCCTCGTATAAGGCAATTTATAACTTTTTGTGTACTAATTTTAATAAATTAAACAAATCTGAGTTTTGGTTATGTTTTTGTAATTATTACGTCATTTTTAAATATTTTAGAGGAATTTTATAGGGCATTATTAAGACACTGTTAGGTTAAGAATATCCGGCGCCTGGTAATAAATTAAATTGAGTTTTATTTATGGACACTCTTTAACTACTATGGTCCTTAGCGTCCCATTCTAGACCGCAAATTTTGCCTAGAGGCCTCTTTATTAGGCTTGAGGTTCTTCTACGTGCCGTAAATCTACAACAAGGGACCACCGGCTTTACTTCCCTTCCGAAGAAAGCCATGCTAAGGATTTTTACGCTCGAAAAAATCCATTGCCCTCCGTCGAGTTTAAAACGGCGACCTCGGGAACTAGAGGTTTCTGATAACGACAATCCTTATCTTGCAATTTCATGCATGTAGTTTTATTTTTTGGATGTTATAGTGCTGCAAAATAAAGTTGAGGTTTCTTCCAAAATGGATAAAATAGAACATCAGGTAGCGATTAATTTCTTCATATTAAAACGTTTTAAACCAACCAAAATAACAAAGGACTTGGATTCCATTTTGGAAGAGTCTTCACCATCATTTCCTATGGTGAAGAAATGGGCTACGAAGTTTAAACGCGACCGTTCTTTCATTTTCATGACGAACGACCATGACCTCCAGTTACCGCTACGCCTGAGTAAAATTTCGCGAAAATTCCACAGTGTCATGTTGATGACAGACGGATCAAAATACGTGAGCTTGCTGATATTGACAAGTCTGCAGCATTTTGCACGAGAATTTTGCACATAAAAATGTTCGCAGCGCTGTTATCCGCTGATCTGAAGTGTATCCGAATGAACTTCCCATAAGAGTGCTTGGCTAAGTTCAGAAGCGACTCGACCTACTTTTTGTTTAAGGGATTTACACCCACACACCGGAGACGTAGCAGTTGTCCAAGCATGGATGCAAGACTGGTGTATTCCTTTAACAGATAAAGTGATGGCTACTGTTTTCTGGGATGCTGTGAGTGTGGTGTTAGTAGTATATCTCATAAAAGGTCGAAACCATCAACAAAAACTACTATTCCACATTGCTGGAACGGTTAAAGGATGCTATGAATGCCAAATGGCCACATTTGTTACAGAAGAAAGCTCTTTCCCGCAAAGACAGTGCACCGGCGCACATTTTTTTCAATTTCAACCGTAAAGTTGCATAATTTGTGCTTTGAAGTGCTAACACATGCATCATATTTGGCTCTCTTGACTTTTCTCTCTTCCCAAATCTGAAGAAATGTCTCACTGGACAGAGGTTTACCTCACATGCGGTGATTATAGATCACGCAAACCATTATTTTTCAGATCTGGACAAATCATTTTATACTCAAACTATAAAGAAGTTCGAATATCGTTGATCCAAGTGTATAGAGTTGAAAATCGCCTATGTTGGGGAAAAACATATTTAAAAATGCTGTTTTTCTTTCTCAGGCGAGGAATTTTCCGAACAACCGAACGAGTTATGCTACGGAATTGCTAATATCATACCGGACCTTTCGGATATTTACAACCTTGTAGGCTTAAAGGATATATTGAAACACAATAAAATATTTTTACGTATTCAGTTTACATAATCTTACGAAAAATGCACTATACAAAATTCAAATACTTAATAATAATAATAATAATAATAATAATAATAATAATAATTTAGTATCATCGTCCTCAGTATAAACACTTCATTAAGATCTTGACATATAATTAACTATAATTACAATCCAGATAGAAATTACAATGATTAAACGAAAATACGACGCCTGTAGTAAACTGTGTAGATGCATGCAAGCTAACTCCAAATGCCATCTTTCGATGCCATACTCCCTTCTAAATATCCGTAAACTTCCACCCTCCGTGACGCTTTAAAACTTTCACATTTGCTATTGTATCCGCTAGCGGAGTTGCTGAAGTTCGTCATAATACTTGGCCTACAGTAAGTTAGGAGTATCAGACAGAACACTGAAGTAAGGCAAAAGTACTTTCACTAATATTATTCACCGAAATTCTTCTCAATAAGCTTTCAAAGCTAGTGTATTGCTTATTATATAAATACCTAGATTTCACTTGCAGTAGCGTATCTGCAGCTTCTGTAGTTTTAATTAAATTTCAGGAGATTCCTTAATTTGTTCAAAATTAACTATATTTTTTTATTAAATAGAGAGACCATATATGCCGCTTCCTAGAGAAATAAACCTCGCGAATCGAATTTTCAAATTACAGTTTTTCTCTTAATTATTTAAATATTAATAAAATACTGTGTCATGGATTATTATATGCACCACGGGAATCGTTAATAATATGCCCTCGAAAAACTTACAAACCGTGTTTTTATCCCATCATCCTCGGTGGGACTCATGGATAGAACCTGGATTTGTATGTATAATCAAATGGTAAAGCACGCATACCAATATGCACAAATCTAAAACAAAATAAAAAAGCTGATGTGTCACATTCACATGATTTTATCCATTCTGTATCTTCTATTAGTTGGTATACAAGTATCCAGAAAATGACACAGAGGGTGAGCCCGAGATGTTCACGACAGAAGAATTGAAATTGGCCATAAAGGCGACAAAGAGCAAAAAGGTCTGTGGACCCGACCTCATATTCAATGAGTACTTGAAAGACTCCACTACAAAATCAGAGAACAGCATAACAGTGCTATTCAATGTATGTCTAAGGTGAGGCACTATCCCAGACACCTGGAGGATGCAACGATACAAATGTTATACAAAGTAACGGGAGACAGCGGAGGTCCAAACTCATATAGAGGGATCTTCCTGGAGTCAGCAGTCCTGATATTGCTAACCGGGCTACTGACAAGAGCAGTAGAAACACAGATACCAGAGGAACAACTCGGTTTTAGGAAGGGCAGATCTACAACCCAGACAATGTAATGCCTACAAAGGGACATAGAGGACGGGTTAAAACACCCAGGAAGGAAAGTGCACGCGATCTTCCTAGACTACTCCAAGGCTTTCGACAACATAAATAGATGAATCCTATTGTAAAAAGTAGATCACTTCGTGGGAAATCACAGCTACGAAGCGAGACTCATTTGAAAACTTCTGGGTAGTAACCACATAGAAACATCGAGCAACATCGCTAAATAAGCACACAACAGACAAGCGGCATCTTACAGGAAGATCCGCTCAGCCCGCTACTGTTTAATCTAGCTTCAGCAGACGTCGTAGGACAGTGAACGAGAAAAAATTTATTTACGCCAACTACATGACACTATTATCCACCAGACAAGAAGAACTACAATTAGCTTTCGGCAGAGTTGCAGATTGGGCAGAATGAAAAGATATGCGCCTCAACGAGGAAAAGACGGCAACCCTATGACACAAAGGAAAATCACTCAAGAAAGTGCCACAATTAAAGTACCTAGTAATGACATTTCAGACAACAGGGTTGCAAATAGTGGCCCTTTAGGGCATGAGCCACATAACGCACCTCCGGCAGATGACGCTGAAGACAGTGCTAAAACTATTTCAGACAAAAATAGTACCGGTAACGACATATGAGCTAGAGACATATGGACACTTCTGAAATACAAGCATCTGGCAGAGCTACAGAGGATCAAGGCATCTATTTCAAACGAGCTATGTGCCTCTCAATGGTCATACCCTCCCGGCTCATCTAAGTACTGAGGGAGAAATGCCGTTCATTTAGGACCTGCCGTCAAGCCCCAGCTACGAAAAACTGATGCTACACATGGAAAACAAGGGAAACGAGATATGAAGCGAATTCTACAGTACTGACGAGATGGTGTACAAAGACTGGACACAAGGCCTGTACGAACTTCGACACATCGTGACCAGGTTCACGAATACATGGCTTCCATTTTGAAGTGTGCAAGAACAGAAATTACCACCAACCGGCCCGAGAATGCGAGTGCTTGGGTGCGGTAAAGAGTGCAAAATATATCATGCAATGTGGTGTGAACGAAGACAGATATCATTCACACAACTGAGTAGTAAACACTAAACCTTTGCACAAATAGCTGCCTTACACCTTGAAGAATGTATTTGATTTACTGTCCCACGTATGCGAGCCAATTTGAAGTAGGTGCTTTGTTGTTGTAGCTTATTTATTACTAGCCTCACGCTTGGGAAGCCAATTTGAAGTAGTATTGTTCTTTACGTTGTTTATTTATTTATTTCCACATATGAACGTCAATTTGAAGAGGATTGTTTGTTACGTAATATGCTGCTACGTATGAAAAGCCGATTTGAAGTTGCATTTTTGTTGTTACGCTCCAAGTTTTAAAAAAAATATATTAACTTTTGTTATTAAACTGCTTCTATAGATATTATTTATGTTTAATGTTTTCCTCGGCTGCGTCAGTAATGTTTTAGAGTCACGTTTCTCTTAATCAGGGCGTGGTGCAACAAGAATGTAGGCTTACACAGATTTTAAGTTTTATTTCACTTCTTTTTATTAATCCTAGCACTACACTGATATCAAGAGCTGTGCGATTCTTTAATTTTATACTTGCACTTTGTTATCGCGTATACTTATTTTTGGTTTCACACGAATACGTAATATTTCTCTAGAAAACACATCTTCCATCCGATTGCTATCAAGGTCTGCAGGCAACTGAACATATTTCAACCGTCCAAACCCGTAAACTTCTGTATTTCAAGTCTGTGATTGGCTAATCCTAGTCCAATAGAATACCTGCATTTTACTAAAGCTTTTTCTGGCTGTTGATTGGCTATTTTTAAACTGTCACAAAATTTACATAATTGCTGCCCTAATCATGACTAGTAGCATTCAAACTCTCAAACTCATTAATGCCTCAAGGTTACCTCATTATTACCTCATTGTTGGCAACTTTAAACTTATTATTCTCACAGCTCTTACATTATTAAACTACGTAATGCATTCACATAACATTATTAAACCTGTCTACAATAATATAAGCATATGCAATGACTGTTACACACATTTTTAAAACTATTACATACATATTGCTTTAAGACGGGCTGTTATTGAAATTACATATTATATAATTTAATTGAAATTCTTCAAGTGTTAAAATACTGCCTCAATCTTTCGTTTTAGATACAAATGGAATAGCGACATTCAAATGTTTTAAGCTCCTTGTACACGATCAAATTTTTACCAAATTCAATACTTTACACGACTTTCAAGAGTTGTCACAACTTCACAACTTCTCTTGTCAAATTCCTTCCAATGCTTTTAAAGTCAGAAAGTCTTGAAGCAAATAGGGACATTATCTAAACGGTCAAAGATTTGACATTGATTTGATGGCTTTGGCCAATGAAATGCGAGTATTTACAGTGCGTCACGAAATCTTCAACACGCTGAAAGCAAAAAATAAACAAAAATGGCTACCCGAATGTCGTATGCGAACTGATTCGGTTATACATAAGCTGGCCATAACTGTACGTTGATGCCTTCGTGGATTACCACAAGATGAAGCAGATGAAGAAATGATTGCCAGGCAGATTTCCGAACTAAGTATATATTAATGTAGTGTTATATAGTGTGGCTAACCTATCAGTTGGTGTTATTTCCATTGTACTCCACACTCGTAATATGATTTCATTGGATATAATACGTGAAAGTGTTACATAATATTCGTAAAGAACAATACTTTATTGCAGATTGCTATACCGTGACGCAAATAGTAAATTGCTTTGCGCGTGGTAAGTTATCAATGTGTTCTGAAGGGTTTCAGTTTGACAAAAAGACAACTTGTAAATATACACTTATGACATTGTCAAGTCTTGCCAGATTTGTCACGTCTTGTCCAATCATGTTACACATTGAAAAATATTTGACAACTTTTCTTGTAAACTCTTGAATTGAAAAAAAAGGTTTGTTGGTTGTACAAGGGTCTTTAGAACTGGACACTATACGCGGCCTTAAAATGCATACTGCTTCCATGCAACCACAAGAAACAACTGAATATCGAAAGGTCTTAAAAAGTATAACAGAATATTGAACAATTCGAACCATTAATAACGGATATCTCGGAAATGGCTTATGGCATATTGATGCAGTAATTTGTATCACAAATTACTTAAATGTAAATAATGATTGTAATATGAATATGCATTATTATGTGTGACATTAATTTGAGATATTTGTTTATTGTAATTATTGTTGAGAAGTAAGTTTTTAATGCGTTACTGAAACTGACAATAATAGCGTGCAATAATGCAGCGAGGGGGTGAGCTGTTTATCATTATTGAAAACGACGAAGTTACGTAATATTGGCGCGTTTTTCCTTGAGAATCTTCTGGAACGTTTCCCTAGAGCATATGTATTCATAATTTTCATTGGATATAAAAATAGACGCTAATGTTGGCGCGTTTTATTAGCCAATTGCAGTTCAGTTATAATCTTTAGGCATATCTGGGTGTAGAAGTATAAATAGGGTAGGTTAGAGGTAGACCCCGTCAGTTCATCAAAAGTCTTTGTACACTACACGTCGCATTCCCGTCAGTTCATCGAAAATATTTGTAAAGTACACGTCGCCTTCATTCAGTCAGTTCGTCGAAAGTATTTGTACGGCACACTTCGGATATCAATTTGCAGGTTACGCGTAACAGAGTTATGAAAAATCTCAAGTGTGATAAAGTTAATTATACAAAAGGTTGAAGTACGCGAATTAAGAATTATCAGTAATGAAGTTATTATAACAGTTTCAGTTTGGCGAGTGTCATGATCAATGTGTAAATGTGATAGTTAACGTGTTCGACAATAAAAGTGTAAAACAAATTTCTTCATCAGTGTTATCTTTGGATAAAAGATTCCTTTCCGTTTACACAACCTGTATAAAGAGAAGTGCTCGACCCAAAAAAAAGATAATAGCTAGCCGGAGGACAAAGAACCAAAATTAAATAAAATTAACAGTAGCATCTTTTTTAAACAAAAAAACTAATACTGCCGCAAATTGCTAACACCAGATGGAGCTAACAAACATAACAAATGAATCACGTCACAAGATGGCTTCAACGCGTGAAGTAAACACAAATACACAAACATTATAAGTAATACACCCACAAATTGGCGCCCAGAACGTGGGGCAGAGTGACCAGGAAAGGAGTGAAATAACCAGGAAGGGGCGAAGGAACCAGGACGTGAAGCGAATGGAGTAGTAAACTGAACTACAAGACGCAGATTCCAGAAACAACTAGAGGAACGACAGACGATGCGGATGAGTGGACACAAAAACATCGAGACAACGCAGATTCATCATAATACAACGCAGAGGTGACATATACATCTAGGAGGGAGGGGCAGAAAGCTGGACATCAAAGCAACATCAGCAGATACCATCAGAAAGGTTAGAAACGTGTGATTTTTATTCTAAAAAAGGTGTAAAAATTTAAATGTACCTTAGGAGCGGTAGGATAAAGAAAACAATGGCTACTAATAATACAGAAGAAATAATTATGGAGGGGAATAGTGTAACAGTTAGCTGTAATTCAATACAGGTTACAGAAAATAGCTCAAACAATGTAGGATTTGAGGGTGGAAATGTTAGTGCAGAAAGTCAGAATAGAATAGCAGGAAATGTTAATCTTGATGCTAGTATGATGATGGAAATGCTGAGAAATATGAGTAGGGAATTGAGAGAAGATATGAAAAAGACTAATGAGAATATGCAAAAGAATAATGAGAAATTAGAAAAATTAACTCAGAGTAATGAGAAATTAAGCGAAGATATGCAAAAGAGTCATAGGGAATTAAGGGAAGATATTGGTAAAAGCTTGGAACAAAACAGGGATGAAATTGAAAAGAAATTTATGGAGCTAGATAGCAGTATGACCAGAATGAGAAATGAAAATCCGGAAATGATAGCAAATGAGATAGGGAAAGTTTCAAAGAAAATGTCAGACATCAGCAGGGAAATATGTAACCAAAAAAGTGAGGTTAATACTAAAATTGAACATGTTAATGTAGAATGTACAGAGTTAGGAAGTCAAGTGAGTAGTATTTCAAGTGAGATAAGAGAGATAAAAGAGGTTATGAATGTAGATGTGAATCAGGCGCAAGTTAATTTCAGAAATACAGAACGAGTCAGTAATGCAAAGAAATAAATTGTACGAAGAAGTTAAAGTTTTGCCTGTAAATAATCAAAAGCTAACTTCTGAAATTAACAAGTACCAAGATGTTCAAAATGAAAACTCCAATCCAGTACAGATTATTACAGACTTGTCAGAGTATTCTCAAAGTAAAGAGATAGTAGAAGAATTGAAAATGACAGTTGTTAAAAGATGTGTTGTTCAGGAAACTTTAGATTGTTTTCAAATGTTATCATGGGACGAAATTTCATATGAATACAAGAGGTTATTCATGAACAAATTTTTGAAGGTTAGGATACGGCTACGATAATGTTTAGCCACACACAATTTGATCCAGGAGGGTGAATAGCAATGAGATGTAAAGTAAATGCTGGATAGTGAAAGATGAAATGCACAGCAACGTATTGGATTGTAAGAGGGTTAACTATTTATATATGTCATGTGAAAAGAGAAATAAATTCTGGACAAAAATTAAATGTTTAAAAAAAAAGAAAGGGAAATTTAACATTTTTTTAGTAACTGTAACAGTATTTGAAATTAAGAATGTAAAGATTAAAACTTAATATGATATTAAAGTAAAAGTACGTAGATATAATTCCAAGAGTATTGTGAATATACAGTACAAAACAACAAAAATGGGGTAAAAGTCATTAAAACAAATATTTATGTAGCAAACAGAACATGTGAAACATGTGCCTAGATTTAAGATATGTAAATATATTTGTGTAGAGGGTGAACATTTTGGTAAATATGTATAGTAATTACAAAAATTCTTAAATGCACAAATTTTTGTCAACAACTTAAGAAAGTAAACCATTTTGTAACAGTAACTAAATAATTCAGGGTACAGTATTTGCTATAAAAAAATCGTAAATGTCAGATTAATATCTAAACACATTAAACCAGAGCCAGTAAATAGTGGCAAGATAAAGACAAAACATATGTCGTATGTTAAATACGTGTGAAGTGTTAAGTGAAGTGATAGCGTGTGTTCCAAGATTTAGGAGACTAAAAACCCAATTATAAAATTTCCAAACAAGTTGTAAATATTTATAATTATGTTTCTAGTGGGGCATATGATGCAGTAATTTGTATCACAAATTACTTAAATGTAAATAATGATTGTAATATGAATATGCATTATTATGTGTGACATTAATTTGAGATATTTGTTTATTGTAATTATTGTTGAGAAGTAAGTTTTTAATGCCTTACTGAAACTGACAATAATAGCGTGCAATAATGCAGCAAGGGGGTGAGCTGTTTATCATTATTGGAAACGACGAAGTTACGTAATATTGGCGCGTTTTTCCTTGAGAATCTTCTGGATCGTTTCCCTAGAGCATATGTATTCATAATTTTCATTGGATATAAAAATAGACGCTAATGTTGGCGCGTTTTATTAGCCAATTGCAGTTCAGTTATAATCTTTAGGCATATCTGGGTGTAGGAGTATATATAGGGTAGGTTAGAGGTAGACCCCGTCAGTTCATCAAAAGTCTTTGTACACTACACGTCGCATTCCCGTCAGTTCATCGAAAATATTTGTAAAGTACACGTCGCCTTCATTCAGTCAGTTCGTCGAAAGTATTTGTACGGCACACTTCGGATATCAATTTGCAGGTTACGCGTAACAGAGTTATGAAAAATCTCAAGTGTGATAAAGTTAATTATACAAAAAGTTTAAGTACGCGAATTAAGAATTATCAGTAATGAAGTTATTATAACAGTTTCAGTTTGGCGAGTGTCAAGATCAATGTGTAAATGTGATAGTTAACGTGTTCGACAATAAAAGTGTAAAACAAATTTCTTCATCAGTGTTATCTTTGGATAAAAGATTCCTTTCCGTTTACACAACCTGTATAAAGAGAAGTGCTCGACCCAAAAAAAAGATAATAGCTAGCCGGAGGACAAAGAACCAAAATTAAATAAAATTAACAGTAGCATTTTTTTAAAACAAAAAACTAATACTGCCGCAAATTGCTAACACCAGATGGAGCTAACAAACCTAACAAATGAATCACGTCACAAGATGGCTTCAACGCGTGAAGTAAACACAAATACACAAACATTATAAGTAATACACCCACAATATACAATGTCATTTAAAATAAATTGTATGTTTTAAAGAGATCTATATTTGTTGTGCAGTATGTTTTCGTCTATCGCTTAACGTTTACAAGTTATACAAGAATATGCAAAATTCCTTCCGAATGAAGAGGACTTCACAGGTTATTCCCATAAAATTCAATATAAGTTTTATCTGTCATGTAAATAGCTTTCATATCTGGTACTTTAATGACAATCGTTACACATCTTTTTAGAAAATAAAAAGTTTCAAAAATGTTCCATGTAAGGGTAGTTTAGGGTGGGGTTTTCTTGAAAATCTTCTTGTTGTGCATCTTTGGAAGATATGAACTGTGATACCAAGTTTGATATTTAACCGATTTTCGTTTTTGAGTTACGCTGTTCATAGACATACACACAGATAGACACACACCGACCTTTTATAAAAATCCTTTTTTTTATTCAAAGGTCCACAAAACATGTATTTCCAGTGAAATCTCGGTATCGAATTAATGGGTGGATTATAAAGCTTCTTCTACTTACTATAGGTAAGCGGTATAGAAGGTAATATGCATCATAATATGGGAAAGAAAATTAACAAAAATCCAATAAACTACCTATTTGTTTTGTGGGAAATTTTTTACTAATACGAGTAAGAGCCCTTGTACCTTGCCATCACCAACGCCATTACCGGTCAGGCCATAGCTAGTTGCAATGAAACCACAAGTTTCTCTGGTTTCGGGATTTAACACGAGATTAGGCTAGAGTGTGCGTGAACTGTCTTCAAACTGGTTACGAGGACTTTTTTTAAACTCAGCAATCCTGAAAATATGGATTCGAAATTATTCCAAGCGGATGGGGGCTGAACTTGAAATTCCTTATGTTGATAATTTCTACATGACACTTTATCATGCCCACAATATTGTTCTTCAGATTGTAAGGCATATGTTGAAATTGCTCCATGCGTTTCAAAGTTTATCTGGAAGATACTGTGGCTTAGTCCAGGTTTTAACTGCCACATCATTAATTTCTCACTGTCTCTATGTTAGTGCGATCTAGTTCCACTTTTCAATCACTTACTGACGTAGCGGCGTAATGAAATACGCACAACGTAGCCTTTTCTTCCAAACGGCTCACCCACTTCTCCAATATCTCGCGGAAGCAGCACTCATTGCACGGCACAAGTAGTCGCAAATTCGCTTGGAGAACAGCACTTTTCGTCGCAACAGAAATGCACTTGCTAACTCGCTCACCAACTGACTTATATGACCGTTGGAAATTTCCACAGAGTTCTAGAACGTTTTAGAAGGGGAAGCATTCAGAAGATAGTGGTTATGTAATGATAATGCTTCCGCTGTTTACGTTCGGCGGGAGCGCTACTTATCTTTGTTTATCTCAGACTGCCTGGCGCCGACAATACATACTGTGACGCAGCAGCTATTGCCCAAGGTTATCGGGAGGTCGGCGCCGGGCAGTCGGAGTAAACAGCGATATATATCGCTCGCAAGTTAAACACCGGACGCGTTATCGGTAGATAACTAGAACCTTCTGGGAAGTGTCTTCCCCCTCCCCTCCTACAGAAAGTGTGTCGAAATAGATCTAGAATGCTCTATGGAAGATTCTACCGCCTATATAAGCGAGCGTTCTCACGAGATCAGTCAATCGGTACTAAGTTGCGTCTTTCAGTCACTGAACCAGCGAATAGGCGGGTGAGTTTCCCGTGCGACATCAAGTGCGATTCTCCGAGCGTGTTTGTGGCGTGCAACGGGTGCAGCTGCAGGAGAGATTGAAGAAGTCCTGTGTTCGACTCCACAGCAAGTAAACCATCCGGAAACGGGGGCTACGTCACGAAGAAGGTGATGGAGAATCTGTGACGGAGAATTGAACTAGCGCTCCTTAGTGAAGTGACAGTATGAATGAACGAGGTGAACTCCTAATGGAGTTGAGCCAGATAAAAACAGTACTTGACATCGATAACTTGGTGAAGAGACAGTTGAAAAACTGGAAAAAGTCACAATACATTCATTTTTATTATTTTCTCTACCATGTATATAATAGGTAGATAAGGTATTACATTCTACCCAAAAATTCAATATGGAGATTTCACGGGAATGCATGTTTTGAGGCTCCCCTAGATCCAAGAGAAGCATATTTAGAAGATGGTCCATATGTGTGTGTGTCTGTGCCTGTGAACAACATAACTCAAAAACTAAAAGTCAGATAAACCCAAGCCTAGTATTTAGGTTTATTAGCTTTATGTGACACCAAGACACCCCAAACTACCATTTACATGGAGATATCCGTTATTAATGGTTTAATTTTTTTTACTTCCATTTATACACCGCCTTTAACTGCAAGTGTGTTATCGGCGGCCTTTTCATTGGAACATATTGCCTATAGGCAATGGTGTTAACTCGTATTCTCTTGTGGTTGGTTTTCGGTAATTTGCGTTTTATTCATAGATTACACAATACATTTACACTTCCAGACTCTGGGGGGAATAGGGAATAATCTTGGTTAGAGAGAAATTCCAACCCTCCAAACGGGAATCGAACCCGGACTCCTCGCACAGCAGTGGGTCCGCTACGAGGCCAGTGGTTCGAATCGTTCATTGCTTGGTCATTCTTTAAGGTCCTTTCAACATTCAGCTGTTTCTCGCGATTGCATAGAAACAGTATGGAATTTTATAGCGTCCGGTTCTTAAAAATTTGACTATCGCTGTTCCCTCTATACCCATAACGAAATCTGTAATGTAGCTATTCCAGGATCGTTTATTTGAAATAAAATGAAATAGAAAGAAAAAAATCTGATGTGTTGCACTCGCATGACATTCTCTACTCTTGTACAAACGCTTATTCTGCATCTACTTCATGTTAATCGAGATACACATTTGCAGAAAGTATCTTACTAATTTTCTTGTACAGAGTGAGCCAAAAGAGACAGCCTGCACGGTGTTTTTCCTGTCCGCGTCCTCGGCGCTCGTTGCTGTCTGCTGCTATCATAGAAAGCGCGGATGAAACCATACAGCATTTTTAAAACTACTTTTAAAGGCTTTACTTACTAACTTTACGAAAGGAGATGCTGAAACTGGCCACCGTCGCTGTCCATACATTTTTGGCACCTCTTTAGGAAACTATCCATCACTCGCCGTAGTTCACGTTGAGAAATTTCCTGGCGGATATTTTGTTTTAATTCTTCCAGAGTGTGTGGGTTTGTCTTGTACACTTTGTTTTAAGTTACCCCGGAGGGGTATTTTATGAACAATATTACCGGCTGCGCGGTGTTTTTCCACTGGACGTGTAGAAACATGATAAAAACATGATAACGCACTGGTGCTATAAACAAAGTCACGCTGTTGTGGTTTTGATGTGCAGTGTGAAATGCAGTGTGTTGAGTTGACGGCGATGTGAAGTAGTTCTTATTACGAGTTATTTATTATTTTGCCCTGTACTTAGTCACAAAGTATATTATGGCTCAGTATATGTTTTCTACTGCACAGCATGTATGTATTTATGATTCGTATGTGTTAACTCGGTCAGCCTGCCAAGTGAAAGTACATTTGCAGAAAGATTTCCAGGTGTAAAAGTTCCAGGCCGTATAGCAATCCATGAACTTCACAGTAAATTTCAGGCCACAGAAGGTGTTCAGCCTAAGAAATCTAAATGACGACGTACGGTTCTTACCGAAGAAACATTAGACGGCAGCGTTCATCGTTTGGAAAATTCCCCCAAAAAACTCCATGATGGATAGTTTCCTAAAGAGGTGCCAAAAATATATGGACCTCGATGGTGGCCAGTTTCAGTATTTCCTTTCTTAAAGTTGGTAAGTAAAGCCTTTAAAAGTAGTTTTAAAATTGTTGTATGCTTTCATCCGCACTTTCCTATGATAGTAGCAGACAGCAACGAGCGCCGAGGACGCGGACAGGAAAAACACCGCGCAGGTGGTTCGGAGTATTTTGGCTCACTCTGTAGATGCAAGGGAATGTGGTAGGCTTTAAGTGACAGTCAAATATTTTAAGAGATGGTTGCCATGTGGAGCATTCCATTCTCTTTGCAGAATTCCCATTTCAGAAAAAGTTTAAGTATAGGAAAATTCAAACAAATAACAGGAATATCTCGGAAATGGTTCACTCGACAAAAAGAATGTATATGATATAAATTGTGTGTTTTAATGAGATCTATAGTTTTTGCGTAGTACAATTTTGTGTATCTCTTACAGCTTACCAGTTATGCAAAATGCATTCAGAATGAAGAGGACTTTTGGTGACATTCTAAAAAATCAAGATATGCATTTCATTTGCCATGAAAATATCTAAAACATATGCTATTTTAATAAAAACCGTTAGAGGCAGTTTTGAGAACATCAAAATTTTCGAAAAATGTTCCACATAAAGGATAGTCTGGGATGGGGGATTTTCTCGAACATCCTCGTGTCGCATCCTTGGGTGCTATCTAAATACCAAGTATGGTGTTTATTCGACTTTTCGTTTTTGAGTTGTGATGTTCACAGACAGACACATACGGATAGACTTCCAAAATGCTTTATTTGGATTCAGGGCACCTCAAAACATGTATTGCTCGTGAAATTTTGGCATCTAATTTTCGATGAAATGCAATACTTCCCCTACTTAATATACGTAGTAGAGAAAGTAATAGGCCTTAGTAGGAATAGTTTGTATATCCACCAATACGTGATAGAGGGTAGAGAAAGCCATGTGAATGTAACATATGGGATTTTATTGTTTATTTTAGAGACTTCATTAAATACTGGTGATTACCGATTAGGTAAAGGGGAACATGTAATTTAATACCACATTCAAGAGTTGCCGGCCCTCGTAGCCGTGGTCGCTGAAGTGTATAGCTCCGGCGCTCCGCCAAGCTGAGGGTTGCGGGTTCGAGTCCCGCCATGGACATGAGTATTTGTGTTTTGTGTAATGCGGTAATAAGCGGTAACGAAAAAGCAGTACAAACACAGTATCTAAACTGGGTAAAACAAGGGAACATTAAAAAAAAATCTGATGTGTTACACTCACATGACTTTCTCTACTCTTGTACAAACTATTTTTACAAACGCTTATTCTCCATATGCTTCATGTTAATGGAGATATCGAGATGTCAATCTTATTGATAATTTTCTTGTAGATGCAAGGGGAATATGGTAGGTTTTAAGCGATAGTCAAATATTTTAACGCTAGTTGCTATGTGGCGCATTCCATTCTCTTTGCATGTCCAGGACATAAAAAAAATGAATAACGAATTTGAGAAAAAGTAAAAGTATTGGAAAATTTAAGGGAATAACAAGCAATATCTCGCAAACGGTTCACTCAACAAACAAAAGAAATGTATATGACATAAATTGTGTATTTTAACGCGATCTACATTTTTCGTGTAGTAAAATTTTGTCTATCTCTTATGGTTTACCAGTTATGAAAAAGTCGTTCATAATGAAGAATACTTTTGGAGATATTCCCAGAAAATTCGAGATATACATTTTATTTGTCATGACAATATCTTAAACATATGATATTTTCATCAAAATCGTTAGAGCCGTTTTTGAGAAAATTAAAATTTTCGAAAAATGTTCCATGTAAAGGGTAGTCTGGGGTGGGGGGATTTTCTTGAAAACCTTCGTGTCGCATCTCTGGAAGATACTGAACCTAAATACCAAGTTTAGTGTTTATCCGACGCTTCGTTTTTGAGTTATGCTGTTCACAGACACACAGACACACAGACACACGGACATGTTTCCAAAAATGCTTTTTTTGGATTCAGTGAGTTTCAAAACATGTATTTGCGGTGAAATCTCGGTATCGAAATTTTGGGTGGAATACAATACTTCCCCTACTTACTATACGTAGTAGAGAAAGTAAAAAGAGTAAAATAACGCTTGCATTAAACATGTAAAATATGAATGCAATTTATATGCATCATTAAACAGCGTTTAACTTGTCGGTGAAAGTGTAACTTACAAATCATATAATTTCCAGATATTTTTAAATATATAAAAAAAGAACATTCATGTTGCATATAAATCCAGCCTTTAATTATTACCGTCCTCCGTGGACTAGTGGTAACGTGCTAGCCTCTGGTTCCCAAGATTGCGGGTTCAAACCCGGCGGAGGGCGATGGATTTTTTTTCGTGCGTAAAAATCCTTATCACGGCTTCCTTCAGAAGGGAAGTAAAGCCGGTGGTCCTGTGTCGTAGATTTACGGCACGTAAATGAACCTCAAGCCTGATAAAGAGGCATCTGAGCAAAATTACCGTTGTTTCACGCCCAATATAGATTGGGACGCTAAGAACAATAGTAGTTAAAGAGCGTCCATAAATAAAACTCAATTTTCATTTTATTCTAATTATTACATAACTGCAATAGATACGGGGCTGAAAGAATTAAACGCTATTGATCTGCATTAGACATGTCGCATATTTGCAAAATACCAATCATCTCAGCTAATGCATAAAACCGATTTTAGAAAAAAGGAGCATTTTGAAAGCAAAGTTTTTGTGGTGTTTCTTTACAGAAGAGACCTTGGATAGATGCGACGAGCAGCGCCAATTAGAGACGGAAGAGTGCTAGCTGCTGTTCAACAAAAAAAACGAGTGTGTTAACGAAACGTCATGAAGCACAAAGGGTCGCGCGAGCAATAAAACTTTACTTTGATTTACGAGTACCGTAAACATGTTTTGCCCTGTCTATGACTCCATCTCTATTAACTCCACCATTACGCCCACCTCGTTCACTCACTCTGAAGAAGGCACGCAGTTATATTATCGACTTGTTTACCGGAAACATCCCTTCACATTTCTGCTTTGTTAGAAAAGAGATGTCGCAACATGATTACGTTAAGGTTTTCTTGAGAGTCTTTACAATACCTTTTCTCTTTTCTTTTTTTACTTCTTCCACATTGCACCAATCTCTACTTCAATTTCAATTTCCTGCTGCATTTCTTTCCCTACTCTTTTTTCGATTTTTCGCTTCCCTACCCTGCGAATATGATAGGGTTTTATGTCACTGCCCTAAAAGGGAAGAACTTGAACTTTTAAACGTCTCTGTTATATTTAGCTCACAAAGTATTTAATTTATTTGAATGATTTCTTAGCCATTGAATATAGACTTTCTTTTCCTTGCGGTTTAAATATTATAAGCAGAGGAAGTATTGCATTCCATCCAAAAATTCGCTTTCGAGATGTCACAGGAAATAAAGCATTTAAGATACTTTGAACCAACAAAAACTGTGTGTGTGTATGTGAGAGAGAGAGAGAGAGAGGGAGAGAGAGAGAGTGCAGCAGCATAAGGACTGGTTAACAATTACCCGAGTACGGTAACCGAAACGGAAACAAGAAGGGGAAGTACCAATGATATTTTTACTTTCTCTACTACGTATAGTAAGTAGGGGAAGTATTGTATTCCACCCAAACATTCGATACCGAGATTTCACCGGAAATATATGTTTTGAGACCCCCTGAATCCAAAAAAGGAATTTTTGGAAACATGTCCGTGTGTGTGTCTGTGAACGGCATAACTCAGAAACAAACAGTCGAATAAACACCAAACTTGGTATTTAGGTTCAGTATCTTCCAGAGATGCGACACGAAAGCTTTCAAGAAAATTCCCCCACCCCAGATTACCCTTTACATGGAACATTTTTCGAAAATTTGATTAAAATATCATATGTTTAAGATATTTTCATGACAAATGAAATGTATACTTCGAATTTTCTGGGAATGTCTCCAAAAGTATTCTTCATTGTCAACACTTTTGCATAACTGGTAAACCATAAGAGATAGAGGTTATACTACACAAAAAATGTAGATCGCGTTAAAATACACAATTTATGTCATATACATTTTTTTGTTGTTGAGTGAACCATTTTCGAGATATTGCTTGTTATTCCTTAAACTTTCCAATACTTTTTCTCAAATGGGAATTCGTTATTCATTTTTTTATGTCCTGGACATGCAAAGAGAATGGAATGCTCCACATAGCAACCAGCGCTTAAAATATTTGACTATCGCTTAAATACTACCAATTCCCCTTGCATCTATAAGAAAATTAGCAATAAGATTAACATCTCGATATCTCGATTAACATTAAGCATATGTAGAATAAGCTTTTGTAAAAATATTTTGTACAAGAGTAGAGAAAGTCATGTGAGTGTAGCACATCAGATTTTTTCACCTGCTTCCAATTCAGGCAACAGAATGCGTGTTAGCCAACGTCAAAATTCGTTAGAGTAAACATTATCTAAATGTAGATCCGTTACATTTACGATTTCTCTAGTTGTGCCATGCTTTGATACCTTATTTAATGGCATACATTTAAGTTGTTTGTTGTTCTTTGTTAATTTCAACCGGATTTTGTAGTTTCTGCTATTCTTTTTTAGGCAATAGCCAGCTTTGAGTTGCATATAAACAGACTACGCATAACCCTTTCACTAGAGGAACCAACGCTCAATGGATCTGCAAGTGTCAGAATGTGAGATTAGGACGCACATATGCTATAATTTCTTCCAGTTTCATATTTCCAGCTTGCGACCAGAGAGAGGTGTATGTATAAGTTATTCAACGTATGGGGACACCTCGCGCACTGCGACCTACAAAGGTCAATTTTGGCTACCAGCCACACCCAGGAGGGAGGGATGAGGTGAAGGAACCACACAGGAGGCTACAGGCCATAACATATAGACCACAGAGACACGCGTAATTCCTTAATATTTTCAAGCTCGCAGACTCGTCCAACTGCTGGAATCGCCGACAGAGGGCGGCGAACCACCCACGAATCAGTCATCTGGTGTCCATGAGGAATACTTTCCATTGAGCATGCATCCACACCATCTGTTCGGCACCGCCATACACCACGAAACTTAGAAGAGCACCTGGAATATGAGAAGGAAACTGAATGAAGGAAAATGACGGAAAGGAAATCGTGGTGGAGAAGAAACCATCCCAGCATTCGCCTGTCGACCCCATGGAAACCAGGAAAAACCCATGGATTAGACTGGGAAGTCGCCGTGGTCAAACTCGGGACCTCCCGAATGCGAGTAGCACACGTTACCGCGGCGCCACCTCGCTCGGTGATTCACTATATTCACTCTTAGGTTGATCCGCGCCAAAGCAAACCCACGTAACTAGTGTACCGTTGAACAACACGGTAGCCATGCGTGCCGAAAGTAGTTCCATGTTAATAATCTAAATTTTAAAATGAGTTTATCCTTAAATGGTATAATATTATATAAAAATACCTAGCAGTTTAATTAATGCTGATTTATACCGTTGAACAGAGCTACAAGTCCCAACATACAATACAAATGAGTCGCCTAACGTCCGGATATGCGCAGAATATTGTTTACAGTCAGAAACTAGCAGTTTCTGTGCAGTATCATGGCGGACGGTGAATTTGCTCTTGCCCCTTCGTCGACTTATGTAAAGCATAAGCCGGGTAAACCGTTGACTAGTGGTGAAAAAACAATAGTATTGAATGATTATTATAAGTTATGTGAGAAATATTAACACTTCCGTGAAAGAAGTGATGAAATTAGCTTCTGACTTCACCGGGGTTTCGAGTACAGGTATAAATAGCTTGTAAAGAAAAATATGAAACGGGAAAAATAGCTACACCCGGAAAAAAAAGAAAGCGTGTGAAATAAACAAGCAAGAATGTGACGATTTTGTGAAGAATGCAAATTCGCGGAAGAGCGCATAATTTCTTTTTTTAAAAATGAGCCGTCAACATTTGGTAAAGTGCCGCTTCCAGAGAGCGAATAAATGTAAGTTATCGTATACTTGTTACTTTCTTTTTCGCTCACTTCTTTTAGAATGAACCATTATTACATTTACAAACGTTTATTATGGTGTAATTGTTCAATTGCACTAGCGGTTGTTTCATGTCACGGCCGCCTTTAATAATCTCTACAGTGAGGAGTCTAATATGCAGAGTATGGATCTAATATGCCGTGCTCGGGATCGAGAACAAGAAAGTTAAAACTTGCCCAAATCTTCTTTCTCGTCCCCGGGGCCAAGGAAAGCTTCCCGTCAATAATTGTGAACACTCCCATTAAAACACATCCATTTTAACTTTGCCGTTCTCGTTCTGGACCGTCCTGGGTTGTTGTGAACCAGCTTTAGCTCAAAAACGGAAAATCGGATAAATACTAAACTTGGTATTTAAGCTCAGCAGCTATAAAGATGCGACACAAAAATTACCTTTTATATAAGAGTTTTCATTTGTTTTTATTTTATAACATGGCTCTAACCGCTTTTATTAAAAGACAACAAACGAGGATTATTTTTAAAGTAACTATAGAATTATTGTATGGGGAAATGTTTGCAAAAAGGAAGCACGCCGTGTATTTACGCTACAAAAGAGAGCAATAAGCATACTAACTAAACTAAATAAACGAGAACTCCTGTAAAACAGTTTTATTAGTTTAAACATTTTAACATTTCCAGCTATGTATATCTCTGGCTGTATACAATACCTTTTATCTATAAAGGAAATAAGAACAGTGAAATGCACAACACAAGGAGTAAATATAATTATTTTCAAACGGCAATGAGGGAGATCAATAAACAAAAGACAGTAAAAATAGCAGGGAAATAAATGTGCTGCAATCATTTATCAGAAAATATTAAAAACTTAAAATACGAGACCTGGAAATTTAAGGACATAAACAAGTTTTTGACAGATACTGTCCTGGAGGACAGATCCTGTGGAGAAATACGAGGCTATGGAAATACAAATTAGACTTTATATACCAGGTGGCTCACACAAGCCTTCCTTCGTTGAAGTTAGTTTATCCCGGACAGCGCGGAGCCAAAAGGTTTGCCTAAGCAGAACTGTAAAGGGGTTTCTATACAGAAAAGAGAAGAGACTTGCTAAGTAAACACCAATGCTCGAAAACAAGCACTAACTGCTATAATTGGTCCCACGGTTCAGTCGGTAGTGCATATACCTGCTGTGTGAGGGGTCTCTGATTCGATTCCCGCCTGGGCTCGAGAAAGTTTTCCTTTAATCAAGAACGTTTCACGGTATACACAGGATCTTGTGTTTCAATGTCTGTGTTTGTTTTGTCGGTTATTTAGTGAAAAATTCGTCCATAAGCAAGAATTCAGAATGTCCGATGGGCAAAAACCTGAGCACACGTGCTAAATCATATAATTCATTTCAGTTAATTTACAATCAGTACAACTATATGGCACCAATTGGTGCTAAAAGTTTGACAAGATTAAACAAAACGCTATTGTTATACATTTATGTCCCTTTAAAGCTACGCTGGAATTAAATGATGTTCTCTTAGTGATCATCCATAGATAATAAACACGTTCAAATACATGTTCAAATACCTTGATGAGTACATTTGACGTAAAGCTTGATGTAAGCACCTCTCAGCATGAAAAATGAAAATTTTCAAATTATGGAGGTGCTTTACGTTTATCTGCCCCACGTATGGGAGCCAATTTGAAGAATGAATTGTTCCTCAACTTGCAGCTTGTAGGTTACGTAATTATTTGGTGGAGTTTGCCCCACAGTTGTACACCAATTTGAAGTAGGTTTTTGGTTACGTAAATATTATTAAGGTTACGTAATGAAGATACACTTTGATGTTGTTTGAATTTTAGGACGCCAAACTTTATAGTGAAGATGGTGCTTGTTTTTACGTAATATTATTAAAGTTATTTGCCTCGTCTGCTTTCAGTCGCACTATAGAAACACGAGTTCTTGTAGGGTTGTGATAAGACTCAAATTATAAGACGCCACAGAATTTACTTTTTAATTTGTACTTCTTTTTATTTCACTTTATATATGCACATTTTTATAAACACAATACTTTATAAAATAAAACTGTGAGCAGTTAATACATTTTTGGCGGAGAACACAAATTTTTATCATTTATATTTTACAACATTTTTACCCACCACTTTCACGTCTGCTCTCCACAACTTCATGTCCGAGACTGACTAGATTCAACGGTAAAAACCTTTAGCTTGGGTAATGCCATTCTCTTATTGGCTAATTCTAGAACAATAGAATTTAAGTATTCAAACTAAAAATCTTTCTTTACTTTTGATTGGCTAATTCCAAACTGTAAGCGAAATTACGTTATTACGATCTTTTTCATAACCAGTATTTTTTTAAAATTTCAGATACATTTTTGTCGCCAAAATTACATTATTGCCTAATTATTAACATCCTAAACATAGTATTCTCACAGTGTTTGCACTATTAGAGTATATAAACATTTACATATTACTAATAAATACGTTTACAATGAAAATAAGTATTTATAATGACTTTACATATAATTTATATAATAATTATGTATATTGTTTTCTAGGTGGGCTGTTATTTAATTTAATTAATAAAAATACAATTAATATCATTTAGGCATTAAAATACTGCCTCAAGCATCAGCTGGTCACGTCTTAACATTTCTGCTACTATTGAAGCAGACATGGCCTTTCTTTTAACATTTATATTTTTTCTGCTTCCGTTTCGTAAACCCCGGCTTTGATATATCTCCATAAGAACAAAACTCCAGAGGATGATCTCGCTGGCCACCGAATGCAACCACCATGACCTATCCACCGTCCGGGGTACACACTGTTGAGATTTTCTTTAACTCCTCTAGAATAACGGGATGATGCAACATTGTGCCGAAACCTATGGTTTAGACCTAATTAAAGCGGGACGTCTTTAAGAAGGTTCTCAATATTCAGTCCTTTCTAGAGGAATTGCAAATATGCCTTAGAGCCAAATAAACTGGCCCAATAATGTATCCCTCGAATGCCGTCTACACGTTAACACTCCCTGAACCTGCATAACCAGTAGGATTCTCAGGAGCCAAAATATGGACATTTTGTTCGTTTGCTTTGGAGTCACTGACGAAATAACACACATTTCCCGACGAAACCTGCCTGGTGAAATCCGGATTTTCGCTTATTTTCTTTAAGACCTTCTGCAAACAGGTACGCGATTCTGGAAATCGTTCCTATAAAGCTGTTGTGTAAATGCAATTCACCAGGAAGTTCTTTTCCCTCCTTCAAAATCCATTATGTTGAAGTCCTTGAACACCCAGGTCAGCTGCATCTTTTTCTGCCCTAATTACTTATGAAAAATTAATGATTAAGAAATAATAATACCCGAAACGATCCATCAGTTTTTAATTGTATCTCTGCGCGTCGAATAACGCACACAGAAGGCAGACGTCGCGTCGGAAAACGTTCAGAATACAGCCTTCGAATCTCAGCCGCATTTCGGTGCGTCTTCCCATAGACCATAACCATATCCGTGTATTCATTGTTTGTGAACATGTTACTTTTAGCTGTTTGCCTGAATGATCTGACTTACTGCACAAAAATGTAAGGCTTGTTGAAATAAATTTTTGTCAAATACCTTTCTATGTGAATGCAACACATGATTTTTACTTTCTCTACTACGTAGAGTAAGTAGGGGAAGTATTGTATTCCACCCAAAACTTCAATACCGAGATTTCATAGGAAATATATGTTTTGAGACCCCCTGAATCCAAAAAAAGCATTTTTGGAAACATGTCCGTGTGTGTTTGTGTGTGTGTCTGTCTGTGAACAGCATAACTCAGAAACGAACAGTCGGATAAACACCAAACTTGGTATTTAGGTTCAGTATCTTCCAGAGATGCGACACGAAGTTATCAAGAAAATCCCCCCATCCCAGATTACCCTTTACATGGAACATTTTTCGAAAATTTTAATTTTCTAAAAATTGGCTGTAACGATTTTGATTAAAATATCATATGTTTAAGATATTTGCATGACAAATAAAATGTATATCTTGAATTTTCTGGAATGTCTCCAAAAGTATTCTTCATTGTGAACGACTTTTGCATAACTGGTAAACCATAAGAGATAGACAAAATTTTACTGCACAAAAAATGTGGATCGCGTTAAAATACACAATTTATGTCATGTACATTTTTGTTGTTGAGTGAACCGTTTTCGTGATATTGCTTGTTATTCCCTTAAATTTTCCAATACTTATACTTTTTCTCAAATTCGTTATTCATTTTTTTTATGTCCTGGACATGCAAAGAGAATGGAATGATGGAATTTTCTGCCTGAACCTGTCCGTGAGAACAGGAGGGATTAAAGTAAATATGATACACATTTATATGCACAAATTCTGCAATTCTAAAGAAAGCAACAGAATAGCAAATGCCGATCTCTTAAACATAATATTATATAATGATAAATATCCACATAGCAACCAGCGTTAAAATATTTGACTATCGCTTAAAACCTACCATATTCCCTTTCCATCTATAAGAAAATTAGTAATAACATTAACATCTCAATATCTCGATTAACATGAAGCATATGGAGAATAAGCGTTTGTAAAAATAGTTTGTACAAGAGTAGAGAAACTCATGTGAGTGTATCACATCAGATTTTTCTACAGTAATTTGTGTAGATTCAGATTAAAACCTTAAATCACATAACCGAGATTTGAACCACAGATCTTCCGGTTTCCGTCCGTTGCTCTAACCAATTGAGTTACCATGGCATCATGCCAGCACGACATTAAAACTGGCTCGTATTTTTCTTTTTAAACCACCAGGTGGTCTCAAATTCATTTTGAAATTACTTAGCTCAATGACGAACTACAATGTCGTAAGTACTTTAAGTCCCCCTCTGTAGGAAGGGTAGAATAAGAGTGAGAAATTCAATGTCATAGCCGGGATTCTAACCAAAAATCTTCCGGTTTCCATCCGGTTGGTCTACCAACTGAATTACCATAGTACATGCCGGTATGGTATTAAATTTCCCAACTGACTTGCATTAAATTTTTCAGTCAGATTGTGCGTTTCCAACCTTGTCCTACCACGGCTTGCATGAAAGAAAAAATAAATACCAACTTTGAGTATTATTTATATGCATGTTGCAAATCTAAATAGTTACCCTACGATATGTACAGTATACAGGGTGGACCATTTAAGTTGTGAGTGTACAATATCTCCAAAACTAAGCGTTGTAGAAGGAAAAAAATTGCCATTAATCGTATGTTATTTGGAGGACTTTGTGATGGTCATTTTAGAATCAATTTAATTTGAATCAGATTGTAGATTCCCATTTAAGAAATTAAATTGACCCTAAAATGGCTATCACAACGTCCTCCAAACAAGACACGAGTAATGGCATTTACTTTCCCCCATAATATCAAGCAACGTTTATTAAAGACATTTCTTTCTACAACGCTTAGTTTTGGAGATACTATACAGTCTCAACTTAAACGGTCCACCCTGTATAGGGAATTCTGCTACGCTTCTTTCTTTTCCTTACGGTTATGTCTTCACTGTGTTTCACAAATCAATAAGAGTTTTCATCACAAACAAGAAGTGACAAAGACAGTGAGAGACAATCAGGGTCGGCCCCTACATCTCGTCACATCTGGAAATAGAAAGGCAAACTACATAGGAGACTCGTTTACTGTAGGGGTTCCTTTACGTCATCATCCCGAAAATGTCACTTTGCCACATCTGTGCTCGGTTGCACATGTAGTTCTGAGAAAGGTTTCTTCCTTGTGGTACCCCTTCTGCTCTAAAACGTTTACAACTTTTTCCGCAAGAGATGGCTTGTTTCCTACTTATTGGTTTTATTTTGAACTCTCACTGCACCTGGTGTCTACGAAAGCTTCCTCCATATCTGTGCCTTATATTAATGATTAGAGGTAGCATAAGAAAGCTTAACCACAGGTCCAGTTAAACAATTTCAAAATAACAATCTTCCAACTTTCGGGTATTTTTACAACAGACTGCGTTATAATCACACCTCGGATTTTAAGTAAGTGCCTGTTTTTGTGTGTTCGAATAAATTAAAACTAGTTAAATATATTCAGGATTTATATATAATATACATGTATGGAGAGGATTTTGACACTTCAATTTTTTCGTCGTAATTATCGACGGAAATATATAAATAATTAAATAACGCTAGGATAGAAAAATAATTTCAATAAATAATTTCGGTATATTAAATCAGTGTATTTGAGTTGAAATGTTTGTCCGGAAAGATGGAGGTAATTAGAAGCTAGGTTAGCCAGAATCATTAGTGAGCCGAGAAGGAGCGAAAACATTAGCATAAGGATTTCTGTAAACGCAGTTTAGAGTTAAGTTCAGTACGTTATACAGAAACATAGGGCAATTCTGGAAAAGAGAAATGTATTTACATTCTGAGAATTTAGCCAGCCTCAGTTATTAACAAAGTCAGAGACGTAAGAACACGTAAGATTTGAAGATTAGTTGCGCGTGAAAAACCACTTTGGTGGGGGAATAATATGTAGGCAGACTAAATGTTCGTATATCTAAATCCGAGGGTCACTCTCTTCTCTGATACCGGGACTGATAGTGCACACAGTTTTGCACACATTAACTACTCTTCTCTGGTACCACCAACGGTACTTGCTCGTGTGATATTTTAAGCGCCCAGTGACGCGCTTGTGTCTGTAGAGGCTAGCAAAGGATCATGCGGATCAACATTTTAGCATTACGTGTCTAGTTTTATTGCGGAAACAGTTATTTCAAACCGTAACTTTGACGCTGCAGAAGTTGGCAGGTATAATAATTAAACTGTCATAGTTTCGAGTGCTACAATTCAGAGTCAATATATTTCTTAATTTCAAATGGTCGGCAACTGAATCAAGAACTCAAATATTAGTTCACAATAAATTTCTCAGTCAATTTAAACTAGCGTTGCCCAACACAACACATCCACGCACACTCTGAAGGAAAATATTCATATCTCAACCACTGGATCAGCCGGCAGCAGAATCAACATTAGATATTGGAGACAACGAGAAAAGGTGGCAACCACATTCGTGTACTAAACTGTCGCACCATTGAGACATCCCATATTCAGCTTCAATCTTGTGGGGCCTAAAATACCCTTTTTTACCATTGAAACCTACATTAAGGTTTTAGAGCCAAAAGTGTCTATTTTATTTTCTCTACCTCTTACCTATAGTAAGTAGAGGAAGTATTGCATTACATTCAAAAATTCGATACCGAGATTTTATCCGAAATACACGTTTTAGGATTCTTTGAATAAAAAGAACAATTTTACAAAAAGGTCCATGTGTATGGTGTGTCTGTGAACAGCATAACTCAAGTCTATTAAATACCAAAATTGGTATTATGTTCAGTATCTTCCAAACAGCGACGCGAAGGTTTTTGTGAAAATTGTCCCACTTCAAACTACCTTTTACATAGGAGATTTTTCGAAATTTTGCCATTTTTTAAAAAGGGCACTATCGGTTTAGATTAAAATGGCACACATTAAAAATTACAAATAACATAAATATCTTCAACATTCTGGAAATAGCCGTTGAAGTCTTCTTCATTCGGAAGGAATTTTGTATAATTTTGTAGGTATAACTCGTTGACGTGAAGCGATAGACGAAAGCTTACTACACATGAAATCTGGTGTGTTACATTCACATTACTTTCTTTACCCTTTATCATTTATTAAGGGGTATGAAAGCTATTACTACGAAAGCTTATTTTTCTACCTTTACAGAAGTAGCTACATTACACATTTTGTTATAAATACAAAGGGAATAGTGATAGTCAAATGTTTTAGAACTGGACGTTCTACGCTGGTCTTAAAATTCCATGCTGTTTCCATGCAAACGCGAGAAACAACTGAATGTTGACAGAATGACAAAGAATTAAGCAATTCAAACCACTAATAATGTATTTCTCGCAAAAAAGCTAATACCTAAAAAAACTTGTTTGTAATAACTTGTGTGTTTTTAAGAGATCTAAACTTTTGTAGTAGTTTTCGTCTATCGCTATAGCCTCTCAGGCGATTCCTAGATAATTCCAGATATACATTTTGTTTTCCATGTAAATATCTTTATGGTGTTTTTAAATAAGATCATTAGAGCCATTTTTTAAAAATCAAAAATTTCGAAAGGAAAGGATAGTTAGGGTGGGGGATTTTTTTTAAATCTTGATGTCGCATGTTGGGAAGGTACTGAACTTAAATACTAAGTTTGGTGTTTATCCCAATTTGAATTTTTGAGTTATGCTGTTCACAGACAGGCACACACTTACGCAACATTTTCTAAAAGGGCTTTTTTTATGCAGGCGGCCTCAAAACAGTATTTCCGTTGAATTCTATATTGAATTTTTGGTTGGAAGGCAATACCTTCTCTACCTACTATGTAAATGGTGGAGAAATTAAAAATCTAGATATATAAAAAACACAGTTTATTCCAAATAAATTTTTTGTATCATAAGCCATTTCCGAGAAATTCGTTATTAATGGCTTGAATTGTTCAACACCTTGTCATTATTTTATAGTCTTTTCGATATTCAGCTGTTTCTCGCGATTGTATGGGGACAGTATGGACTTTAAAGGGTACCGTATAGAGCCCAGTTCTTAAACATTGACTATCGCTGTTCCCTTTTTATCTATGCCATGAAATGTGTAATGTAGTTACGGTTTATCTCAATTAAAATGATGTAGATTGAAAAATAATTTTTCGTAAGAAGAGTTTGTAAACATATTAATTAAAGGTAGAGGGTAGAGAAAGCCATGTTAACATGAGATTTTTACTAGTTGCGTTGTTTCATTTTTTATCATGGAGCAAAGAAAAATAAACCTTGAATATCATGAGGTTGATTTGGTTCAAAGATTTTTTAACATGTATTTGGTTGTAGGAATAATGAGAAATTCCTGGAAAAGAGCTGCTTTATTTTAACGTTGTTGTCTTTGTCATCCTTTGGTGTTGCTCGGTGTCTGCATTGCCACAGAAAAGCTTTCCAAAGAGGAAGAAAGTTTAAGTGGCGGATTTGTCATCATTTCCTGACTCAAATAGCTCCTCATCTTCGTTATAAAGCGTTTCAAGTTAATGTTCACTGTTTCACTGCTCAAGTTTCCCAATTAACTAAACCTCCCGATAAAACCATTAAACTTCACACACATTTTCATAAGCTTTTCTTCGACTTTTGTAAGTCTCTTTTCCAATTGCATTTCAAACAGTTGTTTCACATTGCTGTTCTTAATAATATGTTGCGCTTTGCAAACATTATTTTGGGGGGTGCATCCATATCAGCTCTAGAGTAATGATTATGTAGTAGTGTATGCTCTATTTTCACTTACCACTGCATTCAATACGTTTGAGTGTCTTTTTTTTCAATTGTATAAGCTCATATTATATATCAGCAATCACAAATGCAGCATTTAAGACACATTAAAATTCCTTTTAGCAACAAAACTAGCCATAATTAGTAACCTTCCTATTTTTGTTGCTTTGTAATCTTTAACGACACTAAATGCCTTTTGCAAATGCATTATGATTTTAGATACTAAGAAACGTTTTAGATGCATAAAATAAAATCTTTGCCTTGTGGAGACTGCGCCTTTTAAATGCCTAAAACTGTATCTTTAACTCCTACCTGTTTTAAAAATGTTAGAGCACATTTTAGGCACCTACAAAAAGTAGTATAGTATAGGTCTTTCAACAAGAGTGTCCTATCTTTGAACTTATATAAAACACGTTCTATAAATGATATAGGTTTATTATTTTTTTTATTTTGGAACATAATTAATGTCATTACGTGTGGAAGAGAAGATCAGTTAAGTGACCGCGCGACTTCGTTGGGTTGCGCGTATACGGTTGACCCAATTTTCAATGACAGAAGAACGTAAATTAGATCCAACTTCACGAATAACACGCGTGATGTTATTTACAATATCATTTACTGTTTTTAGCTTATTGATAAAAGCTCCAGATTTAACATAACCCCACAAGAAGTAATCCAACTGCGTTAAATCACATGACCTCGGGGCCAGTTAACCTCACCACCACGGGAAATGATGAAACCTCTGAACTTCTCCTTCAAAGGATCGATTGTTTCGAGAGAAGTATGACATGTGGCACCATCTTGCTGGAACCAGACGTTTCTGAGATCCATACCATCCGATTGAGGCCAAAAATAGTCCCTTATAAGAGCCCGGTATCTTTCTCCATTGACAGTTAGAGCCTCTCCATCTTCATCTTGGAAAAAACATGGACCAATGATTCCACCATACCATAGAGTAACCTTTTGGGAATGAGATGGTCGTTCTTGAATCTGCATTGGATTGTGATTGCTTCAACAGCGGCAATTTTGTTTGTTAACACAACCATCCATCCAAAAGTGGGCTTCGTCGCTGAAGTTGATTTTTCGACAAAAATCTGGGTCAGCTTCCAATTGCTCCATAGCTCAGTCAGCGAATACAAGGCAACCTATGGTCGTTGGGGTTTAGTTCTTGAGTTAACACCATTTTGTAAGCGTGAAACTTCAAGTCCAGATGCAGAATTTGCCAAGTTGTGGTCGGCGAAAGCCCCAATTCTTGCGCTCGACGAGCAATTGATTTGTTTCCGTTCTCGCCTACACTCTCACGAACGGCGCCTATGTTTTCGTTGGAGCGCTTACGTCGATTACCTACAGGCATTCTTTTATCGCTGACAGAATAAAACTTCTTTCAAATTTATCAATCAAACGCCGAATCGTTCTCTCGCAGGGATGATTATGCACACCGTAAACTTCACACAATACACGGAAGGTTTGGCGAATAAATTATCTATTTTGATAATAATTTTCACAATTTCTACGCTTGCTGAATGCTGTAACGTTCCATGGCTATTTCTCACTAACAACTGTAACCACATGAAAAAAATGACTGCTGTAGCTCAATAACAACGGCTATCACATGTTAAAGATAGGACACTCTTGTAGAAAGACCCTTTACAACAGTTACAGGTATGTATATTGTCGTAGCCTCTCTACAAAATACTACTCAGAAACAGACGGGGAGGCACTCGCTTGCAAAAGGCACCGGTAAATTGAACAAGATCTGCACATGGCGAGGCTACGACGGGGAACGCAGCTAAGTTAACTACCAAAATAATTGCTATTCCAAAATAATACCTGGCTTAAGGGAAAGGAAGGATTCTACTCTACCATAATTAAAACTCTAACGGAAAGGATGGCTTATTATTTAATATATAAAGAGTGATCACAGTACTTACATTCTCAGCCCAATGTCTGTCGGCGAGGACATCGAATCTTAGCACGAAGAAAGCAGTTGCACGTCTTTCCTACTCGGGGCTCACTTACTGACTCCTCCCAAACCCACGCTAACTCTCAAGCGTCAGTGACGCCATCCCCTCCCTAACACTTAGTTCCCCCTACTCCCAAACCTGCCATCTCAGATCAACTGCCGTCTCGGATCTCGGTGCCCAGAGAGTCGTGTATCCTATCATCTTTGCATATGCCACATCTCCCCCTGGCCACCGAGATCGACGCCCTCGTCGACACAAGGCAAACAAAACAAAGACAATAAAAGAACAAACAAAATGACATACACAACAACAAAAAATGACACATGTGTGATGCACCCAAATACAACAGAATTAAATTACATGTATGCCTGATGCCTTTTGGCCTTTATGAGTCTCGATTTTTCGGATAATATTGTTAGAGCACTTATGCTCGAGCACCCCGCACACACCACGCTGCCTCTGTTCACACGCACACTACACTGCAATTAAGCTTGATAGTCCAATGGAACTGTTTGTGGGTGAGTTTATAATGTGCCCACAACGACGACTTGTCCTGGCTGTAGAATTGTTGTTACTGCAGGTCTTTAGCGATGACAACGGGGTGGGCAGTCGCTACAAGGGCTGCTCGGTGTTCCAATGCTGGGAGGGGGAGTCTGTCATCACGGGAGACTTCGAGCTCAACAATGGGCGAGGGGGCAGGTCCATATATGAAGACGGTTACTTCATGCCAGATGACACCAAGTTCTCTGCTGTCAGGGGGGCTGTGGGAATGAGGCGCACGCAGAAGCGCCACGATAATTTGGGAATGGTTGGTTCGCAGTTTCGCATCATACTGCAGGAAATGAGAGGCTTTACCGGGATTTTTGGCCATGTTGTTGAGGGGCTTGACCTTGTGGAGAAGATATCCACTTATGGGGACCAGACAGGGAAGCCCACAAAGACCATTCTCATCACAAAGTGTGGCAAGCTGTAAGAACTGCCTGCCATTATCCATGTCCTACCATTGTTGTGTAACCTCTTCCCTTTCGAAGGAGAAAGCTGCTACATTATGGATGTTGTGTACGTGGGAACTTTAATAGGTCAAATATTTATGAGCGGGCCATTTAATTAGCAAAGCATCTTATGTAGGTGCAAGTACAATTTACATAGAACATATTCTTGTATTGGGGAAGTTCTGATACGAGCAAAGATGATCGTTTAGTTTAGAAGAGCTTTGCTTATTTTGTACCGTGATGCACGATATCTTTTTGTAAAGGATTAAAAAAAACTGTTAAATATTGGATTTAACGTGTCTCGTCATCGTGCAGGTTTCTAGTGGTTGATCTCAAACATTGCGAAATCACAAGGCCTAACTAGGTAGACATCAAACGGCTAAACAAGTGTGCGTATATGTAAGCGTAAGAAATTATAGACTAAACTATCTTTTTATTCGTCACTTACTTTATTTTGTTCGTTTTTTCTTCCCTGCAATTTTCGGAAGATTTTGGAGATCCGTTTTCGACGATGGATATCGAAGCGTAAATGTTCTCGCATCCATTCCTTCTCTGATCGAAACAATAATCGTGAATCAGCCGAATAACCGTTCGTCCACCCGCAATCTTGATCATTAAATCAGTGTTTGTTAACTTTGATCGAGTAGTGTAGAAAAAAAAGTCCGGTGCATCTTTTTATTGTTGCAGGTAATCGTCGTTTCGAAATCGTTATCATTAAGCATTAGTTTATTTTTAGAACGAGGAATAGATGTCATGGTTCCATAAAAATGTGTGTAATGTACCATTAGTGTTAAGCCTTAATACTTGTTTTATAGATACGAAGTTCGGAACTATTGGGCGTCTTCTTTGGGACTGCTGTATGCATTACTTTATTTGGTTCTGTTTGTGTGTAACTTTCTGTTGTCAGAACACATTAGTTCCGTATATAGAACAGGACGTTTTTCCATGATTTTGATCATAATTTAGATTGGAAGGCCCTATGTGTTTCACCACGTAAATAGTTCTCCCTACTCCCAAACCTGCCATCTCAGATCAACTGCCGTCTCGGATCTCGGTGCCCAGAGAGTCGTGTATCCTATCATCTTTGCATATGCCACATCATGATGCGAGATCTTAGAATCGTCCCTGATAGTAAGTTCCAATAGAGAGCAACGACCCTAGAAATTTTTCGGAGACTTAGAGTTAATTATGCAAATGAACTCCTGCGATATATTGCGAAAGATAACTACCCGACATGATGTTTTGGAGCATGTAATTAATAGTATCACGAAAACTGCTGACTGGTGTGTTTACAGTTATATAGTAGCGCGTTGATGATGAGGATGGTGGACATGAGTTCCTTTTGCTTAGCTTGAAGGAGCAGTAATTATAATTAGTAAATATTGGTAGCTATATTGTTGCTACAGTTGTAAAAATACCGTACAATAGCAAAAACGCAATGTATATTACTCCAATAATCATAGTGTAATACTCACTAAACGTCCTAAACCCTTAGGCCCAACCTCGCCTTGCCCAGTAGGAGCCGAGCCCAAGAATAGCTTATACCCAGGGCCAACTAATTGTATTTATTTTGGTATTTACTTTTAAAATATTTCGTGAAAAAAATATATAATGTATTTATAGTGTAAAATGTGATAGAAATTTCGTTAAAATTGCGCGAAATTTATAATGCGATGGGCAACGGCTCTCATTGTTGTAGATGCTTTTAAAATTCGACTAGTGACAAGCTTTCAGTTGGTGTTATCGATTGTTCATCACGTGCACTGCTTATGGCCGAATTCCCGTCAATATATTTCTGTTGTTAGTTTACATGCGGTTAATTATTTTTCCGTTGCAACGATTACTTCAAGAACTTCAAAAGCTCAGGAAAACCCTGTCAGCTCTCATGGATAGTTCTGCAGGACATAAAATAGAATAATAAAATAGTCTAAATTTTCCGGTTAAGTACATTTTTTCAAATGAATTCTCATTCCTTTATAGCCAACATCTTCAAAACGAATATTTTTCCTCCGTTTTTATCGTGAAAATAAAGATTTCCGCAGAAACATTCAATTTTCGCGAAAATTCGCGATAATATTATAGCTATAAATCAGCCAAATTTGTCATAAATCATACATGTACTGCTTGCTGCATCTCTCCGTTACATTTCCCGTTTGTCGTTAATAAAAAAAAACCCGGCTCTGATTATACTGCACCACTCGGCTCGGATCCGATTGTCTAATTTTATTTTAAAGAAAACTACATTGCAGTTACTGTCTATAATAATAATAAATAAATAATAATATAATAATAATTATTATTATTATTATATTAGTCGAGAAAGCACTAGTGCCTGTAGTAAGTGGCATGTTGATGGCATAATGCCTTATTGATCAGATGCCGCCCCATTACTCACTCTATCCCGGATGTCCTGTTTGCGGGTGAACGGAGAGAGGCGGAGTTTGCAGCTGCAGTGCTATTGTAACGTTATTTCCCAATTTGCCAAAGCGAACATTTATTTATCATTACTAGTATTACTACTGCTATGGAAGTGTGCATACTGCAATAATTGTACTATTCCGGGCATCTCAACATCGTGGACCAAAAAATATTATAAATACGGTTTTTCGTCTTTGTTTTTTCTTTATGCAGAAAACTTCCATTTTTTTATTTTCTCAAAATTGGCGCTAATAGTTTTGATTAAAACACCATACGTTTTATAAATATTTACATGACAGGTGAAATGCTATGTTTAATGTGATAAATTAATACACATTCGTCTTTATTTTCAAGCCCGAGCCCGGCCGGACAAACAGTTTTAAATTAAGACAGAACACGGCCCGCACGCCGGACCGGCCCTAGGTCCAAGCCCCTGCAACTTTCACAACCGCAACGTTCGTCGTTGTGCATAACCACTAGGCAACTTCTCTGTATCTTTTTTCTTCTTTTTTTCGTACTTATTTCTTTACATAGTAAGACGCTTCTAGAATTTACCGCAGAACGAGTATAATTACGAGGGTCGTACCTCTGATTACGGTGTTAAAGTGCTTACCTCCATGATGACCTTTGAGTCAGGGGAACATGTGATCCTTGGGAAAGGATCTGGTGAATATGGAGATGCGAGAAAACTTTCCAGTTGAATCTTCTGAGCTCCGCTTGGGTCAATATTCAACTTGGAAGTTTTCTCGTATCCTCCGTATTCACCGGAGATTACCCCAAGTGATTTTCACATGTTTCTCCAACTCAAAGGTAAGCACTTTTAACACCGATGATGAAGTCAAATCAGTGAACAGCTGGATGCAAGTACAGGACCCGACCTGGTACAACACTGGCTTGGAAAAACTTGTGTCATGTCCCCAAAAATGCTTGGAAAAACAATGTTGACTATGTAGAAAAGACAGAAGAATTGCACAATATAAATAAAATTAATTCAATATGATCAATTGTGTGTAATGTAGTTTTATAAAATAGGCAAACTTACTTATTAGACGCTCCTCGTAAATTGCGTGAATGAAATATCCGCGGTATTTATCTTATTCTACATGCATATTCTGTGAGGTAACAACAACTATTTTCTACTCCATGGCATTCTCAACTAAAAGTCAAAGCCGCCTTCGCAAGCATTTTTGTACAACCTAAATGTTTCGTATTCAAGTAAAGGGTCCTTCAACAGGTGTCCTATCTTTAACATTTCCAAAAGGTTACTGTATGGTATGGATTTTGGTATGGTGGAATCATTGGACCATACTTTTTCCAAGATGAAGAAGGAGTGGCTCTAACTGTCAGTGGAGAAAGATACCGGGCTCTTATAAGGGAGTATTTTTGGCCTCAATTGGATGGTATGGATCTCAGAAACATCTGGTTCCAGCAAGATGGTGCCACATGTCATACTGCTCTCGAAACAATCGATCTTTTGAAGGAGAAGTTCAGAGGTTTCATCATTTCCCGTGGTGGTGATGCTAACTGGCCTCGGAAGTAACGCCGTTGGATTACTTCTTGTGAGGTTATGTTGAATCTTAAGTTTATGTCAACAAGCCAGAAACAGTAAATGATCTTGTGAATAACATCACGCGTGTTATTCGGGAAGTTGCACCTAATTTACGTTCTTCTGTCATTGAAAATTTGATGAGCAGTATACGCACAACCCAACGAAGTCGCGGCGGTCACTTAACTGATGTTCTCTTCCACACGTAATGACATTAATTATGTTCCAAAATAAAAAAATTAATAAATCTCTATCAATTATAGAACGAATTTTATTTATGTTCAAAGATAGGACACTCTTGTTGAAAGACCCTATACAAGGGCTTTGTAAATCCTTTTTAACGTTTTAGTAATTTATGAAATGAAATTAGGTTTTTTATAGACAATATCTGTCAGGGCTTTTCAAAGGCGAAAGAGTTATAAAAATTAGTTGAGTGCTTGTTTGATTACCTTACAAACAAATGTTCTCCCTTTATAATATTAATATGGATTGCTATCATACACAATATGGAAGCTTAAATAAACTAATTACTCAGTGGTAGCAATTGTTTACATCAGCAACATAGCGAATAGCTGTATGCATTGTCATCTTCTCCCTTCAGAGAATGGAGGCAGCTTAATCTACCGAGAAATGGAGTGCTGTGAAAAATAAAAATCCTGAGCTCCCTGCTATCGCAAAGGACTTCCGACCAATAAGAATTGATTTACACTGTTTCTCGTGAGTGGAATGGTCGCAAAGACAGTGATAAAACAGCTGCTAATGGCGACTTCCGCTCGTCTTTTGAGTGCAGAACTGCATCACATCTGTTGCGGGTGTGAAATCAGATGCACAGTTTGCTTCACAAATATACCAAGGTCAACCTGATACTATTTTAGCCAAAAATTCGAAACTATTAATAAATTATTCACCTGTTTGTATTTATTTAAACTCAAAAGCGATTAGTTGCTTGAGACGGATTCCAGAAGGGAGCACATAGTCTTATCTCATACTTATCATTATGCAGACCATTTACTTACTTACTTTTACTTTTAAGCGCTTCTCCACTCTTCAGCAGTTGCCCTGTGTTCTCATTCGCCATTCTTCCCGATTGAACAAGTCATCCTCCTCCAGGCACCGATCATTCATCATTCTATGACTCTGTCCTCTCCAGGTTGCTCTTGGTCTACCTCGCTTTCTTCTTCCACGAGGTGACAATTCTAAAAAGGTTTTAGGCCACCGATCATCCTCCATTCTTTTCACATGTCCATACCATTGAAGACCCCACCTTTCAATTCTCTCCATACTGGTTCCTCCATATCCATCATCTGTCTCACCTCTTCATTTCTGCTTCTTTCCATCCTTGATACTCTAGCACTACGTCTTATTCCGTCCATTTCCACTACCAAGATCTTAGATTTTTGTACCTCTACCAAAGTCCACGCCTAGGCGCCATAGGTCATTATACTTTCCACCACAGTCTTCAAAATCCTCTTCTTTGTAGAAAAGATCATTATTTAAAAACTTTAAAATATCGTCTGTTCCTTGTTTTTTAAATTCTAATATTTACCAAATTATACTTAAGCAATACAAGTAGTTATTTTACTTTTAGTGACCACAACACAACAGATATTCGCGCGCAGCAAGTGCTGCTCTTAACAGTGTTATAAACTTAAGAATAACATTTTGTAATAACTTGTCTGTAGCTAACAAAAAAATACCATTGAATTTTTGGAAACTCGTTAATAATCCCATTACTTTGTTTTTATATCCAGTTTTTAGTTGTATCATCACCATCATCTATATCATCATCAATTTCAGAGATTAAGCCTCTTGGACTGTTCCGGTCTCCTAGAAGTTAGAATTGTTCAATCCATCTGTTTTGCGGGCAACCTACAGTCCTGCGCAAACTATAATTCATTTGGGGCACGCTCTTCCGACATTCTTCCCACGTGCTCTTTTACAACTATGTTGATACTGCTTAAGCCTATCTCTAAGCGCAAAGACGTTCAATTTCTTTCGTATATTCTCGCTTCTTTGTTACCTTCTCTACTACGTATAGTAGGTAGGGGAAGTATTGCTTTCCACCCAAAAATTCGATACCCAGATTTCACCCTGAAATATACGTTTTGAGACCCCCTGAATCCAAAAAAAAACATTTTTGGAAACATGTCCGTGTGTTTATCTTTGAACAGCATAACTCAGAAACGAACAGTCCGATAAACACCAAACTTGGTATTTAGGTTCAGTATATTCCAGAGATGCGACACGAAGGTTTTCAAGAAAATTCCCCACCCCAGATTACCCTTTACATGGAACATTTTTCGAAAATTTTAATTTTCTCAAAAATGGCTCTAACGATTTTGATTAAAGTGTCATATGTTTAAGATAGTTTTATGAAAAATAAAATTTATATCTTGAATTTTCAGGGAATGTCTCCAAAACTAATCTTCATTGTAAACGACTTTTGCATAACTGGTAAACCATAAGAAATAGACAAAATTTTACTGCACAAAAAATGCAGATCGCGTTAAAATACACAATTTATGTCATTTACATTTTGTTTTGTTGAGTGAACCATTTTCGAGATATTGATTGTTATTCCCTTAAATTTTCCAATACTTATACTTTTTCTTAAATTCGTTATTCAATTCTTTTTGTCCTGGTAATGCAAAGAGAATGGAATGCACCACATAGCAACCAGCTCTTAAAATATTTGACTATCGCTTAAAACCTACCATATTCCCGTTGCACCTACAAGAAAATTAGCAATGGGATTAGCATCTCGATTAACATGAAAAATATGGAGAATAAGCGTTTGTAAAAATAGTTTGTACAAGAATAGAGAAAGTCATGTGAGTGCAACACATCAGATTTTTTATCTAGAAGAGTATAGCCACCAACACTTCTCAGAAATCTCATCTCAGCAGTTTACAGCCTCTGTTCCTGTTTCTTGGTAAGTGACCAATGTTCTGACCAATACAAGAGAACAGGATCAGCTATCACTTTATAAAATTAAAATTTGGTTTCTTTAAGAGAATTTGTAATATTTTTTAATACAACCGCACATATGATTCCATCTATGTATTTTTTCCATCCACATCCACATTTTTGCAGTAAGATATGTTGTTCAAAAATATTTAAAACTATTCATTTCTTCTGGATTCGTATTATTCAGGAAGAGTTTTTCCCGCAGTGTTCCCTACCTCTAAAAGCTAATACTTCAGGTTTCTTTGCAGATATCTTTAAATGAGAATTGTGACTATTTTGAGTTAATTTATAAATGACTCTTTGTAGATTATCTTACGAAATAGAAATCACTACTTGATCATCGGCAAATAGGCACATTCCTCTTATTATAAAAGGTACATTAGATTTTTTCTACCATTCCATCGTGAGCTCAACTCTTATAAGTTAAAGACAGAAGGTGATAGTGGTGTTCATTAGGCTTGTACCACTATTGTTTACTTAAAAGCCCATGTAAATTACAAATTTATTTTCTATACGTAAACTATGCATTCTTTGTTCAGATGTGGAATAACCTCATGTTGCATTATAGTCCAAAGCTTCCTTCTGTCAACTATTTTTACTTTCTCTACTATACATAGTAAATAGGTAAAGTGCTGTATTCCACCCAAAAATTCTATATAGAGATTTCACAAGCTTTGAGGCCTCCTGAATAAAAAAGCATTTTTAGAAAAATGTCGGTGTGTATTTGTGTCTGTGTCTGTGAAAAACATAGCTCAAAAACTAAAATTGGGATCAACACCAAACTTGGTATTTAAGTTCAGCATCTTCCAAAGATACGACAGGAAGATTTCAAGAAAACTCCCCACCTCAGATTACCCTTGAAATGGAATACCCTTCAAAATTTTGATGTTCTAAAAAATTGCTCTAACGATTTTGTTTAAAATACCATATATTAAAAATCTTTACGTGACAAATAAGCTGTATATTTGAATTTTCTGGGAATAGCCTGCGAAATCCACTTCATTTGGAAGAAATTTTGTACAATCCTGTTTAACTGGTAAATGTTAAGCTACAGGCGAAAACCTACTACACAAAAAATATAGATCTCTTTAAAACACACAATTTATTTCGAATAAGTTTTTTGTGGTATAAGCCGTTTCTGAGATATCCGTTATTAAATGTTCGAATTGTACATTTCTTGGTCATTCTCTTAAAGTGCTTTCAACATTCAGTGATTTCTCGCCATTGAATGGAAACAGAATGGAATTTTAAGGCCAACATGTAGCGTCCATTTCTTAAACATTTGACTATCGCTGTTCCGTTTGTATCTATAACGAAATGTGTAATGCAGTTATTTCTGTAAAGGCGTATTTGGATTAAAATGTGATAGATAGAAATATAAGCTTGAGTAAGAATAATTTGTATACTCACTAATAAAAGATAGAGGGAGAGAAAGTCATGTGAATGTTTCATCAGATTTTTACTTTTATGTTGTTGAATTAATATGTTTATTAATAAGTCTTTGTCAAAATATTTTACTACTTAATTTTTACTTTCTCTACTACGTATAGTACGTAGGGGAAGTATTGTATTCCACCCAAAAATTCGATACCGAGATTTCACCGGAAATATTTTTTTTGAGACCCCCTGAATCCAAAAAAAGAATTTTTGGAAACATGTCCGCGTGTGTGTATGAATAGCATAACTCAGAAACGAACAGTCGGATAAACACCTAACTTGGTATTTAGGTTCAGTATCCTCCAGAGATGCGACACGAAGGTTTCAAGAAAATCCCCCCACCCCAGATTACCCTTTACATGGAACATTTTTAGAAAATTTTAATTTTCTCAAAAATGGCTCTGACGATTTTGATTAAAGTATCGCATATTTAAGATATTTTCATGAGAAATAAAATGTACATCTTGAATTTTCTGGGAAAGTCTTAAAAAGTATTCTTCATTGTGAACGTGCGTAACTGGTAAACCATAAGAGATAGACAAAATTTTACTACACAAAAAATGTAGATCGCGTTAAAATACACAATTTATGTCATATACATTTTTTTTAATGAACCATTTTCGAGATATTGCTGGTTATTCCCTTAAATTTTTCAATAATTTTCTCAAATGGGAATTCGTTATTCATTTTTTTGTCTTGGATATGCTAAGTGTATTAATCTGTGGCAAAGAGAATGGTGCTGCACCTAGCAACCAGCTATTAAGATATATGTCGATGCTTAAAGGCTACTGTATTTCTATATTGCCCTTGCAAATACAAAAGAAGGGGAACATAGTACGCCTTAAGCGATAGTCAAGTAATTTTTAGAACTGGTCGCTATGTGTAAAATGTAATTCTCTTTGCATGTCAAAAGATCGTTTCTGCAAATGTTTATCTCGATTAATATGAAATAGATGGAGCATAAGAGTTTGTAAAAATAGTTTGTACAAGAGTAGAGAAAGTCATGTGAGTGTAACACATCAGATTTTTATACTTTAGATTGTAATAACCCTTTTGAGTTTTTTACTTGCCCGATATCGTGGCATCGTTTTACGTAGGTGTGATTGTTCAGGATGAATAAAATATTCATCTATCCAGCCAAAGAGCGCATGAATAATTTTACCATTTTAGTTCATAGATGCTCCACTACTCAAAGCACATGTACTACATTTGGCAGATGAATGCAATGTTCTGCACGTTTATCTGATATTTAGACTAAAATGCATACTAGGTTTCCGTGTACTCACAGTCTGGTAAAATAGCCCCTGGATAAGCTTTACTAAAGTTTGCGTAGGGTATAACGAGCATTCTGGTAGATGAATAGCCATTTATGATACGTGTTAAACGAGGAGATTTATTTTGCGAGTGGAAATGTTTGCGGAACAAGGCTGAAAGTCAAGTGTTACAATGTGCTGCCGTACACTACTACTTTTGGAATCCCTGAATATTAAAATATTATAAAGTATATAGAAGTATATAGCTGAAATTTGTGTGGAATTAGAAGTATAATTTCGAACATGGTGAGATCTAATCTGTTGTTGCTTGGCCTTCATAGCACCAGTGCTGATAAAATGATGATTTATACAATCATTAAGCTGAAAACGATGGGAAATACTACTTGAGAAAGGATACCCTCGGCAATTAATAACAGCAATACGTAGTCTTTATATTAATACCAGAATTTGTATTAATAAAGGAAATGGTCCAAATGAACAAATTACAGAAATTAATGGTGGTGCTAACAAGGGTGCGCATTATCACCCACTCTTTTTAATACATATCTTAACGACGCCGTTGAAAAATGCCTGAATAAGTTACATTGTAATTTTAATTATTAATGGATCACCTATGAATTGTCTATTCCTAATGGTTAATGCTGAAAATAACCTTCACGTTGCTACACATAAGTTATGTAAAATAAAAAAATCTGATGTGTTACACTCACATGACTTTCTCTACTCTTGTACAAACTATTTTTACAAACGCTTATTCTCCATCTACTTCATGTTAATCGAGATAAACATTTGCAGACTCTAACTTATTGCTAATTTTCTTGTAGATGTAGGGGAATATATATTTACAAGGGCAATATAGAAATACAGTAGCCTTTAAGCACATATATATCTCTTAGTAGCTGGTTGCTAGGTGCAGCACCATTCCCTTTGCCACAGATTAATACTCTTTGCATATCCAAGACAAAAAATCTGATGTGTTACACTCACATGACTTTCTCTACTCTTGTACAATCTAATTTTACAAACGCTTATTCTCCATATGGTTCATGTTAATCGAGATATCGAGATGTCAATCTTATTGGTAATTTTCTTGTAGATGCAAGGGAAATATGGTAGCTTTTAAGCGATAGTCAAATATTTTAACGCTGGTTGCTATGTGGCGCATTCCATTCTCTTTGCATGTCCAGGACATAAAAAAAATCTGATGTGTTACACTCACATGACTTTCTCTACTCTTGTACAATCTATTTTTACAAACGCCTATTCTCCATATGCTCCATATTAATCGAGATATCGAGATGTCAATCTTATTTGTAATTTTCTTGTAGATGCAAGGGGAATATGGTAGCTTTTAAGCGATAGTCAAATATTTTATCGCTGGTTGCTATGTGGGGCATTCCATTCTCTTTGCATGTCCAGAACATAAAAAAATGAATAACGAATTTGAGAAAAAGTATAAGTATTGGAAAATTTAAGGGAATAACAAGCAATATCTCGCAAACGGTTCACTCAACAAAAGAAATGTATATGACATAACTTGTGTATTTTAACGCGATCTACATTTTTCGTGTAGTAAAATTTTGTCTATCTCTTATGGTTTACCAGTTATGAAAAAGTCGTTCATAATGAAGAACACTTTTGGAGACATTCCCAGAAAATTCGAGATATACATTTTATTTGTCATGACAATATCTTAAACATATGATATTTTAATCAAAATCGTTAGAGCCGTTTTTGAGAAAATTAAAATTTTCGAAAAATGTTCCATGTAAAGGGTAGTCTGGGTTGGGGGGATTTTCTTGAAAACCTTCGTGTCGCATCTCTGAAAGATACTGAACCTAAATACCAAGTTTGGTGCTTATCCGATTGTTCGTTTTTGAGTTATGCTGTTCACAGACACACACACAGACACACACACAGACACACAGACACACACACAGACACACACACGGACATGTTTCTAAAAATGCTTTTTTTGGATTCAGGAGGTCTCAAAACGTGTATTTCCGGTGAAATCTCGGTATCGAATTTTTGGGTGGAATGCAATACTTCCCCTACTTACTATACGTAGTAGAGAAAGTAAAAATGAATAACGAATTTGAGAAAAAGTATAAGTATTGGAAAATTTAAGGAAATAACAAGCAATATCTCGAAAACGGTTCACTCAACAAAAGAAATGTATATGACATAAGTTGTGTATTTTAACGCGATCTACATTTTTTGTGTAGTAAAATTTTGTCTATCTCTTATGGTTTACCACTTATGCAAAAGTCGTTCACAATGACGAATACGTTTGGAGACATTCCCAGAAAATTCGAGATATACATTTCATTTCTCATGACATTATCTTAAACATATGATATTTTCATCAAAATACTTAGAGCCATTTTTGAGAAAATTAAAATTTTCGAAAAATCTTTCATGTAAAGGGTAGTCTGGAGTGGGGGGATTTTATTGAAAACCTTCGTGTCGCATCTCTGGAAGATACTGAACCTAAATACCAAGTTTGGTGCTTATCCGACTGTTCGTTTTTGAGTTATGCTGTTCACAGACACACAGACAGACAGACACACAGACAGACACACACACGGACATGTTTCCAAAAATGCTTTTTTTTGGATTCAGGAGGTCTCAAAACATGTATTTCCGGTGAAATCTCGGTATCGAATTTTTGGGTGGAATGCAATACTTCCCCTACTTACTATACGTAGTAGAGAAAGTAAAAATGAATAACGCATTTGAGAAAAAGTATAAGCATTGGAAAATTTAAGGAAATAACAAGCAATATCTCGAAAACGGTTCACTCAACAAAAGAAATGTATATGACATAAGTTATGTATTTTAACGCGATCTACATTTTTTGTGTAGTAAAATTTTGTCTATCTCTTATGTTTTACCAGTTATGCAAAAGTCGTTCACAATGAAGAATACTTTTGGAGACATTCCCAGAAAATTCGAGATATACATTTCATTTCTCATGACATTATCTTAAACATATGATATTTTCATCAAAATCGTTAGAGCCATTTTTGAGAAAATTAAAATTTTCGAAAAATCTTCCATGTAAAGGGTAGTCTGGGGTGATGGATTTTCTTGAAAACCTTCGTGTTGCATCTCTGGAAGATACTGAACCTAAATACCAAGTTTGGTGCTTATCCGACTGTTCGTTTTTGAGTTATGCTGTTCACAGACACACAGACACACACACAGACACACACACACAGACACACAGACACACACACACAGACACACACACGGACATGTTTCCAAAAATGCTTTTTTTGGATTCAGGAGGTCTCAAAACATGTATTTCCGGCGAAATCTCCGTATCGAATTTTTGGGTGGAATGCAATACTTCCCCTACTTACTATACGTAGTAGAGAAAGTAAAAATGAATAATGAATTCCCATTTGGGAAAATAAGTATTGAAAAATTTAAGGGAATAACAAGCAATATCTCGAAAATGGTTCACTCAAAAAAAATGTATATGACATAAATTGTGTATTTTAACGCGATCTACATTTTTTGTGTAGTAAAATTTTGTCTATCTCTTATGGTTTACCAGTTATGCAAAAGTCTTTCACAATGAAGAATACTTTTGGAGACATTCCCAGGAAATTCCAAATATACATTTTATTTGTCATAAAAATATCTTAAACATATGATAATTTAATCAAAATCGTTAGAGCCATTTTCGAGAAAATTAAAATTTTCGAAAAATCTTCCATTTGAAGGGTAATCTGGGGTGGGGGAATTTTTTTGAAAACCTTCGTGTCGCATGCTTGGAAGATACTGAACCTAAATACCATGTTTAGTGTTTATCCGACTGTTCGTTTATGAGTTATGCTGTTCACAGACAGACACACAGACACACACACGGACATGTTTCCAAAAATCTGATGTGTTACACTCACATGATTTTCTCTACTCTTGTACAAACTATTTTTACAAACGCTTACTCTCCACCTACTTCATGTTAATCGAGATAAACATTTGCAGACTCTATGTTATTGCTAATTTTCTTGTAGATGTAAGGGGAAAATATATTTACAAGGGCAATATAGAAAAACAGTAGCCTTTAAGCACATACATATCTCTTAATAGCTGGTTGCTAGGTGAAGCACCATTCCCTTTGCCACAGATTATAACTCTTTGCATATCCAAGACAAAAAAAATCTGATGTGTTACACTCACATGACTTTCTCCACTCTTGTACAAACTATTTTTCAAACGTTTATTCTCCATGTGCTTCATGTTACTCGAGATATCGAGATGTCAACCTTATTGCTAATTTTCTTGTAGATGCAAGGGGAACATGGTAGGTTATAAGCGATAGTCAAATCTTTTAAGCGCTGGTTGCTATGTGGCGCATTCTATTCTGTTTGCATATCCAGGACATAAAAATTGAATAACGAATTTGAGAAAAAGTATAAGTTGGAAAATTTAAGGAAATAACAAGCAATATCTCGAAGATGGTTCACTCAACCAAAAAAATCCTTGGAAGATACTGAACCCAAATACCAAGTTTGGTGTTTATCCGACTGTTCGTTTCTGAGTTATGCTGTTCACAGACACACACACAGACAGACACACAGACACACACACACGGACATGTTTCCAAAAATGCTTTTTTTGGCTTCAGGGGGTCTCAAAACATGTATTTCCGGTGAAATCTCGGTATCGAATTTTTGGGTGGAATACAATACTTCCCCTACTTACTATACGTAGTAGAGAAAGTAAAAATGTTTTTTTTTTGTATTCAGGGGGTCTCAAAACATGTATTTCCGGTGAAAAATCGGTATCGAATTTTTGGGTGGAATACAATACTTCCCCTACTTACTATACGTAGTAGAGAAAGTAAAAAGAATATAACCTTAAAATTTCAAAAAACAAAACAAAAACAATGGCGTTTATCGTATCCCAACGTAAAAGATCTAAATTTGTAACTGACTACAAATTATTGAAAAGTGAGCAGCTTTAAATATCTAAGATGTAAAATATCATAACAGAAAAAACATAGACATGGAAGGAAAACTAAATAAATATCAATATGTTTGTGGAACCATAAGAAGATGCCTATGCAATAAAACAACAAAGGAAACATTGGCGTTGCCAATATTTCTTTTTACTGGAGAGACTTGGGGAGTTACAGAAAGATAGAAAAGGAGAGAAGAAGCTTCAGAAATGAGGTTTCTAGGATCACTGGCTGTGTGTCTCTAATTGAACATAAAAAGAGTGAAGAAATAAGAAGAGAGCTTGGAATAAAAGGAGTGCTAGAACCGTTAATTGCCGTAAGAATTGGAAAGAACCTTTAGACAGGCTGGATGAAAATCCATTACCTAAGAAAGTGCTTAATTATAAATCACAAGGGAAAGGGAATATAGGCCGTCCAAAATTAAGATGGAGTGAGCATTTCTAATGAGGAGGGAACGGGCCTGTGGGTCAAACCGTGTGGATGATGATTAAGTTCTTTAAATTGACCATTTAAAATATCTATTGCATTCAATGTCGTACCTACTGTTTCCTCGAATTCTTTGTTAAAAATTCTAAATTATCCTCTCCGCTGCTTGCAAAATTCCTTCTTGTTCTGCTGAATCTATTTCCGCCTCATTCATAGATACAAGGCTTCCGGTTAATACAAATATGATTTCCATCGCAAGAAACAAGGATGATAACAAAGGAGTGTTATAAAAACTGCAGTAGATAGTATCTTTACGTTATTTGCACCACGCTTTGGGCGTCAATTTGAAGTAGGTTGTTGCTTCACGTATGGAAAGCCAATTTGAAGTAGGAGTTGTATTGTAGCTCAATTTTTGGGGAGCCGAACTAGAAGTAGTTGCAACCGCACGTATGGTAAAAAGCTTCCGGTAGCCTTCGTCCAAATGTACTTTCTGGTGGCCTTTGCCCAAAAAAATGTTTAAAAATATTAACTTTGTAATTTTATTGTTTCTTTAAATGTTATGTATTTATGTTTGCCTCGGCTGCGTCAGTATTATTGTTAGAGACATGTCTCTCTTTGCAGGGTTGTGGTGCGACTGAAGAATGTAGGCTTACACAGATTATAATTTTACTTCACTCCTTTTATTAACGCTTGACACGATTTAAATAACACTTCACTGATATAGCGAGAGCTGTGAGATGTTTTTATTAATTACTTGCACTTTTTACACAAACTATTTTCGTCCCACACGAATACGTATTAAATACTTTGAGGACACACCTCGCGTCCGGTTAGAAACACTGTCTGCAGACAACTGAACTCTAAATTTGTAAATTTTGCTATATTTCAGTTTCTGATTGGCTAATCCTAGTCCAATAGAATGCCTTCATTTAACTAAAGCTTTTTCTGGTTGTTGATTGGCTATTTTTGAACTGTCTCCAAATTTGCATTATTGATGCTCCAATAATGACTAATGGCATTATTAAACTTTCCTACTCATTATTGCCTCAAGGTTACCTCATTGTTACCTCTTTGTTAGCAACTTTTAACCTATTATTCTCACAGCTCCTACATTATTAAATTACGTAATGCATTCACATAACATTATTACACATGTATACAATAATATAAACATATACAGTGACTGTAATATACACTTTTTATATTTCGTTACGTACACATATTGCTTTAAGCCGGGCTGTTATTATATTTTATATTATATAATTTGACTGAAATCATTTAAGTGTTAAAAATACTGCCTCAAAACTTGCACTGAATTTATAATCTTCACTTTCTAGTATAGGTTATGCATGCTAAAAACTCCACTTTTAGTGCCAACTGGCTGTACATCGACGTTGCACTATATTTACACTCATTTGTAGGTAATAATTGGTTGAAAATAAGGATAGGAGTAGTTTTTGAACGTGTGGGTAGTCTACAAACCTTTATTCGTACTTAAAGTTGGTGCAAATTTATACATAAGGGGTTGCAAATATGAGTAGGAGTAGTTGTTTTATTTTGTAAACTATCCCATAATATCCACTAAGTGCCGGCGCAGGAAATACGAACACATTGGAGATACAACAGTAGATTGTGATACAAGGTATAAAACCATTTTAACACGTGTGGCACTACTACCTTTTAGACAGAGCACAAATTTGTAAAATATCTACAGTATTATATTGTTTTCTGAAACTAACAGAGTTCACGTTTGGAACCCCGGTTCTTGAAACAAGAGAAATGCGTTAAAAAGCGAGATTCAAATGTTTTGTTGATTCGCTAGCAGTCGTTTTCAATGAAATTATCTTCAACATGTATTGCCTTACTCCAGCCAAAAGCGATTAAATGCTATAGGTACCGCATTGCTTTCTGGATTTCTTGGGTAAGTACTTCTAGAGTTATTCTTTCGGCTGTTTCTGTAATTTAACTGGCTCTTCCATTCCAGTTTCTTCTGAATTCATAATTTTCGCCATTTAATCTTTATGTAGGTAGGTTATAGTAGATAAAAGAATAAAGTTTTAGATCAAAGAAGACAAGAAGGCTGCCAGTGTAACGTATAAGTTAACTCTGCAATGAATTGCAATAAATTGAAGTATGACGGTTTGTGTTGTGAACAGGTAATGCGAGTGCCATGAAAAAGTAATCATGTAAAAAGACATAATGAAAAGTAAAGCCTAATCAAATCAATTCGTGTTATTAAACCTTTGCAAACACAAAGGGTAACTGTCATGTGATTGGACTTGAAACCAAAGTTGGTAACAATGAAAATGATCGCACTAGTATGACAATCTAAAGATTTTAGCTTGTGTGCACTGTGTTAGAAGTTCTACTTTTAGGCTCTGCTGTCCAAAAAATAAAATACTCGCAAATGTGGCTCTGATTTTTCGTTTAGAATGCACTGGAGTAGAAAATAGTTCTCGTCCAAAGAATATGCATACAAAAATAAGATATCCCACCCCTGTGGTGTGGGGATAGTGTGAGGAATCTACTCCACATTCTAGAGGTCCCGAGTTGGAATCTCAGTTAGGTGAGATACCCGGATAAGGTTTTTCCGGGGTTTTCCTTTATCCCGAGAAGACGAATGTCGGATAGCTTTAAGCTCTAAGTACTTCGGGCTCATTTGAGTATCATTTCACCCATTTCATTCATGATTTATTAACTGAGAATCGTTTTCTGGGTTATGATGGTGTAATATTTTGAATATTTTGACATCCAAGATGAATGGGATGTCAAAATCGTTTAATAATACATATGCCAGAACGTTTTTCTGCGTTTCCTCCGCATGTTGTAATAAAGTTCACTAACAGCGTATGCTAAAGAGGGAAAGTAGTGCCCAGCATTACATCAGAAAATTTTCAACCGATATTTATAATTGACAACGGGAATATTATTTTTCTTGTTATTTACGGACTGTGTCTCCTTTCCAAAATGTTTAAATTGATGGAATGAGAGCGAGGAATCTTTATATTCACCAGTTTGACCTCTATTTCGTTGAATTATGATGTCGGGATTTTCATATTATATGAAACTGAAGTCTTTCTATAATTACAGGACTAAAGAGAAGATATAAAATCTTAAAACTTTTTGTACTGGGATTATATAAAAATAATTCGAATATTCAAATGATTTTTCCATCGCCAAAACATACCTACAACCCATACAACATTTCCAAAACTTGGAAGACTGCCAGGATGAAGGTTAAGGAATTCAGAAATATAGCATCTGCCGATTTTTCATACCCACTTGCATTAATATATGGGCAGTTTTGTACCTTATTAACAGCATAGGAATTCTTAAGTCTTCAAGTTATGTGCACTCAAATCATACATCAATACAAAGAATGTAAACAACAGCGGCCAAGGGTTACTGATGGCAGGTAAACACGTTTGGCAACTACTGTGTGCAAACACCATCAGACTGTACTAGACGGCCAAGATATGATTGCGTTCTGTGGGAAGAGGAACTAAAGAGTTGCTGAACAAGTGGGCAGGGCATCGGAAGGACAGTCAGGTAAAGAAAACATTCATAATTACTAGTAGCAGGTGAAGGATACCGGTTTTAAAATTCTGTAGTAACACCAGCTGACAAAGGGATCAATGAACGCAATCCTTACAAAATGCGAAACGAATACTAGGACTGAGCGAAGACAAAAACAGAAGTCGGGTAGTGGAAGCTAAACGAAAATACCGTGTGTTCAGTGATGCAGGGAAGTGAAACATAAAAGTGAAATGCAATATCGTGAGTGCATCTAACTTGATATCAATTTCAGAGATTTATAAACACAATCCGAGTTGCATTTGCTAGCGGGACTGAGGCCTGCAAATGTAGCACTGTTTTCATTGTACATTCCCCTATCGCGTTGCCTCTCACTCCCCTCTGATCCCAAGTCTTGTTGAGTTAGGCACTGCCAACAAAAACAGTGGCACCCTCCTCCAAGCGCACTCATATGATGGCCGACTAATACGAGGGATAGGGATGGTTTGTTACCTGCGACGTCGCTGCCTAAAGTCCAGTAATAGTTCAAGTTTATTACCTTTCGTCCTGGTTTCAATGCTTAGAAATTCCTATACCTGGTTATTAGGAATATCATAGGCACATTGGGAAATTGAGCTCTAAAGTGTAAAAGGGAGGATTTATCATTAAAACCTAGAGGTTCTTGAACAGTAATTTGATAAAGAATAAGGGAGAGGTAACGCACTTAAATAAATAACCCAGGTTTATAAACCCACCTACGCAACGATGAATAAGACAGCTAATGATTCATTAGAGGCCAGTATAACAGCCCCCTTCCTCGTAGCAATATTAAACTTCTGTATTTATGGTTTGTATTTTATTATGTAGCTGCTGCGTAACTCACATTTTCTACTCACCTTTTTCTACCCGGTGCATTTCCATGCTGCATCTTCTGAAGGAATTCCTACAAGCACATTAAGCGATTCAATGGCTCTAAGCCAAAAGTAAATGTTTAGTGGGAGCGGATTAACACCTGTTTGACTCTCGAACAAGGCAGAGAGATGTGGGCGGGTGTTTCAGAATAGAATCTAGTCGGCTCCTTATTAATGATGATTTTGATGGCCAAGGGCAACCGCCTTCGTTCTTGCTTTGGGCGTCACTGGGTTTGCCGTTCCCCGCTCGCTCTTACACGCCTCTGTTACAATCTCTTAAAACTTTCTTTTTTTCTTCTTATACTTCCTCCCTTATCATAAGATGCAGACTTACGTTTTATGTCCTGTGAACCTTTACTTTAGACTTTTATTGCTTAAATTTCTCTTGAGAAAACATAACTACTCGTCAATAGTAGGAATAATCTTCTTAGCATGTGGTTAACATTTCAAAACAATTAATTAAGAATTTAAGAAACAGTGTCAAAACCAGTGTTTACATATGGATGCAAGAAGTGGGTGATAAATAGATCAAACAGAAAATCCGCAGCACGCGTTTTCTTCGAGAAAGAAAAAGAAACGAAAATAAAAAAGAGTAAAATTAAATTAAATTCAACTTTATTTATGGACGCTCTTTAACTGTTTTAGTCCTTAACGTCCCATCCTATACTGGACGTGAAAGACCAATAATTTTGCTCAGAGGCCTTTTCATCAGGCTTGAGGTTCTTTTATGTGCCGTAAATCTACGACACGGAACTACCGGTTTTACTTCCCTTAAGAAGAAAGCCAGCATTTTTACGCCCTAAAAAAATCCATCGCCCTCCGCCGGGTTTGAACCCGTGACCTCAGTACAAGAAGAGACTGGAGTATCTTCATTTAATTGAAATAATAATTCAAACGAAAGATGACTGGCACAAAAACATCCAAAGAATGCCATCATATGGGGTACCTAAACTATTATTAAACTAGAGACCCGAAGAAAGGCGAACATGTTGGACGATCCATAAGTAGATAGCAAGACGGATATGTAAAAAGGTTTGAGCCCTAATTTCCTTACAAAAATTAATTAACAGCTAATGAAAGAAAACATTTTAGCATAGGCTTGCTAAAATAAATTTAAAAAAACGACGATTTCTTTTTTCAAACAAATATATTGAAAAGCTTAGAGTTTTCATCACTAACAAATGTCTTTATCGAATATTGGAAGATCATTTCTTGATGGCCGAGTGAGATGGCTCCATAACGTGCGAGGATCGCATTCGGAAGGTCCCGCATTCGATTTCCGTTGGCCGGTTTCTCTGACTTTGGATTCCTTTCGCGATTTTCGCTGGTTGGTAGGCGAATGCTCGTGTGGATTATATAATTCCATGAATTTCCTGTGCGCTTCCCTTATCATAGAGGAGGGGTTCCGACCTCTTCAGTTGCCATGGTGCGAGAGCTGTGTTCCCCTAACGCTCCTATTTCTGACGTCACTTGAAGTATCTCAGGCCAAACATATGAGCCCCTCTTGTAGGCGAGTAGTTCGGATTGGGTTGGACTCGTGAAGGCAGATGTTCCCCATATTCAAGGGACGCTAGGTACGTCTGGAGGTTGATGTCCTTAATGTCCTTAGGTACAGCGAGACGACGAGCTAGACTGTTGTCGACCCTACCAAGGTTTTTCGGCAGTCTTCCCGTTTGGGTAGTGTAGCAACTTGCGTCCTTGCGCAAACGGAGGGGGCTTTTAAAGGGGAGTCGAAGTAGTGATTTTCGTGAATTTTTTCTATATTGAAATTTTAATTGCATATTAATATTTAAAATCTTTGGCTTATTTTAGTATAACTTTCATAGAGATACGCTAATTGTAAATAGTAAAAATATTATTGAAAATAACGCTGCGTATAGTGTTTAGGCTTTCTCATCTTGTTTAACAGCAATATCTGAAGAACTATGATTCTCTACACATTATCTCTGAAATTAATTGGTGCAAACTGCTCAAACATTTACCATCCATTTGCAGCTATATAAGTTTTATTTTAATGGAATATTTTTCTGCGTAGACCATAGGTTTTTTTCAACTTAAAAGCCATTATTTCTCAATAAAAGTATACGTAGTATATTAAAAACAAAAACCATAGCTCTGCTTCTGGTAAAAATAAATTTATTTTTTCCATCAATCAAATGTAAAAGTATTGCTCAACATGCCCTTAAAACTTCAATTTATTATCTTAAATAGATTCTATCAATTATCGTACCATTGGCAAGATAGGGCATTTCGACTCCCCTAAGCAATAAAGACTGCTCTAACGGAAACGTTCAAAGAAGGAGAGCCTCTCGGTTTGGCGCCTTCTCTGGTTTAGAAGATGAGCTTCGAGTGGGTACACCTCCCTTATTTTGTCCTCTTTCCTGTCATTTAATTTCCGTATGTTTCAAGGTTGAAGGATCAGAGGAATGGATGGCGGGGGAGGTGTGTGTCGGTACAGTTTGCTATGAGGCACACTCTGCCCTGATGTTCAGTGTGTAACGGAACCTCAGAGAGACTTCTCCGTGGGGAAGATGGGCCTCTGGTAGGCCCGCCGGCGTTAGGATACAATTATCTGGACACGTCAGGGACCCCCGCCTACGTCCTAGCCTGCCGGCCCGGAACTGGTCGCCCTCTATGTCCGCTTCACCTCTTTTTCCCGGAGCTTTCCAGAAGTACATTAGGGCTACATGTGGGCTTAAGTGCTGGAATCCTCTTCTGTTTCATTATAACCAAGAGTATAATGAACTAAATAAGCGAATTATACGCACTGTTACCATATTTTGTAAATACAGAGAGACGCAAAATCTACAAAACGCCTTGGCGGTGTTTTTCCTGTCCGTGTCCTGGCGCTCGTTGCCGTCTGCCACTATCATAGAAAGGCGCCGATGAAACCATTCAACATTTTTAAAACTACTTTTAAAGGCTTTATTTACCAACTTTATGAAAGGAGATGCTGAAACTGGTCACGGTCGTTGTCCATACATTTTTGGCACCTCTTTAGGAAACTATCCATCACTCGCCGTAGCTCATGTTGAGAAATGCTGGCAATTTCCTGGTGGATATTTTGATTTAATTCTTCCAGGGGGTGTGGGTTTGTCTTGTACACTTTGTTTTAAGTTACGAGATGGAAATTGCAGGGGTTAGTGCGGGGGACCGGGGGGGCAACAAATCTCTACTGATAATTCTGTCCTCAAACACACTTTCATAAAGTTCTTAAGTAAAGCCTTTAAAAGTAGTTTTAAAAATGTTGTATGGTTTCATCCGCACCTTTCTATGATAGCGGCAGACGGCAACAAGCGTCGAGGACGCGGACAGGAAAAACCCCGCGCAGCCGGTTTGTAGTCTTTTGGCTCTCCCTGTATTATAACAATTGATAATTTTAATAGGATTTTTAAAAATTGCTGGCAACTTTTGAACAGGGTGAAATAGGATATTTTGGTGTACCGTTAAGATGCATAAGAAGTTGGTTTTAAAGCCAATGGAACGGGACTGTGGACTCCTACCTTCTGAATGAACTCGTTTATTTTGCTACTCTCTGAACGTCCATATCTCTGTCTCCTTTATGTAGCGTCGCATTTGGAACAACAATTGCATGACGTCAGCTGCTGTGGTCGCTTCAACTCCGGATTGTGGTCTTGTTGATGGCGCTAGCGTAAGTAAATCTAGTAACGGTTCCACATACACCTACTTCATTCTGTTTTCTAATCAAGGATAACCACTTAGCTTCACAGTATCGAGTTGCAAAGGCCATGTTTCGTTGCAATAGAGCTTTTGTACAGCTAAGGGAGAGTCATATGATGTTCTCTACCCAACCTCATTTTAATAGCTTAACGTCTTTTGACGTAATGATGACAATATGACGGAGGATGAATGAAATGGCTGAAACGGTGCTCAAGTGAGCCCGGGGTCCAAAGCGCTAAACATTATCTAATATTCATCTATGCAGAATGAGGGAAAGCCTCGGAAAAACCTTATCGCGTAACTCACCCTAACCGAGATTTGAACTTAGGCTTGTTGAATGTGGGGCAAATTAAATTAAACTGAGTTTTATTTATGGACGCTCTTTAATTGCTGTGGTCCTTAGCGTCCCATTCTATACTGGCCCTGAAATATCGGTAATTATGCTCAGAGGCCTCTTTATCAGGTTTGAGGCTCTTTTACATGCCGTAAATCTACGACACGGGACCACCGGCTTTACTTCCCTTCCGAAGGAAGCCATGCTAAGGATTTCTACGCCCGAAAAAAATCCATCGCCCTCCGCCGGGTTTGAACCCGCGACCTCGGGAAATAGAGGCTGGCATGGCAACCATTACACCAAGGAGGACGACAATGTGGAGCAAACACGCTACGCCGAAACTACAGAGGTTGTCAAAGATTCCTTCTATACTTGATGTTCATATGGTAAACATCTGCAGAGAAATATCTCGTATGCTGCGGGACGACATTTATTTATAGAACAAGCAGATACATCGATTAGTAATGAGCAGGGTTAGGAGGGAAAAGGTGCTCAAATAAGGTGAGAAAAGTGACAATAAGGTGCTGGTTTATTTAAGGGGATGAATCCATTCAATTAGGCTGAAATTTTAATCACATGTCAGTCTTCTTTAGCTATAATCGTTTTGTGACTTTCACTCCAACATCTTAATCAGTTTTCAAGTTATTAATTTTAAAAACATAAAACTATGGGTATATGCAAAATGCAACACATAATGCATTTTTCAAAAAAAAATCTTATGTTGCTTCTATGTCAAGGAACTACAAATCTGTCATATAATTTTTTCTACCATTCTTTGTTTAAGAGCAAAAAGTTTTGCAGTTTTGTGTTTGCATTTTTTCTTTTTTTGTATACATTGTTATCTTTAAAAATTAGTAGCGCAAAAACTATTCATTACACAGAAAAATTATGACAATTTTATTTATTTGGGTTTTTTGAAATAAGCATAAAAATGTCAATATGAATGGATGAAAAGAACATCGTGTGGAACATTTTGAATACGCAGAAAGACTCGAAATGATCCTGAAGCATTCGCTGGGTCAAAAATAAAAGTGGATTCTAAAACTACAAGCAATGGAGAATTTTTTGGGAACATTATCTTTTTTTTTACATCTTTTGAGATTTTGGGTTAATTTTAGTTGTGCATTCCCTTAACTAATTCAAAGATTTCTCTTTCCTCTATTCTAATTTATTGAACTACAAACAAGTACATCAAATTATCACTCATCAAAAGAAGGAAAAAATCATGAAGCTGTTGTACTTCCAAATATTAAGCATCTACACATTTTTAAAAGTAAGCCTTTTTCTATTAGGAGACAGAATGTCTTTGTAGATGCTAAAGCTTCCTTCAACATCCACAGAAACCAGTGGAGCAAACCTTGTATTCACTTGGAATGGCAACTCTAAAGATGTGGCGAATTCCTCAATGTCTGGATTTTTCTGAAGACTAGATTGGCAAAGCCATCTAACGGTTCCCTCACGGAAGTAAAAATATCCCATTGTTTTTCCTTTTGCAGATCTTGTTATTCCAATCGTTTAATAGCTGCAGGCAAGTATTTGTAACTATGGACACTTCTGTCTGCAAATTATGTATTTTCTCCGGTAACAGAAGTTGCTGTGCCTTGGAAATTGCACCTGCGTCGGATGGATTCTAAGAAAGTACAAACTCTTTAATTTTGTCAAAATTCTCACACAACATGGCAGCACACTCAATCCAAGATCCCCAGCGAGTAATGACCGGGAAATTTGGAAGGGGCAGGCCAGTGATTTCCCTGTAGTAAACAATACGGCTCGGAGCTTTCAGTAGAATCTTCTTCAGGGCAGAGATGAATTGATTTGCGATGTCGTATTCGTTCCTTATGGATTCACAAACCCTGTGAAGGGCATGAGCCAAGCATGTCATATGCTTCAAGTTAGGATATAAAGGTTTCAATTGGTTAACAGCTGAAACCATGTATGGAGTCTGGTCCATAACCACAAGAAGAAGTTTTTCAAACTCGATACCAGTAGGCCAGAGTTTTTGGCAGAAGTCCATAATGGATTGCATTACTGTACTGACATTGACTTTCTGCAGCTCGTACATTTTTAACAACATGGGCTTAACTTTCTCCCCTGTTAAGGGAAAAACTAAAATGTTCAAAACATATCGTTCCATTGAGTCAATGGTTACATCCACAATGATTCCCACAACGCAATAGACCCTTTCTCCTTGATTCTTTCTAAGTTTCTTGGTAAACAGGCTCCATGTAATTTTCTCTTAAAGTACTCTCATCGGGAATTGACATCTTTGTGTGTTTTTCAAGGAATGAAGGCTGGATGGTTCACCTTATTGAGTGGAATTCCTGCTTGTGTAAGAGCTGCACACAAATCAATGTTTAATTCCTTCAAATTTTGGCTTTTTGAAGAACTCTGTTGAAATGCCGTCGGGCAAAGAGACCACCTCTGTGTAGTTGCCGTGCCACTGTGTATTTTGAGATTGCATGCCTAGCTGTCCTGTTAAATTGGTTGCAATTGCACCCGCTGTTTGGCGTGGATCCCTTCTTACCTGTTGCACAATGTAGCGGTCATCTCTGCTGTAGTTGAGCGTGGTCGACCACCACCTCTCCTTGGGACAGGAGTGCCTGTGGCTTGGAAAGTTCCCACTGCACGTGAAACAATGTTGTGAGCAATCCCAAACTCCTGAGCAACACTCTTTCGCCCTTCTTCCAGTTTCCCGATGATTCTTCCCCGTGTGAAGTCATCCAAATGGTGTCTACGGGCCATGTTGCAATGAAGAACATCACTACAGTACATCGTAACAGCTCGCTAATTGTCACAAATTGTCTTGTCCTGTTTCGTCAACTGCTCCGTGTTGCGGGACCGGACCTATTTGCCACTATAGGCTCGCTACACTCACGCCATGTGACGTCCAGCTTTCTGTGTACGTGTGAGAGACCTCTGGCAACGTGCTCCTGCACCTTCATTTACTTGCAACAGATAGTTCATTTCTTATGTTACTTTACCCATCTCGTCCTTAGGTTTTGCACACCAGTGTACTTCTACAAAGGTTTATCTCGAATATAATGAAGTAGGTAAAAATTAAACTCTCATAAGAATAATTTGTAGAAGTTATATACAAATAAACGATAGTGGGTAGTGAACGCCCTGTGAATGTATGTTGTTCGGTACTGCCTACCTGGAAATATCTAACGCCCACTAGAGTGTTGCGCCCCAGTTTGGACTCCACTGATATAAGTATGTGTGTTAAACTCAATGACTAAGTAGTTTCTTTCTTAAGAGCTCATGACCAGCTTACAGTGGCCGATGCGTTTAATGCTGTCAGAAATAAATATCAAATAGTCAATTCCACTGAAGTGTAAACCCGCGGAGAAGGTCTTGAGTAATTATGGAAATTAGGCTCAGCAGGTCCATTTAACGGGCGCATGTTATAAATACACCGAGTCACACCCAGAGTTGCCAGAAACAGCACCAGGTGAAGAATTAAATCGTCCGTGACAAAAACGGGGATTGTGTCAGGATAACAATCATCTGCTGTCTCTCTCGCGCTGAAGAATTGGCAGCACTGACGTGTTCCTCTAAATATGCAAACGCTTTCTTTTTGCTTTGGTTCTCTCATTTCTTCCATGGCTAGTTCCTGCGTTAGCTTTCCGATTTACTTCTTTCGATTCAACTTTTATCCAGACACCAAGGAAACTTAGCTTTTTGTGCCACTTCGTTTCTGTCTCTAGATACTCATTTGACGGTTAAAATCTCACTTAAGTGTGCCAATAGCTAAACTTTTGTGAAAAAGTTTCTAAAAATTAAAAAATTGGTTATTACATCCAAAAAATCCTTTGCATTCTTAGCTTAAATTACACACATACAATGACTTTTGATCTCAGAGCCCTTTAAAGCTTCACCACATGACCATTTAAATGCCCATATATTCCAGCATAATGGACTGTGTTTACATACGGTGCCTTTTACTCGACTTTGATTTTTCTTACGCTTTTGCGCATAGTTTCGTAGATATAGTTTGTAATTCGTCTTGTTTAAATGTTTAGCAGAGAGAATGAGCTTAAAAAATCTGTGACACATTCACATGACTTTCCCTGCCTTTTATTGTTATTACTGGGTGTAAAAAACTATTCTTAATAAAGTTTATTTTACTATCTACTACATTTAATCCAAATATACCTTTGAAAAAATAGCTAGATTACACATTTCGTTTTAAGCAAAACGTTAACAGCTATAATCAAATGCTTAAGAACTGGACGCTATGTACTGGCCTTAGAATTCCATGCTGTTTCCATACAATCTTGAGAAACAACTGCAAATCGATAGGATTTTTAAACGAATGAGAAGTATTGAACAATTCGAACCTTTCACAACGGATATTTCAGAAACGGCTTATTTTAAGTAAATTCTATTTTTAAAGAGTTTTTTTTTGCGTGGTACGGTTTCGACTATATCTTAAAGTTTACAAGTTATACCAGATTATACAAAATTTCTTCCGAATGAAGAGGACTTCCTAGGCTATTTACAGGAAATTCAAGATATAAATTTTATTTGCGTAAATATCTTTCACATATGGCATTTTAATAAAAATAGTTAGAGCCATTTCTTTTAGAAAATAAACATTTTCGAAAACGGTTCCATTTAATGGGTAGTCTGGCGTGGGGGATTTTCTTGAAAATTTTCGGGTCGCATCCTTGGAAGATACTAAACTCAAATAACCAACTTTGGATTTATCCGACTTTTCATTCTTGAGTTATGCTGTTCACAGACAGACATACAAGTACACACACGGACATGTTTCTAAAAATGCTTTATTTGGATTCAGGGCGCCTCAAAGCATGTATTTCCGGTGAAATCTCGGTATCGAAGTTTTGGGTGGAATGCAATACTTCCCCTACTTACTGTACGCAGTAGAGAAAATAAACATTAGTGTAAGGCCTTTGCTACACTTTTCGATTGCTTAAGATATGAATTAATTTGACTACTCAGGATAAGTTTTATTGTTGCAACAATTATATGTTTATTTTTTATTAAACAACCAGAAGAGCGAAAATGTTCCTACACCGAGTTTGTTATTAGTATTTAAATAATGTGGTAATATTTTTACTTTCTCTACCACGTACATAGTAGAGAAGGTATTGCATTTCACCCAAAAATACATGTTTTGAGGCCCCATGAATTACGAAAAAAATTTACCAAGTGACACATGTGTGTGTCTGTGAACAGCATAACTCAAAATCGTTAAGTCGGATAAACACCAAACTTGGAGTATAAGTTCAGTGGTTTCCAAATCTCCGTCACAAAGATTTTCACGAAAATCCTCTCACCCCAAACACCCTTCACATAGAACACTTTTCAAATTTTTTCTAAAACATGGCTCTAATGATTTTGATTATGTCGCGGTATCTGTTCGTGTTATCTTATTTGCTGAGCGCCTGTTATTGTTTTACTATTGTGAATTTTGAGTTCTTTGTCCTCCGGCTAGCTATTATTACTCAGTCGAGCAAATCTCTTGGACAGGGTGTGTAAACGGAAAGGAGTTGTTACTAAAAGATAACACCGATAAAAGAATTTGTTTTTACACTTTTATTTCCGTCACACTTCATTAATTTCACATATTTACTCTTGATACCCGCCCGACTGAAACTGTTATATTTTCGAATGTAACCATAATCACTTATTTGCCGCGCATTATTAATTCGCGTATTTCACATTTATAACTAACTTTACGACGCGAGAGATTCTGTATAACTGTGCGACGTGTAACCCGTGAATGATTCTGTTGAACTCTGTGATACCTGTCTCTGCCTTTAATATTTATACTTCCTCACCCCAATATGCCTAAACATTATAACAGAGCTGCTATTGGTTAATAAAGCGCGCCAACATTAGCGTCTATTTTTATATCCAATCAAAATTACGAATACATATGCTCTAGGGAAGATATTCCCTCCATTTCTACAGAAAAGCACGCTACTCTGACGTCATTTGTTTGTCTCTTCTAATTGATAAACAACTCACCCCCTCGTTTCATTGTTATCCGCTCCAATTGTCAGTTTCAGTGAGGCCGTGTAAACTTATTTCATAATAATGCTTATAATTAACAAAATCTCAAATCAATGTCATACAATAATGCTAATTTACACTACAATTCACTCTGGCATTTACAATGTTGTGATATATAATACTGCCTCAATTATAATAGTATATAGGTGTTAAAGATATTTATATCATAAATAAAATGTATATCTTAATTTTCTAGGAATATCTTTGTAAGTCCTCTTCATTCGGAATAAATTTTGTATAATGTTGTATAACTGGTAAACGTCAAGCGATAGACGAAAACGTATTACACTGAATATGTAGATTTATTTAAAACACAGAATTTATTTCAAATAACTGTTTAATGACATCAGCCATTTCTGAGCTATCCGTTATTGTTGGTTCGAATTGTTCAATGCTTAGTTATTCTTTAAGTCCTATCAATGCCCAGCTATTTCTCGCGATTGCATGGAAACAGTATGGAATTTTAAGCCCAGCGTATAACGTCCAGTTCTCAAACATTTGATTATCGCCATTCCCCTTGTATCTACAACAAAATGTGCATCGTAGCTATTTCCGGAAAGATTTATCTCGATTAGTGTGAACTAGATAGGAAAATAAACTTCCGTAATAATAATTTGTATGCCCACTAATAGGGATAGACAAAGTCATGTGAGTGTAACATATCAGATTATTGTTTTTACAGACTACGATTTCTGCACCATCCGATTAATTAGCATAATAACATTTAAATACATTTTCCCTCTCAGGAAATATTAAACATATTTGCATGAAATTTAAAACAGACTTATGGTAGAGCAACACGTGGCACAATTTTGAAAACATTTTAAATAAAAACTGCAAGATTTATAAATGAAATGAAAAGCTTAAATGAAAAACTTTCGATTGTACGTATATAATATGAGTAAGTATGTAGGACATTGCTTTACATAAACTTCAGGATAAGTATTTATCTAGGGCAAAGAAAAAACGGATCTTCAGATTTATTGGACCTTCACCGCCAGTCGGTTTAAATGAATAATGTCGTTATTAGTTCAGCAAGCCCCTAGTCTCAAAGGGGAGGTGCGGAATTGAACCTCGGACTGCATATGTTCCCGACTTCGTAAGCAGGTTGAGTACTGCGGCGGTGCAAAAGTGTTTTTCACTAGGATATTTTGCTACTTCTTTGCACGCAAAATGAAAGTCACCACCGACCTCAGAATTTGCACACTTGAGTGCTAAGCCGACACACTGTATGCTGCAAAAACCGTCCAATTATTTGGGTTTCCTATCACCGTACAAGCTGAGATTGCGAGTTTACGAGACGCAAGCGAAAGACGTTCCAAATGTAAATACTAGAAAGGTACGATACAAGTCCATTCCACTAAGATGACCTCAAAACTGTTGACATCCACCCCTTCCACTCATCTTTCGCTAGTCTGTGCCAGAGGTACTGGTAATAAGTTTAAGGCCGTCTCAATGTATACAGGCCAAGAGCTAAACAAGATAGCGGGGGTCTACAGTTATTAGGAGTTCACAACCTGCATCATAGGACTGCATATTAGTCAGTGTGGATTTGCGATGCTAATGAGTTCGTTGCTGTCTCAAAACGGATCAGTAATTAATAACCAAGTTGCCTACTTGGCGATCGAAAGAATACATAAAACAGCGTAGTTTTCGGTTCAAACCACCACGAAAGTATTGTGTGCTGCGATGTACTTCAAGCTATTTAACAAGTTCTGAAACGTACATAACAGTGTTTTCATTCCAAAAGAATCCACACAGGAGACATTAGTGGGTACGTGCTATTCACAGGAGTAATTATGAACTACGAGTTTCTGGTGTGTTATGTATTAAATTTTCTGAACAGCATATAGTGAATAAATATACTACACGAGAAATGATGGAAGTGTTCTTGTAGTACCCAGAAAACTGCTTATATTCATTGAAGATGCTTGTCCCTCACTGTTTTCTAATCTACTATCCCATCTGTCCCATACAGCTAACTGCATGAAATTAGAGGGATTCATAAAATACAACGATGTGCATTTGCTGAAAATTGATACCTCAAAAATTCCAAATGTTGTAGCATTATTGTAAATCAGCTGCAATTTTGTTATTCAAGTTTCACATGGTAATATTATAATACCCAATCATTAAAAATGGTTGCTCGGTAAAGTAATGAACTTGGATAAATGGTATATATTTGATTCTTTTTAAAGTCATCTGAATAGGTATACAGTTCCAAGTGAACAAGCAGAAAAAACCTCTTTAGGTGCCAAGAGTTTAAAATAATGTTGCCAGAAAATAAATGAAGACTCCACAGAATGTTCTGAAACTAGATTCTTAGAAGAACAGGTAAGACTGGTTAAACAAAAGGCAATTATATATACAACCGGTACCTGTTATGGACATGCTCAATTAATTATTCAACAGCTTACAGACAGGTACGTGATACCTATGTACCTTCTTTACCTCGTCCTGATTACCTCAGACAACTTCCTCAAACCCTTAGTCCTGAATGTAATTAATAATCTCTGTATTTATAATATACGTTTAAAACAAATACTCAGTGATCATGAAAAATTAGTGAATTTGTGGCTGCATGAAAGTTGTGCAAATCTAGACATTTCTTATAATGGGGCTAACAATATCTGCATAAACAGCACAGACCTCTATGACATCATCTTTAACACCCAAGAATAAAGCTGTTTTAGCCCTCTATCCAGTAAAAACTTTAGCAGCACAAACATTGTATGAACAGGTTTTCGATATTATTAAAGCTTTGAGCTAATGTGGGTTTAAGATGTTAACTTTGACGTCAGTAACAACAAAATTAATACAAGCACTTTTGAAAAACTGGCACGAATTTTTATGGCACGTTTGTAAACACAGTTTATGAATGTAGGAATGTTTAGGTAAAGAGTGAATAAAATCACTCGAATTTACATTGCATTTGCGCATTGTAGTGTGTAATTTAAAAGTGAAAGTTGTAGGAAAATGTTAAGGTGCAAACACAGAATGGAATTTAAGATTCAACATTTTGAAGTTTGTGCTTCAAAGGGAGACAAATAGTGGCCATTATTGTTCACGTAGGTATGGTATAATGATATGAATTTTCGTACATTTTAATATTTGATGTCTGAAACATATGAGGCAGCGCCGTGGCCCGGTGGTTAGACCGCTCGCCTCCCACCGAGGCGGCCCGGGTTCAATCCCAGGGACCTGCATGTGGGATTTGTGGTGGACGAAGCGGCGTCTGGGCGGGTTTTCTCCGGGTTCTCCGGTTTCCCCCGCCATTCATTCCACCAACTGCTCCATCATCACCTTTCACCTTTCCTTTCATCCATTTCACCAACATTTCGTTTCATCTACTTCCTTCATCCCATACCAGGCATCGGGCTGATCACCCATCCTGGATGCTCTGTCTGATCCATGAGTGTCTGCTCCTCGACGGGTCTCTGACCCCAGGCACCCGCTTGTAAGTCCTGAGGGGTGTAAGTCCTACATAAGAGGAGGGTAAACAGATAATGAATGAATGAAACATACGAATAAGAATTTCTTAAAGTAGAAAACAAGAAACATGTAATTCGAGATTTAGGTACCGAGATGTGTAACTTTATAATACTGGTGCTGACTTGTGAATTTCCGAGTGCTGCTTTAGTGAGAAAAATAATGTAGATAATAAACATCCTTCTAAAACCCTACTGCATTATAAAAAAAGCAAAATAAAAACGAAAGTGCAGGCTTATTCACATTGAGAAGGTAAGAAAATGTCTACCATAAACTACGGAAATATATTTTCCACTTATTTACTACACACATTAACCTTTAATGTGGAAATGTAAGAATATACATGATTGCGTGATTATTTCAGTGCAAACATGAAAAAAATACGTGTTAAACATCGCATTATATATTCGAATTTGGAACGTGGACCTCAAGTTGAGATGTCACGAATCGTGCATCTAGGCCTTTAGATAGTCCTTATAAACTCGCTTCAAAGGATTTACATGATGCGCAGACAACCGACTGGCGGCAATGACAAAATAGATCTGAAGACCTCGTATTATCTGTATAAGAGGGCGTTCATATAATTACGTCACCCATTGAAAGGTCTGCCCAAACGTGACACAAGGTGAACCACGAAAAAACACCCGGCGCTAAGGTAAATACCGGATTGGATATTGATACCATGACCGGAAGTTCCACCCTAGTTCTAAAACAATACTTGGTTAAAATGAAAATAGATGGCAAAAACGAACGTCTGCCATCTATGCACATATAGATGAAAAGCAGAGAGACTGGATGGCACCCTAATGCCATCTGCCTGGCACGTGTAGAAGCAGAGGCACAGTTATCTGGCACTAAGACCTCTGTGGACACGTGTCGAAGCTGCCATCTGCCCGTTACGTACAGAAGCAGAGGTACAGTTACCTAGCACTAAGGCCTCTGTAGACACATGAAGCAAGATTGCATTCTACAGGGATGAGACCTAGAAGGTTAAGATGATGTTGAACAGAACCGTTGCGATATGACCACGTAAGTTAAAGCGACGTAAAATAAAAATAGAAATAAAAAAAGCAATAACTTGGACTGTTTCTGACGGTCATATAAATTGTATTGTCAACATGGCAATCTGCCCTTCTACTTGAATCATGGTTTCTCATTCTATGATTTAATCCGTAAATGTAGGAATTTTTTGAGAAAAGCTTCGGCTTTTTTATGGAATTCAGTGTTCCTTATTGGCCATCGGCGTTTTTGTACTTCAATGGTTATTGTATTGTCTCAGTATTATTAAATTTAGACCTCTACAAATTTGAAACATAATATTTTTTATGCAGCTGTTCGTTACATTTTATTATAACTTCAGGTTATTATTTCCTATAACGAGGAATATTGTCCGGAGGTATTCCCAACTCTCTTCTCTATCTTTAATTTCTGATTGCATTTTCACCGTTTTATTATTTGAGTAAAGAGTTAGACTTCTAATTTTCTTTCGTCTAATAAATATAATATTAAAGATTTTATCAGAATTATGTCCTAGTTGCTGTGTTTTGAATAAAACATTGCCCATTACAAGCTTTAATGAGAAATGAATCAATCAGTACAATAAAGAGTGGCGTGTGATATAGGAAGGATAGTTAAAACTGGAAGAAATAGTGTGATATAATAAATAACGCCACCAAAATATTTTTGGAAGAAATAAGAACATAAGATAGGATTGTAACGCAGTGGCTATGGCCCAAGCTTCGGGAGGTCGGCACCTAGCAGTCGGAGATAAACAAAGATAAGTAACGCTCTCGCTCAGCGTAATCACCAGAAGCACTGTCGTCAGAACCACCAGAACCTTCTGGAAGTTTCACCTTTCCCTCAGCCTCTAGAACGCTCTGACTGTAACCATCGGCTATGCAAGCTAGTACTCTCGCGAGTAAATCGGTGAGTAAGTAGGACAGCTAGTGAGTTACTGACTGCTTTTCTGGTGCGACATAACGTGCGTTCTCCTAGTGAGGTAGCGACGTCAGTTACCATGTACAGTGAGGTTGCTACTGCGAAGGATTAAGATAGGTCTTGTGTTCCACTCACCAGCGGGTTAACCATCTAAAGAAGAGGGTGCGTCGTTCGCCGGTACACCGCGAAGAAAGTGAAGTGACAGAGTAATTGAACTAGTTCACATTAGTGAAGTCCCCTTGAAAGTTGGACTAGAACAAAACAGTGATAGTGACAATTGAGTGAGGTTACAGTGAAAACTGGACAAAATCGAAGGATGTAAGACTGTGTGTTTTATCCTATACGTATACATTTTTACTTTCTATACCGCGTACATAGTAAATAGAGAAGATATTGCATTTCACCTAAAAATCTATACCAAGATTTAAGCGGAAATACATGTTTTGAGGCCCCCTGAATCCAAAAAGAGCATTTTTAGAAAAAGGTTCGTGGTGTGAATAGCATACCTCAAAAACGAAAAGTCGGATAAATATCAGAACCTTACAAAGATGCGATATGAGGATTTTCGAGAAAATCCTCCATCCAAAACTACCCTTTACATGTAACATTTTTAGAAATTTTTCATTTTCTCAAAAATGACGCTAACGATTTTGATTAAAATATCACATATTAAAGATCTTTACATCAGTAATAAAATGTATATCTTGAATTTTCTGGGAATAGCTTGCGAAGTCCTCTTAATTCGGAAGGAGTTTTATAATCTTGTGAACTGGTATACGTTAAGCGACAGAGGAAAACGTACGACAAAAAAAATGTAATCCCTTTAAAACACAGAAGTTATTTCAAACAATTTTTTATGGCACCAGCGTTTCCGATATATCCGTTATTAATGGTTCGAGTTGATCAATACTTGGTCATTCTTTTATAGTCCTGTCGATTTTCAGCTGTTTCTCGCTATATCAAGGCGAGAGTACGGAATTTTAAGATCAGTACTAAAACATTTGATTGTGGCTGTTCGCTTTGTATCTATAACGAAATGTGTAGTGCAGCTATCTTCGGAAAGATTTATATGGATTAAAATGAAGTAGATGGGAAAATAAACTTCCGTAAGGATATTTTGTTTACCCACTAATAAGCGATAGAGGATAGAGAGGGTTATGTGAGTGTAATACATCAGATTTTTCTTGAAAACGTTTACAGCTTTAGTTGTACAACTACAAGATCTATCCCAGATTATCAATATTTTACAAGTTTGATGTCTACTTTTAAACGTTCCGTCTTATACATATTTATGCCACTACTGCAGTAGCAAAAAGAAGTCTCTGACAATTAACTGACCTCTCCTAAGCCTTGAAATCTGCTAGAAGTGTGTTATAATACAATTGCAGCTCCTTGGAGCTTATTCTGAAATACATTATGTCACCAATCTACTACTTGATTTTTAAAAAAATAGCTAAACTAAAGGAAAGTCTTGCAAAATATTTGTATTCGGAAGTTGTAGCCACGTTTGCAGTCTAACCTACAGATACATTGCAAATTTTGGACGACTTTAAAGCTAATATTTATGCGACAGTGTATATGTAAGATAAGAAAGCTACGATATTAGAGTATTCCTGAAATAAATTGATCGTCGAATAAACAATGGAGTTGGCAGTGATGTTATCTGTGAAGGTATACAAGTCTAGAACAATGGACCCTCCCTCCTCTCTAGGAAGATTAAGACCCTCAGGCCGACTAAACGCACGCGCCCTAATGAAGACGATCCATGAGGTAATCACCACCAAGAGGATTATAGGGCTACGTAGGTATTATGTAAATAGCAGAGAGTGACCAAATGGAGAGAACAGCTTGCCTGTATGAGAGTAAATCGAGTAATACCAGATGAACTCTAGGCGGACAAAACGTATTGGTTCAGGACAGCAAACACAACCGGATCAGAGAAAGTTGAATCGTCAGATACACCACAATGAAAACGTATAAAGCACTATTGTTACATTTCATGAAAACTGACATGAAAGTTCATACAGTTCGCCATCTGGTAAGAGAAACGTTTTACATTAATAGATAACGTTCGCGATAAAATTGTCAACGTCATAGTAATTCAGAAGTCTTACTTTGTTAGTTTTCATTCCACCGTTCAGGCATAGCAGCTTAAAAAAATCCGATGTGTTACACTCACATGACTTTCTCTACGCTTGTACAAACTACTTTTACAAACGCTTATTCTCCATATGCTTCATGTTAATCGAGATATCGAGATATGTTAATCTTATTGCTAATTTTCTTGTAGATGCAAGGGGAATTGGTGGGCTTTAAGCGATAGTCAAATATTTTAAGCGCTGGTTGCTATGTGAAGTATTCCATTCTCTTTGCATTACCAGGACAACAAAAAATGAATAACGAATTTGAGAAAAAAGTATAAGTATTGGAAAATTTAAGGGAATTACAAGCAATATCTCGAAAATGGTTCACTCAACAAGAAAATGTATATGACACAAATTGTTTATTTTAGCGTGATCTATATTTTATGTGTGTAAAATTTTGTCTATCTCTTATGGTTTACCAGTTATGCAAAAGTCGTTCACAATGAAGAATACTTTTGGAGACATTCCCAGAAAATTCTAGATATACATTTCATTTGTCATGAAAATATCTTAATCATATGATATTTTAATCAAAATCGTTAGAGCCATTTTTGAGAAAATTAAAATTTTCGAAAAATATTCCATGTAAAGGGCAACCTGAGGTAGCGGGATTTTCTTGAAAATCTTCGTGTCGCATCTCTGGAAGATACTGAACCTAAATACCAAGTTTGGTGTTTAGCCGACTGTTCGTTTCTGAGTTATGCTGTTCACAGACACACACACGATACACACACGGACATGCTTCCAAAAATGCTTTTTTTGGATTCAGGGGGTCTCAAAACATGTATTTCCGGTGAAATCCCGGTATCGAATTTTTGGGTGGAATACAATACTTCCCCTACTTACTATACGTAGTAGAGAAAGTAAAAAATGTCGCCAAGTATTCATTTTCGCTCTCAGCAACCAATTGTTTTCCAAATATCCGGATGTTGTTGTTTATATTCTCCTTTTTAAGGTGGGAACGAATGATATTTTTATTACTTTCTCTACCTCGTACATAGTAGGTAGAGGAGGTAAAAATTCGATACAGATATTTTACCGGAAATACATATTTTGAGGCCCCCTGAATAAAAAAACGCTTTTTTAGAAAAAGGTCCGTGTGTGTTGTGTATGTGTCTGTGAACAACGTAACTCAAAAACGAATAGTCGGATCAACACCAAACTTGGTATTTAAGTTCAGTATCTTCCAAGGATTTTCAAGAAAATCCCCACCCCAAACTACCCTTTACATGGGGCATTTTTCGTAAATCTAGATTTTCTAAAAAATTGCTATAACGATTTTGATTAAAATACCGTATATTACAGATATTTACGTGACAAATAAAATGTATATCTCGAATTTTTTGGGAACAGCCTGTAAAGTCTTTTTCAATCGTAAGGAATTTTGTATAATCTTGTGTAACTTGTAAACATTAAGCGATAGACGTAAACTTACTACACAGAACGTGTAGAGCTCTTTCAAGTGCACAATTTATTTCAAACAAGTTTTCTTATGGCATAAGCCATTTCTGAGATATCTGTTAGTAATGGTTCGAATTGTTCATTTCTCTTAAAGTTCTGTCAACATTCAGCTGTTTCTAACGATTGCATGGAAACAATATGGAATTTTTAAGTCAGCATATAGCGTCCATTGGACTATGGCTGCAAAGCTTTATTTGGATTAAAACGTACTGGATATAAAAAGAAGCTTAGTAGGAATACTTAGTATTCCCACTAATAAACGATAGAGGGTAAAGGAATCGTATGAATGCATATCATCAGATTTTATTTTCAAAGCGTAATGTATTAAAATAATATTTCAGCTTCTCCGAACGTCATACAAATATATTGCGATATGCTGCTTGGAAGTATTTTTATTTGTTTACTTTTTAATGTTTGGAAACAGACCTGCAAAGATTGAAACACTCCTTACTTTGACGTAATCCACTTCAATTAGAAGGCTGTGTTTTTTACCATTCGGTACGTGAAAGTTTGCTTTCTCAATTGACTATACTGGTGGGAACACTATGGCTGAAACTTATATGCTTTTGAGGGATTAAGTTTTGTGAATACCAGCAAACATTCTGGAAAGCATTATTTACACGCATATATTTAATCACCATTTCAACAAGGATTCGTGCCTAAAAGATCAACTACTACAATTTTTTAAATATTTTAATGAATAAATATCATTTGAACTAGACTAATCTAATATGGTAATATACACTAGCTTTCAAAAGGCGTGAGATAAAGTAGATCATAATGTTTTACTTAATAAATTATTAACATTTCTTTTTCCCTCAGTTAATGAAATTATTTTGTTTATATTTACATACAAACTAGGCCATAGACAGAAAATTATAGAACGTGTCTATCATATAAATTTGTCAATTTGGGAATTCCGCAAGATTTCATCTTAAAAGTTGTTATTGTTTCTTTGTTTTATTCATGATTTACCAAACGTTATTACAAAATTTAAAATGTTTACCGATGAGGTTAAACTATACCTATACAAGAGTATTAATAACTTAACTGACTACCTACTTCAAAATGACTTGAATAAGATTCCGTTTAATATTATTAAGTGTGCAAAATTGCCATTCACAAGAAGCAATCACCTATTTTTTGATGAAATAAATGCAACAGAATTTCTTGAAATGCTTTAAAATATCTAGGGATACCAAAGAAGTCTCAGATTTAACAGACACGTTGAAGCACCGGCGAAAAATCTCTACAATCTTGAGGCTTCATCATTAAAAACTCTTACACATTCAAAAGACTGTACAATTCTATTAATCGACAAAATATGGAATATTCATCTATCATTCGGAATCCTAGGAATAAAACATACCGATTTAATATTAAAAATGCAATATAAACTTAAAATTTATTTTTAGAATATTTGAAATTACCCCAGTTAATCAAATCACGAAATACTTCCGAAAATATTTAATTTTAAAAGTTAAAATTAAGGGAAAAATATTTATGTATCAAATAAAGCAAATTCAAAATGCTTTCATTTCCAAAGCAAATACTGATATTCATAAAAATGGACCAGTAAATAGAATCATTATCTTGTTTTATTTCAATGTTGGCATATTCAACACGTCTGAAACCCATTTAACCATACGATGGCTAATAATTAAACTATAATTAATATACTATACATAACAATTATGTCTTGAAACCTTATCAGCCTGTGTTTTATTAGTTTGTTGCTTATCTCATTTATGAGTTGCGCTGAAAGCTATGTAATTATATTTGTGTAACTGGGCACCTACATGTTATAAATTAAAGAAATAAACTGATCATAAATTACTAGAAATTATGTACTACTTTTTCTATTTCTTTCTACTTTTATGTATCTTTTTACAAGTAACGGCTGCATTAATTACCGTGAAAATTTCAGCTATATTTATAAGCATACTTAATAATAAAGACACTGAAGCAAAATAATGAAAGAAAGTTTCAAAACCCGAAAGTTATGGCACCTTGTTACATATATTTTTGACGAAAAGTCTTAAACCCCTAAAAGAATGATATCTATACACTATATATTTTTTGGACGATAGTGCTTTTTATCCTCTTTACATTCATGCTAGCATGTGTGGGAAGTTGAAATTCTGCACTCCGTGCGTTTTACACATTTACCGCAAATTTAATAAAATCTATAATGCTTCAACTATTTATATGTATATTTATTGTGGCAGACATGCAATACAATCATATTTGCTATTTGAGTTTTACCATTTAAATATTATCGTGTTTACTTCCCTTTATTTGTTAACACTTACGAACGATTTAATTTATGTAGCATTAAAATAATTTTTTCGGCGCAAACAGTCATCTCACCTTCAGTTGTTGACTGGCTTGGTCAACACTACCAGATATGACTAATCGATCACAAGTTTGCATTCAAGGTAGCGGTGCGACCTTGACTTTCTTTTGAACAGCTGACAGTAATTAATTTTATTTTCGCGTAAACTAGCGCGGAAAAAAATAGTATGCAATTCACATCCTTTCCTAAGTGAAAATACTCGACTTCGTCTCTTATTACTTTCTCTACCACTTATAGTAATTAGGGGAAGTATTGTATTCCACCAAAAAATTCGATACCGAGATTTCACCGGAAATATATGTTTTGAGACCTCCTGAATCCAAAAAAAGCATTTTTGGAAACATGTTCGTGTGTGTGTCTGTGAACAGCATAACTCATAAACGAACAATCGGATAAACACCAAACTTGGTATTTAGGTTCAGTATCTTCCAGAGATGCGACACGAAGAATTTCAAGAAAATCCCCCAGCCCAGGTTACACTTTACATGGAACATTTTTCAAAAATTTTACTTTTCTCAAAAATTGCTCTAGCGATTTTGATTAAAATATTATATGTTTAAGATATTTTCATGACAAATGAAATGTATATTTCGAATTTTCTGGGAATGTCTCCAAAAGTATTCTTCATTGTGAACGACTTTTGCATAACTGGTAAATTATAAGAGATAGACAAAATTTACTACACAAAAATGTAGATCGCATTAAAATACACAATTTATGTCATATACATTTTTTTTGTTGAGTGAACCATTTTCGAGATATTGCTTGTTATTCCCTTAAATTTTCCAATACTTATACTTTTTCTCAAATGGGAATTCGTTATTCTTTTTTTTTTGTACTGGACATGCAAAGAGAATGGAATGCGCCACATAGCAACCAGCTCTTAAAAGATTTGACTATCGCTTAAAGTCTACCATATTCCCCTTGCACCTACAAGAAAATTAGCAATAAGATTGACATCTCGATTAACATGAAGCATATGGAGAATAAGCGTTTGTAAAAATAGTTTGTACAAGAGTAGAGAAAGTCATGTGAGTGCAACACATTAGAAGTTTTTAATCTTCTTCCTCGTTCTGTAAAGATGCAATTGCCGCACTTGTATTGCAATATACTATTTCCTTCCAATGCTTTAATTCTGTTTTAGCTACATACAAAACATGGTAAAATGAACTATCCAAAAAGAATTTTGGCCCAAAAGGAACATAAAAATAGTTGACTACATAATGAGATGATAGGGCACTTCACTGTCCCTTAATGTCCCTTTTAACAACTGAGATCTACAGAGACTGTGAATAAAATGGAAGTAACAATACTCAAATGGCGAACTTCAGCGAGCAGAGAGTTATCCCACATTTGTTTTATTAGCATACGGAAAAACCACAAGGAAAGAAGGGGGAAAAGTCTTAATAAGGTAAGCTACCCCTATCGAGATTCCAATTCGAGTCCTCCCCAGGTTGGAAAATACACTTGCTACCGCACACTAGAGTTGTTGATATGTTTGCTACAACAACGTTAATAAGCAAACATTTCACTTGCTATGGTCATAGTATATCAGCAGTTTTTCTTCCTTTATTACAAAAAAAACTTACTTTAGCACCCGCATTGTTCTTTACACAAATTTTTAAGAGCAGGATTAAACGTGATTTTTTACTTGTATTTATTCTGAGTAGCATTACATATCTGAGGAATAAATTAATTGCTGCAATTCATTCTAAAACGAAAAGAAGCTTCTGTACTAACCTAATATGAAATATGAAAGAGCATCGTTTGAAACTAGTTCACGATATTATATTGCACTCCTCCAGTACACTTTTTAACGAAAATACAAAGATTCAAGGCAAAGGTTTCGAACGCAATGTATTCTCTACTACACGTAGGCGACGAAGAAAGTAATTTACGAAAGGAATATCGCAACGTACAATATGACAATATGAGATTGGAAGATTGACAGTTTGATAACCAATCAAGTATTGAATATATAGTTGTGATATGTGTATCGAACAACGTTTTATCTACTTTAGTTACGTAATATCGATTTTTTTATTTACTTTGGTAAATTATATTTTTATTTCAAATGTAGTATTAGGAATCACTGAAACAGTAAACTACATTGATACATAGTTGATACTGTGTGTAATGGGCTATGCATGTTTTGATAGACGATTTGTTTGTTAGGTTTTTGTTTAAAACAGAAAAACTTAAGTACTAGGTGAATTAAATAAACTTTGAAAAATGAGTTCTGACCAAGATATTGCAAACGCCACTAATTCTGTTATAGATAGCTTAATTCCTAATAAATTCTGACTTTATTATCATGTGGTTCACAATACGCAACCGGGTTCGTGATGAGAGTTACGTTACGATAATCGTTGCGTAATAGAACCTTCATTACGGAACTAGTTAGGTAGTGAATAGGTTTACGTTTTTTTTCTTAGTATTGTAAAGTCCATATTAGTAACTAAAGTAGATAAACTCTACATTCATTATTACTTTCTCTGTTACGTACCTACAGTAAGTAGAGGAAGTATTATATTCTATTCAAAAATCCAATCTTGAGATTTCACCGGAATTATATGTCTTGATATCCCTGAAACCCAAAAAAGGATTTTTATAAAAAGGTTCGTATCGTGTGCGTATGTATGGACCCATTTCTGAGGTGGAGAAACTCAGGGGTGGAATCCTTTGCCTCCAATGGTAATCGATGGCTTTTAAGGCCAGCTTCCAGCGTCCAGTTCTAAAACATTTGTCTGTCGCTGTTCCCTTTACAGCTATTTCTGCAAATGTTTATCTCGATTAAAATGGAGTACATAGACAAATAAGCTTTTGTGAGAAGAATTTGTCAACTCACTAATAAACGATAGAGGGTAGAGAGAGTCATGTGAATGTAACATAAGATTTGTTTTTATTGTAATGAGCTTAAGCAATATTTGTGTTGTAAATTCGACCACACCAAATGAATATTATACATTAGGTCTAAAGTATTATTATTATTATTATTATTATTAATAATATTTAGTGATAATGCAGTTTCACTAACACATAGTTCAATACTTTTCCAAGTTTGTATGACAAGTGGGGAATTTTTCCTCATGGCTCATGAAACGGCAACTCTAGGCCGAGCCCAAGAACTGTAATTACAGATAACTTATTAATTACAGTTCTATTGATGTTAAATCGTATTATGTAAATATCTTTTTCTCATACTGTTTGTATATTTTAAGAAGGGTGATTTAACACTATGTATCTATCTAGGTTATTAATATTAGTAGAGTTATAAATGGTTTAATGTAAATAATTTAAGCGCTATGTTAAAATACTGTCCACGAGGGAAAGTTTTAGCTACAGGAATAGTGCTTTCGAAGGCAGAAAACCTAGTTTTATTACCTCTCTCCGGTCGCAGTGCTATTATTCCTACAGCGAGGGTGTAGAGCCTTTGTCCCATTATTTGATAATTCGCCGTGACCAAGTGAGTGAGAAGGACAATCTAACGGTACATGGAGGAAAAGCCGCGATTTATATTAAAATTGGACCAATGAGATCCCTGAAAGTTTATTCGAAATAGTTAGACGCGTCGAGTCGCGCTAAAAATGGACCAATAGGAAAGGAAGCAGCCTCAGAAGCCTGAGACTATAAATGGATCTGTTTGGGGAAAATTCGGGACAGTTCATGTCATGTGTGGTCAGGGAGAGATGCTGCAGGATGCGTGAGATATCGCGCCAAGAAGGGAATCAAGTCAGCTTTGTAATGTCAGCTTAGTATTGCATTTTATTCGACAGTTCATGTCATGTGTGGTCAGGGAGAGATGCTGCAGGATGCGTGAGATATCGCGCCAAGAAGGGAATCAAGTCAGCTTTGTAATGTCAGCTTAGTATTGCATTTTATTCGACAGTTCATGTCATGTGTGGTCAGGGAGAGATGCTGCAGGATGCGTGAGATATCGCGCCAAAACAGGGAATCAAAATAGTTTTAGCAACACACCTAAGATCCGCTACTCTGAAAGCGATAATAAGAATAGTTATATTTCGTGCCATATCCACGCCATAGTTTAACAGCAGTGGACAGTATTTTACAGCGGCAATACCAGTTTTGTATACTACGAGTGTTAATTAAATAAAAAGAAACGGCAGTGTCATCTTTTCATAAACAAAGCAAGTCTATGTCTTCCTATATCACCACCCGAGATCTACGTTTTCCTTTACCAAGGATAAGTCCATGCTCCCATATAATTTAAGGAAAATTACTGCAGCTAGCCGAGGATAAATTGAAGAACCAACACGCTGAGAACTTCTGGAAGCAACGGGAGAAGCATCAAGGTAAGCTACAGCAACGGATGAGGAGGTGATCGCCGCACTCACCACATGGCTATTACCGCGATCTCCGAAGCTTGTATCGGAGCATAGGAATGATTGCAGTTGTAGTGATCCATGAATAGACTGTGACACAAAGAGATGAGTAAACGTGGGCATGCAATTCCAGTGACCGCTTCCACCCACCACAGCGATGCGTCAGTCTCCGTCAAATAATCTCGCGCCAGATTCCTGCGCCGACAGTTTTAGTAAGTGGCGGTAGAATTTAATGCGTGTCGTCCGAGAATTTGGATCACGGCAACTGAACTACGTTCTGTGCCATTTACTTCACGGCCCAGCAGCGCACGTCATATAGGAACATCTGGAAAGCAGGATCCACCTAAATACCGTGCCGCATGGATACATTCGCTGCAGAACATAGGCTAGCTAGCGCTTTCACCTCGGTGACTACACACCTCGTAGTAAACTGCTAAATCCTATAGCCTAAAGCTGCATTTACACTTACAACAAACTCCAACAAATCATTGGTTCGCATTTTGTTAATTAAGGATATCTATTTCTGAAATTCTGCTTTGTTACATTCATATAACTTTCTCTACTCTGTATCGTTTATTAGTGGGTGTACAAATTATTCTTAAGAAAGTTTATTTTTCTGTATACTTCATTTTAATGCAAATAAACCATTGCAGAAATAGCTACATTACACATTTCGTTAGGATACAAAGAGAACAGCGATAATCAAATGCTTCAGTACTAGACGCTATACGCTGTCCTTAAAATTCCATAAACGTTCCATGACATCGCGAGAAACAACTGAAAATAATCAATGGTACCTAAAAGAATGTGTTGAACAACTTGAACCAGCTAGCCCCGTAGCTTAGTCGGTAGAGCACCTGTCTGCTGTGCGAGGGTCAACACCATTGCCAATAGGCAATAAGTTCCAAAGGAAAGGCCGCCGATAACACCAATGTAGTTAAAGGCGGGGTATAAATGGAACTAAAAAAAATCGAACCATTACGGATATCTCGGAAATGGAGATGCCACATAAAAGTTATTTGAAATAAATTTTGTGTTTTAAAGAGATACAGGTACATGTTTCTGTAGTACGTTTTCATATATCGCTTAACGTTTACCAATTGTACAAGATTATACAAAATTCTTTCAGAATAAAGAGGGATTTACAGGTTATTCCCAGAAAATTCAAAACATACATTTTAGTTGTCATGTAAATATCTTTAATATATGGTATTTTAATCAAAATCATTACAGCCATGTTTTTTAAAAGTCCAACAATTTGAAAAATGCTCCACGTAAAGGGTACTTTGGGGTGGGGAGATTTTGTTGAACATCGTATAGCAGTAGAAATGCAAAGTGTGCCTGTAAAAGGAATGGAATTTGGATTTCAATACTTTACGCCATAGCTGCAAAATGGTTCTGCGCCATGTGATAATGAGCGGGGAGAGTTGCAACCGCACTGCTGCATAAACTCAATATCGAGCAGAACAGCATTTAGTTTCCAATAGCCTTTGCCAAACAATGGGTGGAGTTTGGGTTAGGAGTTTCGCCACCAAGCAATGGTGGTCCGAAAACGGCACCGAAAGAACGGACTGCTAACTACGATCAAGAAACGAGGCCGTATTTGTTCATACACACGTATGGTGCACTGCGGTTCCGTGTGTAGGATTCCAAATGTCAGAAAGGGGAGATCCTCTGTCAAGACTTTCAGGGCTGGGAATGGGGAATATGGTCCATTTGATGTTCATGCTTCCCCTAACATTCATACCCGAGGCATGCACATTTACTAGCAATATGTTGTCCGAGATCGCAATAGTCGCACGTCCAGTAGTTTCCAGGATTCCGTGAAGTTCCTACGCGATAAGAAATTGCCACATCTCTGCCATTATTTCCCCAATTGGTCACCTAATTAATTTTTGGGGCAATAAAATCTAAGTTACTAGTATTGACCTCTTGTAGGAGCAGAAACCGACATCCCGACAGTTCCGGAATTCGCGGGTTCAACCTTCGGAAGGGAAGTAAAGTCGATGGTCCCATGTCGTATATTTGCGCACGAAAAAGAACCTCAAGTCTAATAAAGAGGCCTCTGAGCAAAATTTCCGGTATTTCACATCCAATATAGAATGGGACGCTAAGAACAATAGGAGTTAAAGAGCGCCCATAAATAAAACTCAATTTAATTTTGACATCAGTAATATAAATAAAGTCTTTTAAGATTTGTTCGTTTTGGGCCCTAAGAACGTTCACAATCAAAATTTAAAATATTGCAAGCAAATCACAATACACATAACAACGCAAACACTAAACAAAACAGCGAATGAATTTACTGGTTGTCATTCTCTCATGATACAAGATTGTAAAGAAACGACATAAACTAGAAAACGTTGTTGAAACAAATGACACATTTTCATAAAGAAACTAGCTCACGTCACTTTCTCATAAATCCCTGTCTTGTTGGAGCTATGTCCTGAAAGAATGCAGTTTTGTTAGAAATGGTCGGGTAATATCCAGGAAGGTTTCTTACCATCTGATATTGTAATGCAGAAATACGTGTTTGTATCAAACGCGCGGGTCATGAGCGAGGCCTGCAAAGATTACTTTTGATGATCTGTACGATTCTTGGATGCCGGCTGAGGATGAACGCTATCATCCATAAGGTGCAACAGTCGCGAGACCTTGGAAGACGTGATTTTCAACACCAGACGGTAGGTGTTCGTCACACTGGCCACATCCGATAATTTTTCTCGATGGCAGCTAACTGTGTATGGTTGCTTTTATTCCACTGCCGCATCTAACTGTTGCCTCATTCACCTCACTGAGAGCGGCAGACACCTGGCCGCAGGCATATCCACTGGAAGCGAGAGAGTGCTTGCCGTTGGCATGCCATCTGCTTTGGCAAACATAGAAACATCAGATATCGGTAATACTGGGGAGGGAGAGAAAGAGAAAATCCCTTAAGTAAAGTGGAATTATGTTTTGGTGAAAGAGGAAGGAATGTGGATTTTAAAGTACAGTTTCCTTAAGATGATCGGTTGCTGCGCATCGGAAACAGGTCTGTATTTGACCAGGGTGAGAGACTGGGATCTCACGTAACTTTGTAGGAATACTACATTTGATATCCATCCTAACCACAGTTACTCCGGTTTTTACTGGGAACAATAATTCCGAGCGCCATATCTCCAATCGAACCTCATGCACTATCCCATACTTGCTGAGAGCGTGTATTAAAGCAATGATGGGCACTTCAGCGTTCAAGTTGAAACAGCGAACAGTTACACTATGTGTGTCAGCTGCGTCTATGGTCACTTTTATAATTTCTCCTGAATCATAGTGGAAATCTGGCGGAGTCTATTGTCGCAGGATACGTTCGTACAGAATTGGTGATGTTACCTTTACGTAAACAGAACGTCCCTGGATATTCAGTTGTAGCAAATCTACCTGATATACGTTAGATTTAACGTTCTTGCTACCCAGTTATGATTTTCCATTGCAAAAGGTCGAGTTACCATCTCATCAAATGTGCTTTTGACGGTGTTTACTGTGGGATGCATATCCATGTTCGTCTGAGAGTATCTATCGATCACTACACAAACAAATACATGCACACATGGATCAGGAGGTAACGTCTGTGGCCCGCATTCGGGAAGCCCCGGGTTCAAATTTCGTGGGCCGATCAATATGACTGAGGTTTTTTCTTGATTTCCTTCAGCCGCAAAGGTCAATACCGGATTGGATATTTATTACTACGACTCAAAGTTCCACCTTAAGTCTACAAGAATGGTAAAAATGACTGATCCCATAGCTCAGTCGGTAGAGCACCTGCCTGTTGTGCTAGGGGTTCGATTCCCGGCTGGGGGGGGTGGAAAATTTTCTCTAGCCAAAATTATTCCTTATCCTCTCCAGAGTCTGGAAGTATGAATGAGAGTGTGAATGTGTGTATGATATAATGATCAAAAATCAAAGTGCAAGGAAGCCAATGACAAGAGTTACACGAGTTAACACCATCTATCCATAGACAATTAAAGCAGGTAGACTGGACGCCACCCTAATGCCATCTGTACGAAGCAGAAGAACCGGCTGCTATACGCTAGGGCCTCTGTGGACACGTGCCGAAGCAAGATGACATGGTTACAGGGATGAGACCTAGAAGGCTAATTGTCCGCCTTTCTGTGTGAGGGCGGCGGTTGGAGTGGGCGGCACCCTAATGCCATCTGCACGGCACGAAGCAGAAGCTCCAGTTGCTGTGCACTAGGATCTCTGTGGACAGGTCGAAGCGGGTGCTTAGAGGGATGAGACTTAGAAGGCTAACTGTCCGCCTTTCTATATAAGGGCGGTGGTTGGACTGAACGGCATCCTAATGCCATCTGCAAGGTACGGGGCAGGAGATCCGGTTGCTATGCGCTAGAGCCTCTGTGGACACGACGATGAGACCTAGAAGGCTAACTGTCCGCCTTTCTATATAAGGGCGGTGGTTGGACTGAACGGCACCCTAATGCCATCTGCAAGGTACGGGGCAGGAGATCCGGTTGCTATGCGCTAGGGCCTCTGTGGACACGACGATGAGACCTAGAAGGCTAACTGTCCGCCACCTCTCTCTCTCTCTCTCTCTCTCTCTCTCTCTCTCTGAGTTATCCAGTAACAGGTCCGTCGCGATATGACCTGTAGTTAAAGCGACGTAAAATAAATAGAGTAATGATAATAACAACAAAAAGAGAAAAGGAAAGTAAACGTCTGTTGTTACTTACTGCACGGACTTAACTGTAGCGTTTCGTAACAGTACACCAGTAAAAACTCACAAAACGCCGTGTTGAGAGAGTGACTGCCGCCATTTTAACCCACGGTGCCTACCAGGCAAATCAGCAATGTATCAGAAAAAAATGCTTGCTAAGATATTCGTTGGAGGGAGTGGTTAATTATAAAAATAACTCCGGAGAAGATGAGGGAAACATCAAATTCAAACTTTCGTTTTATGCGAAAGAGGGGGAAAATGAGTTCAGCCCTTGCGCTGAAAAACTACGATTGCAAGTTTGAAGTAGTTTAAGCACATTTTCAGAGGAAATAAATACTTCTATTATTTATTTTTTCTTTGTTTTCAGGTCGTATGCCTTAATTCTAAGAAAGTTACTTTTCATTCCTGGCAAAAATACTTTGGTACAGTTGTTTTCTTCGAGAGCGAGGAGCATGAAAATCAAACATAATTAACAAATAAATCCCTTCTCAAAGGCCCGTATCATAATAAAACCTATGAGGTGGGCCTTCTTAACTACTTTTTGTTCCCATCTCTTGGAATTGGTTGCCATGGCTACAAAATAATAACGATGCATATAGCGCACAATGGAACGGAACGTGTTGAATGCTATGCTTTTATTTTATTTTCCTGTTCCTCATTTTCCGCCATTCCTTTGTCCCATCATTTCAGAGGAAACAGAAAGAAAAACAGTTTCAGAGATATACATTTGTCAAAACCAATGGAAAACATAGATCAACGTTTTCTGTTTTCACGCTGCAAATAATCTATTCATTGCATTCTTTTAGGTTCTGTTGATAGTTTTTGTTATGCTTGGCGTGCTGGGATAAATTCTGCTTTACTACCTTCTGTGCCGAAAATAAAAACATTTTTCAGCATGGGAAGCGTGAGATAGCTTTGGCGCTAGTGGCTGTGCGGCTAGCATTCCGGAGGTCCCAGGCTAAAATACCATGTACTGGAGGAACAGATTTTTTTCTTTTCTTTTTCTATATTTTCCTTCATACGATAACTCGATAGAATATTTCATATAACTTATCACCGTTCTACCCATAAAATAAATGTAAATGATATACGAGGGCTGATCAATAAAGACAGAGATTGATTTTTTCCTGTAGCTTTCTTGAGTGTTTCCTGTCTCTACCATGAATATTTGAAAAGAGCGGGGTTTCATGTATAATGTCTATAGGCGGCAGCACTCTCGTATCTGTAGGATGGTAGTAATGCTGTATATTGTTGACCCTAGTTGAATTTCGTATACCACAAAATGAAGCGACACAAGAGGAGCAATAAAATTTTGTTTTCGTTTAAATCATAATCCTCTGAAACTTTGGAAAAGCTGAAGCAAGCATACGGTGAAGATGCACTACCTCGTGCAAGAGTGTTTAGGTGGTTCAAAGACTTCAAAGTAGAGCGAGTCCTCTGTGCTAAGCAAGGTGGGCCTGGTGCTTCGGCTTCTGCTATGACTGAAGTCAACATCAACACAGCAGCTGTGATTGTTGTTCCCACTCACACCACTGTTACAGCAGCGTACTACACGTCAGTATGGGCTACACCGAGGAAGCGCATTGCAAGGAAACATTCAGAACTTATCACAACAACGTGCGGCCTCACGTTGCAAATCAAGTCCAGGAATTTTTGGCTAAATTCAACATTACCTGTGTGCCGCATCTGCCTTATAGCCCAATCTTGTCCCCTGTGATTTCTTTTTATTCCCATCACTAAAGGCAAAGCTCCGGGGCATTCGATTTGAGAGCAGTGCTGAAGAAAAGTGAGGCGATTCTCAAAGACCTGACAAAGAATTGCCTGCACCGTGTATTCAAGGACTGGCAGAGACGTTATAAAAAGTGCATTCAAGTAGGAGAGGACTACTTTGAAAAAGACCATGTCAACATTGAAATGGAGTAATAAATATCTGTGAAAAAAAATTAGTCTCAGTCTTTATTGATCAGCCCTCGTACATTATCCTAAAAGCAAAGGTCAGTCCTAGCTGAAAATTAAAAAAAAAAGTAGTAAAGAAAACCTAATCTGAGTGGCTGGAAAGGACTATTTTGTAAAACCTGCCTTATGATCTTACGAAGGGAACATGGACAACAAACCAAAAGTAATTGTACTTATTGGAATAGCTTACAGAGCTACAAAGACTGCTGAACAATTTGGCACATCTCATTATTATTACTTTCTAAACTATTACTGAATACCTAAGGTCACTCTAGTTTTGAGAATGGATACAATAACTTCATGGAGGATGAGGTAGTGTTTTAATACCTGAATAATTTCAATTGTATTTTATAATAGGTAAATTCAATAACAGCCTGCATATTTTTATTGTAAATATATTTTAATAATGTTATGTGAATACATTACATACTCTAATTATGCAAGAACTGTGAGAATAATAAGTTTTACGTTGCTAACAATGAGTAATAATGAGGTAATTGTGGCAATAATGTGTTTAGAATTTTGAAATGTACTGGTCATGATTAGAGCGACGATGACGTAAATTATGTAACAGTTTTAAATTAGCTAATCAACAGCAAAGAAAAGTTTTAAGTTACATGAAGATATTCTATTGGACTATAATTAGCCAATCAGAGACTTGCAATACCGAAGCTTATAGGTTTTGACCGTTGAGGTTACTCAGCTGCTGGCGAGACTTGATAGAGTACAAATGGGAAAATGTGTTCTCTACGGGTGATTAGTAAAAACAGATATACGTGCTAAGTGAATGTATAAAAGTTTCTCACAGTTCTTTAAAAAGTGTAGTGTTTATAAATATGTGCAAGAATTTAAATAAAAGAAGTTAATTTAAAAGTTTAATTCTGTGATGTCTACAATAATTGTCATACCGCGCCCTACCCAAGATACATGACTCTAAAGTAAGACTGACGCAGCCGAGGCAAATTCAAACAGTAATATTACGTAAGCATAAAATTCAAACCGACGCCCAAAGAGTGTTACAAACTACATAAAGTAACTATTATTACATAAAACAATTCTTCAAGTTTACGTAAATATATATATATATATATATATATATATATATTACACAACAACAGCAGCAAATCATCTTCAAGTTGCCTTCCAAGCGTGTGGCTAACAACAAGTAAAACAATCAACAGTAGAAGAAAACAACTACTACAAGTTGGCTCCAAATTACGGGGAAGATAAAGTAATTTACGTAATTTATTACGTGAACAAAACACCTACTTCAAATTGGCTCCCATACGTGGGCAGTTAAACATAAGGCATCATCTACCTACTTTCTTACTTCAAGGATGCAACGTCTGCAGAGCTTCCTGACGTGCTGACTGCATCGATTCAGTGTTCAGAGCTTCTTGAATCTGATAGTATGTGAAACAACGATCTTCCCGCAACGTGCGCTTTGCTTTCATAACATTTTCATGCATTGTTCCCGTTCTCCGCGATCTTCCATCTTTGAGGGAATCCCTTTCTCTTCTAAACTCTACAAATCTCGATAGATTATGGGTTTCGAAGGGTAAAGATCCCCAAATGCCTGATGCAGTCTTTGAAGGCATTCTCTCGTCCTTAAACCGACTTTAAAGCCATAGAAAATCATTGCACGGAAATGCTCTCGCTTGAGATCCATCCTAGCCACAACTTCAATGCACATACACAGAAGTGCTGACACTGCACATTGTTGGAGCGCACCCAGGCTTGCACATGTTACGTCTGAACTTCTGTCTAAAGTCAGGAATACCACCTACGATTTACCACAGCTCATTGTTGTACATTCGCGAAACTTTCAGAGTGACTAGTAAACGAGTGACACTGCAGAAAACTTGTAGCACTGATCATGATCAAAATAGTTTAAACAAAAGAAGTTAAAAGAAATAAAGATATTCCGTTTCTGCAAAAGTTAATTCCCTTTACATTGCACCCCTGGGTATTACGATTCTATGTTTTAACTTCGTATAATATTCTTTTGGTAATGTATGCTCACATTTACTGTTTTATACAGCAATAAAGCTGCTAAAAACAAGTGTAACTATGTTTAATTTCGTATCCCAATATTTAAACGCCTTTAGCGCTATATGAAAGGGACAAAAATATTCGGGTTCGCACATAATCTGGTAAACGTTAGGGCATATAACCAAATTAAATATATTTCAAACGCATTAGTCTATATAAAAATTGTTTACCGCGAAGAAAGAGTAAACATGGGCTGCATTAAAACAAAGGAATTGGTAGAATCAGATAAGGACGAAGTAGGGCTATTTTAACACTCCATTAACAACATAAATTTTCTCGTGCAGTCGAAGCCGATAGATCACCATATAGAAATTATACCCAATAATAATAATAATAATAATAATAATAATAATAATAATCGGTCTGATGCAATTATTTCAGTATAAGTGATAGTGCCAAATTAATCACAGTCGACAAACTTTTATAAACAATTATATCTTCCTACCTCTGCGTCTACTTCTTTCCTTGTCTATTAAGGAGGGAGTGGAGGAATATCCCTTCCCTGAATAGAAGTTTCAAAGAGTTTTATGGCTAGATGTAGGTAAAATATAATCGTGTATCTAGCTGTTATACAGATTAAGAAAAAAGTCTTCCAACTTTGTATTAACGTGATCATCCAGGTGATTTTATGATTGGTTTTGAAATTATACTCTAAATCGTAGAGAGTGCGTTGCACTATAATATAATGCCTACAAGTATGTACACAAAACAGACATTTAATTTATTCCTGCTTTAGTATTTTCTAGAAGAGGGTAATACTATTTTCTATTAATGCTATTGACCTCTTGCGATACGCATGCGTAAGGCTGTTTTGGAACATATAATGATCCGCATCATAGAAATGTATACAAGAGGGTTATTACGATAATGACGGACGTGAATTACTTTAACGTAATTTAAGTGAGCAGTAATTAAAATAACGCTGGTCAACAAAATTTAAGATCGTTAACGTTTGCCCCAAGTTTAAAAATGACAGCTCTGTAATTTGACTGTTTCTTTAGATATTATATTTTTATGTTTGCCTCGGCTGCGTCAGTATTATTTTAGAGACATGGATATCTTGGCAGGGCGTGATGCGACAAGAATGCAGACTTAGAAGTTTTAAGTTTTAATTCACTCCGTTTTATTAATCCTTGACACAAATTAAATAGCACTTCACTGATATCGAGAGCTGTGAGATTCTTTTATTTAATTCATTACACTCTTTAACACGTAAACTTAATTTTTCGTCTCACACGAATACGTATTAAATCTCTCGAGGACGCACCAGCAACGCATCCAGTTAGGACAACTGTCTGCAGGCAACTGAATAGATTTCAACCGTCTAAACTGGTAAATTTCTGTATTTCAAGTCTCTGATTGGCTAATCCTACTCCAATAGAATACCTTCATTTAACTAAAACTTTTTCTGGTTGTTGATTGGCTATTTTTATAAACTGTCACTAAAATTACATTAATTCTTCCAAGAATCACAAATAACATTTAAACTCTCAAACTCATTTTTGCCTCAAGGTTACCTCATTGTTACCTCCTTGTTAGCAACGTTTAACTTATTATTCTCACAGCTCCTTATTAAATTACGTAATGCATTCACATAACATTATTCAATATGTTTACAATAGTATAAGCATATGCAATGACTGTTACATACATTTTTCAAATTATTACATACACATATTGCTTCAAGGCGGGCTGTTATTGAATTTACATATTATATAATTTGAGTGAAAAATATTTAAGTTTTTCAAATACTACCTCAGCCGTTAAACCTAAATAAAAAAGGAATAAAGAAAGGAAATTGTGCTAGATGAGAAGCCACTTCAGCATTCGCCTACCAATCAGGAAAACCACGAAAAACCCAAGATCAAAGCGGGCGGTCTTCCGGGACCTCCCAAATGCGAGCCTTACACGTTACCGCGGAATCATCTCGCTCGATTCAAAGTCCTCATACTTCATCATCTGCTCTTCCGTCAAACTCTATACGTAGTATTCTGCCCTACTAAGGAGGAAAGCCGTATTTCATAAAATGTAAAAATGTAAATTTTTCAGGAGAGCGCTTTTTCTAGTCAATATTGCATCATCTACCAGTAACAAGATTGATTTATGACTTCAACGAATGCTTATAGAGAAGTTGGAGGAAATTTTAAGCCTACCGTTAGGTTTTCTTTTGCTTTTAAAAGTGAGAAACTGCGGATACGTCTCTTTGCATAAGTAATTTTATGAAATTTTATTATAAGAAAAGTCGTAAGTAAAGTGCTGGTAATAATTTGTTTACACGGACCAAAACATGTCTTGTAATATAAGAACATTTAATAACAATATAACAACACTTAATAAAGTAATATGATAGGCCATTTAACAAAACTTGTATCTAACAATAGAAAAAAAACAAACGCACTGATATTAAATATTGAAAAAACAATTAAATAAAGCATAGTCCCCTTATTCATCCAATATTAGTTAAATAGCAGCAGATATTTCCATTCTTCAGGCACCTTTATGCACTAACACCATCAAGATCCAAATTAATGTATGATACAGGAAGATTCAACCAAAACTACATGCTAGCAGCTGTAGGTATGATCGACATAAGCTTCTGTGTTAAGTTGGCCTTTCTTTCATGCGTGATGCCTCTATATTTTGATCGCTCTGCAGGCCTCTGAAAGCCTTTCTTCTGAAATGATACCTGAAGAAAATTTAATTCTGTGAAATGTTCTTCTATAAAATCTTTTCTGTACTGCATCGTGTGATTTCTTCTTGTTAATTAAAGGTGGATCATATCATTGAGATATGGCCGAGGATTTGATTTCTTTAGCTTACTTTATAATATGAAGTCTTTGCACTTGAAGAACTGATAAGTCCTGTGTCAATTACTGAAACATTTGAAGACTTTGCTGATTGGACAAAACGTTTGAAGTCACAAAAATCATATAACTTTCTAATTTTTAAGTGCTTTTTAACTGAATGGTGAAACACATCAGCAGCCATGAAACTTTAAGAAAGTATTTAGCCTGAAGGTTAGTTAGATTCACATCCGAAGCATTAACTATGTATATGAAGAAATACGAGGGCTGATCAATAAGGACTGAGACTGATTTTTTTTCTGTAGTTTCCTTGATAGTTTTATGTCTCTACCACGAATACTTGAAAAGAGCAGGGTTTCATGTATAATGTCCATAAAGGAAAGTACTCTCGTAACGGTAGGTTGGTAGTAATGCTGTATATTGTTGACCCTACTTGAATTTCGCATACCACAAAATGGAGGTGACACGAGAGGAGCAATACAGCGCAATAAAATGTTATTTTCGTTTAAATCATCAAGCCTTGAAACTTTCGAATAGCTGAAGCAAGCATACGGTGAAGATGCACTACCTCGTGCAACGGTGTTTAGGTGGTTCAAGGATTCAAAGAAGGGCGAGTCCTCTGTGCTAAGCAAGGTGGGCCTGGTGTTTCGGAATGGAATGATTTACCAGCATGCAGTTCCCCCCCTCACACTACTGTTACAGCAGCTACTACACGTCAGTATTGGCTACACTGAGGAAGCACATTACAAGGAAACGTCCAGAACATCATCGGAATGGGTGGCGACTTCATCACAACAACGCGCGGCCTCACGTCGCAAATCAAGTCCAGGAATTTTTGGCTAAATTCAAAATTACCTGTGTGCCGCATCCGCCTTAAATCCCAGGTCTTACCCCCTGTGATTTCTTTTTATTCCCATTACTAAAGACAAAGCTCCGGGGCATTCAATTTGAGAGTATTGAAGCAGTGCTAAAGAAAAGTGAGGCGGTTCTCAAAGACCTGACAAAGAATGGCCTGCACCATGTGTTCGAGGACTGGCAGAGACGCTATAAAAAGTGCATTCAGTTAGGAGGGGACTGCTTTGAAAAAGATCATGTCAACATTGAAATGGAGTAATAAATATCTGTGATAAAAATCAGTCTCAGTCTTTATTGATCAGCCCTCGTACATTAATGCCCAGTTTTTATTTTGAGAGGAACGCTTATCTAGCCAAAGAGTGATCTCTTCAGCAACACGGTTGTCTAGAAAGAATTAATAAAATGTGGATATAATGTCTTCTTTGCTTCTACCGGCAAGCCCACCATGCCAATAACACCTATAAGTTTCATCCTGATTTACTGCCAGCAAGCGGAGCAAACCTCTCATTGTATGCAGTAATTCTTGGAGTATACATAATGTCCTTAAACATTTCACAACGTGGAAGCATTATTACTTTTCGAAGATCAGCCGAGAAGAACACACTCTGCTTTTTACAACTACGTTCCACATCCTGCTGATATTCACCTCTTGTTAATTTGACTGTTTCAGAATGCGAATTATACTACTGGCATAATGAACAGGACATCTCCGTCTCCATGTTTATACATGTTCCACTGTTCACATTTATAAGATTATTCATTCCCAAGATGAGCAAACGAGATGTTCTTTTCTGCTACCTTCCTATAGAATTCATAGGAACATAGAAGACACCCTCGGTGTACCTACAGGAAATGTTCATACTTGTCTTTTATTATATCACTTGGAAGGTACCTTCTATTGGGCGCAAGTTCTCTTCTATAGTATGAAATAACGGTTCTTAAACTCTCAATATGCTCCTCTACTAAATTCCTGTCTATTTTATTTTTGGTTCTTTGATCTGTTTGAGGGGACATCAAGTTACTTTTTGTAATAACATTCCTCACTACTCTCAATATTTTCATTTTCACATGGTAATCTGTATGTGTAGGTGAAGATCCTTCTACTATTTGGCCCTGAAGTTTTTCTCTTTGTAGCAGTCTTCGCTGTATGTTTTATATAAAGACCGCAGGATACAAGGACCAGAACATATTACAGACAAATACCGTTTTAACAAACGCCGAATAACATACTATCAAACCAGTAGAAAAAAACCTGATGTGTTACACTCACATGACTTTCTCTACTCTTGTACAAACTATTTTTACAAACGCTTATTCTCCATCTACTTCATGTTAATCGAGATAAACATTTGCAGACTCTATCTTATTGCTAATTTTCTTGTAGATGTAAGGGGAATATATATTTACAAGGGCAATATAGAAATACAGTAGCCTTTAAGCACATACATATCTCTTAATAGCTGGTTGCTAGGTACAGTACCATTCCCTTTGCCACAGATTAATACTCTTTGCATATACAAGACAAAAAAAGAATAACGAATTCCCATTTGAGAAAATAAGTACTGAAAATTTTAAAGGAATAACAAGCAATATCTCGAAAATGGTTCACTCAACAAAAAATGTATATAACATAAATTATGTATTTTAACGCGATCTACATTTTTTGTGTAGTAACATTTTGTCTATCTCTTATGGTTTACCAGTTATGCACGTTCACAATGAAGAATGCTTTTGGAGACATTCCCAGAATTTCAAGATATACATTTTATTTGGCATGAAAATATCTTAAACATATGATATTTTAATCAAAATCGTTAGAGCCATTTTTGAGAAAATTAAAATTTTCGAAAAATGTTCCATGTAAAGGGTAATCTCGGGTGGGGGGATTTTCTTGAAAACCTTCGTGTCGCATCTCTGGAAGATACTGAACCTAAATACCAAGTTTGGTGTTTATCCGACTGTTCGTTTCTGAGTTATGCTGTTCACAGAGAGACACACAGACAGACACACGGACATGTTTCCAAAAATGCCTTTTTGGATTCAGGGGCTCTCAAAACATATATTTCCGGTGAAATCTCGGTATCGAATTTTTTGTTGGAATACAATACTTCCCCTACTTACTATACGTAGTAGAGAAAGCAAAAATATAAAATGTATATAAAAATATTTAAATTTCTTAAAGAAACCATCTCTAAAATTATATCTTTTGAATCAAAACCTGCTAAAAAAGGAATCATTTGAATTACATCAATTCACCCAAAGAATAATTTATCCAAAACAATATTCTTTATCTTTAACGGATATTTCAATTCAACGAAAAAAAAACTGAAATTCCCTTCTATATCCCCATAAGCGCCTATTTTAAAATTACTTCAGTTGTACGAACGTTGCTACAACGAAATAGATTGAATTGAGTTTTTTTATTTATAGACGCTCTTGAACTGCTGTGGTCCTTAGCGTCCATTCCATAGTGGGCGTGAAAGATCGGTAATTTTTTTCAGAGTCCTCAGGCTTGAGGTTCTTTTACGTGCCGTAATTCTACGACACGAGATCACGGGCTTTGCTTCCCTTCCGAAGGAAGCCATGCTATGAATTTCTACGCCAAAAAAATCCATAGTCCTCTGCCGGGAACTAGGGGCTAGCATGGTAATCACTATATCTCGGAGGACGACGCGCTACAACAAAATTTCATTACAGCGAAAATACGAATTTCCCCTTAATGAATATAGGGTCGATTGAGCTAAGTTTGAAAACGTTTTCTTGACTTACTGAACAATTATGTTGTCGAAATTAATTGTTCTTCCACACAAGCCGGACGGAGACCGGGAGATCCGTGGTTCAAATCCCGGCTACGGCACTGAATTTTTCAGTCCTCTGATTCTACCTTTCCAATCTTGTGTGGAAGAACAATTAATTCCATTAATTGGCCTATCATGGTTGGTACTATGAAACCCGGGATTTAAAGTACTTACAACATTGTAGGTCGCCATTGAGGTATGTCATCTCAATACAATTTGAGATCCCCTTGTGGTTTACCGGGAAAGAAAATGCGAATCAGTTCGAGAATTTAATGTCGTGCCGGGATGTTGCCATGATAGCTCAGTGGTTAGAACAACCGCACGGAGATCGGGAGAACCGTGGTTAAAATCCCGGCTGTGGCATTGAAGTTTTCAGATATCTGATTCTACCTTTCCAATTACGCTATCATTTCCTGATTCAAAGAGTGATTTGTTCATCCTTGACCATACAATGTTTTGCCTCAGCTTTTGTTATAAAAGGTCTCTTTCGTCCAATCGAATTCCATAATCCGGCAATCTATTTAAAAGGTACCGTTAAATGATAAAAGTTTTGTTTCGTCTGCTTATTGTTGTCTCATGTGGTTTAACCTACATAAGACAGCACTTCAGTGTGCTCAGACCAAGTCTGGTTTAAACAATGCAACCACCGGAGTAGTCAAAAGTGAAGCAAGCTGTTTTCTTTAAAAGAAAAGCTAAAAATCTTAAAGAAGTCGACGATGTGACAAAAAGTACAAATTGCATTGTAAACTCCTTGGAATAGATTGTGAACTGTCTTGTCCAGAGAAAATTACAGGCTTTTTCTCAAAAAAGGCTTTTTGTAAAATATGTTACATAGTATATAAGCTTACTACGTATTAATTATGTAATGCTGCCAACTTTAATGTTTCAATTATGAAATTAGTTTAGTAGCGAATTTCGTACTTTATTGTTTCCTTCCTAATACAAATATTTTACTTTCAAAAATATATACAGTATCACACTAGATTTAAAAGTTGCAATTTTGGCCATTTTAAGATAAAAGTATAAAATAATCAATTTAACGAAATTTTAGTACAATGAAATGAATTTCAGAGTCACCAGAAATTCGCAAAACGACACTTGATGATTTATACTTTATCTATGGCAATAGAACAGTGAAATTTCTTTTGCTTTTCTTTGAACAAGATCCTTTAATGGCTGTTTCCTTTTTTCTAATTCTAATTTAGCTAGCTTTTTATCAAGCAGAAGTGTACTGAAACGTCTCTTCTTAAGAATATTCCCCTTCTTTGTGAGGCCCAGATTACTTTCTAATGCCTTTTCAATTGATTTATTTGAAACATGAGCATAAAAAGCGCTTGACTTTTCAACAATAAATGATGCGATTTCTTCATTGTCGCTATCACTGAAGCTGCTTGCAGAACTTGTATCTTCGGTGTTTTATTTTTGTTTTTTTAATTCCTTTACTACGTATAACAAGTAGGGGAAGTATTGCATTCCACCCAAAAATTTGATACCGACATTTCACCGAAATACATGTTTTGAATCCCAAAAAAAAGTATTTTTAGAAAAACGTCCGTGTGTGTCTGTGGGCAGCATAACTCAAAAACGAAAAGTCGAATAAATGCCAAACTTGGGATTTAGGTTCAGTATCTTTCAAGGATGCGACACAAACAAATCCCTTTATCCCAGGCTACCCTTTACATGGAACATTTTTCAAAAATTTTGATTTTCTCAAAAATCGCTTCAACGATTTTGATTAAAATATCATGTATTTAAGACATTTTCATGATACATGAAATATATATCTTGAATTTTCTGGGAATGTCCCCAAAGTGCACTTCGTTCTGAATAACTTTTGCATAACTGGTAAACCGTAAGATATAGACAAAATTTTACTACACAAAAAAATATAAATTTTGAAATTCACAATTTATGTCATATACATTTTTTTGTGTGGAGTAAACCATTTACGAGATATTCCTTGTTATTCGTTTGAATTTTCCAATACATGTAGTTTTTCACAAATGAGAATTCGCTGTTCTTCTTTTTTCTTTCTTTCTTTCTTTTTTGTCCTGAGCATGCAAAGAGAATGAAATGCTCCACATAGCAACCAGTTCTTAAGAGATTTTGACTATCGTTTAAAGCCTACCATACTCCCCTTCTACCTACAATAAAATTAGCCATGAGATAATTTCTGCAGATGTTTATCTCGATTAATGAGGTAGACGGATAATAAGAGTTTGTAAAAATAGTTTGTACAATAGTAGAGAAAGTCGTGTGATTGTAACACATCAGATTTTTTATGGGCGCTCTTTAACTGCTGTGGTCCTTAGCGTACTATTCAATATTGGGCGTGAAAGACAGGTAATTTTGCTCAAAGGCCTCTTTATCAGCCTTGAGGTTCTTTTATGTGGCGTAAATCTACGATACGGGACCACCGGAAGGAAGTCACGCTAGAATTTTTTACATCCGAGAAAGTCAATCGCCCTCCGCCGGTTTTGAACCTGCGATCTAGGGAACTGGAGGCTAGCATGGTAACACTACACCACGGAGGAGACACCTTCGGGCTTGTAGTCTGGGTCAATTGGGCGGGAAATAATGCCAGTTTGTTTCTTTCTGGGTGACAGAACTTTATTCTTCTCTATCAGTGCTTTATTAAGTGCAAAACGATCATAAGCTTTTCCCTTGGTAAGCTGCTGATTGGTATCAGCTTCTTCATGAATGTCACCTGGATAAGAAAATGATTTATTTATTAATAATCAGTTGTCTGTCCATTATTTCTGTATATAAGGCGACCAAGGGGTAAGGAAATTTGATAATCAAGCTGACAAATAATTTAAAATAATGCACATAACATTTAGATTTTATCTTACCTTCTTTGCCTCCATTTTCTGTAATTAATTTCCTTCAATCTGGCTGCCACAATAATGCAAGCATAACTAACAAAGAATGTGTATATCTCTAAAAATGCATTATTGAACATGGTTGGAAACAGAAGAAACTAAAAACGAAAAACTTACCTCAAATAAAGCAAAGGGAATATGAAATTGACCTACAAATACAGAAAGTGAAAGAGACCAATGTACAGTTCTTTTTAAAGTTCCCTTGTTTTACCCAGTTTATGATACTGTGTGTTTACTGTTTTTTTCGTTATCGCTTATTACTGCATTACACAACACACATACACACAAACACCCATGTCATGGCGGGACTCGAACCCGCGACCCTCAGCTTGGCGAAGCGCCGCAGCTATACACTCCAACGACCACGCTACGAGGGCCTGCAGGTTAGTAAAACACAAAGGAAAAAGGGTCGAATGTGACACTTGTGACTGCAGAGACGACCAATATCATTAGTAAATGTTAGATACGACGTTTTACCTTAATATAGGTGTGTATTTATTTAGGTACGATAAACCTTTTAGGCGAAAAAACTAACTTTAGGTACAGATACGACAATAGGGCTTTGTATAAAGGTGTATTATCATGAATACATTCCAGAAGTACCCTTAACTCAATTTCTGTCAGATACATTTCTCGTTTGTAAGGCAGTATTGTTTAGCAATAGAATAATAAAGTTTACCACTGTAATAACTAGTGACAATACTGTAACAAGATATGTAGTACGTGAGTTTACTCGTAACAATAGCTACAACTCAAAAACGAATAAAGCTGTTTTCTTCTGACATTGTGTACAACATAACAACAATAATCATAAAACCACAAATACAATTTATTTGCAAATAAATGCAAATGTTAGCACACATGCATTATGTTGTCACTTCCAGTTATTGTGCCAAGAAATATAAAACTAGGTCATAAGTTCATAACACCAGCCTCTAACATCCTGTTCAGCAATTGAATGATGATAATCCAAATTCTCGGAACTGGGATCTACGTGCTATATTCCATTTACAGCTAACTCGTTAATTACACAAATGTGTTTCAGTGTTCCCCGGAAGTGAAACACAATTATCCCGGTTTTTGAACCGTACTGCGTTTTCAAACAATCGAATTATCTCTTCTTCATTGACGAGATTCTGGAATAGCTGGGAGGGAACAAAACGTTTATTGTTGTCTCCCACACAAATATAGACGCTTTAGATGTTTGAAATATATCTAAAATAAGCTACCGTAATAGAAAAGCAGGGCAATGGCTTTGTTGTTAAGCAATTAAGGGGGCATATGTGTTATTAATATTAATTTGTACTTTTTGTAGAGTAAATTTAATTTCATTTTTACTTTCTCTACTAGGTATAGTAAGTAGGGAAAGTATTGTATTCCACCAAAAAAATCGATACTGAGATTTCATCGGAAATACATGTTTTCAGACCCCCTGAATCCAAAAAAAAGCATTTTTGGAAACATGTCCGTGTGTGAGTCTGTGTGTCTGCTGTGTGTCTGTGTGTCTATGTGTCTATGAACAGCATAACTCAGAAACAAACAGTCGGATAAACACCAAACTCGGTATTTAGGTTCAGTAACTTCCAGAGATGCGACACGTAGGTTTTCAAGAAAATCTCCCCACCGCAGATTAGCCTTTACATGGAACATTTTTCGAAACTTTTAATTTTCTCAAAAATGGCTCTAACGATTTTCATTAAAATATCATATGTTAAAGATATTTTTATGACAAATAAAATGTATATCTTGAATTTTCTGGGAATGTCTCCAAAAGTATTCTTCGTTGTGAACGACTTTTGCATAACTGGTAAACCATAAGAGATAGACAAAATTTTACTACACAAAAAATGTAGATCGCGTTAAAATACACAATTTATGTCATATACATCTTTTTTGTTGGGTGAACCATTTTCGAGATATTGCTTGTTGTTCCCTTAAACATTTCATACTTATTTTCTCAAATGGGTATTCGTTATTCATTTTTTTGTCTTGGATATGCAAAGAGTATTAATCTGTGGCAAAGGGAATGGTGCTGCACCCAGCAACCAGCTATTAAGAGATATGTATGTTTTTAAAGGCTACTGTATGTGTATATATATATATATATATATATATTTTGCCCTTGTAAATATATATTCCCCATACATCTACATGAAAATTAGCAATAAGATAGTCTGCAAATGTTTATCTCGATTAACATGAGGTAGATGGAGAATAAGCATTTGTAAAAATATTTTGTACAAGAGTAGAGAAAGTCATGTGAGTGTAACACATCAGATTTTTTTTAAAGTAAAGTATAATCCCATATTTAGTAATTAAAATATTTAAAATATAATAAAGAAAATAGAAATAGTAAGAAATTGTCCTGTTAAAATAATTTTCTTCTATACTTTTTAATCTGGGAACATCCTAACATCCTATAACATTTAACGAGGGAAGGCGTTAACAAGTTCTCAAAGTCTGCTACATATACTTTGAAGCATTTCGCTGGAAAAGGGATTTGCAGAGCGAGAAATCTAAACTCCAGGAAAATTTATTTCCATAGACATATTTGGAAACATATTATATCTGGAAACAATGTCCTAACAGTAATATCAAAGCTGGTGATTCAAGTATGACCTTAGACATTAAGGGACACTGGGAATGACTAACTTTGTTAATTTTAAAGCTATTACTTGAAAATTAGCGTCACACTTAATGAGTAAATAAGGAAATAACTGTGCAAAAGCTCAAAGCTTTAGTTCAAATCGTTTCTCAGATATTACAATTAAATATTGTTAATTAGCGAAAAAATTCACATTTTCTAAAACTGCCTTGCGCATTCATGTTTATCAGAGAAGTATGATAGTAACATTTTTTTATACTTTAGTACAATCAAAATAAATGCAAGGATTTGATTGGAGTTGAGGATTTTAGTTGTAGAAAATAAATTTTTGTTTTTATGAAATTGCATACTTGCATCTTTAAATAGCACATTTTAGATTATGTATGCTAATTTGCGCACAAATCAGAGCAAAACTGAAATGTAAGGAATAAATTTCATGCTCAAAAATGTAAAACTGAGAAAAAATACATACAGAAAGAAGTGGGCGAGTCCATTAGGAATAAAAGGTAACGGACTAGCAGTGTAAATATGTCACTGGGCATTTAAATATGTTGGATCGTAAAAAATGTTTGGCCAAAATGATTCACAGGTGTCCATAGAATATTATATAATTCAAATATCGAAAATGTTGTCATTTTCACCTAAAAAGTCAGTCCCAGCGTCCCTTGAGGTGGTATATAAATGGAGTGATAAACAAATTGAATAAATTATCACCTGTTTTACTAAGAGAGATGACTCCGCGGTAACGTGTGAAGTTCGCATTCGGGAGGTCCAAGGTTCGATTCCCATCGACTGCGCACTTTGATCTTGGGTTTTTCGTAGTTTTCCCTGGTCAGTAGTGAATGCTGAGGTATTACGATTTCCTTTCCTTCATTTTACTCATTTTGTTTCTTTCTCATCTTTTAGGTATGCTTCTAGGTTTCGTGGCGTATGGCGGACAGATGGCGCGGATGCTTGTTCAAAGAAAAGATTACTTACCGTGGACACTAGAGGGCTGCTTAGTCGAGGGTCGTTCATCGCCCTCTCTAGGCAGCAGTGGGACGTGTCTTCGAGCCTGGAACTGTTATGGTCTTCCGCGCGTCTCTGTGACCTGTCTGTTCTGCGGCATGTAGCCTCCTGTGATTCCTTCAATTCATCCCTTCCTCCTGTGGGGTATTAACCGCACTAGTTCTATTTAGGTTGCAGTGTGCGAGGTGTCCCCCTCCTTTATATAACTTACATCTATATCACCTTTTTTACGAGTCTTCTACAAATTTCTTGCAAAATTTTATTTTTCTATCCACTTCATGTTTCAAGATAAACGTTAGAAGAAATAGTTTTGTTGCACATTACAGTATAGGTACACGGGGAATACAGGAGGTCTTAGCGATATTTAAGGTTTAAAACGCTGGTGGCTATATGCTGGCTATTCAACATACTCTTTACATGTCCACGAGAAACAAACGAATGATGCCTTAGCACTTCATAAAGATATGTGTATTTGAATCAAGCCATTAACAACGAACATCTCAAAAATAGTTCAGAAAACAAAAACATCTGATGTGTTACACTTACATAACTTTCTCTACTCTTGTACAAACTATCTTTACAAACGCTTATTCTCCATCTACTTTATGTTAGTCGAGATAAACATTTGCAGAAACTATCTTATTGCTAATTTTCTTGTAGATGCAAGGGGAATATGGCAAGCTTTAAGATATAGTCAAATCTTTTAAGAGCTGGTTGCTTTTTGGAGCATTCCATTCTATTTACATGCCCAGGACATAATAATACGAATAACGAATTCCCATTTGAAAAAAGTATAAGTATTGGAAAATTGAAACAAATAACAAGGAATATCTCGGAAATGGTTCACTCCACAAAAAATGTTTATGGTATAAGTTGTGTGTTTTAACAATGTCTACATTTTTGGTGTAGAAACATTTTGTTTGTGTTTTAACAATGTCTACATTTTTGGTGTAGAAACATTTTGTTTATCTCCTACGGTTTACCAGCTTTTAAAAATCCATTCAGAATGAAGAGGCTTTTGGGGACATTCCCAGGAAATTCAAGGTATGCATTACGTCATGAAAATATCTTAAATATAATATATTTTAATCAAAATCGTTGGAGCTATTTTTGAGAAAATCAAAATTTTCGAAAAACGTTCCACATAAAGGGTAGTCTGGGGTTGGGAGATTTTCTTGAAAATCTTCGTGTCGCATTTTTCAAAGATATTGAATCTAAATACCAAGTTTGGTATTTATTCGACTTTTCGTTTTTGAGTTATTTTGCTGTTTTTTGTATTCGGTAGGCCTCGAAATATATCTTTCTGGTGAAATCTCGGTATCGTATTTTTGGGTGAAATACACTACTTCCCTTACTTCCTATAGTAGTAGAGAAAGTAAAAATGTATTTTAACAAGTTCCAAATTTTTTGCGTAGTAAGTTTTTCTATCTCTTATCGTTTAGAGTTGTACAAAATTATAAAACATCCACTTTGAATGAAGAGGACTTCATAGATTATTCCCAGAAAATTCAAGGTATTTTATTTGTCGTGCAAATATCTTAAACATGTATCGCATTTTAAACAAAACTGTTGCAGCTGCTTTCAGGATATAACAAATAACGAAAGATTTTCCATGTAAAGTGTAGATTCTTGTAAACGTTCGTGGACAATGTGATCAAAAGTATCCGGACACCCCACAAACATACGTTCTTCATCTTAGGTGCATTGTGCTGCCACCTACTGCCTGGTACTCATTATGCGCGACCTCAGTAGTCATTAGACATCGTGAAACAGCAGAACGGGACTCTCCGTGGGACTCATTTCGAACGTGGTCAGGTTATTGGGTATCACTTGTGTCAGAAGTCTGTACGCGAGATTTCCACACTCCTAAACATCCTAGATCCACTGATTCTAATGGGATAGTGAAGTGGAAACGTGAAGGGACATGTACAGTACAAAAGCGTGCAGGCCGACCTCGTCTGCTGACTTACAGAAACCGCCGACATTTGAAGAGGGTCGTAAAGAGTAATAGGCAGACATCTATCCAGACCAACACACAGGAATTCCAAACTGCATTAGGATCCACTCCAAGTACTATGGCAGTTAGGCGTGAGGTGAGAAACCTTGGATTCTATGGTCGAGCGGCTGTTCATAAGCCACACATCACGCAGGAATATGCCAAACGACGCCTCGCTTGGTGTAAGGAGCGTTAAGATTACACGATTGAACAGTGGCAAAACGTTGTGTGGAGTGACGAATCACGGTACACAATGTGGCGATCCGATGGCATAGTGTGGGTATGGCGAGTGCCCGATGAACGTCATCTGCCAGCGTGTGTAGTGCCAACAGTGAAATTCGGAGGTGGTGTTATGGTGTGGTCGTGTTTTTCCTGGAGGGGGCTTGCACCCCTTGTTGTTTTGCGTGGCACGATCACAGCGCAGACCTACATTGATATTTTAAGCACCTTCTTGCTTCCCACTGTTGAAGAGCAATTTGGGGATGGCGATTGTATCTTTCAACACGATCGAAAACCTGTTCATACAACACGGGCTGTGGCGGAGTGGTTACACGACAATAACATTCCTGTAATGGACTGGCGTGCACAGAGTCCTGACTTGAATCCTATAGAACACTTTTGGGATGTTTTGGAAGGCCGACTTCGTGCCAGGCCTCACCGACCTACATCGATACCTCTCCTCAGTTCCGCACTCCCAGAAGAATGGGCTGCCATTCCCCAAAAAACCTTCCAGCACCTGATTGGAAGTATGCCTGCGAGAGTGAACGCTGTCATCAAGGCTAAGGGTGGGCCAACACCATATTGACTTTCAGCATTACCGATGGAGGGCGCCACGAACTTGTACGTCATTTTCAGCCAGGTGTCCGGATACTTTTGATCACGCAGTGTAAGTAGGGCTTATTTTGAATATTGGAATAAAGAAATTACTGCCAAATAAAGCCTGGCGGTAAGCAGGCAAGTTTCTTTTGAATTTAAGTAGACCTAAACCCAGAGGTGCTCTTGGCTATCTTATGTGACACGGCACACTGCGTCGACATCCGCATATAATGGGACTTGTGCAAGACTCTTTATGAAGGGAATGTGGAAGGAAAAACTGAAACCTCCCAGCACAGCTATCTGAGTGTAAAGGCTCTCCTTAGGCTCATTTTTCTTGAAACCTGAGGATATAAGAAGGGCAAATATCAAGGACGTGGCCGGTTTTATCGAAGCGATTACCGAACTAGATGCTCCGCGGTAACGTAGTGGCTCGCATTTGGAAGGTCCCCAGTCCGATTCTGGGTGGCCGGCCACCCTGACCATGATTTTTCGTGGTTTTCGCTAGTTGGTACAAGGCGAATGCTGGAGTGAAGTATTCTACCAGGGATTTCCTCTCTCCGCCATTTCCTCTCATTTCATTTCCCTTTCACATTTCAGGTTTACTCAGGGGCTGTGGTTCGACAGGTGTCGGACAGATGGCCCAGAGGCTTATGATTTGCTAGTGGAAAGCCAATAGAGGCTCCACTGTTGAGTCGTGTTTCCCTGGTCCAACTAGAGGAACGTCTCCGTGCGACCCTCCCGTGGCCGGGTGGTCAATCCTGGAACTATTAAAGAACTCTGCGCGTCTCTGTCGACTTGCGCCTGCATCTCTGCAGCCCATACATCTTCTGTGGTTCCCTCACCTCTTTCGTTCCTCCTGGGAGTGTGCACAAAAGATTCATTGGGAGTCTAGGTGCTAGGTGCCCCCTCAGTCCTATCCTATTCCTATCCTATCGAGACGATTATTTGGAAATAGCCTGGAACTATTAAGGAACTCTGCCTGTCTCTGTCGACTTGCGCTGGCATCTCTGCAGCCCATACATCTTCTGTGGTTCCCTCACCTCTTTCGTTCCTCCTGGCAGTGTGCACAAAAGATTCATTGGGGATCCAGGCGCTAGATGCGCCCTCCGTTATTCAGTCCTATCCTATCCCTATCCTATCGAGACGATTAGGTTTGACATAAAGCCCAGTTTAAACGGCACAAGTGGCTTTAAGAGCCTGTGTGCAGGCTTCAAAAGAGGCCACTCACTTCAGCACCATAATCATAATTGTGCACAGTGGGAGAACCAGCGAACGATTAAACTGAAAGAAAAATTCTTAAGTCCCTCTAGAAAGAGAATGGCATGTTGGGATCTACTGGCTGACCAGAGGAACTGGCAAAACATGGGCAATTTTTTGGCTAAAGAGCGCGAAGCTAGGTCACATTTGTTCAGTTAGACAAAGGTAATTTATCTCTATTTCCCTTTTTCTTGTGTTTTCTTTCTTTGTTATTTATTTTGTCACCCTATTCTATCTTAAATATGCATGTACGGTAATGACCCATACACTAAATACTTGTGAAATAACTTCAATAATTTGAAACCAATAAAGATACCTTATCTTATCTTATCTAATTCTCAATGCATCGGAGTAAAAGTATCTCTCCTCGGAAATTTTCCGTAAGGCAAGTGCAATTAATTAAAAAAGCCATGTGATCTGTTCCACTTCGGAAAAATACAGAAACAATTTGCTGGCAATTATGCTGATCCCCTCCTGGACCATTTCAACCGTCGCTAATTAATGATATTACAAGCGAAGCCATAGGAGTATGTTTAGGCATGAAAGTGGGCATAATCAAAATGGCCAAGTTTCAGCCTCTATGTCTTCTAATGAATGAACATCTGAAGTATTCATAAGCTGGTTATAAAGCTCATAAAGTGGAGTTGTTAGGGTCAGGTAAATTCTGCTAGATGGGATTGGAATTTCGCTCCAGACAGACTCTCGCAGAGATTAGTCAGAGCAGTAAATTGAAATACTTCAGTGTTGCAGTTTACTATCTCTCCAAGCTTGTGTTGAATCATAAAGCCACTGGTTAGCATGTATTTCAGGAGTGCTTCACCGCAGGTATGCGATTCGAGATGTAGAGTACAGACTGAGCCCAGGAATGCTTTGGGTCACGACGAAATCCATACCATTGCCTCGGGAATCGATACAGAGTCCTCGAATGCAGCAGACTGTTTCCTAAAAGTTGCAGCATATCCTCTGTTACTATTAACTTCAGAGAAAAAATAAAAAGCGCGACTGTCCAAATAACTGAGGAGATTTCCAATAATAGCACATGCGTGAAAACACTCGGAGCAACGACAGGCCTTTAAGGGGACACTGAATGGGATTTCTTTTTTTTCCAGTTTTGTTATTGACAGCTTTTTCTGTGTATGACATTTTCAGGTATAAATGACCGTTTTCTCATAAACTATTGAAGATAACTTCAATTTTAGGACGATAAAAACAAGCCCTATGGATCTACCTTGTTAATTAGATGGTCGGTTAGTTTTTAAAACAATAATTGCTGATAAATTTTAATCAAAATATAGTAGCATTAAGAAAATCCTCCTATCTTCCTTAATAAAAAAACTTATTAAATAAAAATAGAAAGTGAACTTAGAAGGGATTCTTCCACATCTTGTAAAATTCAAATCTGATATCTTAAGTGGTTTCTGAGATAAATGATAAGAGGTTTTAATTTACATTTAAGGTGCTGCTGAAAATATCAATCCTTACCTAACCTTTGGGTTATGCTGAAAATGGTACAATCATTAGTTTAAGTAAAATAATTTTTTTTAACTTTCTGAACCACTCATTTATCGTCGGTAGATTCATTCTGTCCAAAAATTTGTCGAGATTTTTCTGAAAATCTATCTGTGTTTCTGTCTATGAAGAACATAACTCAAAATTATACGTCAGATAAATATTAAATTTCATACTTGAGTTGAATACCTGCCTGGGGAAAGTTTTGGAGAAAATCCCTCTGCACCCTAAAATACTCTTTACATAGAAAAACTTTTTGTTGTTTTTCATTTCTCCCTAAACGCTTCTGTTTTCATCAAAATACGACGAATATGTTTAAGATATACTTTGAGAAATAAATATGTATATCTTGAACTTTCTTTTTTGTATAGCTTGTATACGATAGGACGTATACAAAATCTTACTACAGAAAAAAAAATGTAAAGCTCAGCGAAATATGAAAATAATATGTAATAGTGTTTTTGAAGCCCTGGTCATTTTGGAAATATTCGTTGTTACATCTAAGTACTCCCAAGTTGAACCGTCATGCTGCATCTATTTTATGCGATTATTCTTTTTCCCCCACACAGTTCATTAGCAGGCTAAGGATCCGGGGCAACTTAAGAGTGAAGTGAAGTTTACTGCGCATCGAGTAGGGTGTAGTAAGGTGGCACATTGGGGTGTTGTTTACCTGTGAGGCCGTGTACAATCCGCTTCATGACTATACCTTTTTCACTCTAAACTGGAAGGAGAAGTAAACAAAAAACGTGACAAGACAGCATCTCATTGGCTGGTGGACAAATTACAACCTCTCCGCTTAGATGTCGTCTCTTCCTCTATAAAAAACAGTTCAGTTTATATCGTAACATTTTGTGGTTATTCTTGTGCAGAGAAATTAAAAAAAGCATATTATTGTAATAGTTAAATTTATAAAACTAAATTTTCTTGTTCAGATTTACCTATAAATATATGAACTGTTATATCAGAGGGTTTTAGAGGCTATGCGCAGGCGCTGCAGTTCGTTTCCGGTTTCCGGGTGAGAATCTTCTGTCTCTGTAGAAAATATAAACGAGGAAAATGGAAAGAAGACAATTGTGTTAAATACTTTTAACAAATTCTGTGAAAAGTACCTACCCACCTTTAATCGACAATGAATATGGTCGGCCATTGTTTAGCAATAATTGAACTTCTTTGTTAGTGATGCAGAATTGTTGCTCGGATAGCTTTGGTCGCGTTTGTTTTCTGTTGTGTTTAACCTATAGTGCTAATGGTTATTTAACTTGTTGACTCATAAAAGGTTAAAGCTAAGGTGGTATACTGATATGAGTCATTAAATGAATGATTTCTAAAGCCTGAAGTTAAGAACAGTTTAATCCAGTACCTTTAAACACAGATGCCGAACTATTCAGGTACAACTTTTATTTGTCTACATTTAGTATTGTGTGTTATACGTTTAGGATGTAAGACAAAATATAAGAATAAGACATTCAGTGTTTAAAAGCTAATGATCCCCAAGCTGCGCAATATACTGTATTCGCATTCTGTCTGAAGCAATCTTCTCTTAGTTCCCGTCATCCTCCACGTGGTGCTGCCATGTGCTCAGCGGAGTGATACATTAAAGTTTTGTTTACTTCTCCTTTCAGCTTATAGTGAAAAAGGTATAGAGGTCCAATACACTTCTGTACTTCATTCCGGTGTATATTTTCCACCATCACTGGACTGAAATGTTTACATTGGCGTCTTTGTTTACATCAGCAGCATGTGTTTATGGAAATCTACAGTAAGGTTGCACGTACATTGGATGTTAACTTGTCCCGGATCCTTTGCCTGGTCATTAGTAACAAAAGCTGACGGAATATGTGAACCATTGTGTTTTGTTTTTCGTATCGTGCATACAAGCAAGTTCATGTTGCTTAATCTGAGATTATTTCTAAACAAAAAGTATCGTAAACAGAAGAATCACTGTTTTATGATGAGTATATGGGTGATTATATGAGGTTTTAATAGGCACAGATAGTGGTGTGAATTAGACGCATCAGATTTTTAAAAACTTTTTCTGCAATAATGTATCTTTTGTGACTTTTACTCTCTACGACATTGACTAATATCGTAAAGAATATACCAGGATGAATATTTAATATTCATTATAAGGTTTAATCAGTACAGAATTTTGATTACAAATTGAAATTATGACCCTACTGTTCCCAGCGATCCATAGAATTCTACAATTTTTAAAGGATATCTCACTATGTCCAATGTATAGTATAAGCTTATCAGTGTTGCTGATAATGTAAACCTCCTTGAAAATGCAGGTTTTATCATATCCATTAAAATGACAAACCAGCCCTGCAACAATCAAAGTCAATAGTGTTATAATGAAGTTGTAATAAAAATCAAATCTGTATTTACAAGTACTGTAATCATTTGTACTGTGTGTAGTCGGTATTAAGACCTAAAAGTAATTTAATCCTGCGGCGCTACAGCCACGAAGGGCATTGAGCTGCCTGGCGGCTTCACGCCCACGTACGCACCTCAGAGATGGGCGATCATGCAACTGATGGGGAAGTGATGTGGCCAGCATCACGCATCCCCTAGCCAGAACGTTGGCCTCCGTGGTCGGGATCGCTGCCTATCGCAGCTCCTCGCTTTCCTCACGATGCTGAGTGGGCACCGGTCCTATACGTGGGACTAGAAATCCGCAACCCCATAGGTGAGAGGGAACTCGTGCGCATTCCGTGGCCGAGAACCTGAGCTCCACGCTCTAGCCCACAGTGCCAGGGCGCAAGACGCTATCAAGTGCTAGCAGTTTCTAATAAACATTGATATAAGAAATCAAATGTTTGCTTTTTAATTTCCTGAGAGTGATATAGTCCTATTTTTTGCAGAAGTGGGAAAACTAAACTTTTATTAAAAAACTAAAGAAGTGGTGAGGTGGGAAATAGATTTTATTAAAAATAAAGCTCAGAATATGTGCATGGACTATTTATAACTCAAAGCTATAGCTTCGTAGAAAATTTTAATTTTAATTCCAGTCAAAATAAAGTGATGGATAAAAAGCAGTTCGTTCAGTTTTAGATCGAGAACTTTTCACAGTGCAGTTGTACTGTAAGCCTAAGTTTCACTACGAAAACGATTATAGCAGAGTGTTGTGGTATGTTTTGAAGCTAAGCCGGATAAGCAGTAATGGCTGACATGTGTATCAAAGCACGTGTTATCAAAAACATTTGTTAGCGCACACGGAAGCTAATTTATACATTTATGACAGCAAAGAAACACAGCAGTGACATAAACAACTTGTATTATTCATGAATAACGCGAACATGTGATCCGCGTTTTAAATACGTAACGCCCTTCACCATCTAAACGACATTTTAGGTGTGACTGACATTTGATTGGCAACACTATTAGCGTGCTGTTTCGTGGCCGTTTTAACATTATTTTGTCCGTTTCTGCTACAACCTACATAGTTTGTATGCTACAGCGAGAAGACCATCACACACAAATGAAATAAAATACCGCATTTAAATGAAATCCTCGTAAAAATAATTGTGTATATCATGTCACCTCCATGTGGTCCCTTTACTAATTAAAACTGTCAAGGGCTGTCAAACAAAAGAACAGCAGTCGGTGAAAAATTCAGCGATATTACGGTAAAACATTGCTGTCCTGGGAATACAACACGTGAAAAATGGATTTCATCGTAAAGACGAATTTATGGCGTGCTATAACGAAAACTTAAATCTGGTGTACGAGGGGAAAATGTGGGGAGAGAAGAAAGCCTGGAAGAAATCAATGATACCACATGGGAATGGAGACCCTGTTATGAACGGGGATGAAAAACTTTCTGGAAGAAGTAGATATAAGATGCAGATAAGGTCCAGTGTGTATTCAACAAGAAAAGTTTCATGAACATACTATATTCTCAGTTCTCTACTCTTTCTTTCAAAGTCTTCTACATGGCTTTCTAACCCCAAAACGGGAGGGGGTGTCAGGAGAGCCAAGATTATTACTCTGAAAAATCTTTTTCATATGACTTTCCCTAAACACTCTTTTTAAAAATTGCATTAGGTTGTATAAAAGAAGTGATTTGGCTTCTCTGATGGAGATTCTGTAAGTCAAGGGTATTTTGACAGCAGTAACATAGGTATGCTTCATTGATGTTATCATCTTATGAGTTAAGGTTTAGAGCTGTACGATCAACATTCTATCGTAAAATCTGTTTATCACCATTTCAATCAGATACTAATTGTAACCGTGAAAAAGTTCCAAAATGTGAAGAAGTAGTCATTACGATTAAATTGTGGAAAGTGGTTTATTATTGTTCGAGTAATTCTGCATTAAACGCTTTTTCAGATACGACGTTATACTAAGATGAGAAATGATCAGAGATTAGAAATAGTTTATTGATTTAAATTGTTTGTTTTTATAGGTCTGTCTTAGTGCCACGTAAGTTTTTTACTTCATTTTAATCGAGAAAAACCTTTGCAGAAGTAGCTACATTAAACATTTAGTTTATAAATGCAAAGGGAATAGCGATAATCAACATTTTAAGAACTAAACGCTATATACTGGTCTTAAATTTCCATACTCTTTCCGTTAAAATTACATTAAATTGAATTTTATGTATGGAAGCTCTTTAACTGCTGTGATCCTTAGCGTCCCATTCTATATTGGGTGTGAAGGAGCGGTAATTTTGCTCTCAGAAGCCTCTTATCAGGCTTGAGGTTCTTTTACCTGCCGTAAATATAAAGCCGGGACCGCCGACTTTCCTTCCCTTCCAAAGCAAGTTATTCTAAGGATTTTTACGCCCGAAAAAATCCATCGCCCTCGGGAACTAGAGGCTAGCATGGTAACCACTACACCACGGAAGGTGACATACTCTTTCCAACCAAGCGCTAGAAGCAACTGAATGTCGACAGGGCTATAACAGAAGGACAAAGAATTGAACAATTCAAACCGCTAATAACGGTTATCTTGGAAATCACTGATGCCACGAAAAAGTTATTTGAAATAAATTGTGTGTTTTAAAGAGATGTAATTTTTGTTTTGTTTTCGTCTATCGCTCAACAGCAGTTGTGCAAGATTATACAAAATTCTTTCCGAATGAAGAGGATTTCAAAGGCTATTCTCAGAAAATTAAAGATATACATTTTATTTTTCATGTCTACATTTTTAATATGAGGTATTTTAACAAAAATCGTTAGTCTTTTTAAAATCTAAAAAACTTTGACTTTCTTGTCGCATCTTTGGAAGGTTTGAACCTAAATATTGAACCATGGTATTTATCCAACTTTTGGTTTGAGTTAATGCTGTTCACACACACACACACACACACGCGCGCGCGCGCGCGTACCTTTTTCTAAAACTGCTTTATTTGTATGCAGGGGGGCCTCGAAACATATATTTCCGTTGAAATCTCGGTATCGAATTTTCGGATGCAATGCAATAACTTCCCTACCTACTTTATACCATGTTAGAGAAAGTAAAACGTTAAAATCTCTTCGGAGGAATACTGTGAAAGACCTGATTCAATTACACAAAATGCCAATTTCAGTGTATGCTGGAATCAAAGATAATTCATTAATAATTAGCACTAGGTGCCCATACTATAATACTCTTATTATTTTTAATCGAAGTTTACAATTTATAGAAAACGATTGGATTTCTTCGATGGCGCGTTTGAGTCGTATTTTGATTTCAGGATCTGACATTTTCTTAGCAGTTGGGCAAATATATTTCTAAAATTAGTAAAATATGCTCTGTTTAGAAATACTATGAAAAGTTTAAACGTCGTCACACTTAACATTACATTATCTGCTAGTAAACTATGGAAAGACTCAATTTCGCTACAGCTGATAATCATATGGGTAAATACGTATCCAGCCGTTTTAATCAGGTTTTTAAGGTTTATTGTAGCTATTGAGCATCACTAAATGCCGGGATGTGGACTAAAATTCTGTGTCACTTATAAGCTATTTCGTATCATTGCATCTAATGCTGCTAATGACCACAGATGAGAAGGAATAAAAAAATTACTTTTGTTGAATCACATTGTTATTACATCGATATTTATTTATACTGATGTGAATAACTGCACTTAAGCATCTTCTATCGCTCATTTACCACCTCGAATGGAGGACTAAGGGCATGTAGCGAGCTATTGGCAGGTAGGGAAGACGAGGAGGAGATAGCTAAATATCTACGTATATCAACTCAGCCGACGACTGAGAAAGCTAATATTATGGAAGGGGTTGAAAACATATTACTGAGTATTGTGGCTTTATTTTTATACTATTTTATGTCACTATTCAGGCATTGTTTAGTTATATGTAAAATCTAACAATGTCTCGTAATAAGGTTTATTTACTTTAATTACGTAATATAGATTTTACAATACTAAAAGAAATGCTGTCATATTCACTACCTAACTAGTTTCGTAATAAAACCCCATTACGCAACTAGTTTCGTAATGAAGCTTCGGTTACGCAACGATTTAATGTAATACTTATCACGAAACTGGTTGCGTATTGTGAACCATACATACATAATAAATAAAATAGAACCAATTTTATTCACTATAAACATTGACAACAAAGTTTTTAAACAATATTTTAAGTCGAGTTTGTTAGGAATTAAACTAAATATAACAGAATTAGCTGCATTTGCAATATCTTCGTCAGAACTCATTTTTCAAAGTTTATTTAATTTACCTAGTGCTCATGTTCTTCTGCTTTAAACAAAAAACCTAACAAACAAATCGTCTACCAAGCGATGCATGGCCCACTATAAATCAACTATGTATCAATGTAGTATGCTGTTTCAGTGATTTCTAATACTACATCTGAAATAAAAATGTAATTTACCAAAGTGAATAAACAAAAATCGATATTACAAGGCCTGCAACCTCGTTTGTCAATCTTCCAATCTTATATTGTAATATGATACGTTACTATTATCACTGTTTTGTGTTTTGATCGTATGCAAACTGCTATACGAGGGCTGTCCCAGAAGTACCTGACCTAACAAAAAACACAAAAATGTTGGGAAAAAAAAAAACATCTTTATTTCTCTACATAGCCTCCTTTCAGCTCGATACAGTTTTCCCAGCGATGTTCAATAGCTTCGATACCCTGTTTATAGTGAGAACCGTCGAGTTCTGCAAAATAGCCAACTGCAAACTCCACCTCTTCATTGTTGGCAAATCTTTTACCACCAAGCCACCTCTTCAACTTTGGAAACAGAAAATAATCAAAGGGGACTAAGTCTGGCATTGTCTGGTGCATTGTTTTGATGAAATAGAACTTTCTTTTTCGCTAAATGCGGCGTTTTTGCTTGATTTTATCATTCAAACGCCACAATAAGTTTGCATAATACTCGCCATTGATTGCTTTTCCTTTTGGGAGATAATCAATGAAAATTATTCCCGCTCATCCCAATAAACTGATGCCATGATCTTGCCTGCAGATGGAACTGTCTTCGCCTTCTTTGGAGCCGATTCTCCCCTTCAATCCACTGTTTTGACTGTTCCTTCGTCTCAGGTGTGAAGTGATGGACCCATGTTTCATCCATGGTTATGAATCGACACAAAAACACTGTTTTATTGCAGCGAAACATCGCCGAACACTCGACTGAAACATCCTCACGACGCTGCTTTTGTTCCATTGTGAGTAAACGCGGCACCCATCTTGCGCACAGCTCTTTCATGTCTAAATTTTCAGTTAGCGTGCAATGTACAGCACTTTTTGAAATGCCTACAATGTCTGCTAGCTCGCGTACTTTCAGTCGACGGTCATCCAATACCTTTTGTGGATTTTCTTCACAATTTCTGGCGTGGACACCTCATTTGGTCGACCACTGCAATTTTCGTCTTGGTAGCTCGTAGGCCTTGCTTAAACTCTGGCATCCAATATTTTACTGTTGTAAACGAAGGAGCAGACTTCCCACGGTAGAATCTAACTCAGCTTTAATGTTAGTTGGACTAAGATCTTTCAAATGAAAGTATTGTATCACATAACGATGGCCAGTTTTATCCGTGTTTACAAATTCGCTGAGAGAGTTCACTATTAATGGCTGCCAAACAATTACGAAACAACGTAGCATCGTCAAACTTCAAACTTAAGCTTTATAAGGATGGTACTTTCTACCATAGTCATTTGTTTGAAACAACAACCGCTATATATACGTAGGTCGGGTACTTCTGGGACTGCCCTCGTACTTGACCGTATTTGCCTTATTATATTATTAGTGGTATTTCCTTGAAGTGAGCTCCTTATTGGTTTAATATCCTCAGTGTATTAAGGATACTCAGATTTAAGTAAATAAATTAATTTATTCATTCCTCTTTTATATAGTGTTTAAGTGTGCATTCGTTGCTGAATTAACTGGAAATAACTGCTCTTCCTTATACTTACTGAAACCTCCGAGTGATTACCAACTCTTAATTTATATTTCCCTCAGCGACATTGTTAGTTAGGAAATGTTTAAACTATTTATTTGTTATTATTTTGAGATCACTTGTGTAAACTTGTCCGCGCCTAATGCTGGGTACGTCATAACGCACGATGAATGAGTGAACAACGTGAAATGATACTGAAATCAGTCCGGGGTCCATAGAGTTTAAATTTACCCGACATTCACCTAGGGAAAACCCCATAGAAGCCTTATGTGTGCAACTTATCACAATCGAGATTATAATTCTAAACCTGCTGAGTGTGAAGCCGACACACACCTCCATATTACAGGTGCGTTTTGCCTAATATTATGAAAATTACTTAAACGTTTAGTGTAGAATTCTTTGTCCATAAGTGGCTTTTCCTTATAAAATTCTGATGTTATATTACACGACTTTCTCTAAGCTCTATAGTATTTTTATATACCTGCAAAAACAATTCCTACAAAAGCCTACGTTTCTATGTGCTTAATTAAGATAAACATCTGCAGAAATGGTTTCATTTCACATTTCGTTGTAGGTACAAAGGAGATTGTAGTCTGCAGCGATAGTCAAATGTTTAAAAAATCTGATGTGTTACACTCACATGACTTTCTCTACTCTTGTACAATCTATTTTTACAAACGCCTATTCTCCATATGCTTCATATTAATCGAGATATCGAGATGTCAATCTTATTTGTAATTTTCTTGTAGATGCAAGGGGAATATGGTAGCTTTTAAGCGATAGTCAAATATTTTATCGCTGGTTGCTATGTGGCGCATTCCATTCTCTTTGCATGTCCAGGACATAAAAAAAATGAATAACGAATTTGAGAAAAAGTATAAGTATTGGAAAATTTAAGGAAATAACAAGCAATATCTCGAAAACGGTTCACTCAACAAAAAAATGTATATGATATAAGTTGTGTATTTTAACGCGATCTACATTTTTTGTGTAGTAAAATTTTGTCTATCTCTTATGGTTTACCAGTTATGCAAAAGTCGTTCATAATGAAGAATACTTTTGGAGACATTCCCAGAAATTTCGAGATATACATTTCATTTCTCATGACATTATCTTAAACATATGATATTTTCATCAAAATCGTTAGAGCCATTTTTGAGAAAATTAAAATTTTCGAAAAATGTTCCATGTAAAGGGTAGTCTGGGGTAGGGGGATTTTCTTGAAAATCTTCGTGTCGCATCTCTGGAAGATACTGAATGTAAATACCAAGTTTGGTGTTTATCCGACTGTTCGTTTTTGAGTTATGCTGTTCACAGACACACACACACACACAGACACACACACAGACACACACACACACACACAGACACACACACACACAGACACACACACGGACATGTTTCCAAAAATGCTTTTTTTGGATTCAGGAGGTCTCAAAACATGTATTTCCGGTGAAATCTCGGTATCGAATTTTTAGGTGGAATGCAATACTTCCAATACTTACTATACGTAGTAGAGAAAGTAAAAAAGTGCTTGCCGTGAAATTCAATAGTGTTTGCTTGACATCGCGGGAAACAACTTAATGGTGATAATGTAATATGTATTGAAAATTTCAAATAAAAAACATTGAATATCTTATAAATGCTGCTGCCACAAAAAAGCTGTTTGAAATAAGTTATGTGCTTTATAAAGATATTCAGTTTTTTTATCTATCTCTTATGGTTTACCAGTTATATAGAATTACACAAACTTTATTCCGAATGAACGGAACTTCAAAGGCAATTCACAGAAAATTCGGACTAAGTATATACTTTATTGGTCATACATAGCTAACATTTTTAATCAAATTCATAGAACCATTTTTAAAAAATTAAACAATATAAATTACAACATTTTTCCAGGGTAGTCTGGGATGGGGGATTTTCTTGAAAATCCTCTTGTCGCATCTGTGGAAAATTCTGAACTTAAATACCAAGTTTGGCAATTATTCATTTCATTTTTACTTTTTCCAAAATTTACATACTAAGTGGAGAAGGTATTGCATTCCATCCAAAAATTCGACACCAAGATGTCACCGTCAATACATGTTTTGCGGACCCCCTGAATCCAAATAAGGTATTTTTAGAAAAAGGACCGTGTGTGTGTGTGTGTATGTGTCTGTTTGTGAAAAGCGTAACTCAAAATCGAAAAGTACGATAAATACTTGGGTATTTGAGTTCAGTACCTTTCAAAGATGCGACACGAAGATTTTCAAGAAAATCTCCCCCACCCAAACTACACTTTACATGGAATATTTTTCGAAATTTTTTATTTTCTAAAAAATGACTAACGATTTTGATTAAAATACTGTATATTACAGATATTTACATAACAAATAAAATGTATACCTTGAATTTTCTAGGAAAAGCCTATAAATCCACTTCAATCCGTAGAAATATATAATCTTGTATAACTGGTAAACGTTAAGCGACAGACGAAAACAACTACAATAATAATAATAATAATAATAATAATAATAATAATAATAATAATAATAATAATAATAATAATAAATGTGGATCTCTTTAAAGCATATAATTTATTTCAAATAAATTTTTTGTGGTATAAGCTATTACCGAGATATCTATTATTAATGATTGGAATTGTTCAATACTTCGTCATTCTTTTAAGTCTTTTTTTCGATATTCGGTTGTTTCTCCCGATTACACGCAAAGAGCATGCAACTTTAAGCATATAGAGTCCAGTTATAAAACCTGTGATTATCGCTGTTCTCTTTGTATCTGTAACGAAATGTATAATGCAGCTATTCCCGGTATCTTTTATCTCGATTAAAATGAAGAAGATAGGAAAATAATCTTTCATAAGAATAATTTGTACACACACTAATAAGCGCTTATGGATGTAACACTTTAAATTTTTGAGTTATGCTGTTCTCTATCACTCGCTGTTTCTCTCTCGCCCTCTGTCTCTCTCTCTCTCACACACACCCATACATACACACATAAACATGAAAAATTAAATTAAATTGAGTTTTATTTATGGACGTTCTTTAACTGCTATGGTACTTAGCATCCATTCTATATTGGGCGTGAAAGACCGGAAATTTTGCTCAGAGGCCCCTTAATGTTTGAGTTACTTTTACTTGCTGTAAATCTACGACACAGGACCACCGCCTTTACTTCCCTTCCGAAGGAAGCCATGCTAAGGAGTTTTAAGCCTGAAAACAATTCAAAGCCCTCCACCGGGTTTGAACCCGCGACCTCGGGAACTGGAGGCTAGCATGGTACCACTAGACCACGGAGGACGACTTATACATATATGGAGCTTTTTTCAAAAAATGTCTCTTTTGGATTAACGAGGCCTCAAAATGTTACTTCAGATGAAATCCCATTATCGAATTCTTGGATCGAATTCTCTAATAGGCGATAGAGAAGTAATAAGACACTAGATTATTAATAATTTATACACTATTTTTTATAAGGATTCTGAATCCCCATTTTGATATATGCGGTGCTGGTTGTGCTCTCAGTGTGATGTACCTACGTACGGAAAGAAATTATGATGCACTCAAAATAATTTTAACCAACGCGTGGGAAGGCTTCTCGAAAGAAAGGGGCAGTCTGTCACATGGAAAGTGGTGCTAAACATAAAAGCTTCGCCCCCGTATCATCTGGTTCACTATTCTACAACATACTGTGGGGTGTAATGTTTCCCGGATTCTCTGCCTCGAAAACATTAACTACCTACGTAGAATGTGGCAAGAAACTGCGCCATACCGATCTCCGAGCGGTAATCTTGTCTAGTTCGGTGGTTTTCAAACAGGGGGACTCCCCACTTTGCCAGTCTATATAAGGAGCGACAGCTAGACAGGATGCACTCTTAGAGTTGTCAAAGACACGCGTTTTACTCGTTCGTTAAAAAAAATTGAAGATCGAGAAAACAGTTTCCGTTTTAACTGTGGATTTGATCCAATTGGAGTTTTTTCCTGCGTTTCTTTTTGATTTCTAATTAACATTTTCAGTTGACTTGCAACAATATGTGATTAAAATAGTATATAATAATGTTGCTGATCGATTAAATTTTTGATGGTTAACAAATGCCTTTAATCGATTAGTCGGTGGATTATCGAATTTTAATTGCTTTCACACATTATAATTGCGAGACAAACACCTGGAATTATACAGGGTGGAAGTGAAATAGTCCTGCGGACTGGGGGAGGTGAGAGAGTGGATGCAGATGAACGAAAACCTCCAATACTTCTTTGTAATTAAACGCACCATTATCGAGAAACAAAATGCTTTTATCCAAAAAATTAATCATCACCTTGCTGGATTACTGTTGATTAAAGGTTCCTAATTTATGACTATATTCATAAAAAATTGAATAAACGACAACTTTTCCTTTGGCGTATTTCAATAGAATGGTTTTGTGTAAATTAAATTTAAAAAGTCCATAATTTGTTGCCTCCTTAGTTCCGTTAAAACTGGCAACATTGCATCAGCTACGTTTACTTTCTTCCGATATCGGTGTAGATCACGGGGAATATTTACTTAATCGCACGCAATTGTTTTTATTTCAAAGCCACAAGTTAAGATCGGAGAGTTAAAGGAGACATGGATAAAAAAAAGACAAACAAATGACAGAAAATGTTGTTACAGAATAACATACACAATGCCGCGATTTTCAACGTCCGAATATCTGGACATGATCTTAATTTATGCAGAAAGCAGTGCAATTCTCGATCTGCTTAACGGCTCCATTCTGAAAGATTTCCTAACAGCATCTTGCCAAGTGCAGACACATTTGTTGCCATAAAGAAGATTAAGAATGTGTGAAGCCTGTCTACAAGCAAATGGTGGACAAATGGAACACTTCCTTTAAACTCTTATTTCAAATTTACTTATTGGAGGCAAGTTAAGATATTTTAAATTGATCCTAACGTTTTCGCATACTTGTGAATGCTAATAAATGTCAGTAATTAAGATTGTGGTCATTTTTTGTTTCTAAGGCTACCAAGTAAATAATTGTAGCCCGTGACTGTGAAATTCATTAGTCACGGAGAGCAGTGTCAATTTTGATTACCTACGTTCTTTGAAATATTTTGATATCTGTCATACATACTCACCCACACAAATCTTATCAGTAACGTTAGTGTTGCAAATTTCACCAACTCGAGGTTTTCTTTATTTTTTTTTCACTTATAAGCTAATTGTTAAATCATATTGGAGTAAGTAGTGTAATGGCTTCTAAAAACTTCTGCATCATGTTATACAGATTCCTTTTTTTAAACCAGTAATTACGAGATGGCATAAAGCACATTAGCCCCATTTTAAAACGGGTATATTAAAAATTAAATAGAAGCGTGCACTTCCCGGTTGGCCTAAACTATAAACAATTGCATATAAATTTCCTTTAAGCATATTGCAGTGGAGTGTAAATTCACATTATAAATTATGCTTTCCTAAACATAGGATAACGGTGTTATTAACGTAAGAGGTGTTTCGCATAAGAGCGCCATAACCTTCGGAATGCTTATTTTCATTTCAATTAAAATATTGTCTCATAAATATCATTACAGTATGGCATTGCGTAATAATTAATACCTACAACATACATACATAGGTATTATGTGTACACAAACTTTAAAACTGTTTAATATCAGCAACAATTCCACGTGAGTTCGTTATCTTACAATGGCATAAGCCTCTCAAACAGAATAGGCCAGATATTCAGGTCTTTAAACATATAAAATAAAATATTTGTAATTACGTGGGAATGTAGAGCTCGAGGTAATATTTGCATACGGTGCAGTGAACAATAACCTCACTTTTTCCCGGAATTTTTGTGGTGTCTCGCGCGCCAGCGACAAAACATCTGAATTCGATACATGGTAACGTTACTTAAATAGTTTTATAGAGTGTTGGAATAATTCAAGGCGCCGTCAGTAGAAGCAAACTACTCAATCAACAAGTTGCGCCACGTTGCGAAATACTCTTTCTTACCTTTAAACGCGATTATCTAGTCAACCGGCATTTTATTACAAAAAAGTGTTGGAGGTTTTTGTTCATCTACATCCACTCTCCCACCTCCCACAGTCCGCAGGGCTATTTCACTTCCACCCTGTATATTTTTTATAATTATATATGTTGTAAACAAGAAATTTTTATAATATAAATTGTTTAACTTATAATTGTACTAATGGCCTTGCAAGTAATAGCAAATAAATGAAAAGCAGTGAAGTTCATATTTTTAATATTCTTCAGAATTATTCATTATCCTTCAAAATGTTAACAATTTAATGACACAAAAGTTTGAAAATGTGAAGCTGACAGTTACAGTCACGCCTCTTATCTGCAGATATGTTAGTATATTTACATGTTCAGTCGTAAGGGCAGCCCTTCTCTTAGTAGCAATATTTCCAGCATCACTGAACACTCTCTCACAAGGAACTGAAGTAGTTGGAATGTAACGCTACTTTTTCGCTATGCGTGCAAGATGTAATAGCTGGACTGCATGTATTTTCCACCATTGCACAGGGTTTGAGAAGTCATTTTCTAGTTTCACCAACGACTTGTATACCGCAATATCCACCGTAAGTGGCGCTGAACTCGAAACCGAAATGGTTTCGCCAGAATGCTGTTCTCTTCGTCGGTTTCAAAATTCAGTTTTCTCTTACTGCTGCATGGCTGTACTAGAAATTGTAATCCATCCACGTCTCTCCCCGAAATTCTTGTCCACATGGATTCCCGGTCCATTTTTACTTTCTCTGCTACAAATAGTAAGTAGATGAAGTATTGCATTCTACCCAAAAATTCGATACCGAATTTCACCGGAAATACATGTTTTGAGGCCCCCTGAATAAAAAAACATTTTTAGAAAAAGTTCCGTGTATGTGTCTATGAACAGCATAACTCAAAAACGAAAAGTCGGATAAATACCAAACTTGGTATTTAGGTTCGGCATATTTCAAAGATGCGACATGAAGATTTTAAAGGAAATCTCCCCACACCAGACTACCCTTTGCATGAAAAATATTTCGAAAATTTGATTTTTCCAAAAATGATTCACAATTTTTATTAAAATATCACATGTTTAAGATATTTTCATAACAAATGAAATGTGTATCTTGAATTTTCTGGGAATTTCCCCAAAAGTCCTCTTCATTGTGAATAGCTTTTGCATAACTGGTAAACCATAAGAGATAAATAAAATGTTTGTACACAAAAAATGTAAATCTCATTAAAACTCAATTTATGTAATATACATTTTCTTGTGGAGTGAGCCATTTCCGGATTATTCTTTGTTATGTTTAAATTTTACAATATTTATGCTTTTCTCAAATGCAAATTCGTTATTTGTTTTTATTTTATTTTTTATTAATATTATTTCCTGGACATGAAAAGAGAATGAAATGTTCCACGTGGCAACCAGCTCTTCAAAGATATGACTATCGCTTAAAGCCTACCATACTCCCCTTGCACCTACATGAAAATTAGCAATAAGATTAACATCTCGATTAACATGAAGTAGATGGAGAATAAGCGTTTGTAAAAATAGTTCGTACAAGAGTAGAAAAAGTCATGTGAGTGCAACATCAGATTTTTTTCAATACATCTTGGATTTTTAAATCTAGGATCGAGAGTAGTAGCTTTCTGGTATGTCTTCAAATTACACCAATCATTTATCCTAACCATTAAATCTTCTAGAAGAGTCCTTTTAAATCCAGCTATTTACCAAGGATCGACACCGCAGTAACGTAAAGATAGTTTCAAATGTGTTAATGCAGAAAATACAAATAACTGTCAGATATTTGCTACCACTAAGAAGGTCTGATATTTCTAAACATGGCTTAAGACATGCAATCATTTTTTCCATCATCTCCCATTCAACTGTTGTTAGAGGCCTGATATCAGAAGAGTGGGTCGACAGAACGTATATAATACCTCTTTTAGCTCTCAAACATGAAACATGTGCTATTCCTTCGAGTAACTGTCGTGTTTTAATTTACATACAGAAATGCCTTGTTTGATTAAGCTTTTATCAATACGATTTTCTAGATAAGGACTCTGTTTAAAATGTCCCACTATTTTCCTGCACTTTGAAATTAATGTGTCGATGGCAGCATCCTTGACAGCTTTATTTAAACATAATTGTAGGGTGTAGACAGCACACCGAAAATTGTCGTGCTTTGGTCTTTCAACCCCTAAAACGACATTTCTTGCATTTTCAGTGCAAATAGTGACAACTTTGTCTTCTAACCCCCATTCACGATGTACATCTTCAAATTCTTCTGTGCAATTAGTTGCATTGTGCTTTTCTGTAATATGTTTAACTTGTAATGTTGAATTACGATATTCCCAATTTGAATCAACCCAGTAACAGCAACCCCCAAGTAGCTACGGTTAGACATGGAAGACCAAAAATCCGCCGTAGGACAAATAAATTCTACTTGTTGAGTTCATCTAATAACTTGACTTTTATATATCACACAATCTGTCAATTGTTTGTTTGTTATCGTGTCTCAAGAGGGAAGATGGTAAGTGCAAGAATTGAGAGCTTCACGTAAACCCTCTCCAAGACCACGATAAACATTGTTGACTGACATACTATCCTGCACAATCCAATTCATTAGTTTATTTGTAATTTCAGTTTCCTGAATAGAGGACATATGCTTCACTTCTAGGTGCTTCAACGTTGACTGAGAAGATGAACTAGTAGGGACATTTTGGAAAGGATAAATATGTGTAAGGACATTAAAGACTGCTTGTACTTCCAGTATAACTGAACGTTTTTAGGCATTTCTTAGAAAACACAATTTTTCTATCTGTCATCTTACCACAATCGTTTAGTTTAAATCCGAACCTTTCATCAAATTTTCCTCGCATCGGTTCATGAGCCACATTTGTAATGAATTTCACAAAAACTAATATGAATGACGACTACACACGCAGTAAGGTTTAAGTTGTCACTTGTTTCACTATGTATTTCTACAATTGGTATCTGTCCATTCATACAATACCTGGAAATTTCTTAATGAGAGTCCCTGCAAGAACCTTCCCCACCCTTAGCAATTATGCCGCCTGACTGTGTTTTTTAAACGTTTGCAAATCATAGGTTTTCCGGTATTTCCTTTCCTATAGTTTGTAAAGTAGGTAATGGTTATAAGTAACTTCCTGAAAGAAAGATTCGAACATCTGTTAACTTTAACGACACATACACTAGCTAAGCTGTAAACCAAATGTAAAATACTAATGCAATGCAACACACAGGTTTTGTACCACGCAGACCGGTTATTTTTCCTTCACCACGCTACAATTGTAATTGGTTCGATTAATCGATTAAATAAGCAGCTCTAGTATATAATGATATGTGCATAAAGAGACTCACCTGTTTCTTCGAGCCCAAATCGTTCGAAAAGCAGCAGCGAATATACCGAACAAGGCCGGCTCCAGGAAAGTTGGCGCCGTGTGATAATTGCAACTGGCTCCCCTAATTTTTATCCGCAATATCAGTCCTCCATGTTCACTTATTCTCACAAAACTTAAATACAGGATGAGTTTTAAGTCCGCCGACAAACTTCAGGAGGTGATTCCTATCTGGAAATGGAGCACACAAGTTCATATTACCTTGTGTCCGGAAATAGATAGTTTCCACAGTAGGTGGCACTAAATAACTACATCAAACAGAGTCGTGGCACACAGTATAAGGTCTAAAGCACATCCCTGTCACAGCAGATGTTCAAAGTGGCCTCCATGGGATGCAATGCACGCGTTCACATTTCGCATCATGGATTGCCTCACTCGTTCGAATGTTCCAAGGTGTGTTTGATTAATCGTCACAGGCTATGTGGACACGCTCTTGATGGATCTGAAATTCAGAAATAGGGTCACCGTACACAATGCTTTTCAGATGCCCCCCACAAGTAAAAATCCAGGGGATTTATGTGCGGTGATCGAGCAGGTCATGCAACAGGACCTCCACGTCCCATTCAACGTCTGGGGAAGATGTTATTGAGGTGTCGGCGAATATTAATGCGGAAGTGAGTTGGCGCTCCATTATGTTTCAGCCACATTGCCTGTTGTATTGTCAAAGGCACATTCTCCAACAATAGAGGCAGAGTGTTTTACAGGAAGTCCAGATACGTTTCTCCGTTCAGGCGTTGTGGAAGAAGAACTGGTCCAAGTAGGCGGTCGCCGATAATGCTTGCCCAAACACTGATGCTGAACCGCTGCTGATGAGACGCTTCAACCATTTCGTGAGGATTTTCTGTAGTCCACAGATGACGATTATGCAGGTTAATGATGCCATCTCTACCAAAGGTCACTTCATCGGTGAAGAGGACTGAAGACAGAAATCCCACCTTGCTCAAACCAGCGAAACAATCATCCGCCGGTGATAATCCCTGCACACTTTGGAGGTGATAGGGATAATAGCGGTTGTCATAAAGGATACAGATAACCGTCCTTTGACTTACACCATGTTGGTGGCCAGTTGCCTGGAACTTGTACCAGGGTTGTTCTCAATATCATGGAGAACATGTTCCTCCTGATCTAGTGTACGCACAATCCGAGGTCGCCCTGAACGCTCGTCTGTCTCAAAGAGCCTATGCTCACACAAACGCCGAAAAATAGCTCCAAATGTTGTGTGATGTGGGTGGTGCTGTCTGTCAGGGTACGTGGCTCGGTACATCCGTGCTGCCTCTCGACCGTTTCCACCTGCCTGGCCATACACGAACATCATCCCGGCTTGTTCCTGGAATGAATACCGCACCATTGTGCTTCTATACGCTTAACACACACTGCAAGTTATGAGAGAATGTCGTCAATGCCACTTACCGTGGAAACTACCATTTCCGGACACAAGGTGATATGATCTTTTGTGCTCCATTTCCAGTCAGGAATCACCCTCTGAGGTTTGTCGGTTGACTTAAAACTCACCTGAATATATCAGCAGTAAAAGGTGTTCAATATTTAGGGTTTAACCCTTCATCGCGAGATTAAAAACACACACCAAGCACACTTGACGGTCGACTGGACTGGCTAATGATCACCTTTATTTGTAATCCTCCTCTTTTCTGGCGTCAGTTGCATTTCGTGCTCTCTTTGTGAGATGTTCCAATTCCGCCAAAGTAAATCTTTTGTTGGTTTTGGGGCATAGCCCTTTACTTCTGCCCAGGCTAGTTCTATAGGGCGGAAGTGGCAATACCATGGGGGTAATCTGATGGCTTAAGGACCATGTCTTTGGTGTTAATCCACAATATATTTGGACCTGAGCTTGTTTCCATTTATGAGCGACAGAAAATAATGATACATTTAACTTTCTAATCATATCCGCATATATGTAACCCAGTAGGAAAGCAACTGGGAGTATAATCCATCAGCTTTCGCTATGCTGTATAACCTCAAAATAATGGGTTTACCTAATGCACTTTTTTCATAATTCTAACATTAATACTTATATTGTACGCAAGACAGGACTCAAACCAAATATCAGAGGGATAATTAGAATATATTTTATACTTTAGCAGTTACACATCTTCTAATTATTTTAATTTTATTTTAAACATTACATACTTGACAGGAATCGAACAAAATTTCATACAGCATCCAGAGGTTCACATCTCTCTTTAATAACATTAAAATAATATTTAAAGCTTATTCTATCTTTCTAACCCAAATTATTTACAAATTACTCATTTTTACGCATTACGATGTCAGCATTTGAAGGCTGCATAGGATTCATAAGCACTCAAAATTTCAATATTATTTCATATGCCACATGCCAGGGGATTAGGAATGTATTTAAATCTCTAGTTGTAACATGGAAATTAATCAGGGATTAATTGAGGATTTGATGAAGTGAGTTTGAACCGACATTTTCTCACTGTTAGTAACAAACTAGTGTACCATGAATTATTGTAAATAACATGGAATTAAGGGTCAGGCATAGGAATTTCATCCCTTGTACATCTTTTGGCTTTTGCAGACAGCACCGGACGTTTTTTACGTGCCTGTCAGTGACCCTTGTCCTCTGTTGTTTTCCATTTTTTTTGTAGTGATAATGGTTTGAGTGTAGATAACTTGAAACCAACCGCTTAAGGATTCTGAATCCTATGACTGTTAACAGGTTAGAAAATCTCGTCCTGTAACTTCGTCATCAGGGCCATAATGATTTATATAATGGACTTGGTATGTAATCAACTATTTTATAACATAAATTTGCACGTTATTACAGTGATGGTTGTTGTACTATTGAGAATTTTGAAACACACTCATTTATTCTATAGCACTCTAAAATATAGATGTGTCTGTGAGAAAAAATATTTGTAATAAAACTCGGGGTGGGCATGGTAATTACGGATCATACATGTGGAACGGGGGACAATCTAGGAAGTTTGTGAACCACTAGTCTAACACCATCTGAATTATTATTGTTATTATTATTATTATTATTATTATTATAATTCAGGGTCAATAGTTGTCTTACTATAGCCACGGAGTCTGCAAGAAGAAACGTTATTTGATGTATATACACTATGTGATCAAAAGTATCCGGACACTCCCCACAAATATACGTTTTTCATCTTAGGTGCATTGTGCTACCACCTACTGCCTGGTACTCATTATCCGCGACCTCAGTAGTCATTAGACATCGTGAAACTGCAGAATGGGACGCTTCGTATAACTCACGGACTTCGAACGTGGTCAACTGATTGGGTGTCACTTGTGTCAGTGTCTGCGAGATTTCCACACTCCTAAACATCCATGGGTCCACTGTTTCTGATGTGATAGTGAAGTGGAAACGTGAAGGGACATGTACACACAAAAGCGTACAGGCCGACCTCATCTGTTGAGTGACAGAGACCGCCGACATTTGAAGAGGGTCGTAAAGAGTAATAGGCAGACATCTATCCAGACCATCACACAGAAATTCCAAACTGATCAGGATCCACTCCAAGTACTTTGACAGTTAGGCGTGAGGTGAGAAACCTTGGATTCCATGGTCGAGCGGCTGCTCATAAGCCATACATCACGCAGGAAAATGCCAAACGACGCCTCGCTTGGTGTAAGGAGCGTCAACATTCCACGATTGAACAGTGGCAAAACGTTGTGTGGAGTGACGAATCACGGTACACAATGTGGCGATCCGATGGCAGGGTGTGGGTATGACGAATGCCCGGTGAACGTCATCTGCCAGCGTGTGCAGTGCCAACAATGAAGTTCGGAGGTGGTGGTGTTATGGCGTGGTCCTGTTTTTCCTGGAGGGGGCTTGCACCCCTTGTTGTTTTGCGCGGCACGATCACAGCGCAGACCTACATTGATATTTTAAGCACCTTCTTGCTTCCCACTGTTGAGGAGCATTTCGAGGATGGCAATTGCATCTTTCAACACGATCGAGCACCTGTTCATACTGCACGGGCTGTGGTGGAGTGGTTACACGACAATAACATCCCTGTAATGGACTGGCTTGCACAGAGTCCTGACTTGAATCCTATAGAATACCTTTGGGATGTTTTGGAACGCCGACTTCGTGCCACGTCTCACCGATCTACATCGATACCTCTCCTCAGTTCCGCACTCAGTGAAGAATGGGCTGCATTTCCCAAGAAACCTTCCAGCACCTGATTGAAAGTATGCCTGCGGGAGTGAACGCTGTCATCAAGGCTAAGGTTGGGCCAACACCATATTGGCTTCCAGCATTACCAATGGAGGGCGTCACGTACTTGTACGTCATTTTCAGTCAGGTGTCCGGATATTTTTCATCACGTAGTATATTTAAAATCCAAATCTTGAGGATTTATTTGTTTGTTTGCATTGAAACTTCGACCAAGTAGATCTATTGTGACTACACTCCCCCTGGGAGGTAGGGATGAAGTAAAGGAACCGCAGGAGGTCGCAGGTCCGTAGTTAGACAGGTTCATAGAGACGCACAGAAGTCCCTATAATTTCCAGTATGAAACAACCAGCTTCACCAGCAGAAGGGAAGAATCCGGAGAGAGCGACGAAGCGACGAAGCAGGCAGGTCAACGTAGCCTGGCGTTTACGGGGAGAAATGTGTTACAAAGCGCAGCAACCGTGCCATCTGTTCGACAGCAGTCGCACTACGGAACCCGGAGACAGTTGCTGAAACATCAAAGGGAGAGAGATAAAATGACAAGGAATAGGGGAAAGGAAAAATCGTGGTAGAATACACTATCCCTGCATTCGCTTAGGCGACCAGAGTAAAACCACGAAAAAAAACCCAGGGTCGGACCACCGAGCCACCGAGCCACCGAGAATCGAACCCAGACCTCCTAAATGTGGGCCATAGACTTTTCGCCTGAGCCAACTCGCTCGGTAATGTGTAATGTAGCTATTTCTACAAAGGTTTACCTGTATTAAAATGAAGTACATGGAAAAATAAACTCTCGTAGCAATAATTTGTATACCCATTAAAAAGCGATAGAGGGTAGAGAAAGTCATGAGAATGTAATACATCTGATATTTCTTTTCTATGAATTGAAATAAAATAACACAAAGGATTCAACATAATCTTACGCTCAAGAACCTCGTTTACCGGCTCTCATTAATGCGGAGATCCGGTTTATCCAAATTAATTTCTGCTTATTTTTTACCGCGAAAATAGTGAGCCCTTTCTAAATGCATATGAATGCATAAGGTTGTAATGTTGGTGCCGCAAGTAGCGTAGGAATCACCGTCGGTCGCACCTTCAAGGTTTGAGGTTATGTTTCATTCGTTTTCATGGCTGTCCTGATAGCGATCATAGACATCTCATTTATTCTTTTCTCTTCTGCTTTTGCAGCGATGAAATTTCACTATTGCACATTAAGAGTCTGTATTCATTTAACAGTTTGTTTCCGGATTATCTGGATTTCCATTATTCCGGATTTCCTCGTTCCTACCTCGGTTAATAAGGTTCTTGTGTAAATTATCTATATATAAAGGAGTAAGTTTGTTTAGTTACTATTGTCGTCTAAACTACTAAATCGCTCGTATTTAAAATTTCTACGTATACGTAACCTTTAGCCGGGAACCTAAGGTTGTACTTCACAGTTTTTAATTTTAGCTCTTTGAGTAAAAGACTAAAAAGGATTTACAAGGCCTTGGTACTAGAATAGAAATGCTGGAATCATAATATAATGTACTTACGTACTACTCGGCCACAATATCAATCTGCTTGGAGGAAGGCGCCACTGTTTTTATTGACAATGCGAACGTCATCAAGGCGATAGAGATCAGAGGGGAGTGAAGTACAAGACAACAGGAGAATCTACAGTTGCGAAATGAAAACATTACCACATTTGCAGGCCTCAGCCTCGCTAGTAAATCTAACTCGAAACTGCGGATGTTTTGTTTACCTGACTGTCTTTTCCATATCCCACGCACTTGTTCCGTAACTGTTTAGTCTTCCCACTACACGCACTCATATCGTGGCCGTCTAGTAGATGTCGTTTACTATTTGTTGTTGCTCCACAGAGAATAAGACGTGTAACAAAACTGGGGATATTTTATTCTAAGTAATAAAGAACAGATGATCACGATTTCATGACAAAGAAAGCAAAGGATGTAGCATAACAAAATACGATTCAGTCCTGCTTATAACGGTACGATCTGCGATATTTGTTTAATTTGACACTTTATCCTAATACTGCAGACGTATGTAGGATTTAGCATCAAAATATCCATGTAATGTTCATTCTAATTCTACGGATTTATGTAGGAGATTTGCTGTATTTCTTCCATGGTGGTGAAGTGGATTATCAATGCATACTAACATACATAGTGATAAAATTATCACTATCGATAAAATTATCGCGATCGATCGACTGACCGACTGAAGAGATACAGAGATGGAGGAGCGCACTCCTCCCGACGAAAATTTCAGAGGCGCTTCGAGAGATAACGGGATATTCTCTAGAAGTCTTTCGCCCCGCCTCCCGAGAACTTCTGTACCGAGAAGGTTATTGTTCACGGGCGCCCTTTCCATAATCAATGTTTAGGTTAATGAATGAGGAGTAGGGAAACTTATAGTCACAAGTTTTATCTCTTTTTGTTGAAGATTAGTGTCAGAAAATTATGTATTCCTAATGTGAAAATGTTGAAGTGTTTTATGGTGTTCAAAACTGCGGATGAAAGGAGAAACGTTTAAATGCTCATATACTGTGGCTTTTTAGGAATTACTCAACGTTTGGATAACATGTACTCTCATCCCTAAAAGACAGACACTGCATAACATTTTCAGGATTTGGAAAATTGTCGGGAAGCTGGAGGAAGTTAGGAAAATCAGATATACAACCTCCACCGATATCTGGTGAATACCAGGAGATTTTCCGTCCATTATTGCGAATATCACCAGGAGTTTGTAAAATTGCATTTTAAGGAGTAAAGAAAAGATAAAATTTAAAAATCCCCCAGATCAGAGTAGGATAATTTCATAGACACTACAGGGGAGACAAATGAAATTAATCGGATAGTCATTCCCACATCACTACGAAATGATTCAAGCATTACACAATTTTTATTCATTTGGGTTATACTATAACCTATAGCAAGGTATTCTTTAGTTTGCTACCTACGCTACTTCTAGTTAGTTAAAGGTCCACACGAGTTCAGATTTAATCAGAAGAGCAAGATAGCACTTAAAGAAGGCAAATTTAATTGTGATGCATCTTTAGTTTATTGAACCTTACATAAAAGAGCGAGAGAGACCTGAACAAGATGGAAGGAGCTTGCTTCTCTTTAGCCTCTGCAAATAGATTCAATTGAATCAGTATCGATCGTGCCACGTGACAAACTTGACCTGCTCAAGTAATTACATCATGGGCAGCGGAAGTACCGAGGTGTTTCTTCTTCCTGCAGGTCACTCTGCATCTCATCAAAGATATGTCCATTTGCATCATCCATCATTACGTTACCTCGCTTTTCAGATGTTTACTTTTAGCCCTTAGCCTCCGCAGCTCGCCGCAGCTCGCCACGGCTTCCAATATATCTGTCAGAAGATAATTTTCACTCAGCTCATGGTAAACGTGGAATATTTTTACATAGCATTCTTGTACTACAAGCTGTGAATTTAAGTATTTTATAATACTGCAGCATTGACAACTTTGATTTTTATATAAATTGATTGTCGTTAATCTCAAAGTTACATTATTTATTATGGAAAAAAGCAAGCGATAATGTGGTTTATGGGTTCTGGCATTTTTCAAAAGTTTTAACTTTATTAGTTTTATAATTTTTTTAAAAAAAATTCATCGATTTTTCAACCTTTTCGTATGTGGGGTTAACAAAATTATTTTACATGCGTTTAATGTAAAACAGAAACACCTAAATTACGGTGAAAATGGATTTTGGTCTGACGAAATCCAAAATGTCAAAGTTTGGATTTCTCAACGTTTTACTAAGCTTGCTTAGGTTTTACGGCTTCACAAATTTATTTATCTGCTAGTTTAAATCGTACGTCGGTGACATTTTCAGGTATTATATAAAAACAAATAAACCTTTTAAGCAGCATGGCCTAAAAGTAGAACTTCTAATACACTGCACACGAGCTAAAAGCTTTAGACTAGACTATAGTGCGATGATCTTCATTGTCACCAACTTTGGTTACAAGCCCAATCACATGGCAATTGACATTTGTATTTGCACATGTTTAATCACTCGACTTTGGTTTGATAAGGTTTTACTTTTCATTACACGACTAATCCTGGGCAAAAAATATATCGTGAGTTACGTAACGTGGATAAAGGTGCCTATGTTTATAAGGTAAATTTAATAACTTTTTTGTGATTTAATAAATTAAAGGTTTGAGAAATTTAAGATAAATTCATTATGGCTGCTGCTGAGATACGCTTAACGGATCGAGTGAGATGGTACTACGCTAACGTGTAAGGCTCGCTTTCGGGAAGTCCCGAAGACAAAATTCTCGTCGACCGCTCACTCTGAACTAGGGTTTTTTATGGTTTTCTCTGCTCGATAGGCGAACGTCGGAGTGGTTCCTCATTCACCATGATTTTTTTTCCACCCTTACCCTTTCATTTCGTTTCTTTCTCATCTTTCAAGTGTGTTTCTAGATTTCGTGACATAATGGTTCCGAAAGTATGACCGTATGCTGCTCAAAGAAAGAGTACTTCCCGTGGACACTAGAGAACTCTTGGTCGACGGGTTACTAGCAGCTCCAGCAGTGGAAAGGGCGAACCTGGAACTGTTAGTATCTTCCGTGCGTCTCTGTGACCTGTCTGTGCGTGATCTGCAGCCTCCTGTGGTTCCTTCACTTCATCCCTTCCTCCTGGGGGTGGTAACCACAATAGATATACATATGTAAATCCCAATGTGCAAGAACCCCTACTTGTATAAGCTATACCTTGATGCGGTATTAATGTTGTAATGTGTTTAACATTATTATAGCACCACGTTTGGAAGCCAATTTGCAACGGTATTAAGGTTGTGTGCTTCATGTGTTGCCATCTTGTGACGTCACTCCTTGTTTGGTTCGTAGCTCCCTCTGGCGTAGCAATTTGTATCAATTAGTTTCCGAAAGAATTTAAAGTTTTGTATATTGTCCTCCGGCTAGCTATCATCTTATCTTGGTAGAACTTGTATCTCTTGCAGGGTGTGAATCAGAAAGGAATCTTTTATCCAGAAATGATAATGATGAAGAAATTGGTTTTATAACTTTTATTGTCGAACACGTTCACTAACATTTGTTACATATGAATCTGGATACTCGCCAAACTGAAACTGTTTGTAATAACTTCTTATTTATCACTTTTAACTCGCATTCTTCAACTTTATGTAATTTTCTAAATGTATAATACTTTATAATAATTCTCGTAATTCTGCTGCGTGTAACTTGACGAAATGATGGACTGACTGACGATGAACTGAGAGACCGACGTTTAGTGTATTGAGAATTCCGTTGAACTGGGGACAAGCTCCCTCGGGCCTGGCTTATTTATACGCTTGCCTCAAGATACGCCTAAAGATTATAAATGAACTGCTATTGGCTAATAAAACGCGCCAACATTAGCGTCTATTTTAATATCCAATGAAAACCACTAATACATATTACTTTAGGAAATGTTCTAGAAGCTTCTATCGAAACCGCGCGAAATATTACGTAACTTCCTTGTTCCCGGTAATGATAAACAACTCACCCCATTACTGCATTATTGCGTTATTGTTGACAGTTTCAGTAAAGCCGTATATTATTATTTACCAATAATAATTACAATTAATAAACCTCTGAAATCAATGTCACATAAAAATACATATTCATATTACTATTATTAATTACATCTGAGTAATTTGTGATACAAATTACCGTATCAACCTATAACTATGCTTAACGGATATATATGAATTTGTCATAGGTAGAGAAAGTCGTGTGAGTGTTCACATCGTATTTGCTTTTTATTACACTCTCTGCTTTCATTGCAAAGACTCTCTTGGTATCAGATTATAAGATTTCTGCCCCTTCTTCAATGTCAGATATAATAATAAACGAACCTTAAGTATATCTCAGTCGGCGTCTCTCCTAAGAGGGGCAAGTAGCTTGATTTAAAGACCTCGCTTTATGACGAAGAGATAGAAGAATGTTGCTTCTGACGAAAAAGTTAATTCAATATTGTCTTGGTGGAAAGAAATGAAATGATATTATGTTTCCTCAGCTCACTTCCTTTTCCGCCTCCAACATTATCAGAGCTGTGCTTTACAGCTATGCGATGTTTTTGTTGCAAGATTTAGGAAAGCTATCCTCATTCCCCACGTGAAAGCTTTTCTCAGATGTCGAGATGTATCAAATGACTATTTCCACAGAGACGTTCAGAAGAAAAACAAAGCTAACATAAACTCTCAGCCCATAAATAAGGGTCTTCGACTTTTAAGGTAAGCTCATGTAACATTTCTTATTTATTTAATTCTTAGCCAATAGATTTCACCAAGCAGACTGGCTCAGGCAGTAGTGTCTTGAGACTCAAATTCTAGAGATCCTGGGTTGAATTCCAGTTGGAACGGCCACTTTGAACTTGGGTTTTATTTTCTACGGCACCCTTATAGTAGGTAGAGAGCATTGCATTCCACCCAAAACCGTTACCCAGATTTTTTTAAAGTTCAGCATATCTAACATACCAATGTGTTTAGCATACCCCAAAAGTATAGAACATATAATTCGACCACCTGTCTATAGGAGGTAGACGAAATAATGTATTCCATAAAAAATTTCGAGATCTAGATTTCATCGGAACTACGTGTTTTGAGGTACCCTGAATCAAAAAGGCGTTTTTAGAAAAACGTCCACCCCCCATTTGTATGTGTGTGTGAGTGAGAGAGAGAGAGAGACGCATAACCAAAGCCAAGATGCTGAATTTAAAAACCAAACTTGGTATTCAAGTTCCCCATCTTCGAAGGATGCGATAAGAGGCTTTTAAGAAAACCCCCCTACTGCCCCTTTACAGTTTTTCTTTGGTTATGATTTTCTCCAAAAACTGCCTTAGTGATTTTGAATAAAAGCATGTATTTAATATATTTACATTAATATTAAAATGTATAAACTTTTCTGCTACTAATCTGTGAAATGATCTTCATTTGCAAAGGATTTGGAGTAATTTTGCACAACTGGTAAACCATAAGAAATAGACCGAAACTTTCTACACCTAAGATGTAGATTCTTTAAAAAATCAAAATTGTGGCATCGCTATTTCCGAAATCATCATTCTTATTGTTTCGAACCTTTCAATCTTTTTTTTTTTCATTTTTAGAGTGCTATCGCCATTCAGTTATTTGTCGCGCTATCATGGAAAGCGTACGGAATTTCAAAGCTAGCATACAGTGACCTGCTTTTCGAATATTTGACTATCGCTTCATCTTCCGGCATTCTCTCGTGTCCACAACGAAATTTTTAAAGTAACTATACATTTCTTCAAATGTTTATTCGATTAACAGAAGTAGACATAAAAATAATCTTCTATAAGGTTAGTTTATAGAAGCTATTCAAATTCAGGCTAGAAAAGTTCATGTGAATGTAACACAGATATTTTCGTGATTTTTCTATGTTGTTAACCGAACTGGGGTAGAATTTATACTTTATTTGCTCTTATTTAATTTTGCTTAATCTTTTAGTGTTGCAAGAACAGCACGGTAGAGGTACTTTAAGAAGAGAACTGTTTCTTCTCTGCTATAGGTATCTCCGAGTGTACCTGTCCTTAGTGATAGAAGTTTGCCGAAGGGACACTCCGATCTGTACCCGTCCCTGTGGACAGGGGTGTGTTGGAGGGTAGCTCTGCAGAGATATTCTATCTGGAAACGTTAAAGACCCCGTTGTGCTGTGACTGCCTATATCAGATTTGGTCGCCCTTCTCACTCCCTCACCTATCCCTTCATCCCATAGGTTTTGTAGGCGGAATAGCCCTAGCCTTGACCGTAGAGTTGAAATCCTTTCTAACCCACAAGTATCCAAACCCAATTGATTTGAAATTTTAAATCCTATGATAGGAAGCTATGTACATTAATTGGGGAATATTTATCATTATATGTGGAGTTACTGTTGCTAACATAAGACGTTTCACTTGTCAAAAATGCCAAGTCTTCATAATAGCTATACTTTTTCCTACTGAAAATAGAACACACTACGTTTTCTCTGCTTTTCCAAAATATGTTCGAATATTGTAAGATATTTTATGTTTAATGGGATATAACTGTGATCTTTTCAACTATGGGGTATACAAACGATGGATTATTGCTTATATTAAGTATTAATCACCATTATTTAATGTTAAAAAGTTTATTCAGTATTCATTAATCATTTTTGAGAAAATTAAAAACCAGTGAAAATGTTGGTGCGAGATGGGAGGAGGGGAAGTTTCTAGAAAGTATTCGCCTGGCGAGCTCAAACAGTGTCTGACTCAAATATGAGATTTAGTTTTTTCCAGGCTTTTTGCTTCGGAGTTATAAGCAGGCAGAGGGGTTTAGTAAGTTAACCATCAAGTTTGGAACACATCCAGGGTTGGAGCGAGGGAAGTGGAAGCGATTGCGTCTTTGCAGTGCTCTCTGTAAACAAATATGAACACTTGAAGGCACTAAACCCTTCTTCGAAAACAGGTTTGATCAGGATTGGAAGAAGTCATGTGTGTAGCTATTGGAAGTGTGCCATAAAGTTACTGTATTATTTAATTAAGTTATCAATATACAGAAATCTGAGTTACATTGGCTTTTGTGTTACATCGTGAGTTTTACAATGTGCATACATTGAACATAAACCGCATGCGATTAGCAAGTAGACAGTTGTTATATTTTGAAAAACTACGTTACATATCATACGACGTAGTAGGAGCAAATAAAAAAAACGAAATATCAGACTTGTTTGAGATTCCCTGCCTCAGTAACGCGTCCTTCGTTTTACACATTTCTGCGTACCCTTAATTCTTCTCTAGAATATGTACTTTTAAGTTTCTTTGACCCCTTTCTTATAGTTCTAGCTTTATACCTTACTGAGTATTTCTGAAACCTGTTCTATTGTCTCAAGAGCATTTTTAGTATCTTTGCTTGCAAATACGTATGTTATTGTAGTTGCAATATCACTGAAATAATTCTGAATATATGAAAAATCATTAAACAAATGAAATTATTTCCTTCACTGAATGCACAGCAGCGTTTTCTCTCGTCAAAAACATTAATTACATTAATTGCTTTGTCGTAATATTAGTGTACTGCAGTCTGCAGCCATTCCCCCCATCGAGTTACAATTGGTTGTGGAGCCAAGGGAATTCCAGGTCCTGTCCCCTTAAATATTTTGATACTTGAAGGTCACTTACGAAATATCTTTTTCACTTTGGCTATAAAAGTATCAGCACCCGTAAAACAGGCTCTAATTTCTTCTGCAACTCGGTAACGACCATATGCTAGACATATTTAATGTATTAATGTGGCATAATGTTTAACATATTTTAGACATCCTTTGAGCTCTATACGGCATACGTTACAAATGATGGTTTCAGCATTTGTGCTGAAGTTTTCCCTGCCAATTTCCGCTACGATGCTAATTTTGACGATGGTTTTGGTGTGTGATTCTTCTTTAGTTTAGGCATATTGCCACGGTTCTCCACTGGTCTGTGTGCAGCGAATAAATGGGACACTCGCAACAAAACCAGGTGTGAAGAGAAGGGGAGGAGTGTGTCGGTCACAGTACCTGATGTCACCTATACTCCGTACGATAACACGGCTCCTTTACTTACTAAAACCCCTCTGCCTGGTTATAAGAAACGCACACGCTCAAGGATCTTCTTTCTAAAAACGCCGTTTTGGGTTCAGCGCACCTCAGAGCGTGTATTTCCAATGAAATCTCGATATCGAAATTTTGGGTGGAACACAACACTTTCTCTATAACAGGTGGTAGAATTGTATGCACTATACTTTTGAGATTTTATAAATACATTAGATTGTTAGATATCTAAACTTAAAAAAAGAACATACTTATGGGTAAATGTTATAAGCAGGGTCCAGATTCCGATGATTTAAATGTATTTTAAAATTGACCTAAAAATGCTTGCAAAATTTAAAACAATTCCATAATAATATGACCTAAAAGTAAGATTTGTTGATTAAAATTAGTGCATAGTAGGCTATAAATTAATTTATGCATCAATAAAACTGCTATATGAGCAGAAAAAGTAGGTATAACAATAATAAGATAATTCAGAAATTAAATTAATATATATTCGTTCCATGTTCTTGTTTCAAGAATCTGAAAACAAACTTAATAAAACTGTTTTTAAAGTAGGCCTTACAAAACTGGAATTAACTTTTTGGAGTTCTCAGGTTACACAAAGTTCATTACTAAAAGAGGACTTCACATCCTATGACAATTATGCAACCTGACTGTGATACCCTTAACGCAAAATAAAAGGGAAAACTGACCTGTCTCATTCCAGTTACTTGCTTCCCTGACAATAGCCACTTCTCTACGTTTAAGCAACCCCTTCCCAGATTAACCATTTTAATATAAATGTGAGTTTTTTTAAACCAGAATGCGAGTAAAGGATGTATAAAATTACTCTTATTTCTCAGTAGAATAGTGGAATTTCTGATGTTTGAAAAGGTATCCCAAAGTATAATAGGAATAATATAAAAATCTTTATATACAATATGTAATGTCAAAATATTGAGTAAAACCTAAACAAATACCCTAAAATGACCTAATAAATATGCGTTTTTACAACCTTGAACCCAAGATAAGGCTTTATGTACATTTTAGCAACGCCTGTGGTGCAACAATCAAAAGATGACAAGTTATCAGAAGTTGGTTATAAGTTTTGAAGTTCATCCATCAGCCCCCGTATATTCCTTTTGAAAAAGAATTAAATGAGTATGTAACATTTTATATTCTTTCAGTCATTGTTACGAATAAGACCATTAGTTGCCAAGGACAATTAAACGAAGATGCTAACAATAAGCATCTAATTTAACGGCACATTTTTATAGTAACCTCATTTGTAACGTACTATGTGAAGCAGTATATTTTGATTAGTAAAATAAAATTATAATCATACGGAAAATAAATATCAATAACACTAGGAATAGTATTGAAATAAAACTGTAAAGCGAATGTTACTGTAAGTGGAAATGAGGGGTTTTTTTTGTTTTTTTTTCTGAACCTAAATACAAGATTTTTTTTTTATTATTTTTTTTTTACATTTAAACGGCTAGGAGGTCAATTAAATGTTTATAAAGCACCTTGCTATACACTGGCCTTTTTTTTTTGTTGGTACGACATTTTTTTTTATTTTTTTTTTATTTTTTTTTTATTTTACAATTATTTAAGCAAGGAAGAACAGGATCCTAACAAAAAGGGAAAAGGGTATTACTTTGCTAGTGGAGCTTAAATCTGAATATCCAAGGCTGGAATGGCCCTGTTCTGTGTTGCCGAATCATCTGCCATCTCTCAGCACGTAAACATTGTCGTAGATGAGGCAGTACACAATCAGCTGGATCGTCCAACGATTGTAGCCAAGTAAAGGTGCCCATAATCAGCCAGAGTAGGGAATTATACAACGGGGGGCTTACTTTAGGAAGGTTCAAATGCAAAATATCAGAGGGTTGAGGAATCCATCCGGTAGGTATCCAAGTACGACAATATCCTAAAACCCAAGTCCAGACCACCGTTTTACCGGAACATTCCATCAGTCGATGAGGCAGGGAATCTGCGGCATTACAAAGTGGGCAGTTGTGGGAAATAGCCATCCGGTGGCGATAGAGTTTGTCTGCCGTTGGAAGGATTTCGTTTACCACCGCATACGTTACTGCCATCCAATCGAAGTTAATCTGTGGCAGGCTAAAACATCTCCAAATGCGTCTCCAGGGCAGTTGTGGGTATTTCAGCTGGACATGAGGGATAATAGGAGTAGCTTGAACAAGAAAGGTGTAAATCTTCTTCACCGTACTAAAGTCACCATTCCCCACTTTCTCCGGTGGTAACTTCTCCAAGACCTGATAAACTTCACGTAACATTTGGGGAACCTTGTCACGCTCGCCCCGATTAAAAAAGGATGAGTATTGTCGTTGTAGCGCAATATCCACGGGGTCACCCTGGTTATTCATGGCAAGCAAGAGCATTCGAATCATCAAGGCCTGAGACTGACGAACCACCTCTAATAATCCCCAGCCACCTTCACCTTTAGGGAGACGGAGTTGCGTACGCGCAATGCGATAAAGCTTTCCTGTCCAGATAAAATAACCTAATATCTGTTCTATTCTCTGGCAATGGCGTTTTGAGGGCGGAAGAACAGATGCAAGGAACCAAATTCTGCTGAGCGCAAAGCTATTACAAAACCATATACGTTGTACCAAATTCAGCATCCTGGTTTTCTGCTGATACATCACACCACGTAAGATATTAATACGAGACGTCCAGTTGTATTCCCGCATATCCTCTGCGTCAGTACTAAAGTAGATCCCCAGAACCTTCGTACGCTGCACAACAGGTATGCCCAAAACTGATGTATCCGGAGGTTGTAACCCAATGGGCAATATCTCGGACTTCCTCATATTAAATGTCATTCCGGTATTCTCCTCATATTGCTGTAAACAATCTTTTAGGCGTATAATATCGCGGGGTGTGGTAACCATTACAGTAATATCGTCAGCGTAGGCTCGTACCACCAGTCTCTGACCATACACATCGATTCCGGTAAGAGTAGATTGAAGACGTCGAAGTAAAGGATCAACATACAAGGCAAATAGTATCATAGACATGGGACAACCTTGTCGGACGGAACGTTTAACCGGTATAGCAGCTGTGAGATACCCATTGCAAAGAATCTTAGACGAAGCAACATCATATAGGGCTTGGATAAGATTACGGAGCTTATCGGGCACTTTCAAGGCAACCAAACGTTTCCATAGTGCCCCGTGAACGACGTTGTCAAAGGCCTTCTCAAGATCTAAATTAATGACTGCAGCGGACTGGTGCTCCTGTGCACAGTGCAATATACCACCTCTCAATGCCGCCAGCGTATGATGAATGGCCGTCCCCTTATGTACGGCAGCCTGCATCTCGCTAAGTATATAGGGTAGAATCTTCTGCATACGAACACTAATGATTTTAACAAACAACTTGTAGTCACAGTTCAATAACGTGATCGGCCGATAATCCTGTGGAGTCTTCGGCTGCGCACACTTCGGAAGCTGGACCACTATCCCATCTGCAAAAGTAGGCGGCAATCGCTCTGAGGTCCACATTACCTGGAAAACTTGAAGTAATTCTTCCCGAATATAGCGCCAACAGCGCTTGTAAAATTCATATGGTAGACCATCAGGTCCTGGAGACGCATGCAACTTTGACGACTGGATCACTTCCATGAACTCTGCTGCTGAAACAGGCGTCGTATCATGCCGCAGCTCCTCCGGGACAACCGGAGCAACCCCAGACATATACTCGTCCACAGCACTGGAGCATTCCGCTGGGACGGAGAAGCGTTGGACGTAAAAGGAGTGCACTTCACGAAGAATTCCGGCTGTAGTGGAAATTTTCTGTCCATCAACCTCCAAATGAGTGACGAGCTTCCGGCGACCATGTTTACGTTCCTTCGCCAGATGGTAAAAACTCGCCTTTTCCCCAAAAACCACTTCCGCCGAGTGTACTTTGGACAAACACCCCTGTAACTCCTTAGATTTTCGGACCTTAATGTGTTCTTTGATGCCTCTCATAAGAGACTGAACATCATCACCTTGCTGTTGGCGTATGTGTAGTTCCTGAAGGACTTGCAGGTAATAGTCCATGGTTTCCCTCCTAGCCAGAGCTCGACGACAGGCTGCAGCCCGAAAGAAATAACGAAGCGCAGGCTTGGCTTTACACACCCACCAGAAGGCTTTATTCTGTGCTAGCAGAAAGGATACCCGCAACCGCGATCAAAGATCCTGGAAATCCCTTAGCACGTCCTTATCCATAAGCAACGAGCAGTTTAATTTCCAATAACCTCTACCTCTACTGTAGATCGCTGCCCTACCTTCAAAGGCATGTATGAGTGCATTATGATCACTGAATGCGACAGGCACTATCTCTGTACGATGAAGACGTGATAAGAGTTCAGTCGGCACGTACATGCGGTCCAGCCGCGATGCTGATAGGCCTCTCACGAAAGTAAATTGTACTGCGGAACCATGCGTATGCTCCCAGGTATCCTTTAACCGCATTTGCTCCACCAGCTGCTGCAAAGTAACACACCCATTAAAGGCTCCACGTTGATCTTTGGCCGCCAACGTACAATTAAAGTCACCGACAAGTACAAAGGTAGCACCCGATGGGATATGGGTCAGGAGGTCTTGCCGAAAAAACTCCTCTCGTTGTTTGCGTTTATTACTACCAGCAGGTGCGTAGATATTCACGAAAGTCACGTCATTATACACTGCCGAAAGAACCCTACCGGAAGGATGGTATCCAAAACTGTGTAATCGTAAGCCTTGTCTGTAAACAATCGCCGTACCGGAACCCTCGGGGCCAAGATTGGTCTCGTAATCGAAGCCATACAAAAAATCCAGATTACAAAGATTCACCTCCTGTAAAAAACAAATGTCTATGTCATTACTGATCAAAAAGTCCCTTAAAAGTTGTTGTTTAATAACCTGTCGCAGGCCGTTAACGTTGAGCGAAGCCCATATTTGAAGACCTACCGGCATTTAAAGGGCAAGGATCGTATATTCAATAGTTGCAAGCGGAGAACAACCAGTGAGCACTGCAGAAACAACACAATCTCAATCATCACTATCCGGGTGCGGGTCATCCTTTGTAAGTTTAGGGGAACGTTGGTGATCCTCAAAATCATCGCTGTCATCTACTGCCGGCCGCTTGCCTGAGTCCGCCTCTTTCGTTGTGGAACGAGCCGGAGAGTTACCGGGCAACGGTTGCACATCTTGGGAGTGCTGTCGTGTCATGGCACTTTCTACATCCATCCGCCTATGCTGGCTCCGTATCCGAGGATCTCGACTAGACAAAGAAGCAGAAGACTTTTGCCTTAAAAGTGCTACCTCACTCGCCGATATCTCTACTTCTTCATCACAAACGATCTCCATATCCCCATCCTGAGAATTTTGCGAAAAAGAGGGTACCTCGGGCATTTCGAATGCCGACTTCCGATCAACAAAGGGCGTAATAGATCCGTCCACAATTGCATGTTCGGTTGCTGCAGTCAACAGCGGTGTCTCCACCCCAGCAGGACCACCACTTCCTGAATCTGAAGAGCGCGCTGGAAGGTTCACCGACAAAGGTTCTACCACAGACGTTTGTGACATAATGGAAGCCTGCTTCTGGGCGACTGCATCAGAAGAGGTGGCAACACTCGCCGCCTCACTGAAGGTTACCGGTCGATTCCTTGGAGTTATAGGTAGCCGCGTGGCACGTAGAGGACAAGCTGCTTTTAAGTGGGTAGTGTCATGACACAAATGACAAGCCTGTGGTTGGCCGATGTAACTGATGGCAATCAAATACGAATCGATAACTAAACTAGCCGGTATATGACGTTTGAGCCCCATTTTTACAGCATGCACTCCGTTGTTAGACGAAAGAAGATACTGTGAGCCCCATCTTTCCCTACGGACATCATACACTGTACCATATTTACTTAGTTCCTGTGACAGTACCGTAAAGGGCACCTCAGAAGGCAGGTTAAACACCCGAACATTTACTGTTTGCTGATCACCTGGTGTAATATTCACTTTTGTTATGTCGCCGGAGGCGTATGTAAAATTTTGTTCCTCTTTAAACCGCGAGAGAAGATTATCATACAATACCGCCGATAACAATTTCACATAGATAGCTCGTTCCCTGGTGTGAAGCTGGAGCGTGTCGACCTGATCAGCTTGAAGCCCCATGAAGTTCACTAGCCACTGGTGGATTTCTAGTGCAGTGGGTTTAATCGCCGTCGTCGTAAACTGAATTTTGAGAGTATTCACACGTTTATAAACCGCCATGGTTACCGTTTAGAACTTACAAAACAAGAAAGAAAGTATACCCAATTAAACAAGCGTGTACTCGGAGACACTGAAAACTGTACACAACAGCAAACAAATAACTCGCACCGGTGCCGGCCGGTTACACTAACACACAGCGGACAGACAACCTCACGGCACGCCTGCCACTGCACGACTGGGTTGAGAGGCAGTGCCATCAGCGGCCGGAAACGGGTGGTTTTTCCCTCTATTGTTAAGTGTTCCGTTAGGTTGCTGGAAAGCAGAGATGTAGAAAAGGGTCAATGTTCGCCAAAAGCCAGATAGCCTTAGGCCTCCAATGAAAGAAGCTAGAAATCAGGCGATAGTGGAATGGGGAGATATAGAACGTTTGAAATAGAGAAACAGGAGATTTTAGAATACATACTTGGTTGTGGTAATTCCTTAGAGATGGGTGTTAGAAGATTTTAGAATACACACTTGGCAGAGTTAATTCCTGGGAGATGGTCGTCAGAAACGTTTAGAAGACAGCGGATAGACACAATGATATGAAGTGTAACAAATAAGAAAGCGGGCGTGTGTGTGTGTCGAAGTAATAGCAGGAATCAAATAAACGAGCAGGAAAACAAACAGTCGTATACACCACTAACCCGAGATCAAAGATCCATGCAAAGAACCCTGAGCTAGTACCGAACCCGGGACCATTCCTACAAATCGCGTACCGCCAAACAACATGAAATCCTATCACATATGTTACAAACATAATCCTTGGAGGATCTCTTTGCATGGAAAGGTGACCTAGTATTTTCCACTGATTGTAGCTTTGCTTCTGGACGGCCAGTCATAAGCCGACTGTTTGTTTTGTGAGACATTTTCAGGAAATATAAAAGACATATGTGTATATTCCTTGCTGAGAGCAAGGTCTGATAGAGAAAGGAAGAGCTGATGAAAAAGTGAAATGAAATATTTAGCTCAGGGTCAACCTGCTGTCTCTGTCATTCGATTTCTGCTCCTCCAAACCAGAAAAAAAACTCTGATGCGTTAAAATTCACATGACTTTCTCTACCTTCTACAGATTATTAGTGGGTGTACAAATTATTCTTACGAAATTTTATTACTTTCTCTACTACGTATAGTAAGTAGGGGAAGTATTGCATTCCACCCAAAAATTCGATACCGAGATTTCACCGAAATATATGTTTTGAGAGCCCCTGATCCAAAAAAAGCATTTTTGGAAACATGTCCGTGTGTGTGTCTGTGTGTCTGTCTTTGAACAGCATAACTCAGAAACGAACAGTCGGATAAACACCAAACTTGGTATTTAGGTTCAGTATCTTCCAGAGATGCGACACGAAAGTTTTCAAGAAAATCCCCCATCCCAGAATACCCTTTACATGAACACATTTCGAAAATTTTAATTTACTCAAAAATGGCTCTAACGATTTTGATTAAAATATATGTTTACGATATTTTCATGACAAATAAATGTATATCTTGAATTTTCTGGGAATGTCTCCAAAAGTATTCTTCATTGTGAACGACTTTTGCATAACTGGTAAACCATAAGAGATAGACAAAATGTTACTACACAAAAAATGTAGATCGCGTTAAAATACGCAAATTATGGTATATACATTTTTTGTTGTTGAGTGAACCATTTTTGAGATATTGGTTGTTATTCCCTTAAATTTTTTAATACTTATTTTCTCAAATGGGAATTCGTTATTCATTTTTTTGTCTTGGATATGCAAAGAGTATTAATCTGTGACAAAGGGAATGGTGCTGCACCTAGCAACCAGCTATTAAGAGATATGTATATGCTTAAAGGCTACTGTATATCTATATTGCCCTTGTAAATATATATTCCCCTTACATCTACAAGAAACTTAGCAATAATATAGAGTCTGCAAATGTTTATCTCGATTAACATGAAGTAGATGGAGAATAAGCGTTTGTAAAAATAGTTTTACAAGAGTAGAGAAAGTCATGTGAGTGTAACACATCAGATTTTTTTTCTGTGTACTTCATTTTAATCGACATAAACCTTTCCAGAAGTAGCTACATTACACATTTCGTTATACATACAAAGGGAATATTTAAAAAGCAGACGCTATTTGCTGGCCTTAAAATTTCAAACTCTTTTCATGATATCACGAGATACAACTGAAAATCGACAGAGCTTTAAAACAATTCGAACCATTAATAACGGATATCTCGGAAATGGCTGATGCCACAAAAAATTATTAATTAAAATAAATTGTGTCTTAAGGAGATTTACATTTTTTGTGCAGTGCGTTTTCGTTTATCACTCTAACTTCACCCGTTATACAAGATTATATAAAATTCCTTCCGAATGAGCAGGACTTTCAGGCAATTACAATAAAATTCAATATATATATATATACTTTGTCATCTAAATATGGCATTTTAATCAAAAATCGTTAGCCATTTTCAGAAAATAAAATATTTCGAAAAATGTTCTGAGGAAAAGGCAGTTGGGGGTGGGCCACTTTCTAATCTTCGTGTGTCATCTTTGGAGGACACTGAACTTAAATACCAAGTTTGGTATTTATCCAACTTTAGGGTCCTCAATGTATACATTTCAGGTAAAATCTCGACATCGAATTTTTGAGTGGAATACAATACTTCCCTACCTAGTATATGTAGTAGAGAAAGTAAAAGGAGGCGGAATGAGGAGTGTTTTGTGCGAAGGACCTCCTTTTGTGCAGGAAACTATGATTGAATAATATATCGTGTGTTCAGATTTACATTTACAGTTAGCTTGCATCTGAGAAATCAGTCTTCTTTTAAGTCCAGCAAACTAAAATGAATCAGAGCTATAAACCTGTGAACTAAAAATAAATGCCAGATATCATTAAAAAAATCTGATGTGTTACACTCACATGACTTACTCTACTCTTGTACAAACTATTTTTACAAAACGCTTATTCTCCATATGCTTCATGTTAATCGATATATCGAAATGTCAATCTTATTGCTAATTTTCTTGTAGATGCAAGGGGAATATGGTAGGTTTTAAGCGATAGTCAAATATTTTAACGCTGGTTGCTATGTGGCGCATTCCATTCTCTTTGCATGTCCAGGACATAAAAAATGAGTAACGAATTTGAGAAAAAGTATAAGTATTGGAAAATTTAAGGGAATAACAAGCAATATCTCGAAAACGGTTCACTCAACAAAAGAAATGTATATGACATAAATTGTGTATTTTAACGCGATCTACATTTTTTGTGTAGTAAAATTTTGTCTATCTCTTATAGTTTACCAGTTATGCAAAAGTCGTTCACAATGAAGAATACTTTTGGAGACATTCCCAGAAAATTCAAGATATAAATTTCATTTCTCATGACAATATCTTAAACATATGATATTTTAATCAAAATCGTTAAGAGCCATTTTTGAGAAAATTAAAATTTTCGAAAAATGTTCTATGTAAAGGGTAGTTTGGGGTGGGGGGATTTTCTTGAAAACCTTCGTGTCGCATCTCTAGAAGATACTGAACCTAAATACCAAGTTTGGTGTGTATACGACTGTTCGTTTCTGAGTTATGCTGTTCAGAGACACACAGACATGTTTCCAAAAATGTTTTTTTTTTTTGGATTCAGTGAGTCTCAAAACATGTATTTCCGGTGAAATCTCGGTATCGAATTTTTGGGTGGAATACAATACTTCCCCTACTTACTATACGTAGTAGAGAAAGTAATAACTGAACGTCGAACAGAATATCTATTTTTCGTTGTTAAGGAAATGCTCCAGAAAAATGTTAAATTGTACATGAATTTAATTGAAATTTGGTGTTTACATTTCAGTTCTATGTCCTTTATGCTTTCTGTTAAATTTTCAACAAAGAAGAAGAAGAAAAATACTCCTTTTTTACTCCACTTTTAAACCAAAAATCTAATGTAATGCTTTTACACGACTTTCTCTATCGATGACAAATCCAGGTATATTATGTATTGTGATGCAGCTGTGTGCCGAGGTTATCATGTGGATGGCGCGACCGACAGGCCGCGTGGAGAGACAAGGTAAAGCGCTCTTCTCCCGACAAATTCCAGGAGCGCTATCAAGAGATAACGGGATTTTTCTGAAGCTTCTTTCTTCCCTCTCACGAAGCTTCCAGAAATTCTTGCACTTGTGTAAAAGCGAACGTACTCGCGAGTTACGGAGTGATAATGAGTTGTTCTTGATGCGACATAAAGCGCTGCTATGAGCGAGGTCGTGACGACAGTTGAGACATATAGCGAGTGCTACTACTGCGAGTGTGAGAGAAGTCTTGTGTTCGACGCCCCAGTGAGTGAAGCGGAAGGAGGAAGAGGCTGCTTCGCGCGTGATCCATTTCGCCGCTATGCTCCAGAGTAGGTGAAGCGACGGTGAAAATTAAACTGAATCAAATAGTGAAGTGACAGTGTAGGACTGAACTAAACTGCAGTGTGACGGTTAAAACTGAACAAAGTCACAATATTATACTTATTCTATCTTCTAAGTTATTTAAGATAATTATATTTTTACCTCGGAATTATTTCAAATGAAGCAAGAAGGTTTCAACATCCGGAAACAGCATTCGAATGCTTGTTCCTGGTAAGAAAATCTTCTGATACAGAGAAAAGAACGCTGAAAAAAAACAAGAATAAAAAACTTTTAAGCATATGCGTTAGATGATACTTAGGAAAATTTTTAACTTGCCAAATAGAATATCCCTTTTTTTTTATTTATTTATGGACGCTCTTTAACTACAATGGTTCTTAGCGTCCCATTCCATATTGAGCGTGAAAGACCGGTAATTTTGCTCAGAGACCTCTTTATTAGGCTTGAGGTTCTTTTACGTGCCGTAAATCTACGACACGGGACCACCGGCTTTAGTTCCCTTCCGAAGAAAGCAATGCTAAGTATTTTAACGCCCGAAAAAATCCATCGCCCTCCACCGGGTTTGAACCCGCGACCTTGGGCAGAATATCTCGAAAACAGATAATAAAGAGCTGAGGGTTTCAATTTCTCCGTTTTAATGGTATGCTTCTCTGGAAGTAAATTCTACAAATTTCAACGAATTTAACCGAAAATTATGCTGTAGCCTTATGTAATATACCTACAAGAGATATTTAAATTTCTGTTTAATATATTTTAAACGTTTCGAAGTAGTTATTTCCAAAACACTTGGAATCTTTTGGAAAATTTCCCCCATTATGAAATTCTGAAGTAAGGGGGAAAAAACATTAATGTGGTTTAAGCATAGATTTTTAAACCTCTGTACTTCAAAATCAACCATAGGATTTTCGAGATAAAGATTATAACATGTCATAATACTTTAAAAAAAAATAAAAACACATTTTAAAAAATAAAGTCCTAACCGCAGAAGTAGTTTGAGAACGGAAACATAGCACACGTAGATTTCATTTTCTGACATTTCAATAACTTGGGGTGAAAATTTCAAACTCCATCCTGTGAAAAATTTACAATAATGAAATTTTCAGAAAAAAGTTTGGAATAGCAGAATTAGCTGTAAATTTTCTGTCATCTTAGCAGGATAGTGACTCCTTAAATCTTGCTAAAGGAAATTTAAATGTGAAGGAGATAGATTGTGAATCTAAGAAGTGTAGACATTTTTAGAGGAGTAAATTAATAGTTTAAAGAGTATATCAAAATTTCAGTGGAGATTCTTTTAAATAAACATCGGGTACTGCTTAGGGATATATCCGCCTCCGGGGCCCACTGCGTGGATACGAAGAGCAGCAACCCCGAGGTACCAGAGCTATCCAGTGCCCGGGGGTAGAACTGGGTCACCTTGTCTCCCGGGGACATAAATAGCGAGACTGGTCCTCCAGATTGGGGTTGGATCGACAGGCCAACAACCTCCATCTGGAAAAAAAAGCTCATATCGTTGAGGCCAAGGCTCCATAGCAGCAGTAGTAGTAGGGGTATATCATATTTTAAACATGACGGTAACATTTTGCAACCAAACTATTCTCCTGTGTGTGAAGCATTCATCGCATGAAGCTTGTGTTCAACTCGTTATTAGGCTTAAACATCCAAATCATAATTTCACTCTACCAAAAGCTGGTGCTATTCAACTGTGCCTGTCACGTGGAAAGGATAGCAATGAACTAAAGCACAGGATTTCCCGTGTGCTTTTGTAACCTAGCTTCAGACTTCACTGAAACAGTTCCAGATTGTGTGTCGTTCCATTCATCCAACGCTCAGAAGCGAGATTACTGCCAGGTTCCCTGTTGTTTGCCAGCGCTATTATTCTGCAAAATCCTTGTTTTGAAATGTAGAACGTTCTGCCCTATAATTATTAGTTAAACATTTAATTTCCATCACGGCGGGCTTGTATTACACACTATTTGGTGACAAAACCATTCATAATTTTATTATATGCTTTCCCTAAAATTATCATTAAAGAATTACGTAATCAAACTATTGAATTCTAGGGTTAACTGGTACAAAACTCTGGTCGATATGATGTTTAATGCAGCAAGATTAAATATATAAGTAATTATAAGTAAGAAGCGTCGGTAACTAGAGAGTTAATAAGCCTGCAGGCTTGTTTAATTTGTACGATACGATTTAAATCAGATATGTTATGTTCACATATGTTCCCGAGGTCGCGGGTTCAAACCCGGCGGAGGACGATGGATTTTTTCGGGCGTAAACATCCTTAGCATGGCTTTCTTCGGAAGGGAAGTAAAGCCGGTAGTCCCGTGTGTAGATTCACGGCATGTAAAAGAACCTAACGCCTGATAAAGAGGCCTCTGAGCAAAACTACCGGTCTTTCACGCCCAATATAGAATGGGATGCTAAGGACCTCAACAGTTAAAGAGCGTCCATAAATAAAACTCAATTTAATTTAATTTTTGTTACATTCACACGACTCTCTCTAACCACTCCTCTACAAACTATTCTTATAAAAGCATATTCTTTCATCTACTTGTTAATCGAGATAAACTTCCTTACACATTTATGCATTTCGTTGTAGGTATAAGAAGAATACTGGAATACTGTAGCTAAAGCGATAGTCGGATTTTTAAAAAGCAGATATCTAACTAATGACTTTAAAATTCCACGGCTTTGCAAGCTCACGAGGAAAAAAAAATGTGTGTTACATTCACATGACCTTCTCTACCGTCTATCGCTTATTAATGGCTATATGAATTATTTTTACGAAGCGATAAAACATTAAAATCTTCCGGGCTGGAAGGCCGTGGTCTAAGGGTAAAATTACTAGCACCCGGCGTTTCGGTCAACTCTGTGGTTGCCATCTTCAAGAGTGTAATACCCAGGACAGCTTGATAACGACTGCCGACTAGGCAAGAGATGTTCCGCAATATATAGCTCACGTCAAGGTCAAAACTGCCGCAGTGGGTCTGCAGTGACGTGTCATCGCTGGTATCCACGTACAATTGAGCTTAAATCTTTCTTTCATTCATTCATTCATTATCTGTTTACCCTCCTCTTATGTAGGACTTACACCCCCCAGGACTTACAAGCGGGTGCCTGGGGTCAGAGGCCCGTCGAGGAGCAGACACTCATGGATCAGACAGAGCATCCAGGATGGGTGATCAGCCCGATGCCTGGTATGGGATGAAGGAAGTAGATGAAACGAAATGTTGGTGAAATGGATGAAAGGAAAGGTGATGATGGAGCAGTTGGTGGAATGAATGGCGGGGGAAACCGGAGAACCCGGAGAAAACCCGCCCAGACGCCGCTTCGTCCACCACAAATCCCACATGCAGATCCCTGGGATTGAACCCGGGCCGCCTCGGTGGGAGGCGAGCGGTCTAACCACTCGGCCACGGCGTCGCCTTTTAAATCTTTCTTCCTTTTTATTAAAGTTGTTGGAGTGTTTATAAATTTAAATTACTTCTCTATGAAGTCTAGCGTGATAATATTTTGTTGCAGATAGTACTTGCGTGTCTTCATATAGGATACGATGACCCATGGTAACAAAGTGTTCAGCGACTGCAGACTTATCTGTTTGTGCAAGGCGACAATGTCGTTTATGCTCTGTTATTCGGGTATTTATACTACGTGAAAGCCGTCTTACTTATTTAAACCGCCTCTACGGGGAGGAAATATTTCGACGTTTTCGTCGTTTAGAGAATCTTCGCAAGAAAAAAGCTCGCTTGTTGTCATCTTTGACCTTCCTGTTACGCTGCAGGGACGAATCTATCACTCCTAATTTTGTAAGGATGAAGTGGAATTTTCACTCCGCACAGTCCCACCGAATACATAATCGTGCTGAATCTGCCTTGTTACGGGATCGTATTCATCAGGTCAGAAAAGACCTTGCACACTTAGACTGCGAGTTATTAAGCATTCATCTACAGATCAGTAACTCAGCGCAAAAGAACAACTGGAATAATATCGACGCGCTTACTTTTCGCTCGATGGAAAAAGTATTGATTCCTTCTTCCGCTCGACAACAGAAAAAGTTCAACCGTCTACGTCCATCTAAGGTCAAACCACCGGAATGTAAACAAATCATTCACAACTTATCCGACAGACAACTTTCCACGGATGAGTATAACGTTCTTGCCAAAGGTGGAAATTTTGCTCTTACACCCATCACATTGCCTGTTGAGGACATTATTGCTAATGTAGAAGCAGGCTTAGTTCATTTACCATCGAGTGTGGGCGATGAAATACGATCCAAAACATCAAGAATTTTACGTAAAGCTAAGGCTCCAGTAAGCAATATCTCCTCCAAAGAAAGGAGGGCTCTCAAAGATTTGAGTGCTAACACTAACATTTTAATTCTTTCCGCGGATAAAGGAAATGCCACCGTGATATGGATAAGTCGGACTATAAGCAGAAGATTAGTGATCTCCTTGACCCTCAGCTTTATAAAACGCTTACGCGAGATCCTACGGTGGGCATACTTAGAAAAACAAATAAACTAATTAAAGAGTCTACTTCAATAAACTCAGATAGAAGAAAGATACTATGCACATCAGAAGCTTATGCGCCACGTCTATATGGACTGCCGAAGATACACAAACAAAATATTCCTCTTCGTCCTATAGTAAGCACGATTGGCTCTCCAACTTATGCCGTTTCTAAACATTTGACGGCCTTAGTACAACCTCACATTGGACAATCCGGCAGCTATATAAAAAACTCACAACATTTTGTGGAGAAGTTAGATTCCTTAAATTGTACACCATTCGACATTTTAGTGAGTTTAGATATAACTTCTCTTTTTACCAATGTACCTGTAGACGAAGTTTTAACTCAGATTGAGGGTATTTTTCCTACGGATATTTTTAACCTTTTTAAACACTGTTTGACGACTTCCTATTTTCAATGGAACGAAACGTTTTATCAACAACAAGATGGCGTCGCTATGGGAAATCCTCTTGGGCCCGCCATTGCTAACTTTTTTATGGATCATTTTGAGGCTAAAGCTTTAGACACTGCTCCGTTAAAACCTAGCTGTTGGTATCGGTATATTGACGATGTTTTCCTCCAGTGGTCTCACGGTAAACAACAACTTGCAAATTTTCTGGAACATCTTAATAATATGAATTCCAAGATTAAATTTAATATGGAAACAGAACATAACAATCAAATAGTCGTCTTAGATGTTCTGGTAATAAGAAATGCTGATGGATCACTGTCTCACACTGTTTATAGGAAACCCACCCATACCGACAGATATTTAAATAAAAGCTCCAATCACCACCCACAACAAAAGAGAGGAATAATCAAAACCCTAGTGGAGCGAGCCAAACGTGTTTGTACAGGACAATACTCAAGTAATGAGATACAGCATCTTAGGCTGGCTATGTTACAAAAAGGATTTACGAATAAAGATTTTAACAGAGCAATTCACCCTAAGAAGATATCACGTCAAGGCCACGAATCGTCTACATATAAGGGAAAAGTCTTCTTACCTTATGTTAAAAACGTCACAGACCGCATTGGGAAAATACTTAAAAAGCACAAAATAAATACAATATATAAACCAACAAGAAAAATTCAACAAACTTTAAAATCTGCTAAAGACAAGAGAGACCCCTTATGTGTTCCAGGGGTATATAGAATACCTTGCACATGCGGCTCTGTTTATATCGGAACAGCAAAACGTAGTATAAATACCCAAATAACAGAGCATAAACGACATTGTCGCCTTGCTCAAACAGATAAGTCTGCAGTCGCTGAACACTGTTACCATGGGTCATCGTATCCTATATGAAAGCACGCAAGTACTATCTTCTACAAAATATTATCACGCTAGACTTCATAGAGAAGCAATTTAAATTTATAAACACTCCAACAACTTTAATAAAAAGGAAGAAAATTTTAAGCTTAATCGTACGTGGATACCAGCGATGACACGTCACTGCAGACCCACTGCGGCAGTTTTGTCCTTGACGTGAGCTATAAATTGCGGAACATCTCTTGCCTACTCGGCAGTCGTTATCAAGCTGTCCTGGGTGTTACACTCTTGAAGATGGCAACCACAGAGTTGACCGAAACCCTTAGACCACGGCCTTCCAGCCCGGAAGATTTTAATGTTTTATCGCTTAATTCCGGCCGTGAAAGCCTTCGTACTTATTCATACAGAATTCCTTCTGATTAAAGAGGACTTAACAGGCTATTCACAGAAAATTCAAGATATATATTTTATTTTTATATTAACATCTTTAATATATGGTATTTTGTCAAAATCGTTAAGGCCATTTTTTCGAAAATTAAAAATTTAGAAAAAATAAGCAGTTTGGGATGGGGGATTTTCTAGAAAACCACCGCATCGCATCTATGGAAGACACTGAACATAAATACCAAGTTTAGTATTTATCCGAATTCTTGTTTTTGAGTTATGCTGTTCACATACACACAGACGTTTATCTAAAACACCTTTTTGGGGTTAAGGTGTCTCAAAACATGTATTTCGGTGAAATATCTGTATGGAATTTTTGGGTGGAATGCCATACCTTCTGCTCTTCTACAGGCCTCTGATCCTAGGCACGGTTGCAAGGCCTAAAAGGTGTAAGTCCTACATAAGAGTAGGGTAAACCGGCTAAGTAAGTATAATTGAACCATAAGAGTTCTTACTACAGTACTTGCTACACAAAAAATGTAATCCGGTTAAAGCACATTTATATCAAATAATTTATATTAATCATTTCCGAGAGACTTTTTATCGCCTTCAATTTTCAAATATTGTTTTTCAAATCGCTATTCATTTTATTTTCTGTGGCCATGCAACGAACACGGAATATCAAAGCCATCATATGGCGACCTGGTTTTAAATATTTGGCTATACAGCCTACCATATCCCTCTCGTATGTATCTATATCAAATATTTAAAAAAATTATTTCTTCAAACGCTTAACATGAAGTTGATAGAAGAATAAGCGTAGATAGGAATAGTTTGTAAAACAGTGGGTAGACAAAGTCATGTGAATGTGATATCGAATTTGAAACTTGTCGAACAACCCTATGTAACTTAATGTTTTTATGCAAAGTACAGTCCTAATGTGAAAATATTTCAATAATGAGAGATACGGCGGTTTGAATCCTGTCACAAGTGCTTTTACTGCCTGCGGTTATGGTTGGGTCGCGGCGACGTAAAATAATTGGTGGTTGGGATGATGAGAGGACTTAAATATGATACCAAAAATGTTCTGCCTCTTCATGCAAACACATTTGTGTTTGTTAATTTAAACGCTTCTGGATTACAGTGAATTATAATATAAGTGTTCATATTCAGTAATACACCCAAAGTTTATTTAAAACATGGTTTATCTAATGATTTATATCATTGTTAGCAAGTTTTACTATTTCAATGTTTATTATAATAACGATTATTATCTAAATTCAACGTACTCTAAAACCATCAAGTTTGTTATACTGTTCTACTAAACCTACACACAAAAATAGCTTTAAATTCGCGTTATACCATTATAAATACGGGTTAAGTCAAAATAACACCGAATAGTTTTAAGGAATAATTCGGGGGTTATATCTGAGTATTTTCTTATAGGGAATGTATGTGCATAAACGTCTTGTTATCGAGCTAGAGGACATTAACGTTTTTTAAACGCCGCGTCGATTCCTATTCCTCCACGGCGTATTATTATTAGCCGGTCTGGGTGGCCCAGTTGGTTAGACACTGGCCTTCTGATCCCTAGGCCACGGCCCAGACCGATGGCTTTTCAGTGTGCTTAAAAGCGACAGCCCCATTTACTAGCATGTAAAAGAACTCCTGGGCGGCGCCGTGGCCGAATTGTTAGACCGCTCGCCTCCCACCGAGGCGGCCCGGGTTCAATCCCAGGGACCCGCATGTGGGATTTGTGGTGGACGAAGCGGCGTCTGGGTTCTCTGGTTTCCCCCGCGTTATCCGGTTTCCCCCGCCATTCATTCCACCGACTGCTCCATCATCACCTTTCCTTTCATCCATTTCACCATCATTTCGTTTCATATACTTCCTTCATCCCATCCTGGAGATTCTGTCTGATCCGTGAGTGTCTGCTCCTCCACGGGCCTCTGACCCCAGGCACCCGCCTGTAAGTCCTGGGGGGTGTAAGTCCTACATAAGAGGAGGGTAAACAGATAATAAATGAATAAAAGAACGCGGGCACACTGCCGGCGCTGATAAGATTCAGGCAATTGACAAATTCGTTCAAACAATTTGTTTTTATTTGCATATTATAGGCGAGTTTGTTATTCCTACGAGAGATGTAAGTTATATCAATCTCAGTTATCAGGATATACTAAAGTCCTCCTTTACACAGCCTTTTATAAAAATGTTCCGCTTTACTTACGCAGATCTAGCAGATATGCATTACGTTTATGGTGCTGCTTGGAGGAATGCGAAAAGGACACGAGATCCTTATGCTGAGCTCATCAGAGCACCTTTACTGCCGTATATTAACGACTGCGAGAAACAGGAGCTCTTCAAAAATAAGCGCATTGTTTGGGAGCCCAAAGTAATGTAAGAACAGTGGCTCTAGAAGGGGAGGTTCTTGACCGGGTCCATAATTCTCCGGAGCAATAGCTTACAAGGCAGTCTTCGGTCAATAGAATTCTGCGCGAACAGCAATTACATCCCTATCATCTCACCTGAGTTCAACCACTGGGGCCAGATGACTTTCCATCCCGTTTACAGGTTGTCCAGTGGTTTCCTCATAAATGCATTAATCAACCAAGATATCCTACATCCATATTGAGGCTGTACGAGAAGGTACGAGAGGGCATGTTTAACACACATAGCAGTCACATTTTGGCACGCGAAAACCTTAGAGCTATTAGAGTTACAAATTACCAACACCGGTTTGCAGTGAACACTTGGGCTGACATTATGAATGACACTCTCATAGGGTCCTATTTACTACCTCCATGCTTGACCTGCCACATTTACCTACAGTTTTTACAACATGCTTTGCCAGAAATTCTGTAAGATGTTTCTTTAGTTAATATGGTTTAAGGGGGTTCTGCGCATTATTTCGGTGACGTAAGGGGTTTCCTATGCGAAACGCATCCTGATTCGCTGGATCGGTAGAATAGCAAAGTATCATGGCTAGCACGGTTACCAGATCTGGATTTTTTCCTTTTGGGACATGTTCAGACTCTCGTGTGCCGGTTAATGGTGAAGAGGTGCTGTTGGCCAGGATCTTTGTAGCATTTGACGCTATTTGTGATATGCCACGTATTTTTTAAATAACTCGACAATCATTACAACACACTATTTATGAGCATTAAGCTAGCACTGCATTTTCTTCTCTTTTACATTTGTGTGTTAGTTGTGTAATACAATTAGCTTTTATAATTTAAAATTAATGATATGTCTTATTGCTCTTATTGCCACAAATTTAATAATTATTATTTAATGATATTAATTTTCTCTCTTTCTATCTCCAACACACACACACACACATGTGTGTGTGTGTGTGATAGTTTATTTGTGAGGAATTCTTCATCGAGCACGAGGTTTTTCTCATGCAGGGATGGTGTTACAAATGAGCTATTATTATTATTTATGGTTTATTTAGTATTTCTCTAGTAAATAAATAAAAAATAATCTAATGATATCAGTAATACTTTAGAGGAGAACTTGAATTGGGTTTAGTGTAAAAACAATAAATTTATTTTTCTTGATTCTTACAATTCTTCTCCCTTTAATGAGGTCTGAAACATTTTTAAAACATTTTTAAAAATCTGTTATGTTACACTCACATGACTTTCTCTATTCTTGTAACAACTATTTTTATTCTCCATCTACTTCATGTTAATTGAGATAAACATCTGCAGAAAGTATCTTTTTGCTAATTTTCTTGTAGCTGCAAGGGGAATATGGTAGGCTTTTAAGCGATACTCAAATCTTTTACGAGCTGGTTGCTATGTGGAGCTGTTTATTCTCTTTGCATGCCCAGGTCATAAAAAAACGAATAACGAATTCCCATTTGAGAAAAAGTGTAAGTACTGGAAAATTCAAACAAATAACAAGGAATATCTCGGAAATTTTTCACTCCACAAAAAAATGTATATGACATAAATTGTGTGTTTCAACGAGGTCTACATTTTTTGTGAAGAAGCATTTTGTCTATCTCCTACGGTTTACCGGCTATGCAAAAGCCATTCAGAACTTTTGGAAGACATTCACAGAAAATTCAAGATATACATGTCATATGTCATAAAGATATCTTAATATATTACGTTTTAATAAAACTCGTTAGAGCCATTTTTGTGAAAATCAAAATTTTCTAAAAATGTTCCAGGTAAAGAGTAGTCTGGGGTGGGGGATTTTCTTGAAAATCTTCGTGTCGCATCTTTGAAAGATACTGAACCTAAATGCTAAGTTTGGTATTTATTCGACTTTTCCTTTTTGAGTTATGCTGTTCACAGATACACACACGGACCTTTATCTAAAAATTCTTTCTTTTTTATTCAAGAGGCCTCAAAACATGCATTTTTGGTGAAATCTCGATATCGAATTTTTGGGTGGACTGCAATACTTCCTCTACTTACTATACGTAGTAGAGAAAGTAAAGAGCAATTAAAAGTGTTTCAATTCAATTTTTACTTTTCCTAACATGTACCTACCTATAGTAGTATGTGCACAAGAAATACATTCCACACAAAATTTTACGTTTTGATGTCCACTGAACCAGAAAAGATCCTCGCATTGTGTAGCTACGTGTGTGTGTGCTTTCGTCTTTGTCTGTCGTCTGAATGCAGCGTAACTGAAAAACGAAAAATGGGATAAATACCAAATTTCATGTTTGAGTCAGACACTATTTAAGCAGGCCAGGCGAAGATTTTAAAGAAAATTCTCCCACATCAGATTACCCAACTATAACTCTATTACTCACCGGCATGACATTCAACCAGAGAATATAAGCAGAGTTGTGAACCACGTGCTTTCCTTCCGAAACATGTTTAATGGCAAGGAGTTTAGTTCTCCTGCTAGTGGGAACTGTTCCAAACTCATAGATAATTCGCCTTTATGCGCCTTTTGAGTGTACGCAGTGCAGGAAGTGGAAAAGATGGTTTGATATTGTTATATTTGGCAGAATGTCAACATAAGCGTTGCCAAGAAAAAACACTTTAAGGCTTTTATATTTTCTTTTCTGATCCACGTTACCTCATCCAAATTAACAGACGTTATACCATACAGTTTAGCCTCTGTGACTTCCGGTACATTTACAAACCGAGTTAACACAACATGAGAAATGACACCTACCTATAGTAGGCAGAGAAAGTATTGTGTTCCACCTAAAAATTCGATATCAAATTCCCCCAAAATACATGTTTTGAGGCCCTTGAATAAAACAAAGCCTTTATTATAAAATTATCCGTGTGGGTGTTTGTCTGTGAACAGCATAACTCAAAAAGTAAACTTCTATAAACACCAAACTTGGTATTTAAGTTCCAATATCTCCCAAAGATGCAGCACAAACATTTTCAAACAAATCCCACTATCGCAAACTACCCTTTGCATGAAAATGTTTAGGGATTTTTTATTTCTCAAAGTTGGCTCTAACGATTTTGATTAAAATGCCACATATATAAGATATTTGTACGACAAGTGAAACAGATATCTTGAATTATCTGCCTGTAAAGTCATCTTCTTAAGGAAGGAATTTTGTATAATGTTGTACATCGGATAAACCGTAAGAGGTAGACAAAAATGTAGAGCTCTTAAAAGAAACAACTTAGGTCATATAAATTTTATTGCGCCATTAGCCATTTACGAGATATTCCCTGTTATTGGTTTGCATTTTTCAATACTTTGGTCATTTTTAATTTTCTACCACGTATAGTAAGTTGGGAAAGAAGTGTTTTCCACCCAAAGTTTGATGTCGAGATTCCCTGAACCAAACTGAGCATTTTTAGAGTAAGATCCGTGAGTACAGCATAACTCAAAAACGGAAGTGGGATACATGCCAAACTTGGTCATAAAGTTCAATATCTTCCAAAGATGCGACACAAAGATTTTCGAATTTTTTTATTTTCTAAAAATGTCTCTAATGATTTGATTACAATACCAGACATTAAAGATATTTACATGACAAATAAAATGTATATCTTGAATTTTCTGGGATTAGTCCGTGAAGTCCTCTTCATTGGGAAGGAATTTTGTATAATCTTGTATAACTGGTAAACGTCAAGCGGTAGATGAAAACGAACTATACAAAAAATGCAGCTCTCTTTAAAACACAATTAATTTCAAATAACGTTTCACTATTTCCGAAATAATCGTTATCAATGGTTCGAATTGTTCAATTCTTTATTCTTTTAAAGCCCTGTCGATTTTCAATTGTTTCTCGCGATGTCATATAAAGAGTATGCAATTTTAAGGCCAGCGTATAACGTCTAGTTATAAAACATTTCACTATCACTATTCCCTTTGTATCTTTAACGAAATGTATAATGCAGCTATTTTTGCCAAAAGGTTTATCTCATTAAAATGAAGTAGATAGGAAAAAATCTGATGTGTTACACTCACATAACTTTCTCTACTCTTGTACAACCTAATTTTACAAACGCCTATTCTCCATATGCTTCATGTTAATCGAGATATCGAGATGTCAATCTTATTGGTAATTTTCATGTAGATGCAAGGGGAATATGGTAGGTTTTAAGCGATAGTCAAATATTTTAACGCTGGTTGCTATGTGACGCATTCCATTCTCTTTGCATGTCCAGGACATAAAAAAATCTGATGTGTTACACTCACATGACTTTCTCTACTCTTGTACAATCTAATTTTACAAACGCCTATTCTCCATATGTTTCATGTTAATCGAGATATCGAGATGTCAATCTTATTGGTAATTTTCTTGTAGATGCAAGGGGAATATGGTAGCTCTTAAGCGATAGTCAAATATTTTAACGCTGGTTGCTATGTGGCGAATTCCATTCTCTTTGCATGTTCAGGACATAAAAAAAATGAATAACGAATTTGAGAAAAAGTATAAGTATTGGAAAATTTAAGGAAATAACAAGCAATATCTCGATACGGTTCACTCAACAAAAGAAACGTATATGACATAAGTTGTGTATTTTAACGCGATCTACATTTTTTGTGTAGTAAAATTTTGTCTATCTCTTATGGTATACCAGTTATGCAAAAGTCGTTCACAATGAAGAATATTTTTGGAGACATTCCCAGAAAATTCGAGATATACATTTTATTTGTCATGACAATATCTTAAACATATGATATTTTAATCAAAATCGTTAGAGCCGTTTTTGAGAAAATTAAAATTTTCGAAAAATGTTCCATGTAAAGGGTAGTCTGGGGTGGGGGGATTTTCTTGAAAACCTTCGTGTCGCATCTCTGGAAGATACTGAACCTGAATACCAAGTTTGGTGTTTATCCGACTGTTCGTTTTTGAGTTATGCTGTTCACAGACACACAGACACACAGACACACAGACAGACAGACATACAGACACACAGACACACAGACAGACACACACACGGACATGTTTCCAAAAATGCTTTTTTTGGATTCAGTGATTCTCAAAACATGTATTTCCGGTGAAATCTCGGTATCGAATTTTTGGGTGGAATGCAATACTTCCCCTACTTACTATACGTAGTAGAGAAAGTAAAAATCTGATGTGGTACACTCACATGACTTTCTCTACTCTTGTACAATCTAATTTTACAAACGCCTATTCTCCATATGCTTCATGTTAATCGAGATGTCGAGATGTCAATCTTATTGGTAATTTTCTTGTAGATGCAAGGGGAATATGGTAGCTTTTAAGCGATAGTCAAATATTTTAACGCTGGTTGCTATGTGGCGCATTCCATTCTCTTTGCATGTCAGGACATAAAAAAATGAATAACGAATTTGAGAAAAAGTATAAGTATTGGAAAATTTAAGGAAATAACAAGCAATATCTCGAAAACGGTTCACTCAACAAAAGAAATGTATATGACATAAGTTGTGTATTTTAACGCGATCTACATTTTTCACGTAGTAAAATTTTGTCTATCTCTTATGGTTTACCAGTTATGCAAAAGTCGTTCACAATGAAGAATAATTTTGGAGACATTCCCAGAAAATTCGAGATATACATTTCATTTCGCATGACATTATCTTAAACATATGATATTTTCATCAAAATCGTTAGAGCCATTTTTGAGAAAATTAAAATTTTCGAAAAATGTTCCATGTAAAGGGTAGTCTGGGGTGGGGGGATTTTCTTGAAAACCTTCGTGTCGCATCTCTGGAAGATACTGAACCTAAATACCAAGTTTGGTGTTTATCCGACTGTTCGTTTTTGAGTTATGCTGTTCACAGACACACACATACACAGACACACACACAGACACACAGACACACACACAGACACACACACGGACATGTTTCCAAAAATGCTTTTTTTGGATTCAGGAGGTCTCAAAACATGTATTTCCGGTGAAATCTCGGTATCGAATTTTTGGGTGGAATGCAATACTTCCCCTACTTACTATACGTAGTAGAGAAAGTAAAAATGAATAACGAATTTGAGAAAAAGTATAAGTATTGGAAAATTTAAGGGAATAACAAGCAATATCTCGAAAACGGTTCACTCAACAAACAAAATGTATATGACATAAGTTGTGTATTTTAACGCGATCTACATTTTTTGTGTAGTAAAAGTTTGTCTATCTCTTATGGTTTACCAGTTATGCAAAAGTCGTTCATAATGAAGAATACTTTTGGAGACATTCCCAGAAAATTCGAGATATACATTTCATTTCTCATGACATTATCTTAAACATATGATATTTTCATCAAAATCGTTAGAGCCATTTTTGAGAGAATTAAAATTTTCGAAAAATGTTCCATGTAAAGAGTAGTCTGGGGTGGGGGGATTTTCTTGAAAACCTTCGTGTCGCATCTCTGGAAGATACTGAACCTAAATACCAAGTTTGGTGTTTATCCGACTCTTCGTTTTTGAGTTATGCTGTTCACAGACACACAGACAGACACACACACACACGGACATGTTTCCAAAAATGCTTTTTTTGGATTCAGTGAGTCTCAAAACATGTATTTCCGGTGAAATCTCGGTATCGAAATTTTGGGTGGAATGCAATACTTCCCCTACTTACTATACGTAGTAGAGAAAGTAAAAAGACTTTCGTAAGAATAATTTGTATACCCATTAATAAGCGGTAAAGTGTAGAGAAAGTTATGTAAATGTGACATCAGATTTTTGGAAGTACTGTCGCCATTCAGCTGTTACTCGCAATGTTATGGATAGAGGGAACCTATTTAAACATTTCACTATCGCTTCGATTTCCTGCATCCACTTCGTACCTACAATTAAGTGAGTATAAAGCTAGTTCTGCAAACGTTTATCTCGATAATATGAAGTAGACAGAAAAATAAGATTTTATAGGAATAGTTGTAGAATCTATATAAAAAATCTGATGTGTTACACTCACATGACTTTCTCTACTCTTGTACAATCTAATTTTACAAACGCCTATTCTCCATATGCTTCATGTTAATGGACATATCGAGATGTAAATCTTATTGATAATTTTCTTGTAGATGCAAGGGAAATATGGTAGCTTTTAAGCGATAGTCAAATATTTTAACGCTGGTTGCTATGTGGCGCATTCCATTCTCTTTGCATGTCCAGGACATAAAAAAATGAATAACGAATGTGAGAAAAAGTACAAGTATTGGAAAATTTAAGGGAATAACAAGCAATATCTCGAAAACGGTTCACTCAACAAAAGAAATGTATGTCATAAGTTGTGTATTTTAACGCGATCTACATTTTTTGTGTAGTAAAAGTTTGTCTATCTCTTATGGTTTACCAGTTATGCAAAAGTCGTTCATAATGAAGAATACTTTTGGAGACATTCCCAGAAAATTCGAGATATACATTTCATTTCTCATGACATTATCTTAAACATATGATATTTTCATCAAAATCGTTAGAGCCATTTTTGAGAGAATTAAAATTTTCGAAAAATGTTCCATGTAAAGAGTAGTCTGGGGTGGGGGGATTTTCTTGAAAACCTTCGTGTCGCATCTCTGGAAGATACTGAACCTAAATACCAAGTTTGGTGTTTATCCGACTCTTCGTTTTTGAGTTATGCTGTTCACAGACACAGACAGACACACACACACACGGACATGTTTCCAAAAATGCTTTTTTTGGATTCAGTGAGTCTCAAAACATGTATTTCCGGTGAAATCTCGGTATCGAAATTTTGGGTGGAATGCAATACTTCCCCTACTTACTATACGTAGTAGAGAAAGTAAAAAGACTTTCGTAAGAATAATTTGTATACCCATTAATAAGCGGTAAAGTGTAGAGAAAGTTATGTAAATGTGACATCAGATTTTTGGAAGTACTGTCGCCATTCAGCTGTTACTCGCAATGTTATGGATAGAGGGAACCTATTTAAACATTTCACTATCGCTTCGATTTCCTGCATCCACTTCGTACCTACAATTAAGTGAGTATAAAGCTAGTTCTGCAAACGTTTATCTCGATAATATGAAGTAGACAGAAAAATAAGATTTTATAGGAATAGTTGTAGAATCTATATAAAAAATCTGATGTGTTACACTCACATGACTTTCTCTACTCTTGTACAATCTAATTTTACAAACGCCTATTCTCCATATGCTTCATGTTAATGGACATATCGAGATGTAAATCTTATTGATAATTTTCTTGTAGATGCAAGGGAAATATGGTAGCTTTTAAGCGATAGTCAAATATTTTAACGCTGGTTGCTATGTGGCGCATTCCATTCTCTTTGCATGTCCAGGACATAAAAAAATGAATAACGAATGTGAGAAAAAGTACAAGTATTGGAAAATTTAAGGGAATAACAAGCAATATCTCGAAAACGGTTCACTCAACAAAAGAAATGTATATGACATAAGTTGTGTATTGTAACGCGATCTACATTTTTTGTGTAGTAAAATTTTGTCTATCTCTTATGGTTTACCAGTTATGCAAAAGTCGTTCACAATGAAGAATACTTTTGGAGACATTCCCAGAAAATTCGAGATATACATTTCATTTCTCATGACATTATCTTAAACATATGATATTTTCATCAAAATCGTTAGAGCCATTTTTGAGAAAATTAAAATTTTCGAAAAATCTTCCATGTAAAGGGTAGTCTGGGGTGGGGGGATTTTCTTGAAAACCTTCGTGTCGCATCTCTGGAAGATACTGAACCTAAATACCAAGTTTGGTGCTTATCCGACTGTTCGTTTTTGAGTTATGCTGTTCACAGACACACACACACACACACACACACAGACACACACACAGACACACAGACACACACACAGACACACACACGGACATGTTTCCAAAAATGCTTTTTTTGGATTCAGGAGGTCTCAAAACATGTATTTCCGGTGAAATCTCGGTATCGAATTTTTGGGTGGAATGCAATACTTCCCCTACTTACTATACGTAGTAGAGAAAGTAAAAAAATCTGATGTGTTACACTCACATGACTTTCTCTACTCTTGTACAATCTAATTTTACAAACGCCTATTCTCCATATGCTTCATGTTAATCGAGATATCGAGATGTTAATCTTATTGCTAATTTTCTTGTAGATGCAAGGGGAATATGGTAGCTTTTAAGCGATAGTCAAATATTTTAACGTTGGTTGCTATGTGGCGCATTCCATTCTCTTTGCATGTCCAGGGCATAAAAAAAATGAATAACGAATTTGAGAAAAAGTATAAGTATTGGAAAATTTAAGGGAATAACAAGCAATATCTCGAAAACGGTTCACTCAACAAAAGAAATGTATATGACATAAGTTGTGTATTTTAACGCGATCTACATTTTTCGTGTAGTACAATTTTGTCTATCTCTTATAGTTTACCAGTTATGAAAAAGTCGTTCATAATGAAGAATACTTTTGGAGACATTCCCAGAAAATTCGAGATATACATTTCATTTCTCATGACATTATCTTAAACATATGATATTTTCATCAAAATCGTTAGAGCCATTTTTGAGAAAATTAAAATTTTCGAAAAAAGTTCCATGTAAAGGGTAGTCTGGGGTGGGGGGAGTTTCTTGAAAACCTTCGTGTGGCATCTCTGGAAGATACGGAACCTAAATACCAAGTTTGGTGCTTATCCGACTGTTCGTTTTTGAGTTATGCTGTTCACAGACACACAGACACACACACACACAGACACACACACAGACACACACACGGACATGTTTCCAAAAATGCTTTTTTTGGATTCAGGAGGTCTCAAAACATGTATTTCCGGTGAAATCTCGGTATCGAATTTTTGGGTGGAATGCAATACTTCCCCTACTTACTATACGTAGTAGAGAAAGTAATAAATGATAATGGTAAGAGATAATGGTAATCTGGTAACATCAGATTTTCTTTTTAGTTAAAAGAGTATGTTTAATTAATTTATACATATCAGTTCCTCTTGAATTTGCACACTAATTCTACAGAATCGGAGACTAGAAAGTTACAGAAATGATCTAAAGGCTGGTTCACAACCGCCCGAGAACGGTAACCAGAACGGAAACGAGAACGGGAATACATATCGATGATCATATCGATCACAAAGTAAAAGTCGATTTTGCGCATTGGGATTTCATTTGTTTTTAACTGACCAATGATATTTTTTCACCTACTTCCAATTTAGCCAACATAACGCGGGTTAGCCAACGTCAAAATTCGATAGAGTAAACATTATCTAAATGCATAGCCATTACATTTCCGACCCTTTAGTCGTACCAAGCTTTCATTCCTTTATTTAATTGCATACATTAAAGTTGTTTATTGTTCTTTTTTAATTTTCACCTTTTTGCTGTTCTTTGTAGCTTTCACTATTGTTTTTGAGGTAATAGCCAGTTTTGACTTGCATATAAACAAACTACAAATGAACCCTTCACCAGAGGAACCAACATTGATTAGATTTGCGGGTGTCGGGATGAGGTTAGGAAGTAAATTTACTACTAATTTCTTCCAGTTTAATGTTTCCAGCTTGCGACTATAGAGCCTTAGTGGCTCTTTCGTGTTACCCGCCTAGAATAGTCTCTAGTGTGAATAGTCTAATATGCATAATGTGGATCTAATATGCCGTGCCCAGGAACGAGAACGAGAAAGTTAAAAGTTGAGCAACTCTTCTTTCCCGTTCCCGGGGCCCGGGAAGGCTTCCCGTCGATTGTGAACGCTTCCAATTGAATACATGTATTTCAACTTTCTCGTTCTCGTTCTGGTTACCGTTCTCGTTGGTTATGAACCAGCCTTAAGTGTAATGGTCTTCATTTAAAAGCTGTTATATGTGTTCGTGTTAGAGGGTGCGATTCCCATTGTAGCCTTTTGCAAGGCACCCCTACACCTTTACACTCAGCCGGTTATGAAGTAGTTGACTCAATGAGGTATCCCGCCTTCTAGTTGCATAACCATTTTATGGTTGAAAATGAAAATTGTTACATCTAGTTCATTTTAAACATATCTGTCTCCGATTCGTCTTAGAATATGATTCTGGAGAATTAGTGTGCGAATTCATGAGTGTATTGGCAAATAAAGCCAATCAGCTTCTTCCCTTCTTTTGCATGTTGAAAATAGAGGCGGCACGGTGTGTTACCGGGAACTTTGGATTTGTGGCTCCTTCAGATGTTTGTTTATAGTATTCGATAAATGTTCAGAAAGGGATGACAATGTCTTTAACAAACTTCTGAAGGCTTTGCAGCGCTGAGAAGGCGGATTTAAAAAACGTTGCGAGAGTTAATTTAAGCTTAGTTCAGTTCTATAAGAGATAGTATTCAGACTACAATAAAAGCAATAGAAAATCACCGGTGTAAACAGTTTAATTTAAATGAATTAAGAGCCTCAAAGTTTAACATACTTTTATTTGCATGCGACATTGTGCACAAAAGAGTCTGTATGTCCGTCTACCGCTATGTGAATGCGATACTTTCGAGAATCATTGGATGGGCTTTGTTCAATTATTCATTTCTTTTCCACAGCTCTACGCAACACTTTTGAGGAATGTTAATGTTCAGTATTTTATCACAGGAAGTCAAGCAGCGTAAAAATAACTTCTACGAAATGGGAAAACGTTGTCCGAATAGAATATACATCACAGAGATTCTGCGCGACGTTAAAAACGCGTGGCTTAGCCAACATTCCACTTGCTATCGACATTGTCGTGGTATCCCCACCACTGTTTCCCAGGAATTCAATAACGAAAAACAAAGGACGACTAAATCCACTTATGAAGAACACGCATCAAAGCATAGCTTTTCTAACGCAAACAAAACTGTTGTCACTGTGTACGAGGAGCAGAACTTTAATTTTTTTTCTCTCTTAAGTTGTTATAAGAATTGATTAATACATCATACCAACGGTAAGTTTGATACAATTCAAGCATGGATGTTACCACACACTATAGCTCGAAAATTGTATATGTAATGTAACCGGTCTTACGTGCCTATCAAACAAATGATAAGTAAATCGGCATATAAATTAAAGCTTTTCGACTCCTATACTTGTGTTCATTTGCTGAATGGACTTCATTTCTATACAGATTTCCGTACTTACGCGCTGTCCTACTCAGAGCCACTGAAAAATAGTTCATTCAATAATATAAATTTATGTTAACTTTATTTCACTGTTTTCATTCTTTGCAATGAACTTTAAATAAATCTCTGTTCACATTTTACAACGTTTAATAACAAAGGCTTTAAAAATACAAAACCTAGCTGCTATCTACATTGTTAACACACAAATTTTGTATGGTGCTATTTGCAAAGGTAACTTATGGTGATGATCTCTTATGAAACTTAGTTGAAGTAGATGGCAAATTTATACTTATTTGAGTGTTTTTATTTTCTATGGGCTTTAGTATTGAATTTGAGATCTTTAGTTTATTTTCAAGAGATTCGTCTATACAACCTTCAGCTACTGTTATGGATTTCCAACCACCATGGCGTTTTAAAGTTGTAATGTCACCACCTGCATCAACTACCATAGTTGCAGAACTCCTACGGAAGCAGTGGATGAATGACTGTGGGTCAGGGAGGTTAAGATAGACCAATGTTTTGCACCTTGTATTTTCCACTGTAATAATTAACAAAAAGGATTGAGATTTACAGGCTTCAGGGCGCAGATTCACGTATTTTTTTACAGATTTCGTAATACTCTCTTATTACTGTGAACCCTCGTGATGTATTGGGGATAGTAACTAGTGATAGTAACTGGTAAAAATTTCTGTCTCAATACCTTCTACCTTGAATCGATATTCACTTGTTATCGAAGCGCACCTAAAATACGCATCGATAAATTGATTTATCACATTTTTATTTTCTTTCGTATGCATCTAAATATTGAATATTTATTTACGAGTACATCCAAATGTCGTAGTAAAACTATTGTATGCAACTCTCATATAATAGTTATTAAGACGCTCGTGAAGTTTTCGGCGCTCGCTCGCGTCGAAAGTTAGTCGTCACTCGCATCTTAATAACTCCCATTATAGGATCGTTGCATAAATAACTATTAATAAACATGCATTAAACAATTATTAGAAAGAATTCCAAATAACAAAGAAAAAGTTAACCAAGTGGAATGGCTCAGGCGGTAACTTCTATATTCGGGGGGTCCCGGGTCAAAATCCCGTGGGCCAACCAATCTCAGCCACCAAGGAAAATACCGGATTGGATATGTAATACCACTACCCAAAAGTTCCACCTTAAGTATAAAACAATAGTAAAAGCATGAAAATTAGATGGTAAAACGAATGCGATGCCATCTAACCACAGATAATGAAAGCGGGTAGACTGAAATGGCACCCTAATGTCATCTGCCCGGCACGTATGGAAGCAGAGGTACAGTTGTACACATGTCCCTGTGCACCCGTGTCGAAGTAAGGTGGTATGGCACAGGGATAGCACCTAGAAGACTAACTGTCCGCCACATACGATCTACAACGTATCTTCTAACAGTTGTGATATGACCACGTAGTTAAAGCGGCGTAAAATAATAAATAGAAAAAAAGGTTCTGTCGAGCAAAACTTCAAGTTTCAGAGGACATGGGTAAACACACAGCATCATCCGTCTGCCAGAGTGACTATTCTAGCCATCTAACATACGGTAATATTGGAAAAAGCTACCTTTGGTGGTGAATTAGTATTGTAGCTTTCAAGACGTGATTCCAACAATAGAATAGAAAATTACAGACGTGCCTTATCGCGAAACCAAAATAATATCGCGAGAATTAAAGTCGAGAGAAACTTGACTGCAGGCCAAGAATGTTCTACAAAAGATTTACAATGACCAATGAGAGAACATTGTAGCAAAATAAGTAGCCAATCAGAGAGGCAAATTATTTAGGAAGACACAGACATCATGTGATTCGGAGGAAAGGCAAGGGAAATAAGTGTCAAGTCGGTGGCTAAAATACACAAGCAAGAAAGAACTCTCATAAAAGTTTTGGCACGAGGAAGTTGCTAAGAAAATTAAATCCAGATGAGGGCATCTGGTAACCGAGTAGTGCGTCAAAGGGGTGTCGGAACCGGGAACAAGGTGTTGGGTAATGACACAAATACTGTGTAGTCGGGACGACATCAGAAGATACAAATACGGCGAGCGGGAAATAACATTGGAATACAATAAAGTTACCGTTCAACATAAGACTGTTATCATTCATACATGATAGACAAGATCACCAGAATCACATCACCCTGAGCGCTATCTAAAGACTTATGGCTCACAGTTAACCTGATGCTATATAGAGAAGGACGATGGTTTCAATAATCCACTTTATCCCTCCTCTACCTCAACCCGTACAACAAAATCATAAACCAGGCATGTATAGTTTTCATTTCATTTGGGAGATTTATAATGAATACAAATCTGTTTAGATATTCGCCTAAAACAAAAACTGACATTTTTATTATAGTCTCCTTTGGGCACTGTCACTGAAAATAGTGCAAAGAGATTATCCAAATGTCTGTCTTCTTAGACTAAGGCAAAACTCCGGGAAAAAGCTTATCGCTTCAACTGTAGTCCTCTGAAGTGAGGAACACTGCCGCCCGCAAACCGTGGAGGTGGTTGCAGAAGCATTGCCAACCCACCAAGACAGGAACAAAAGATGAGTATGATAAGGGGGGGGGACAAAACTGCTCTGCACTGCGACCTTTGCAGATCAATGGCGCGTCCCCAGTTTTATAATCATCAATCCAGAGATCTGAAGTTAACAATGAACTGAATCACGTCACGGTTGAAAGCTCCTCCAAATTTGGAAATTGACTACCAAAATTGAGAGCTCTTTGGTGAGCAAGTGCTGTACACTCGCACAACAGATGGGCAGCTGTCTTATCTGCCGTTAACACCGTCTACAGGCAAGATTCACTTACTGCCCCATTTTGTGCAGGTGCTCTCTAAAGGGATCGTGTCCTGTGAAGAGGCACGTTGCCAACAAGAGCTTGCTTAATAAAATTTTTAGCAGTTCTCGCGTGCTGCTTCTGTCCAATCTCCGTATGAGAGCTTTGTAGTGCCTGCATCCTACAGCTGAGTTCCTGATGAGTATTTCTCGTGTTCTCTGAGCAACCAGTCCGTGATAGTTAACCAGTCCTGATAACAGTCCCGATACTGGTTCAGGTTCAATAAAAGGTTACTCATTTCCATCTACTCTTTCGTCGCCCACAATCCCCACATGTCCCGGAACCCACTCCAACTGAACTGAATTGTGGATAGCTAATGTCGTGAACTTGGTCTTCTAAGACCAACTTGGACTTAACCAAGTCTTTTCGAAAGCCTTCAGGCCTGCCTATCTGAGAGTGTAAGGATCTGTCTATTACTGCACTCTCCCAAGTACTAGATAAAATAGCACGGCCTGAACGACTGCGGCATATTCGCCCAAGATAAAGGATAACTTGGTACCATGCCATAGAGTCTAGCCCACGTCTAAAATGTGGTTTTAAAGCCATCAGTATACCCGATTGGGCCTTCATTTTCTACAGATTTAACTTGACCTTCCCAATCACAGTGACAGCTTTGTCAAGCGAAACCTTGATTTCAAAATTTCGGTTTTCATCCTGAATATCCTAAATAATTTTGTCCAGAGTAGTTTGAGGTGATGCAAGTGTCGCTCGAGGGGAAGTTGCGTTGATGCTTTAACCTATGGAATGTCCCAAATTCATCTGGCTCAACCCAGATGAGTAAGGGGGCGAGTTGCAATAGTATTTGTGTGGCTGCAGTGGGGGGGGGGTAAGCCCCTGTAATGGCAATGCAAAACATCTGCAACCTATTAAATTCAGTGTTCACTGCGCCCTTATTTAACTTTTAGCCGCCAATACAATGCAGCATAAGAGAAAACGTGTCTAACCATCGTGTATCGAATACATCACTTCGGATTTTTTCTCCCTGATTATCATAGGGGACTCGGCACTGCTCCAGTAAGGATATTGTACCTATGCCTCATAAGGGAGCGCCTCCGGGAGGGATGAGAAAATGAGAGGAGATACCGTGTGCCCGGAACCAGGAGTGACGGCACAGCAATGACAGGGTATCTACAGTCTCCAGATTGAGACTCCCCGACAGCCGGACAGGCAGACAGGACATACACTGTGTCCAACATCCCGCTCCGAAGGGGCGGTGCGTTTATCCCCGGCAACCAGCCGAAAGCCGAAAACAAAGAATGTACCACAAGGAGCCTTTATCCCTGACCACGCCGCACCGAAATACCATCGCCGACACTTCCACCCGGAAACAGACTTAAGCGGGTGAGGGATGAATGAAATGATGAATGGAACGAAATGGAGGGACAGAAAATTCGGCGGCTGAAAAATACCACTCCAGTATTAGCCTGATGATCCAGGAAAACTCCCGAGAAAACCCATGGGTCAGAGTGAGGAGTCGCCGGGAATCAATCCCAGGACCTCAGGAATGCGAGCCGCTCGCGTCATCGCGGCGCAATTTCGCTCGTCACTTTGGGTTTTAGTCCCATATCTTGCCAAATAGGCTTCTACAGGTCCGAAAGACCCCCTAAACTTTGGCAACTAAGCGGCCTAAATGGTCTTACCAAGTCAATTTCTTGTTTAAAAGAAGACTAAGCTAAGAATGTGTTACAGTCTTACCAAATAGAGTAGATTTTTTTAAGGTCTCGGAACAAAGGGTAAGACAACGTAAGATTTTATAGACCATTACACCAAAGGACATGTTAAAATTTGCTAGAAGACAAGCTACTTATAATACTCCATCCACCATTGTCTATATTACATCTATTCTACATATTAGTCTTAAGAAAGTGTATTTTTCTACCTACATCATGTTAATAGAGATAAACGTTTGCATAATTTTGATTTCATTGCTAATTTCACTATAGCTGCAGATGGAATACAGGAGACCATAGCTACAGTCAAATTTTTAAAAGCAGATAGCTATATTTTGGTGTTGAAAATCAATACTAAGGAGAAATAATCATTCCAAAATAAGTACTGGAAGTACTGGAAAGTGCATATAAGTACTGGAAAATTCAAAACAATAGCAACGAATATAATGGAAATGGATGACGCCACAAAAAATTTGGCGTAAATTGTGTTTTTTCTACTTTTTCCATGCACTAACCCTTTTTGTCCATCTCTTATGGTTTCTCAGTTACACAAAATTATATAAAATCATACGGATGAAGAGCATCGTCATCGCTATCCGCACAGCTGAACGGACAGGATCGGGCAGAAGGTTTCACACCCGTAAATAAACAGTTCTCTCATCAAAGTACATCCACCGCATGCGGCACACACCACCGACCAACGTGACTGGAAAGTTCGTGCTAGTATGACATCCAAGCCAACATACGCCTTCCGAGCTAGAAAACCCAGTAAAGAATAAAAAGAAGGAAAAACGAAAAACAAAAGGACAGCCTCCAAAATGGGAGTCTCGGAATAATAATAATAATAATAATAATAATAATAATAATATGGTTACAAATTAACATATACCTTAAATTTTGATCAACCCTAAGAAAACAGCCTTATCTGTCTCTACATATAACATAACTGTAAACTAAATTTTACTGCTAATTTTCTTGCTTTTGCTTTTGTGGAGTTCTGTATTTTTAAGCCGTTGCCTTAGTTCTCTCATGCCAACTTTCTCGATCTTTCCAATGATCCATCTAATACTTCGGTCCCTCATCATTTGATTTACTCCGGATTTCCACGTTTTCTTTGGCCGCGCACGATTTCGATGTTTTAAGTACTTGAATTTAATGTATATAGGATTATGATTATTCAGACGGAGGGACCTCGAGTTATTGGAATGCAGCACCGCACGTAGGCCATTGTAGGCCCCCTGTACTTCCAACGTGACCTCTGGGAGAAAGGGATGAAGGGGAGACCAGGATGATACCAATCCTGACTCGGCATGATATCCCGCCTTAGCCATCTTCAAGCTGGGGGTCCCGGAATGAAACGAACCACTTCCAGCCGGCTAGCCAAGCGCTAGAGAGAAATCTTTACAAACAGCAAATTCAACCGTCCCGCCGCAGCGCAACCATCGCCGTCGCCTGGTCCTACAACCGTAACACGTATGAGATGAAACATGAAAGGAAATTATGGGGACAGGAAATGATAAACTGGAAATTCGTTGTAGAAGAGGAACCACGCTAGAATTTGCCCACCCACCTGGGGAAATAAAAAAAAAATCCAAGATCAGAGTGGTCGACCAGGAAGGGATCGAACCGGGACCTTCCGAATGCGAGCCTCTCACTATCGCCGAACCATTAAAGTATATAACGGGCTACAGTGCAATTTCTGTTTGTGTATATACGTGTGTGCACTCCTGTGTGTGTTTTGTACCTTTTCGTTTGGTTTAAAACATACCTTATTAGGTATAGGGTATACAACGGAGTGGTACCCTCGCGCACTGCAGCCTAGGCGAGATCTATTGCGGCTACCACTCCTCTGGAGGGGGTGGAGTGTAAGAACCAAGGAGGCTACAGACCGCAGACAGACAGGTTTCAGAGACGCGCGGAAGTCCGTAACATTTCCACGACCCTCTCACTACCAGAGCTACCCAGAAAGGGGGATGAACGACCAGTTCAGCCAAGCCCACTAGTGTCCACGAGGAATGCTATTTCCTTAGAGCAAGCTCCGTGCCATCTGTCCGGCACCACCGTACGTCATGGTAGAAGCACACCTAAAGATAAGAAGGAAACGGAATGGAAGGAAAATTAAGGAAAGAAAAACGTGTAAACGAGACTCCACCCCAACATTCGCTTACCGACCAAGGAAACAGCGAAAAATCAAAGATCAGAGTAGGTGGTCGACGGGAATCAAACCTACGATTTCCCGAATGCGTGCCTCACATGTTACTGCGGAGCCACTTTCGTTCTTATCACATATCTTAGGTTCCACTTAGTGAATAGGCTATAAAGCATCTTAATTTATTTGCCCAAAGGCGGGTTAAAGTGAGTTGCAAAATCAAAATGATAGAATTATGTCAATCATTATTTATCTTTTTAAATGCTAGGTATCAAAAATTTGAAATTAAGGTGTGTTATTTACAAATTTTGGTAGAATGAATATATAACCTTGTAACAATTGCTTCTGTTACATAGACTATGTGATCAAAAGTATCCGGACACCCACACAAACATACGTTTTTCATCTTAGGTGCATTGTGCTGCCACCTACTGCCTGGTACTCATTATCCGCGACCTCAGTAGTCATTAGACATCGTGAAACAGCAGAATGGGACGATCCACACTCCTAAACATCCCTAAGTCTACTGTTTCTGATGTGATAGTGAAGTGGAAACGTGAAGGGACATTTACAGCACAAAAGCGTACAGGCCGACCTCGTCTGTTGACTGACAGAGACCGCCAACATTTGAAGAGGGTCGTAAGGAGTAATAGGCTGACATATATCCAACCATCACACAGGAATTCCAAACTGCATCAGGATCCACCACAAGTACTATGACAGTTAGGCATGAGGTGAATAACCTTGGATTCCATGGTCGAGCGGCTGCTCATAAGCCACACATCACGCAGGAAAATACTAAACGACGCCTCACTTGATGTAAGGAGCGTCGACATTCATTACATGATTGAACAGTGGCAAAACGTTGTGCGGAGTGATGAATCACGGTACACAATGTGGCAATCCGATGGAAGGTTTTTGGGTACGGCGAATGCCCGGTGAACGTCATCTGCCAGCGTGTGTAGTGCCAACAGTGAAATTCGGAGGTGATGGTGTTCGTGTTTTTCCTGGAGGGGGCTTGCACCCCTTGTTGTTTTGCGTGGCACGATCACAGCGCAGACCTACATTGATATTATAAGTAAGTTCTTGCTTCCCACTGTTGAAGAGCAATTCGGTAATGGCGACTGCATCTTTCAACACGATCCCGCACCTGTTCATACTGCACGGGCTGTAGCGGAGTGGTTACACGACAATAACATCCCTGTAATGGACTGGCCTGCACAGAGTCCTGACTTGAATCCTGTAGAACACTTTTGGGATGTTTTGGAACGCCAACTTCGTGCCAGGCCTCACCGACCTACATCGATACCTCTCCTCAGTTCCGCACTCGGTGAAGAATGGACTGCCATTCCCCAAGAAACCTTCCAGCACCTGATTGAAAGTATGCCTGCGAGAGTGAACGCTGTCATCAAGGCGAAGGGTGGGCCAACACCATATTGACTTCCAGCATTACCGATGGAGGGCGCCACGAACTTCTACGTCATTTTCAGCCAGGTGTCCGGATACTTTTGATCACGTAGTGCAGAGGTGGCGAAAAAGTGCTTCGCGAGTTATTTTGACTCGCAGGCGCCGTTCCCTCTCTGCAACCGTCCCTTTGTTTTTCACGTGCTATGAGTGATGCAGTGCGTGTTGCATATGGAAGGAAGTCGCGGAAGGAAGTCGTTTTTGCCACCCTTGACGTAGTGTATATCGGTTTCGTTGTGAAACAGTGTAATTCCAATGGCATTGTAATTATAAGAGAGATACAAAGTTTCTGTACTTTTAAATCCGTTACTTGTGTTTTCATTTTTATTAGCATCCCAGTAAAAGCAGATCTCCTACGGATATTCCAAACATAGTTGTAAGTTGCACAAAGGGGAGAGAAATACAGAGTGAGAGTGGGGCGAGTGTATAGAAGGGAAGGGAGTCAGGGTTGCAAATTTAGCGACTTCCCCACCCCCAGATCTTTTGGTCTTGCAGCGAAAAATATTTCATTCAGCTTAGCTGTAGTTCTAGCTGCTTTTAAATAAACAGTTAATTGTAAAATCGGATACTTTTATCATAGTTGCCGAGGTACATCATGCTGATATTCGTATTTCTAAACTTACCTACTGCATTAAAAAAATCTGTTGTGTTACACTCACATGACTTTCTCTACTCTTGTACAAACTATTTTTACAAACTCTTGTTCTCTATCTATTTCATATTAATCGAGATAAACATTTGCAGAAACAATCTTTTGACACGCAAAGAGAATTACATTTTACACATAGCGACCAGTTCTAAAAATATTTGATTATCGCTTAAAGCGTACTATGTTCCCCTTGTTTTGTATTTGCAAGGGCAGTATAGAAATACAGTAGCCTATAAGCATAGAAATATCTCTTAATAGCTGGTTGCTATGTGCAGCACCATTCTCTTTGCCATAGACTAATACTCTTTGCACATCCAAGACAAAAAAATAAATAACGAATTCCCATTTGAGAAAATAAGTATTGAAAAATTTAAGGGAATAACAAGCAATATCTCGAAAATGGTTCACTCAACAACAAAAAATGTATATGACATAAATTGTGTATTTTAACGCGATCTACATCTTTTGTGTAGCAACATTTTGTCTATCTGTTATGGTTTACCAGTTATGCAAAAGTCGTTCACAATGAAGAATGCTTTTGGAGACATTCCCAGAAAATTCGAGATATACATTTCAATTGTCATGAAAATATCTTAAACATATGATATTTTAATCAAAATCGTTAGAGCCATTTTTGAGAAAATTAAAATTTTCGAAAAATGTTCCATGTAAAGGGTAATCTGGGGTGGGGGGATTTTCTTGAAAACCTTCGTTCGCATCTCTGGAAGATATTGAACCTAAATACCAAGTTTGGTGTTTATCCGACTGTTCATTTCTGAGTTATGCTGTTCACAGACACACACACGGACATGTTTCCAAAAATGCTTTTTTTGGATCCATGGGGTTTCAAAACATATATTTCCGGTGAAATCTCGGTATCGAATTTTTGGGTGGAATACAATACTTCCCCTACTTACTATACGTAGTAGAGAAGGTAAACTCTTCAGGCTAGTTGTAATATTGTGTGTGGGGTAGAAGTTTTGTTTTACAAGATGAAAGGTAATGCTGATTGCATATTTGCACTCATTTTACACGTGACTAAAAAAGAACGATACAAATTTACAAACCATTCAAGATAGGCCAACGAACCAAGCATGAAAATACAGCACAATTCTTAAAATCTCATTCGTAATCAGAGCTGTTCACTATGTTCTTGCTGCACTGTACTAGGACTGCTAGTGTAACAATGGCGTCTGATTGGTAGAAAGCATCCTGTGTTGGAATTGGCAAAGACAGATTTCATCACAACAGTTCCTACAAAGCTTTCCTAAAGATCCTCCATCTCGAAATAACATCTACCGTTGATACGTCAGGTTCAAGAAACTGGTTCTGTGTGTAAACGAAAGAGCTCAGGGCATGAAATGCTATATCGTGTATGGCAGAAACTCGATTATTGCCTGGACGTATGTGTAAGGCACGCGGTTCATACATTGGATGTTTATGAATCCACGTGATGCAAGTAAAATTTTGAAGGTTGTGCTGTATTTTGACGCCTCTTACATTGTCCTACCTTCAATGGTTTATTCAAAATAAAGGCGTAAAGTTATTTCCTTCCTTTTTGACTCCCTCTGTTTATTTTATGTAGACGTCATTTCAATCCTCTGCTGTGTGTAGATGGAAGGTCCTGGTTTCGAAGGTCATTAATAGTAATATCGTACTAAAAGGGTGATGTAGGGATGTTGAAAAGGAAGGGGGAGGGAGGAAGAAACCGTGAGAAAGCGGGAGAAGAGACGGAGAAGAACATCTATATTTAAGCCAATAACGGAAGCAGAGCTGCGGAATCTGCCAGTGTGTAAATAAAATTACTTAAATATGCAAGAGTTCAGTAGAATGAAGCAGTTTATGCCTGTCAGCATCGCATTTACACGAAGCGCAAGTGTTAAATATATATTTTTTCGTTGAGTGTACGAGTAGGGCCTATATTTCTTTAAGCTACAAAACAGAGATTACGCTTCAAGCTGCGGTGCTAGTGATTTCGTATTATCTGAGCAAATATCCTGTTTTTGTTTTATCGTCAATGTTGTTGAAGCCCGTGTTTTGTGTTGATTTTGTGCAGCCGAAGCTTCTCTCTGTGCAAACAATCAGTCTCAAACATTTTCTCCACAAAGAATAACCTCGAAACCGGCAAAGAAAAACGGAAGTGATAAAAGAACAACTTTCGAGTCGGTTGCTTGGTAATGCGGCAGGGGAATCACCCTTCTGTTTACTGACGAGGCAATCACTGACCTGAGGATGGCAGCCACTACATTTGCTTGCTGTTTGATGAAGCAACATAACATCATGGGATGGGATGGGGAAATTGATTACCACTTACCCTCTCCACTATTGCATATAATAGATAAACCACGACCCCTTGTGCTGCTGATGAACTGAATAACATATCTGAAGTACAACGAACAATACACATAGGACTGTCGGTCCGCAAGGTCATGATTCTGGCAGGAATGCTAATAGTCGACATTTCAGAAAATAATTCATCTACACCGCGATATCTAAACCCTGTTTCGTATAACCTTGCCCCGCTGATATTTATTCATGCGCGCTCCATTTCCTTTCCCTTTCTCCTGATTGGTTAATGGCGATGAATAACCCTGTGCAATGCAAGGTCAGCGATAAAAAAACACTCTGTCGTGATAGATTCACGTGCTTTCGTCATCTTGGGAGTCGGGTTTAAACCGAAGGATCCTCCTATATATTTTTTTATGTGAATGGCATGCATTCCAAATGCATTAACGCTGTTACATAATATATTTGATTCATACGGCTATGAAAATGCAAATTGACAATTTTCTTCCAATAACTTAAGATAAATCGCTAAACAAACTATTCCAAGACAGCAGCCAATGCTAGTACACGTGACAGTTAAGAACACTGGGTAGTTGTTTGGGTCAAATAATATATTTTTTGTTTTTAAGTTTAAAAAATCTGATGTGCTAGACTCACATGACTTTCTCTACTCTTGTACGAACTATTTTTACAAACGTTTATTCTCCATATGCTTCATGTTAATCGAGATATCGAGATGTCAATCTTATTGCTAATTTTCTTGTAGATGCAAGGGGAACATGGTAGGTTATAAGCGATAGTCAAATCTTTTAAGCGCTGGTTGCTATGTGGCGCATTCTATTCTGTTTGCATATCCAGGACATAAAAAATTGAATAACGAATTTGAGAAAAAGTATAAGTATTGGAAAATTTAAGGAAATAACAAGCAACATCTCGAAAATGGTTCACTCAACTAAAAAAATGTATATGACATAAGTTGTGTATTTTAACGCGATCTACATTTTTTGTGTAGTAAAATTTTGTCTATCTCTTATGGTTTACCAGTTATGCAAAAGTCGTTCACAATAAAGAATACTTTTGGAGACATTCCCAGGAAATTCAAGATATGCATTTTATTTGTCATAAAAATATCTTAAACATATGATATTTTAATCAAAATCGTTAGAGCCATTTTTGAGAAAATTAAAATTTTCGAAAAATTTTCCATCTAAAGGGTACTCTGGGGTGGGAGGATTTTCTTGAAAACCTTCGTGTCGCATCCCTGGAAGATACTGAACCTAAATACCAAGTTTGGTGTTTATCCGACTGTTCGTTTCTGAGTTATGCTGTTCACAGACAGACACACAGACACACAGACACACAGACACAGACAGACACACAGATACACACACGGACATGTTTCCAAAAATGCTTTTTTTTGGATTCAGGGGGCCTCAAAACATGTATTTCCGGTGAAATCTCGGTATCGAAATTTTGGGTGGAATACAATACTTCCCCTACTTACTATACGTAGTAGAGAAAGTAAAAACTAGAACCTCTCAGCTTTCAAAATATATATGTCATGCTGGGTTTTCCTATTCATAAGGGGCTTTAATTTTGACATTAAATATGGCGGCGCATAGACCAGGCCCCTTCACAATAACCTACAAGGCTACGAAGCACATGCGCTTGCTTCTTTCTAAATCTTGGTGTTATGAGGTGGTACATTTTTTTTTGTTAAGTTTAACTCTGGCCTTACATTGTATGTATTTGGTTACATTGTCAGAAGGCCATTATTTGCTTCCTCTATGATAAGGGTGGCGAAAACGCTTGCCTTCCGCGAGTCACCCAATATGCAACATACACCACTCAGCAGCACATGGAAAACAAATGAATGGACGGCTAGAAAAGGACTTGCGCCTGCGAGTTACAGTGCCTCACGAGTCGCGCTTTCGCCACCGCTGCTCTATGATTTTATAGTGAGAAGTTGGCGGTAAAGTGTTTTGTTGATTTTCAGTGTTTTGAGTGTTGTTTTTCGGATGTTTACACAAAGTAACATTGCGAAACAAAATGGAAAGAGTGAAGAAATTTGGAGAACGTAAATTGTATTTACCTATTTATTATTTTTAATTCTATTATGTTTTATAAATAAAAGTTTATTATTAATTCATTTTTTTTATTTTTTGTATCAGTTGTATTTTTAATTAATATTGATTTTTTTGCTGAATAAGATTGTTATATATTAATCTTGTTCTTCTTGTCTCAATTATACTAATTTTATTTAACGTAATAAACTTTGGTAATCAGCATTAGAAAATGCCAGTAAAATCAAATAAAGCACAACGTAATCCTATACAACCTGGTCACAGTGCAAGTTCCCGGAAAATTCAGATTAATGACAATAACTACAACCCAAACCCCAGTTTATTTATTACGGACAATATAAGTATTACAGTGGGCTTAAACTTACTCATTTCCTTAATAAATAAAGCCTGCAAAGGTATATATTGTAATGAATAATGCAGCCGAACACTTGCACAAGACGAACTAGAAAGAAGGGGGCTAGCTTCTGAATTAAAAATTGTGTGCAATAAGTAGGCCTGTCACATCCAATATGACGTCTATAAAGCATGGCAGTTGCGTGTATAGCATGAGGTGCATTGGCGAAGGTCAGAATACTGCAAAAACTTTCTGTGCACTAATGGACCTGCCACCGCGAAAAACAAAATTTATGCCATATATAAAAATCCTTGTAAGTACACTAAACACAGCTGCTGACAGTTCAATGCTCTGTGCAGTGCAAGGGGCCATAACCCTAAATGACAGCAACACAGATATAGCTATAGCATTGGATGGAACTTGGCAAATAAGGGGTCACAATTCCTCCAACTGTGCTGTAACAGCAATATCCTTGAATGATGGAAAGGTAATTGATGTCCATCCCATGTCCAAAACTTGCTCTTTATGCCACGGAAACAGTAACTTAGAACACAATTATTGCAGCATCAATTGCAAAGGATACAATGGAGGAATGGAAGCAGCAGGTGCATTGGAAATTTTCAGTCGCTCTGTATCCACATGTAAAGTAAGGTATACCCGTTACCTAGGAGATGGAGATTCCATAAGCTATCAGTATGCCAATTCATTTCAAGTTTATGGAAATAAAATTCAGATTAGAAAATTAGAATGTATAGGGCATGTACAGAATAGGATTAAGATCTAGATTAAGATAATTGAAGGACTTGAAAGGAAAACTACTTTCACATGAGAAACAATTATATGGCAGAGGGCTTTTATCAAATGCAGATATTGAACTGTTGCAAAGGCATTGTGGCTTAGCTATTAGGAGAAAAGCTGGAAATGAAGAAAGGAAATGAAAAAGCTATATGGGCAATTTATTTCCACAAATTGTCTACAGATGAGTCTCCTGTGCCCCAAAGGTCCAGATTCAGGATGTGATTTCAAAAAATCACAAATTACTGGAGAAGCATATAAGCATAATCATTCTCTGTCAGAAGCCATGCTGCTTGGAATAAAACAAGTTTTCAGGGATCTTGCCAAGGAGGAACTGTTGGAAAAATGTCTTCATAGCCGCATATACATTTCAATGAAAGTTTTCAGCATGTAATTTGGGATCCCATCCTAAAACCGTTTGTATTGGAGCCAGTACATTAAAACTGGGTGTTTTGGTTGCAGTAGTGTGCTTTAATGATAACTGCAGCAGCAGAATTAAAGTATATGAACAACTTTGGGTAACAGTGGGAGAAACATGAAAATGACACTAAAGGAAATAGATAATAGAAGGGTCATCGAAGCAGAAAAATATATACAAAACATGTCTAAAAAGGCCAGAGTTGTGAAGAGACATGAAAAAAAAAGTGAGGAAAGGGCAAAGGATATGGATTATGGATCAGGGATGTTCTACCTTGGTGAGTCACTGCTGTTAGGTACACATTTATCTTTAAATGCAGATTACTGTAATTTGTATTTTTCATATTTTAGGTGGATTTTTCTCAGCAACCCATTAAGCTACATAGATGAAATTTTACTGGTACTTTCTCAGTACAAGGGCTATTGCACCTAAAATTATTTAACAGATTGCTAATCGTAATTTATTAAAAAAAATATGTATCTAAAAATTAGCATGAATTTTGTGTTCATTATATAACATTTTGAGGAGGGAGATTTTATTCATGTTTAAGAAACAAATTTAGATGTAAATTGTGAAATAGTACATTATTAAATCATACAAAAATTCACTGAAAAATAATGTATACTTTTAGAGAAAAGTGTAACTGAATATACCCCTACCAGTGATAATTTTAAAACTCCTTATATTATTTATGATATGTGTGTAACATTAACTTTTAACACACTTGAGTAATTTATCATGCATTATGTTTGGAGGAAATTGCAGTATTCAGGGCGAAAGTGTAATTTAATTTTGTTAAATAGTTGTTGAGAAACTTAAAATAAAATCTGGCACCCAAACAGCAGTCAGAAACCGCCTTGTGCCCTTAAGAGATACGGGGAAAAGTTATATGGAACAGGGTTTAGCCGCTTACTCGCTCCTCTTGCTACGCTTAAGGCTATATTACCAAATTTGGAGAACTATTCTCTCAAGATTAAAGTGAAGAGGTTGCGAAACTCAAAAGTTGGAAGTTATTCACTTTGATATGCTATATTTAGTGTATATAAACGACTCACTCTCCTCAAACAAGTATGTGACCACCTCTTCGGGGTTGGATCATTTTCGCTGGAGGAGAAAGGGGAAAATGAAGAATCGTTCACATCTCCCAGTAAGGCGACGAGGCTGTCAATGACGTTTTTCACTTCCAGTAACAAAAGTTATACTCTCAAGCTGAGACGGAGTTTTGGTATCTGATTAATTACTAACAATTAAATGAATTCTGACCATGATTAATAACGTTGATTACAATATTTATATCACAGATACTAAGCCATGACTGATAACATCAATATGCGTATGCATATTCATGTAAATATTATATTATACAGAGTGTATCCTTATTGGTGTCGTCATTTGGGGGACGTGTTCCTGACATCAAAACAGTAAAACCAGTTGATATGTACATGGGTCTGAAAATAAACCGTTTCGTTGTTATAGGCCAAAGAAGATGTATTCCACGAGTGAACAGACGGATATGCACTACACGTATGGCCGTGCAGACGGCAATGCAGCACGAGCACATACACTTTATGCAGAAAGGTACCCTGACAGGCAGTTACCGTGTGCAAGAACATATGCACGAATTCACCAACGCTTGAGAGAGTATGGCGCATTTGGTAGTACTGGGGATGTTTGGAGACCAAGAGCGGTACGAGGCATTCAGCTTGAAGAACCCATCACTAAGCACAAGACGTATGGCTGTAAGGGAAAGAGTTAGTATATGACTATCTTGAGAATTCTGTATGAAAATCTTCTGTACCCGTATCACCTTCAACGAGGTGATAAATGAGACGGAATTTGAGCCAAGAAGACGTTTCTGTCAATGCATGTTACAGCAGTGTGGTGTGTTCATCAATTTCCTAGCCTGTATCTTATTCACGGATAAGGCTGGTTTTACTCTCGACGGCATCTTCAATTTTCATAACACTCATAACTGGGCATTTGAAAATCCTAATGAAACACGACAGGACAACCATCAATAGAGGTTCTCTTTCAAAGTTTGTGGTGGAATCATTTATGGTCACCTTATTGGTCCCTACTTCTTCCCTCCGCGTCTGAATGGACAAACCTATCTCCAGTTTCTCAGAAATGAGTTGCATCACTTAACTGATAATGTGCCTCTGGACATCATCCGTGGTTTTTACACGATGGTGCTCCAGCTCATTTCAATATGATAGTTCGTAAGTTTCTTAATGATTGATTTCCGCAAAGATGGATTGGTCGAGGGGGATCCATTGCATGGTCTGCTCGATCGCCTGGTTTGGATCCAATGGATTTCTTTGTCTGGGGACATTTGAAGTCCTTGGTTTATGCGACTCCTGTACCTGATGTTACTATTTTGAGAGGACGCATTCAAACTGGATTTGACCAAATACGAAACACACCAGGAATTTTCAAAGAGTACGCCAGAGCATAGAACGCAGGCTTACTGCATGCATCGAAGCAAGAGGAAGCCACTTCGAGCAATTTTTGTTACTTTTGATTGTGTTGTAACTCTGAAATTAATTATTTTCAGACCCATGTTCATATGAACGTTTTTTGCTGTTTTGATGTCAGGAACACATTCCCCAAATATATGATACCAATAATGATACAACCTGTATTTTAACGTATAGGTTTACTATATATTACGTTGAAGCTGGCGGTGACTAAAAGCTTGTTACAAGCAGCTATTTCGTACAAGGAGTGCTGTTTCCAGGACTTAGGTAAAGAAATATAGAATAGCCCGACCTTGAGCCTTTATAATCTAAAAGCAGAGGGTGGTTTCTGGAAACTTCCCGGAGTCAGTTTGTGACTCAGATACTAACAATCGTGATTTTGGAAAGCTAATCACGTGACTTTCAGTAGAAAATGTCGGTGTCGAATCAGATTTTAAATGTGTCGTGTAACAGATAGGCAGCCAATAATGTTTAAAAAGCCAAAGTTAAATATTTTGAATGCTGGAAGTCAAAGTTAGTGTACTAACGCCAAGAACACTTGCTTGTCTGGTCGTCGTGATGTAAAGACGTATATTGTGATGTGAAAAGAAGTCCGTAGTGTTTGTTGAATAATGTGATCTACACGGCAATTGGTGTTGTGAAAGGTAAAGCAATATAATAGGAGCACACAAGAATGACTTCAACCACGTAGAACATGCAAAAATTAACTAAATGTGTAACACAAATGCCTTCAGTGACAGGTGCCATTATCAGATTACAAAAACATACATAGGAAAAAACATTTTCATAATTACGTGGTGACCACCGCAAAGCCCATTCTACAGCAACAAGTCACCTGTTATGTTTCCTTTCCTAACCATTTGCTTCACCTTATACAAAGCTGATTCTAAGGGATTCAGATCACACATGTATAGGGGCAAGAGAACAACGTGCGTTTACCCATCTCGTAAGATTCGTTTATTTCATTCAGCTTGTACAGTTCTGATTCACGCACAAAACTGTCTTTGTTTTGCAACCATGATACTAACGCAGATTTAACGGCTCCTAGAAACGAGTTTATTTCCCTCTGCAGCGTAATATGGAGCTTTATCTAAAACTACAACAGAAGAGGAGGGTATACATATTATAAATATTTTTTCTCGGATTCAATTTTCATAGTTCACAAGGTTCATTTGTTCATGATTATCACCTTTAATTGTCCATCTTGTAAACGAGAAGAGAACTTTCCAAAAACCCACCTACACTATCTTACTTTGCCAGCATCTATCGAATTCTGGCAATCTTGTACTACAAGTTACTCGTAAAAAGTTACAAGTGAAACAGAGCAAAGATATCAGCTATGATTATTAGTATTCATGGTGTAAAGAGCGTTAGTACTAAGCTAGCAACAGCGGCATAACAACGATAGCAGAGATGTTTATAAAAGCACGGACAGGATTAACATGGAGTATCTCTTTTTATTCTCTCTACTACGTATAGTAAGTAGGGGAAGTATTGTATTCCACCCAAAAATTGATACCAAGATTTCACCGGAAATACATGTTTTGAGACCCCCTGAATCCAAAAAAAGGATTTTTGGAAACATTTTCGTGTGTGTGTGTGGGTGGGTGGGTGAACAGCATAACTCAGAAACGAACAGTCGGATAAACACCAAACTTGGTATTTGGGTTCAGTATCTTCCAGAGATGCGACACGAAGGTTTTCAAGAAAAAACCCCCCACCCAAGATTACACTTTACATCGAACATTTTTCGAAAATTTTAATTTTCTCAAAAACGGCTCCAACGATTTTGATTAAAATATCATATGTTTAAGATATTTTGATGACAAAAAATGTATATCTTGAATTTTCTGGGAATGTCTCCAAAAGTATTCTTCATTGTGAATGACTTTTGCATAACTGGTAAACCATAAGAGATAGACAAAATGTTACTACACAAAAAATGTAGATCGCGTTAAAATACACAATTTATGTCATATATATTTATTTTGTTGAGTGAACCATTTTCGAGATAATGCTTGTTATTCTCTTAAATTTTGCAATACTTATACTTTTTCTCAAATTCGTTATTCATTTTTTACTTTCTCTACTACGTAGGGGAGGTATCGTATTCCACCCAAAAATTCGATACCGATATTTCACCGGAAATGCATGTTTTGAGACCCCCTGAATCCAAAAAAAGCATTTTTGGAAACATGTCCGTGTGTGTCTGTGTGTGTGTCTGTCTGTGAACAGCTTAACTCAGAAACGAACAGTCGGATAAACACCAAACTTGGTATTTAGGTTCAGTATCTTACAAGGATGCGACACGAAGGTTTTCAAGAAAATCCCCCCACGCCAGATTACCCTTTACATGGAACATTTTTCGAAAATTTTAATTTTCTCAAAAATGGCTCTAACGATTTTGATTAAAATATCATATGTTTAAGATATTTTGATGACAAAAAATGTATATCTTGAATTTTCTGGGAATGTCTCCCAAAGTATTCTTCATTGTGAACGACTTTTGCATAACTGGTAAACCATAAGAGATAGACAAACTTTTAGTACACAAAAAATGTAGATCGCGTTAAAATACACAATTTATGTCATATACATTTGTTTTTGTTGAATGAACCATTTTCGAGATATTGCTTGTTATTCCCTTAAATTTTGCAATACTTATACTTTTTCTCTAATTCGTTATTCATTTTTTATGTCCTGGACATGCAAAGAGAATGGAATGCTCCGCATAGCAACCAGTGCTTAAAAGATTTGACTATCGCTTAAAACCTACCATATTCCCCTTGCACCTACAAGAAAATTAGCAATAAGATTGACATCTCGATTAACATGAATCATATGGAGAATAAGCGTTTGTAAAAATAGTTTGTACAAGAGTAGAGAAAGTCATGTGAGTGTAACACATCAGAATTCTTTTTGTGCTGGTAATGCAAAGAGAATGGAATACTCCACATAGCAACCAGCTCTTAAAATATTTGACTATCGCTTAAAGCCTAGCAATTACCCTTGCATCTACAAGAAAATTAGCAATAGGATTAACATCTCGATTAACATGAAGCATATGGAGAATAAGAATAATCATTTGTAAAAATAGTTTGTACAAGAGTAGAGAAAGTCATGTGAGTGTAACACATCAGATTTTTACTTTTCTACCATGTATTAGGTAGAGAAGCTATTATATACCGGAAATATGATATGAGACCCCTTGAATTAAAAAAAAACATTTTTAGAAAAACATCGTGTGTCTGTGTATCTGTGAGAGCGTAAGTCAAAAACGAAAAGTCTGATAAATATCAAACTTGGTATTTAGGTTCAGTACCTTCTAAAGTGATTTTCAAGAAAATCTCTTTACCCTAAATTACCCTTTAAATGGAAAATTTTTAGAAAGTTTTATTTTTTGGAAAATGGCTGTAACGATTTTGATTAAAGCACCATTTATAATAAATATATTTACATCACAAACAAAATATATCTTGAAATTTCTGGGATTGGCCCTTGAAGTTCCTCTTTATTCTGAAGAAATTTTATATAATCTTGTACAGCTGATAATGTTGAGCGATAGACGAACATGTACTACACAAAAAATGTAATCTCTTTAAAATACGCAATTTGTTTCAAATATCTTTTATGTGGCACAAGCCATTTTCGAGATATCTGCATTTGGTTCGAATTGTTTCACACTCAGCCATTTGTTTTAAAGCCCTGTCGATTTTCAGTTGTTTCTCGCGATGTCATAGAAAGAGTATGGCATTTTAAGGCCAACATATAGCGTCCAGTTCTAAAACATTTGATCACCATTATTCCGTTTGTTATATGCATAACGAAATGTATAATGTAGGTATTTCCGAAAAGATTTATCTCCATTAAAATGAAATAGACAGGAAAATAAACTTTCGTGAGAATAACTTGTTTATCCACTAAATAAGCGATAGTATAGAAAGTCATGTGAATGTAACACATAAGATTTTTTAAAATAATATATAACATCTTTTCTTACTAAATGTGGCGCTATAGGCGGTGGACATTGATGATACATGAAACGAAAATTGCTAAAGGAAATCTGGGAAGGAAACGTTTCATGCACACAATTTGGGTACCTCCTCGGCATTTTACAGTTATGAGGACTGAGGAAAATCTGAAAAAACCACCTAATAATGGAAGACAGTCCTCCAGGATTTGAACCGCGCATCTCCCAGTCTTGCCTTAATGACCTCGGTTCCTGGTACTGATGTGGAGTACCTCGCCCTATACATGAACTGTTGCATAAATACCAATGCCGCTATTTAGTTCAATATCTTCCAAAAATGCGACAAAGATTTTTCAGAAAACTCCCGCACCCCAAGCTACCCTGTATATGGAAATATTATCGAAGTATTTCTTTATTATTCCCAAACTTTTATCTAACGATTTTTATTAAGACACTATACGTTTAAAATATTTACATGAACAACTAAACGCATCTGCTGAATTTTATGCGAATAGCTTGAGAAGTCCTGCTCCTGAATGAGTTCTATAGAATTTCATACAACTGGTGAATCATGAGATAAACAAAATGTTTTTTCACAAAAAATGTAGATCTCTTTAAACTACACAATTTATTTCAGTTAGCTTCGTTATGGCATGAGCCATTTCCGAGATATCCGTTATTATTGGTTTGAATTGTTCAATACTCTTGTTATTTTAAGTGCTGTCACCAGTAGTCATTTCCAGCGATATCATGTAGAGAGTGTAGAATTTCAAAGCAGTATCTAGCAACCAGGTTTTTAAACATCTGAATATCGCTTCAGTCCCCTATATTTTCCTTGTATCTTCAACGAAATGTTAATGAAACTATTTCTGCAGACATTTATCTCGATTAACATGAAGTATAAAAAATAAGCTTTTGCAAGAAGAGTTTGTAGAAGCTACGAGGGCTGTCTTAAAAGTACCCGATCTAACAAAGAAAACACAAACATTTTGGGAAAATACATCTTTATTTCTCTACATAGTCTCCTTTCGGCTCGATACACTTTTCCCAGCAATCTTCAATCGCTTCAATACCCTGTTTACAGTGAGAACCGTCGGTTCGGCAAAATAGCCATCAACTGCAAACTCTACCTCTTCATTGTTGGCAAATCTTTTACCAACAAGGCATTTCTTGAACTTTGGAAACAGAAAATAATCAGAGGGGGCTAAGTCTGGCGAATATGGCGCATGAGAAAGCAATTCGAACTTAACTCATTGATTCTGGCCATGGCGATAATGGAAGTGTGAACTGGTGCACTGTCTTACGAAACAGTGCTTGATTTCACCATTAAAACGTTGCAATAAGTTTGCATAATACTCGCCATTGATTGATTTTCCTTTTTGAAAAGATAATCAATGAAAATTATCACACGCGTATCCCAAAAAACTGATGCCATGATGTTGCCTGCAGATGAAACTGTCTTCGCCTTCTTTGGAGCCGATTCTCCCCTTTCAATCCATTGTTTTGACTGTTCCTTCGTCTCAGATGTGAAGTGATGGACCCATGTTTCATCCATGGTTATAAATCGACGCTAAACCTCGGCTTTATTGCAGCGAAACAATAAAAAAAAATCGTATAAAAATAAATGTTACTGATTAGGGAGTCATGTGAATGTAGCTAATAGGGTTTCTTAGAAAAGGGATTTTTGTGTGTGTGTGTGTGTGTGTGTGTGTGTGTGTGTGAACAGCATAGCTTGAACACAGCATAAAATTCTAAGGAGACAAAAGGTTTTTAAGAAAATATCCCACCACAAACTACACATGATATGGATTATTTCTTATGTTTTTTACTTTCTCTACTACGTATAGTAAGTAGGGGAAGTATTGTATTCCACCCAAAAATTCGATACCGAGGTTTCACCGGAAATACATGTTTTGAGACGCCCTGAATCCAAAAAAATCATTTTTGGAAACATGTCCGTGTGTGTGTGTCCGTGTGTCTGTGAACAGCACAACTCAGAAACGAACAGTCGGATAAACCGCCAAACTTGGTATTTAGGTTCAGTATCTTCCAGAGATGCTACACGAAGTTTTTCAAGAAAATCCCTCCACCCCAGATTACCCTTTAAATGGAACATTTTTCGAAAATTTTAATTTTCTCCAAATGGCTGTAATGATTTTCATTAAAATATCATATGTTTAAGATATTTTCATGAGAAATGAAATGTATATCTCGAATTTTCTGGGAATGTCTCCAAAAGTGTTCTTCATTTTGAACGACTTATGCATAACTGGTAAACCATAAGAGATATCAAAATTTTACCACACAAAAAATGTAGATCGCATTAACATACACAATTTATGTGATATACACTTTTTTGTTGGGTGAACCATTTTCGAGATATTGCTTGTTATTCTCTTAAACGTTCCAATACTTATACTTTTTCTCAAATTCGTTATTCATTTTTTTTGTCCTGGTAATGCAAAGAGAATGGAATACTCCACATACAACCAATTCTTAAAATATTTGAGTATCGCTTAAAGGCTAGCAATTCCCCTTGCATCTACAAGAAAATTAGCAATACGATTAACATCTCGATATCTCGATTAATATAAAGTAGATGGAGAATAAGCGTTTGTAAAAATAGTTTGTACAAGAGTAGAGAATGTCATGTGAATGTAACACATCAGAATTTCTTTTTATCTTCTGTAAGGATTTTGATTAAACTGCAATGTGTTTAATATATTTGCATGATAAATAAGTTCATATCTTAAATGTTCTGCAAATAGCCTGTGAAATCCTCTTCATTCCCAACGTATAATTTTCAATAACTTGTAAATCATAAGGGAAATCAAACAGAAATCGTTATGATCTACAGAAATAAAATCGCACAATGAGAGAAAAAGGAAACAGTTTGAGGGTGGTGGGATACGTATTCATTATTTTAAACCGAAATATTTAGGGCAAACATACGCTTAACCTCTAATTAGAGGTACGACCAGTCACTGCAACTCGATCATCTTCTGCCTCTTCTGAAAATGCCAGTGAAACAAATTGTCGCGAAGTCGTTGTGTTATCTTATTTGCTGAGCGCCTGTTGTTGTTTTACTATTTTGAATTTTGGGTTCTTGGTCCTCCGGCTAGCTATTATTACTCAGTCGAACAAACCTCTTGATCAGGGTGTGTAAACGGAAAGCAGTTGTTACTAAAGATAACACTGATAAAAGAATTTGTGTTTACACTTTTATTGCCGTCACATTTTATTGATTTCACATATTTACTCTTGATACACGCCTGGCTGAAACTGTTATATTTTTTAATGTAACTATAATCACTTATTTGCCGCACATTATTAATTCGAGTATTTCACAATTTTGTAACTAACTTTACGACGCGAGAGATTCTGTAGAATTGCGTAACGTGTATTTCATGGATGATTCTGTTGAACTGGGCGACGTGTAATGCGTGAATGATTCTCTTAAACTTTGCGATACTTGTCTCTGGCTTCATAATTTATACTCCCTCACCCCGATATGCCTAAACATTATAACAGAGCTGCTATTGGTCAATAAAACGCGCCAACATTAGCGTCTATTTTTTTATCCAATCAAAATTACGAACACATATGCTCTAGGGAAGATGCTCCCTCCATTTCTAAAGAAAAGCGCGCTACTCTGACGCCATTTGCTTGTCTCTTCTAATTAATAAACAACTCACCCCCTCGCTCATTGTTACCCGCTCCTATTGTCAGTTTCAGTGAGGCCGTGTAAACTTATTTCCTAACAATGCTTATAATTAACAAACATCTCAAATCATTGTCATACAACAATGTTACTTTACACTACAATCACTCTGGCATTCACAGTCTTGTGATATAAAATATTGCCTCAAAATGAGATAATTCTATGACTACCCTGCGGTCGATTGGTGTTCACGTCGGCTTCTTAACCCAAAGGTCCTATGGGAACTTTCCTTTAAGTAGAATATATATTTTTTGATCTTCCGTAGAATGTAAGGGATTTCACAATAACAGGAGGTATAAATCTAATGTAAAAACACAACGTAAGGTATGGGCTTTTGCTTGCAGATTTGATTGACCCATCTTATTTACCGCACTTTGAACAAACCGCCTATGCAAAAGATATAGAAAAGGTCCCCTTCAGTGTTGCTCTTGTATGGAGATGGTGTGCTGAACGCAGGAATCTCAGCGGTTCGCACAGGAATATGAACAGCACACAGCGTGGGAAAGACGCAAAAGTTCCAGTTAATCCCTAAAACCGAACTCCAAACTACTCTTGTGAAGAGAAGTGCTTCCATCAGCACGCTGTTTGCAAAACATCGGGAGGTCTGGTTTTAAACATCACCAAGACCTACTTCATTTGTTTACGTTGTTCAGCCGATATGAGGATGATTCAACAGTGTTGAAAATAATCACACAGAGCACATAAAATATAATATCCCTAAACATCTATCTTTTTACTGCGCAGGAATTAGAGTGCAGTTTACGATATTTCGGGGCTTAAGAGGAGAGTAGGATATATAGGAGAGAGCTGGGCCACTTTTTTGCGTTTATATGGGAAAGGATAGGGAAAACGAGGCTAGATGGGACGGTTCAAGGAGGAAAATGCGTTTATATGGGAGAGATAGGGAATACGAGGACTTACGCTAGGCTAGAGAGGGTTGAAGGAGGGAAATACGTTTATATGGAAGAAATAGTAGAGAGGTGCTAGGCTAGACGGAGGCTGAGGAGTAGAGTATGGTTTATATGAAAGGTATAGGAAAACGAGGAGGGGTGTTAGGCTAGACAGAGTTGAAGGGTAGAGTATGTCTTTTATATGAGAAGTATAGGAAAACGATGAGAGGTGTTAGACTAGACAGGGCTTGAAACGTAGTGCAGGGTTTATATGAGAGATATAGGAACAGGAGGAGGGGTGTTAGGCTAGACAGAGGTTGAGGAGTAGAGTATGGTTTTAGATGAGAGATATAGGAAAACGAGGAGAGGTGTTAGGCTAGGAGGGTTTAAGTATGCGTTTATAAGGAGAGACGAGAAAACGGAGAGAGATCCTATGTTAGTATACACAGGTGTTTAAAGCTAGAATGTGTTTTATATAGGCTAGATAGGAAACCAAAGAGATACTCTGCTAGACAGGGGACAGGAGAGGAATGCGCTTTATGAGAGGTAGGGATACGGGGAATGGTGTTAGGCTAGACAGAGGTTGAGAGTAGAGTATGCGTTTATATGTATGAGAAGTATAGGAACAGGAAGAGGGGTGCTAGGCTAGACAGAGGTTGAGGAGTAGAGTATAGTTTATATGAGAGGTATAGGAAAACGAGGGAAGGTGTTAGGCTAGACAGAGGTTGAAAATAGAGTATGGGTTATATGAGTGGTATAGGAAAACGAGGAGAGGAGTTAGACTAGACAGAGGTCGAGGAGCAGAGTATGGTTTATGTGAGAGTCATAGGTAAACGAGAGAGGCGTTAGGCTAGAAAGAGCTAGAGGAGTAGAGTATGGTTTATATGAGAGGTATAGGAACAGGAGGAGAGGTGTTAGGCTAGACAGGTAGTGTAGCAGTAGGAATATGGACTTATATACAGGAGAGATAGGGAATATGAGGTGCTAGACTTGAAAGCAACTTTAGACGTGAACTTAGTGGAAAACTGTTTCATGTCAATGTTAGAACGCTAATTCTAGACATGCCCATCACGTAACCTATTCAGGGAAAAGGTGACTCGTTCAGGGGTAAAAGGTGACTGCTCAGGGAAAAAGGAGGTCCACAAAGGGAAAAAGTTGACTAGCAACGGGAAAAAGGCGACCAGTAAAGGGAAAAATGTCACCAGCAAAGGGAAAAAGGCGACCACCAAAGGGAAAAAGGTGAGCCATAAAGGGAAAAAGGTGACCTGCAACGGGAAAAGCCAACCCACTAACACTAACAGGTAAGTAATTCAGCTAGTATTGCAAGAGACTGACTGGATCATAGCAGTGTATGATTTCATAGGTAATTCAGCTAGTATCGTATGTATTTAGGCTAATTCATCTAGTATCACTGGAGGATAGATTCCAGAGGCTAACTGCATCATGGCTCTGCATGATTTCACAGGTAATTCAGCTAGTATCGTAGGTATTTAGGCTAATTCAGCTAGTATCACAAGAGGATAGATTTTAGGGTTGGGTATAGCTTAGTGTCGTATTTCACAGGCAATTCAGAGGGTATCGTAGGTATTTAGGATAATTCAAGTAACATAGGTGTTTAGAGTAATTAAGCAAGCATTACAGGAGGGTAGGCTCCAGGGGTTGGTTATAACCTAGCTTCGTATTTCACAGATAGTTCAGGTAATATCGTAAGTATTTGAGGTAATCGACATAGCTTCACAGATATTATTGATAATTTCGATCAGAGATTTGTATCACAGCTATTTAAGGTAAATGCAGGTGATTCAGGTTGTATCAATGGTATTTGAGTCATTTTAACAGGTAATTCATCTAGTATCATTGGTATTTAAGGCAAACCAGATAGTATCACAGGTGCTCGTGCTAATTTAGAGCAGGAATTCGTATCTGAGCTAGTTAAGGTAATTTCACATGATTCGGGTGGTATCACAGGTATTTAAGTCATTTTCACAGGCAATTCAGCTAGTATCTTGAGCATTTAAGCTAATTCAGCTAGTATCACAGGAGGCTAGATTCCAGAGGCTAACTGCATCATAGCTATGCATGATTTCACAGCTAATTCAGCTAGTATCGTAGGTATTTAGGCTAATTCAGCTAGTATCACAGGAGGTTAGATTCCAGGGTTGGGTATAGCATAGTTTCATATTTCACAGGTAATTCAGAGGGTATCGTAGGTATTTAGGATAATTCAAGTAACATAGGTGTTTAGAGTAATTAAGCAAGCATTACAGGAGGGTAGGTTCCAGGGGTTGGTTATAGCCTAGTTTCGTATTTTACAGATAGTTCAGATAATATCGTAAGTATTTGGGTAATCAGCATAGTTTCACAGATGCTCGTGATAATTTTTATCAGAGATTTGTATCACAGCTATTTAAGGTAAGTGCAGGTGATTCAGGTTGTATCAATGGTATTTGTGTCATTTTAACAGGTAATTCAGATAGTGTCTAGGTATTTGGGCGATTCAAGCATCATAGGTGTTTAGAGTAACTCAGCTAGTATCACAGGAGGCTAGATTCAATGATCAGGGTTTCGTATCAGAGCTATTTAATGTAATTTCACTTGATTCGAGTAGTATCACAGGTATTTAAGTCATTTAACGGGCAATTCAACCAGTATCACAAGTACTCATGGTAATATAGAGAGTAATTAAATTATAAAACATTTCTCATCCAACGTTACAACAATTTATATACTTTTTTCTAAATCTTACAAACTTATTATATGTTAAACAGTTATTGTACGATGCGGAGAGGGATAAACTGCATATTGGTTCACAAATTGAAAAGCTTTACGTCAACATACCTTTATTTTAGTTAGGTGTAGATGTCTCTCCCCTTTTATCTAGGCTTGAGACTAGCACTAGGATTGCTCCTAATGGCAGGGTTACCACCTTCCCTTCCATCTTCTTCTTTCTTCATCAGGCGTCAGCTATCTGCATATACAGCACACAGATAACCTTCTTTTTTAAGATTGTAGACTCACGATAAAATCTTTATCTTTAACTTACATTCTTTTAAGCACTGTTTGTAATGGCGTAATGTCCATACGCATATGTTGTTATCCCATCCTCAGCAATAATTCTTTTATCATCAAACGGAGTCAATGCAATTTTCTTCACTTGCACTGTAGCAAGAGCATGCTTTCGTGATAGGATCAGATTCATAGGTGTTCTGATGATTTCACAGGTTTTAAGACAGTCTGTATAGCTGTCAAACGAAATGTACTGCTTAATAGCGCTACGTTTTATACCTTTAATCTTTTTTATCATTGACCCTTGAATATCTAAGGCATACATCTTAGGACGTAGTCCAACAAAGCGTAGGATGATTTTGCTATTAGCCTCATCTTTAAATTTTCCCAATACCTTTTTGTTCTGAGTAGAGTAACATATATGGTTGGCAGGGTAATCAGCTGTATCGAGATGCTCAAGAAAACGTAGCTTGTCCTGGTACACATCTTCAGTTGTTACACGATGAATGAACGAATCAGTGTCCATATACATAAGCTTCAGGTTTTTAGCTCCATAATAAGGCAACAAAACATCGTAATGATAGTTATACATTAATGTCTTGGAGATGTCCAACACACTCATACCAATGTATATAGGCTTGTTGAATACAATCTGACGAGAGGCCATATGTACAGCAGCTAGATTATCAGCATATATCGTCCTGTCGATAAACGTAGGCTTGGCGATCAGCTTCTCTAGAGTTTTTTCATTGGTCACCAGTCGTATATCCATGCGGTTACGCAGGTTCTCCATAGTTTTTCCAAACATAGCGTTGTTAAAGAGCTTGTAGAGATCCTTCTCGAAATCATTTGCAGCTTGTTGTCGTAGCCTGTTGTTAAATTCCACATAAGGTTTCAACCACTGAGACTGTCGGAATTGTAGCACACGATGGATTTTTGTTAGTCGTAGTCCATGACTAAGAGCTTGCTTCAAAGCCATGTAATGCACTACATACTTCTTTCGAGGTCCAAGATGAGGTATCAGTTTCTTTGTAGATGATTCCAATGGTTTCATACACTCTGGCAGGAAAGGTAGATCGTTGTGTAGATCGTGAAGTTCAGCAGGATACTCGATGTCAACTTCTAATATGTACCCATGAAGATCATCTTCTTGTAGTGTTTCTAAGTTGATTTCTTCAGGTGACACCCACTGAAATCCAGCAAAAGGAAGAGCGTGACACATTGCCCACCCATATTGGTTATTAGCGTCCTCGTATGTGATAAATTGGGTTGGTCTCGACGGATCAAACTTCTCCATATAAGTGTTATTAGCCTCAGCATACCGATGAGAAACTTGGCATAAACCTCCTCTTATACCTGATTCCACCATGAGTAGTTGATCATAATCTTGTAACAGCTCTAACTTAATTCCAGTATACAGTAACATGGCGTCCCATGTAAGACCTGGAGAGGTAAAATAATGGGCAGGATCAACTTTGTGTGTTTTAAGGGTTTGCTCTCTGAACGTCTCAAAGACATCAGCTAGAAGAAGTACATCCGAAGTTAAGTAGAGATCGCTGTACTCTCCCAGGTTTCTCACATTGAACAGCTCCCATACATTTCTAGCATGATCGTAGTCAGTATCAGTAATTTCTTCTTCATTTAATCTATTGTAGAAGGAGTCCTTAGGAGGCAAGCAGGTCTCGTTCAGGACATCCCATGACGTAACAAAATCATATGGAAATACACCCTTACGGGTCATCAACTTCAATTTGTCTTCTCCAAAGTACTTTAGCGTTTCAGGATACGAGGTTAGATTTTTTACCAACTTATCCAAGCTTGTACTGAGGAATCGGAAGCTATCCACAAATCGAAGCTTTATATCTCCTACATACTTGGTGAATGAGATATAGCTTTCTTCAGAGTTAGGAATTACCTCCACACGTTCACTTGTGCACCCCAGCTCCTTTACAATGAAATGCGAGTCATATCCGCTAAGGTTATGCATGAAGACTGGTATATATTTAGGTGTTTTACAGGCTAAATTACATTCATTATGAAGACTTCCACGATATTCACCGCTGATGTGATCATGGTCGCGTACTTTATAGTTCTCTTCTGTAAAGGGTTTTCCACACAAGTAGCATGCTGAAGAAGACTCAAAATCCTTTTGCTGTTGATCCGTAAGTTTCAGAGGCTTAGCAGATTTGTATATATTACCAATCATTTCTGCAAGAGATGTAAGGTACAGCATAAACTTCTGAGCAGCATCAGCACCACGATACACATAGGGTTGCTTAGGAAGACCAGTTTCGAGATGTTCAACACTGGATGTAGGCTTCACGTAAACACAGAAGCTCATTGGTGTGTGCTCTTGATAAGGGGTTGTATAGGAAGTTTCAGGATTGGGTATACACGTTTGGCATGGAGTGAGAATACTCTCAAAATCAGCATAGATGACATAAGGTACTTTCAGCATCCTCTCAACATTTTTAAACTGAACAATTGATTTCTCCTTGGTAGGCATAACTACCCTCGCAACACCATGTTGAATACAGAAGGCTACATGTTCTTGCAGTTTTTCCTGTCCACTTCGTCCATATCGATCATCAAAATGTGTAAAGCAGCGCTTACAAGTATAAACCCGTCCATTATGGTTAGTTTTCTGGCGTCGAACGAGTTTCTCAAAATTCTTTATATACACGTAGTGATGTTTTCCACTGCTGTCATTCAATAGTAGCAGGTCGCGATGTTCAGGTAGTTCAATGTCAGCAACCTTTATTGGATACACTTCATGCTTCTCATCCAGCCCGAAAACGTTAATGGATATCTTGTTAAACTTCTCAAATTTAGGTATTTGAGAAAGTGGAGTAGGGTAGGAAACACAGCTGAAGTCGTACTTATCTTGAAGTTCTTTGTATTTGCTGACGCGTTGAGGCTTGATGCTCACGAATTTGGCCAGTATAGAGTACATGAAACATTTCTCGTCGCTAAAGTTCTGGATGTTTATACATGCTTTCCTTGCTTCAACAGCTGACGGTAGTGGTATGTAGCTACTTCCTCGTAACGGGTTGTACTTGTTGATACGAAGTCGAACTCCTTCCACAGCAAGCAAAGCCCAGCTGCTACCCTTAAGCTGAGACTCCTCCATTTCAGTCACCAATTTCTTGAATTTCACTTCCATCGTTGAGTCCAGATCAGTTTCCAGGAAAACAGCTTGATTCCGTGTTTTAAATGTTTTGTCACAGGTTTCTCCAATACTGTTAACAAATCGACACTCAGCCAGCAGATTAATTTTAACACTCTTATGAATGCTAAGCTCTTTATGCACAGCATGGATTATACGTTGTTTTGCCTCTTGCAGATACATATTTAGGTCCTTAGCTGATTCGCATCGTATAAAATACGATTTCAATCGTCCTTCGAATGAAGTTTCGTATTCTTTCATATCGCAGTCCTCCATTGTTGACAGCAACTGATGTTTAGTTAGCTCCAATCTTCTTTTCTTCTGAGGACTGCTTATTTCACATATATCTTCGTGTCGCTGTCCCTTATAACAATCTTTGAAGGTTACATTACAATGTTTACATTTGAAGAGCTTCTTGCAGCTCATCTCGTGTCTTCTCTTGTCATAACCTCGGAGGAACTTCTTCCCACATTTTCCGCATGCATATCCAGTAGCGCTTGGAATAATATCCTTATACGCTGAGTTATTCATCTTTATTCTTGATGTAATAACGTATTAATCACTGATCAATGAAATGTAGACCTCTTCACCTTGACACCACTTTAGAAAGCTGATTATTCTTGGAGAGAACACGATGTTAACACCTCAAGACTAATTAGCACAATGAAGTCCAATGCCCTAGATCACCATATTTATAGAGGGAGCACGAACCTTTTAGATCAATCATAAACTCGCTCCATAACCACCTGTATATGATCGCTCAACGTGTACTAACCCCCCACCCATATAACCTCAAGTCTAGAGACAGGATGTTTATGACGTCACACCCAGAGACAGGATGTCTGGCAGCATCAAACACGTTTAAACTCGTCTCATAACTACCTGCTTATGATGTCACACCAGCAAGAGAACTATTCCCACACGCTCATTCAGACATATATTTCAAATTCAAGCCCACCACCACCATCACCACCTATTGTACCAAGGTTAATTCAAGTTGTATTATCACAACACTTAAAAGTAAAAGCTTAAAAGGAAACCTAGAAGATTTTCCCCCTTATTTACTTAATTATTTCATGTTTTTATTCCCTTTTCAATTCTTCCTTTCCATCTTCTCACAGAAAGACCATTACATTTCACTACAATCATGAGAAAAGCAATTTTTCCAGAGTTACACAGATTCTAAGCTTCTAAATCGAACCCGGTAATACTTTTAATAAATGTATTTTAGCTCCCCAATATCAGCATCTACCATTTAATCTTTACTCGAACCTGATATGATCCATAAGCTTGAGGATATATGAAATCACCCTTCGGGATTCGATATAAGTATTTTAAAGTAATTTTTGTCACGATAACGATATTTAAGGACTAGATACTCTGTTTACGTTTACCTTGACATGTCTATCTAAATTAAATTACGAGTTATTAAATTTTTGCAAGTAAATTTCATTGAATCGGTATTCGAACCCAGAACACCAGGAACAAAATAATTTATAATATTAGTCTGACATGTTAAACAAAGTTGTATGCAGTTACATCATCGATCTAGGTGATATATTCTAGTGTACAGAGGAAAATTAAGGAAGTCATTAAAAGATGGGGAATCGAACCAAGCACAACTGATTGACAATTATATACAGCATTAATCACCCATCATAGAAGCTATCAATCATGCTTTGCTGCACTCCTCTACCTCACTTAGTTCCCGAGATAATGAAAATTTTAAAATTAGGATCGAACCCAGGACGTCATGTATCTAATTACACATCCACAAGATACTACCTAATAACATAAACGCAATAAAGTTTATTTGGCGTCTTTATCGTAATTGGTTTAGGAGTTATTAAATTTATAATTAAATTCCATCGAATCAGTATTCGAACCCAGAACACCAAGAACAAAATAATTTACAATATGAGTTTGGTATGCTTAAAGGTGCTGTATGTAGTTACAGCATCAATGTAACTGATATTTTCTAGAGTATAGAGTAAAATTAAGGAAGTCATTAAAAATCGGGATTCGAACTAGAGACAACTGATTGAAAATTATATACAGTATTAATTACCCTTCATAGGAGCTATCAATCATGCTTTGGTCCATTCCGCTAACTTTCTTAGTTTCCGAGATAATGGAGATTTAAAAATTAAGAATCGAACCCTGGACACCAGGTACCAAAATATACATTTACAAGAAACTACCTAATGACATTAATGTAATAAAGTTTATTTGGCGTCTTTATCTTAATTAGTCTCCGAGTTATTAGAAGATGAATTTGTAATCACTCGTAGGATTCGAACCCAGGCATCCCGGTCAACTTGGAACAATGTTCTAATGACGCGGCGCATTCCAAAGAATTGATTAGTTTTTATCCCATTGTTCTATCTCTTTTCATTCAGGAGATATAAGCGATTAAACAGTAGAAATAGAATGGGCGGAGCTTGCCGGCATAGATCAAAGAACTTTATCAGATGTCGGCATCTCTCTGTGCGCTCAAACCGGTATTCTATTTCTACTGTTTAATCGCTTATATCTCCTGAATGAAAAGAGATAGAACAATGGGATAAAAACTAATCAATTCTTTGGAATGCGCCGCGTCATTAGAACATTGTTCCAAGTTGACCGGGATGCCTGGGTTCGAATCCTACGAGTGATTACAAATTCATCTTCTAATAACTCGGAGACTAATTAAGATAAAGACGCCAAATAAACTTTATTACATTAATGTCATTAGGTAGTTTCTTGTAAATGTATATTTTGGTACCTGGTGTCCAGGGTTCGATTCTTAATTTTTAAATCTCCATTATCTCGGAAACTAAGAAAGTTAGCGGAATGGACCAAAGCATGATTGATAGCTCCTATGAAGGGTAATTAATACTGTATATAATTTTCAATCAGTTGTCTCTAGTTCGAATCCCGATTTTTAATGACTTCCTTAATTTTACTCTATACTCTAGAAAATATCAGTTACATTGATGCTGTAACTACATACAGCACCTTTAAGCATACCAAACTCATATTGTAAATTATTTTGTTCTTGGTGTTCTGGGTTCGAATACTGATTCGATGGAATTTAATTATAAATTTAATAACTCCTAAACCAATTACGATAAAGACGCCAAATAAACTTTATTGCGTTTATGTTATTAGGTAGTATCTTGTGGATGTGTAATTAGATACATGACGTCCTGGGTTCGATCCTAATTTTAAAATTTTCATTATCTCGGGAACTAAGTGAGGTAGAGGAGTGCAGCAAAGCATGATTGATAGCTTCTATGATGGGTGATTAATGCTGTATATAATTGTCAATCAGTTGTGCTTGGTTCGATTCCCCATCTTTTAATGACTTCCTTAATTTTCCTCTGTACACTAGAATATATCACCTAGATCGATGATGTAACTGCATACAACTTTGTTTAACATGTCAGACTAATATTATAAATTATTTTGTTCCTGGTGTTCTGGGTTCGAATACCGATTCAATGAAATTTACTTGCAAAAATTTAATAACTCGTAATTTAATTTAGATAGACATGTCAAGGTAAACGTAAACAGAGTATCTAGTCCTTAAATATCGTTATCGTGACAAAAATTACTTTAAAATACTTATATCGAATCCCGAAGGGTGATTTCATATATCCTCAAGCTTATGGATCATATCAGGTTCGAGTAAAGATTAAATGGTAGATGCTGATATTGGGGAGCTAAAATACATTTATTAAAAGTATTACCGGGTTCGATTTAGAAGCTTAGAATCTGTGTAACTCTGGAAAAATTGCTTTTCTCATGATTGTAGTGAAATGTAATGGTCTTTCTGTGAGAAGATGGAAAGGAAGAATTGAAAAGGGAATAAAAACATGAAATAATTAAGTAAATAAGGGGGAAAATCTTCTAGGTTTCCTTTTAAGCTTTTACTTTTAAGTGTTGTGATAATACAACTTGAATTAACCTTGGTACAATAGGTGGTGATGGTGGTGGTGGGCTTGAATTTGAAATATATGTCTGAATGAGCGTGTGGGAATAGTTCTCTTGCTGGTGTGACATCATAAGCAGGTAGTTATGAGACGAGTTTAAACGTGTTTGATGCTGCCAGACATCCTGTCTCTGGGTGTGACGTCATAAACATCCTGTCTCTAGACTTGAGGTTATATGGGTGGGGGGTTAGTACACGTTGAGCGATCATATACAGGTGGTTATGGAGCGAGTTTATGATTGATCTAAAAGGTTCGTGCTCCCTCTATAAATATGGTGATCTAGGGCATTGGACTTCATTGTGCTAATTAGTCTTGAGGTGTTAACATCGTGTTCTCTCCAAGAATAATCAGCTTTCTAAAGTGGTGTCAAGGTGAAGAGGTCTACATTTCATTGATCAGTGATTAATACGTTATTACATCAAGAATAAAGATGAATAACTCAGCGTATAAGGATATTATTCCAAGCGCTACTGGATATGCATGCGGAAAATGTGGGAAGAAGTTCCTCCGAGGTTATGACAAGAGAAGACACGAGATGAGCTGCAAGAAGCTCTTCAAATGTAAACATTGTAATGTAACCTTCAAAGATTGTTATAAGGGACAGCGACACGAAGATATATGTGAAATAAGCAGTCCTCAGAAGAAAAGAAGATTGGAGCTAACTAAACATCAGTTGCTGTCAACAATGGAGGACTGCGATATGAAAGAATACGAAACTTCATTCGAAGGACGATTGAAATCGTATTTTATACGATGCGAATCAGCTAAGGACCTAAATATGTATCTGCAAGAGGCAAAACAACGTATAATCCATGCTGTGCATAAAGAGCTTAGCATTCATAAGAGTGTTAAAATTAATCTGCTGGCTGAGTGTCGATTTGTTAACAGTATTGGAGAAACCTGTGACAAAACATTTAAAACACGGAATCAAGCTGTTTTCCTGGAAACTGATCTGGACTCAACGATGGAAGTGAAATTCAAGAAATTGGTGACTGAAATGGAGGAGTCTCAGCTTAAGGGTAGCAGCTGGGCTTTGCTTGCTGTGGAAGGAGTTCGACTTCGTATCAACAAGTACAACCCGTTACGAGGAAGTAGCTACATACCACTACCGTCAGCTGTTGAAGCAAGGAAAGCATGTATAAACATCCAGAACTTTAGCGACGAGAAATGTTTCATGTACTCTATACTGGCCAAATTCGTGAGCATCAAGCCTCAACGCGTCAGCAAATACAAAGAACTTCAAGATAAGTACGACTTCAGCTGTGTTTCCTACCCTACTCCACTTTCTCAAATACCTAAATTTGAGAAGTTTAACAAGATATCCATTAACGTTTTCGGGCTGGATGAGAAGCATGAAGTGTATCCAATAAAGGTTGCTGACATTGAACTACCTGAACATCGCGACCTGCTACTATTGAATGACAGCAGTGGAAAACATCACTACGTGTATATAAAGAATTTTGAGAAACTCGTTCGACGCCAGAAAACTAACCATAATGGACGGGTTTATACTTGTAAGCGCTGCTTTACACATTTTGATGATCGATATGGACGAAGTGGACAGGAAAAACTGCAAGAACATGTAGCCTTCTGTATTCAACATGGTGTTGCGAGGGTAGTTATGCCTACCAAGGAGAAATCAATTGTTCAGTTTAAAAATGTTGAGAGGATGCTGAAAGTACCTTATGTCATCTATGCTGATTTTGAGAGTATTCTCACTCCATGCCAAACGTGTATACCCAATCCTGAAACTTCCTATACAACCCCTTATCAAGAGCACACACCAATGAGCTTCTGTGTTTACGTGAAGCCTACATCCAGTGTTGAACATCTCGAAACTGGTCTTCCTAAGCAACCCTATGTGTATCGTGGTGCTGATGCTGCTCAGAAGTTTATGCTGTACCTTACATCTCTTGCAGAAATGATTGGTAATATATACAAATCTGCTAAGCCTCTGAAACTTACGGATCAACAGCAAAAGGATTTTGAGTCTTCTTCAGCATGCTACTTGTGTGGAAAACCCTTTACAGAAGAGAACTATAAAGTACGCGACCATGATCACATCAGCGGTGAATATCGTGGAAGTCTTCATAATGAATGTAATTTAGCCTGTAAAACACCTAAATATATACCAGTCTTCATGCATAACCTTAGCGGATATGACTCGCATTTCATTGTAAAGGAGCTGGGGTGCACAAGTGAACGTGTGGAGGTAATTCCTAACTCTGAAGAAAGCTATATCTCATTCACCAAGTATGTAGGAGATATAAAGCTTCGATTTGTGGATAGCTTCCGATTCCTCAGTACAAGCTTGGATAAGTTGGTAAAAAATCTAACCTCGTATCCTGAAACGCTAAAGTACTTTGGAGAAGACAAATTGAAGTTGATGACCCGTAAGGGTGTATTTCCATATGATTTTGTTACGTCATGGGATGTCCTGAACGAGACCTGCTTGCCTCCTAAGGACTCCTTCTACAATAGATTAAATGAAGAAGAAATTACTGATACTGACTACGATCATGCTAGAAATGTATGGGAGCTGTTCAATGTGAGAAACCTGGGAGAGTACAGCGATCTCTACTTAACTTCGGATGTACTTCTTCTAGCTGATGTCTTTGAGACGTTCAGAGAGCAAACCCTTAAAACACACAAAGTTGATCCTGCCCATTATTTTACCTCTCCAGGTCTTACATGGGACGCCATGTTACTGTATACTGGAATTAAGTTAGAGCTGTTACAAGATTATGATCAACTACTCATGGTGGAATCAGGTATAAGAGGAGGTTTATGCCAAGTTTCTCATCGGTATGCTGAGGCTAATAACACTTATATGGAGAAGTTTGATCCGTCGAGACCAACCCAATTTATCACATACGAGGACGCTAATAACCAATATGGGTGGGCAATGTGTCACGCTCTTCCTTTTGCTGGATTTCAGTGGGTGTCACCTGAAGAAATCAACTTAGAAACACTACAAGAAGATGATCTTCATGGGTACATATTAGAAGTTGACATCGAGTATCCTGCTGAACTTCACGATCTACACAACGATCTACCTTTCCTGCCAGAGTGTATGAAACCATTGGAATCATCTACAAAGAAACTGATACCTCATCTTGGACCTCGAAAGAAGTATGTAGTGCATTACATGGCTTTGAAGCAAGCTCTTAGTCATGGACTACGACTAACAAAAATCCATCGTGTGCTACAATTCCGACAGTCTCAGTGGTTGAAACCTTATGTGGAATTTAACAACAGGCTACGACAACAAGCTGCAAATGATTTCGAGAAGGATCTCTACAAGCTCTTTAACAACGCTATGTTTGGAAAAACTATGGAGAACCTGCGTAACCGCATGGATATACGACTGGTGACCAATGAAAAAACTCTAGAGAAGCTGATCGCCAAGCCTACGTTTATCGACAGGACGATATATGCTGATAATCTAGCTGCTGTACATATGGCCTCTCGTCAGATTGTATTCAACAAGCCTATATACATTGGTATGAGTGTGTTGGACATCTCCAAGACATTAATGTATAACTATCATTACGATGTTTTGTTGCCTTATTATGGAGCTAAAAACCTGAAGCTTATGTATATGGACACTGATTCGTTCATTCATCGTGTAACAACTGAAGATGTGTACCAGGACAAGCTACGTTTTCTTGAGCATCTCGATACAGCTGATTACCCTGCCAACCATATATGTTACTCTACTCAGAACAAAAAGGTATTGGGAAAATTTAAAGATGAGGCTAATAGCAAAATCATCCTACGCTTTGTTGGACTACGTCCTAAGATGTATGCCTTAGATATTCAAGGGTCAATGATAAAAAAGATTAAAGGTATAAAACGTAGCGCTATTAAGCAGTACATTTCGTTTGACAGCTATACAGACTGTCTTAAAACCTGTGAAATCATCAGAACACCTATGAATCTGATCCTATCACGAAAGCATGCTCTTGCTACAGTGCAAGTGAAGAAAATTGCATTGACTCCGTTTGATGATAAAAGAATTATTGCTGAGGATGGGATAACAACATATGCGTATGGACATTACGCCATTACAAACAGTGCTTAAAAGAATGTAAGTTAAAGATAAAGATTTTATCGTGAGTCTACAATCTTAAAAAAGAAGGTTATCTGTGTGCTGTATATGCAGATAGCTGACGCCTGATGAAGAAAGAAGAAGATGGAAGGGAAGGTGGTAACCCTGCCATTAGGAGCAATCCTAGTGCTAGTCTCAAGCCTAGATAAAAGGGGAGAGACATCTACACCTAACTAAAATAAAGGTATGTTGACGTAAAGCTTTTCAATTTGTGAACCAATATGCAGTTTATCCCTCTCCGCATCGTACAATAACTGTTTAACATATAATAAGTTTGTAAGATTTAGAAAAAAGTATATAAATTGTTGTAACGTTGGATGAGAAATGTTTTATAATTTAATTACTCTCTATATTACCATGAGTACTTGTGATACTGGTTGAATTGCCCGTTAAATGACTTAAATACCTGTGATACTACTCGAATCAAGTGAAATTACATTAAATAGCTCTGATACGAAACCCTGATCATTGAATCTAGCCTCCTGTGATACTAGCTGAGTTACTCTAAACACCTATGATGCTTGAATCGCCCAAATACCTAGACACTATCTGAATTACCTGTTAAAATGACACAAATACCATTGATACAACCTGAATCACCTGCACTTACCTTAAATAGCTGTGATACAAATCTCTGATAAAAATTATCACGAGCATCTGTGAAACTATGCTGATTACCCAAATACTTACGATATTATCTGAACTATCTGTAAAATACGAAACTAGGCTATAACCAACCCCTGGAACCTACCCTCCTGTAATGCTTGCTTAATTACTCTAAACACCTATGTTACTTGAATTATCCTAAATACCTACGATACCCTCTGAATTACCTGTGAAATATGAAACTATGCTATACCCAACCCTGGAATCTAACCTCCTGTGATACTAGCTGAATTAGCCTAAATACCTACGATACTAGCTGAATTAGCTGTGAAATCATGCATAGCTATGATGCAGTTAGCCTCTGGAATCTAGCCTCCTGTGATACTAGCTGAATTAGCTTAAATGCTCAAGATACTAGCTGAATTGCCTGTGAAAATGACTTAAATACCTGTGATACCACCCGAATCATGTGAAATTACCTTAACTAGCTCAGATACGAATTCCTGCTCTAAATTAGCACGAGCACCTGTGATACTATCTGGTTTGCCTTAAATACCAATGATACTAGATGAATTACCTGTTAAAATGACTCAAATACCATTGATACAACCTGAATCACCTGCATTTACCTTAAATAGCTGTGATACAAATCTCTGATCGAAATTATCAATAATATCTGTGAAGCTATGTCGATTACCTCAAATACTTACGATATTACCTGAACTATCTGTGAAATACGAAGCTAGGTTATAACCAACCCCTGGAGCCTACCCTCCTGTAATGCTTGCTTAATTACTCTAAACACCTATGTTACTTGAATTATCCTAAATACCTACGATACCCTCTGAATTGCCTGTGAAATACGACACTAAGCTATACCCAACCCTAAAATCTATCCTCTTGTGATACTAGCTGAATTAGCCTAAATACCTACGATACTAGCTGAATTACCTGTGAAATCATGCAGAGCCATGATGCAGTTAGCCTCTGGAATCTATCCTCCAGTGATACTAGATGAATTAGCCTAAATACATACGATACTAGCTGAATTACCTATGAAATCATACACTGCTATGATCCAGTCAGTCTCTTGCAATACTAGCTGAATTACTTACCTGTTAGTGTTAGTGGGTTGGCTTTTCCCGTTGCAGGTCACCTTTTTCCCTTTATGGCTCACCTTTTTCCCTTTGGTGGTCGCCTTTTTCCCTTTGCTGGTGACATTTTTCCCTTTACTGGTCGCCTTTTTCCCGTTGCTAGTCAACTTTTTCCCTTTGTGGACCTCCTTTTTCCCTGAGCAGTCACCTTTTACCCCTGAACGAGTCACCTTTTCCCTGAATAGGTTACGTGATGGGCATGTCTAGAATTAGCGTTCTAACATTGACATGAAACAGTTTTCCACTAAGTTCACGTCTAAAGTTGCTTTCAAGTCTAGCACCTCATATTCCCTATCTCTCCTGTATATAAGTCCATATTCCTACTGCTACACTACCTGTCTAGCCTAACACCTCTCCTCCTGTTCCTATACCTCTCATATAAACCATACTCTACTCCTCTAGCTCTTTCTAGCCTAACGCCTCTCTCGTTTACCTATGACTCTCACATAAACCATACTCTGCTCCTCGACCTCTGTCTAGTCTAACTCCTCTCCTCGTTTTCCTATACCACTCATATAACCCATACTCTATTTTCAACCTCTGTCTAGCCTAACACCTTCCCTCGTTTTCCTATACCTCTCATATAAACTATACTCTACTCCTCAACCTCTGTCTAGCCTAGCACCCCTCTTCCTGTTCCTATACTTCTCATACATATAAACGCATACTCTACTCTCAACCTCTGTCTAGCCTAACACCATTCCCCGTATCCCTACCTCTCATAAAGCGCATTCCTCTCCTGTCCCCTGTCTAGCAGAGTATCTCTTTGGTTTCCTATCTAGCCTATATAAAACACATTCTAGCTTTAAACACCTGTGTATACTAACATAGGATCTCTCTCCGTTTTCTCGTCTCTCCTTATAAACGCATACTTAAACCCTCCTAGCCTAACACCTCTCCTCGTTTTCCTATATCTCTCATCTAAAACCATACTCTACTCCTCAACCTCTGTCTAGCCTAACACCCCTCCTCCTGTTCCTATATCTCTCATATAAACCCTGCACTACGTTTCAAGCCCTGTCTAGTCTAACACCTCTCATCGTTTTCCTATACTTCTCATATAAAAGACATACTCTACCCTTCAACTCTGTCTAGCCTAACACCCCTCCTCGTTTTCCTATACCTTTCATATAAACCATACTCTACTCCTCAGCCTCCGTCTAGCCTAGCACCTCTCTACTATTTCTTCCATATAAACGTATTTCCCTCCTTCAACCCTCTCTAGCCTAGCGTAAGTCCTCGTATTCCCTATCTCTCCCATATAAACGCATTTTCCTCCTTGAACCGTCCCATCTAGCCTCGTTTTCCCTATCCTTTCCCATATAAACGCAAAAAAGTGGCCCAGCTCTCTCCTATATATCCTACTGAGGAGGATGTAATAAGATTTGAAAATAATTATTTATCTTGACCTCTTCAGATGCAAATTTCGGGAGTGTGTACATAATTCTTGTATAACGTCTTTGAGGAATCTTAAAACAACGTGTCTGTAAAATTTGGCAAAAAATATAACAATTTTCGACTTTGGTTTTTTGTAGTTTTATTATACTTTCATGCCATATAATTGGGCTTTTAATATAAAGAATTGTAGCCGCAAATGTCTATTTAATTGCTCCTGTGTCGTTTAGGTAAAGCATCGCAGTAAACTTTAATCTCCATATTTCTCAATTATTGTTTTTTAAACATTTTTCACTATTAAAATTGCTCCTTGCACCACAGCTTGTGACTTAGTAGCTTAAAATTTTCAGGGGAGCTTAAGAGAATTTACGATTTACAAATTGTTGTACTTTAGTTAAAAATAGTAAATAGTTCAGTTAAAATTCATTGTTTTCCATACTTCACATTGATAAAGTTGAAGACTATAGTATAATATTGTTTTTTTTCTCTTAAATGTAACTAAAATTAAGAAATGCCTGCCCAACAATTTCGTTATGTTTGTATACAAAGCTCAAATTAAAAACTTGGGAGCGATGCCGGGGAGCACTTCATATTACTAAGTCAGAAAGATATTAAGTATGAATAAAACATTAATATGAACGATTTGACATAGTTCATTAAAATTTTGTGCTCACTACATATGTTATGTTCTGGGTTTATGGTAAAAACTAAAAAGCAATCAAAAGAAAACTGTCGGTTTTTTAATTTCACACATACATTGCCTTAAAGTGATGACGTGGTTTACGCCCATATCTTCAGCTTTAAACAAGTACTCTATAGGCTTCACACAACGGGTGAGTCTTCTCAATGTGCGGATTGAGAAGTTATGCAGTCGCGGCGTTGTTCAGGCTATGCCGTATACACTGTCCACTGGATCACTTCGTATCAGATCGGCCGAACTGCTTTGCACCGCTATCCCGGCAGTGACTTGCACTCGTAGCGCAACAGTGTATGCGTTGGCCTTCAGTGGTGAAAGTTCCAGGTTCAACTACTGCCACTTGAAGGTACTTTTTATGTTTAGTAAATTTAGCGAGAACTGATAGTTTGGCATGGAAGTGTCGTTTAACTTGATTAGTTTAATTATGTGAATTTCATTAAAACACAAATTGTTATGAAAGGGGATATATTATACATATGTAGAGGAATTGTACATATGAAAGGGCAACCATACATATAAGAACTGTACAGTAATAATTTAATTCACTAACATGTTAAAATATTCAACATCTAACATTTGTACAGAGCTGATTGTAAGACCCGGGCGAGCTAGCAAGAATTCCAAGAAATCACTAAGACCATACCTGTCACCAAGCGGTACAACGCTACATGATGGCGCCCAAGCGCACGGATCTGAAGCCACACATTCTCATACATGTCAGGGTAACGCGGCCTGAGGGCCAATAGGAAACGTCGTTACATTTTCAAACGCAGAGGTGAGCGTCACTAGGCTCCCGTATATAAGGGCAGACAAAGCCTCAGAGCCCGCTCTTATTCTAAACATATCTCAACGAGAAGTCACGTCAACACGAGGTTCTACAGATACACGTGGGTGCACAAGGGTAGGGCGCGTGTGAATATAGCTAGGCTCATGACTAATTTAAAGTGGTGGGATTATTATTATAATAATGGGAAAAGCTAGCCGTTCATAACTATTCAAAGTGTGAAATAAACTTCATTGATAAAGGGAAACTTGTAGTGTATGTTTAACTTGCCTCACCCACTAGAACCTGAGAGTTAATAATTAGAGATAGTTAGGAATGGAATACTCAACAACCGACGAGCACCAATAGTCGAGGAAGAAGAACACTGCAAAAGGCAACAACAACCCAAGGATCATCGATTTCCGGCTACAAATGTCGCCCAACGACTGTTTCCTGCTATAGTTACTTGTTAGAAAATGCTTTAATGAGCATCATAAATAAATGCATATAACATTGTAATTATAACTTCCAAACATAAGGTATCATTAAAGAATATTTTACTATTTAAAGATATTCTTTTATGCAAAAGAAAGCCAATAAATTGTTCTGAGAGTTTACAAAATCAGTACGCACATACAAACTAGATAACGTTTGCAAGCCCATATTATTATCGTTGTGAACCTCTCTGGTTCCCAAAGTAGTGCATTTAACAGTGATTGTGACATAATGTCGGACTATTACACAGATAAACCATTACAATTTACCCCTTTCCTCCATGTGGTTATAATAGGTGTTCGAACTGACCACTATGCCGTGGAAGCAGGGTCTCAGTCTAACCATCATCGCCAGACTAGCCCGGCGCAACATGACCTGAGTGGTGTCACGGCAAGCTAAGATGATGCGTTGCCTGAACCGTTGAGGGGGTCATTGGCCGCTCCTGGTGCACGATATCTTTAAGATAACCCCATAAGAAGAAATCTAATAGGGTTAGTCTGGTGAGCATGCTGGCCATCCTATTGATCCATGCCGTCCGATCCATCGCTCAGGGTAGGTGGCATCGAGATAAGCCGAATGAGCTGGCGCCCCGTCATACTGGTACCACATAGTTATCATTTCTGCAACGGCACTTCCTCCAGTAGGATGGTGCTGTAGGAAGTGGATATAGCGATTCCCAGTGAGTTAGCCATTATAAAAATACGGGCCTATTAGATGATCACCAAATATACCAGCCCAAACGTTGACACCCCATCGGACTTGTAAGGCCGCCCCTCGCATCCAATGTGGGTTTACAGTGCTCCAGTAATGCATGTTGTGGCGATTTACATGACCTGTGTTGTGGAACCCTGTTTCGTTTGTAAATAACACAGTTGACAAAAAAAATGTGGATCCTGTTCAGTTTGTCATCTGATCCACCTAGCGAACGCCACTCTGCGTCCATGGTCCGGCTTCAGTAGCTCCTGGTGTAGTTGAAGATGATAAGGGTGAAACTTTGCATGATGTAATATTCTCCACGCGGAAGATTGGCTAATATTGAAATGCCTGTGAATGTCCCTTGTACTACAATGCGGATGCTGAAGACATAGTCAGTCACACGATACGTCGTTGCTTGTCACATACAGGATGGTCTATTCGTGGATGTGCTGTCTTGTGCACTGTTCCTGATTCCAGAAGGCGGTTCGCAACTCACAAAAACGTGTGATCTGTAGGAAGTGTTCTCTACGGAAACCTCTGCTGGTATAGACGACGTGCCTCCGTTGCATTCTGCTGCGCTTCCTAGTATACTAACAGCATGTCCAGATACTCTCTATTCGAGAACATCGTTTCACAGTGAGCACGAACAGCTAGAACTTCGTATTTATTGGCAAACCCACTTTCTAGTGCATTCGGAAATAAATAATGATTTGCTAGAATGTTCTCGAAACATGAACATAAATTAATGAAAACTCATTTATTCGCAGGCTAATTTGAACTTTCGACCTTCACCATGTTAACAACGAACACCACCGTAGCCCTAATCAGCGGAACTGGTGAATGCGGCGTCAGCACCTGCTTTTCGCATCGTTTGAAAAGTGCAGGGTTGCCTAGTTACCAATCCGCAGGATGAGAATATTCACACAGTATATGTACACGATGTAAAGAAAAAGCGTTGCATATTATGAGAGGTATGGACCAAAACAAGAAAAGAATATCCAGTAAACATGGACTCATACCTTAAGAAGTATGAGCGCTTGTTCATCTTCGCTACTGTGAAACAACTCTTCTACTACAAGGTCTTTGCTACTATGTATGACCTACAGAATGCAGTAAACAAATGAGGATACATTACTGTGTTACTATGAAACAGCTGGCTTGTAATGTAATCTGCTTGCTATTACATACGACATGCACTGTAAACCATCGTTAAAGGAGGTCCTCAATATGGTGCCCATTCATAGTAAGGCATGCTTCTGTCTGAGGTCATAGGGAATCGCGCTCCAGGAAGATGGACGAGTGCTCATAGCTCTTAGGGTTTACTGGACATTTTATTCTTGTTTTGGTCCATACTATCACCTCTCAAACTATAGAATACTTTTTAACACCTGATATAATATTAACTAATAACAAAGTGAGCGTAAACGTAATAACAATGATGAAAGCTTACTATCATATTGCTGGATTTAACCATTCGCAATACATTTCATTAACTTTACTAAAAGAAAAGTATACATAGAAGCTCGAACATTCTAAGCTTTTATAATATCTGTTTTTGTTCTATATGGATAAAATTAATCATAAATAATGAGACCAGGGCGGGCTACTTAATTTATTTGGCTGCAGTTATTGTACAGACCAAATAAGGACATTCCTATACCAAAATCCAATAAATTTTGGGCAAAATGAAATGAATGTTATAAGGTTATGGCACTACCGACATTACTACAGGGAGGTTATTCGGATTGTGGGCCGTGGAAGCGGGGACGCTCAATGGGACACCACGGCGGCAGAGGCGTGGAGGAGAGAAACCGCATTTCCATGCTCACAGTATGGAGATGCCTTTAAATTATATTTAATAATCACAAAATTATATTGAAAACTGAAAGTATTCCTTACCACGAAGCTGCGTTAATTGAGGTGTTGAAAAATTATCTCCCTCACTAGAAATACATTTCGGCATTTCTTGGTAAACTAAAAAGACGTTGCCCACCTCCGTATTTTAGGGGTAGCATTGTCTGCCTCACATTCAAGGGATCCCAAGTTCGAATCTCGGTTAGGCTCAGTTAAGTTTTTCCTGAGTTTCCCCTTATCCAGAAAACATGAATGCCGAGTAACCTAAGCTCTATGAGCCCCGGGGCCATTGGAGCATTATTTTACCTGATTCATTTATTCGTCGTCCGATACGACATATCCTGCTAAAGGACGTTAAATAAATAAACACACAAATTGTGTATTTTGACAAGTTTCGTTTTACTTTTCTACCATGTACCTGTAGTAAGTATAGGAAGTATTGCACCCTCCCAAAAAAAATCGATGTAGGGATTTCATCGGAAACAGGAAATATGTTTTTGAGATCCCTGAATTCAAAAAAGCATTTTTAAAAAAGGTACATGTTGTGCGCGTGTACGTTGTGTATTCCTGTCTGTATATGCATAACTCAAAAAACGCAATCTGGGATAAATACTAAACTTGGTATTTCAGAATCTTCGAAGTGTGTGACACGAAGATTTTCAATACTCGCCCCACCCCAAACTATCCTCAACATGGAAAATTGTTCCTTATGGTTTATTTTCAAAACCATTTTGATTATAATAACCATATGCTTTAGATCTCTGTAAGACAAATAAAATCTATATCCTGAATTTTCTATAATTATCCTTGAAGTCCTCTTCATAGGAAAAACGTTTTGCGTAGTTTTGTATAACTATGGTAGTGGTAGTGGTGGTATTCATTAAGTATTTAGTATTACATTAATTGCATAACACAGTCACATGGGTCATAAGACCGTACATGCTCTCTAGAAAAATACCTGGTCTGTATACGTAACTTGCAGTATCAACCAGAAAACAACTATTTTTTTTACAATCACCGCACTATATACATACATATAAAATTGAAAAACACACTGAATCACACACTCAAACACACACACACACACACACAGTCGCGCACAAGTACTCTAGCACCACATATGTTTAAAGAAAAATTACATAAACACCTTATCTCTTAGTACACGTACTTCCATTAAGTATGTGCCCAAGCTTGGCCAGTTTTGGCTGTTTAGAATCAAGTCCCAGCATGCTGTCCTCCGTCTGTTGGAAGCCAAAAATACTTCCGGTAATAGTTTTTTCCTAATACCCTCCGTCTGCACGCATGCTGCCAAAATATGCGTCCAGTCTTCTTGTTCCCCGCATAATAGGCAAATCCTCCTGCCATCGTCATCAACAATCTTGCGAGCTTTCCACCCTCCCAACCTAAGCCATGCTATTCCAGTCCTCTGTTTTATACTCAATTCCAAAATATATGTTTCCTTACCCCACCTAGTTTTTATTTCATTTTGTAGCTCCAATGTTGATCTTTGTCTACATTCAGATTCTATTTTCTGCCTGTTTATATCGCATAGTCGTCTTTTGACCTTTCTTACGGCACTGTGTGTATTTTCATTACCCCTTTGCCAGATATCATTTAAGCCAATTTTTGATAATTCGCGTTGCAACCCCGCCGCCCACCATTTTGGATGCTCTATGTTGTTCATTTGATGACGATAACATATTGCTCTCAGAGTTTGTATAACTAGTAAACCGTAAGAGATAGACAAAAACTAACTGCACAAAAAATGTATATCTCGTTAAAACACTCAATTTGTCAAAGTACCTTTTGTGGCATTAACAATTTCGAAATATTATTTATTATTAGTTTGAATTTTCAAATACTTAACGTGTTTCAACTGCTAAGTCGCTAATCTGTTTTTTTCTCGTGGTCATGTTGAAGTGGATGGCTTGTTAGTTGTTGGAAGATGCTTTATGTTTATCTGCAGCACGTATGGAAGCCAATTTGTCGCGGTCACTTCGTGTTATCTTATTGCTGGGCGCCTGTTATTGTATTACTACTATGAATGTTGGGTTCTTTGTCCTCCGGCTAGCTATTTTTATTATTCAGTCCAACATATCTCTTGATCAGGGTGTGTAAACGGAAAGGAGTTTTTACTGAAAGATAACACTGATAAAAGAATTTGATTTTACACTTTTATTACCGTCACAATTAATTAAGTTCACATATTGACTCTTGATACACGCCAGACTGAAACTGTTATATTTTCTAATATCACTATAATCACTTATTAACTGCACATTATTAATTCGCGTGTTTCACATTCATAACAAACTTTAAGACGCGAGAGATTCTGTAGAATTGCAACATGTAACTCGCGAACGATTCTGATGAACTAAGCGACGTTTAACTTCTGAATGATTCTGTTGGACTCAGTGACGTGTAACGCGTGGATGATTTTGTTGAACTGGGCAGTACTTGCTTCTGGCTTTAGCTTTTTATACTCCCACACCTCGATATGCCTAAAGATTATAACCGAGCTGCTATTGGTTAATAAATCGCGCCAACATTAGCGTCTATTTTTATATCCAATCAAAATTACGAAAACATATGCTCTAGGGAAGAAATTCCCTCGATTTCTCAGAAAAGCGCGCCAATATGACGTCATTTGTTTGTCTCTTCTAATTAATATTCAACTCACCCCCTCGCTCATTGTTATCCGCTCTTATTGTCAGTTTCAGTGAGGCTGTGTAAACTTATTTCCTAACAATGCTTATAATTAACAAACATCTCAAATCAATGTCATACAATAATGCTTATTTACACTACAATCACTATGGCATTACATTATTGGGATACAAATTACTGCCACAATGTAGAGCGTGAAATTTCAGTGGAGTTTCACAGCGACCCGCTTTTTGTAGATACGAATATCACTTCACCTTAATGCATCCCTCTTATACCTATAACGAAATGTGTAACAAAAACATTTGTACAAATGTTTATGCCTACTAAAAGAAGGAGAAAGAAGAATAGATTTTTGTAAGAAGCCTGTAGAAGAGGAGGTAGAGAGTCATATGAATGTAACACATCAAATTTTTCTATAGTATTTCTTGGTTAACTAGTTATATAAAATTATACAACATTTAATGTAAATGAGATTTAACGAGGTATTTATAGAACAGAAAGTTCATAATGTGCGTCTTATTCCTTAGGTTAATATCTCAAATATATGACATTCTAATTAAAATTGTAGAATCGCTTTTGAAGAAAAGACAAGAAGTGAAGAAAAAAAAATAAAGTTTTAGGGATGTGAAACATTTTGTGTTCGTTACTGAAAGATAGTGGGCTTAATATGAAGTTTCATACTTACCTAAGTTTTTAAGTTATGCTATCTACAAACACACAGACAGACCTTTCTATGCTCTTTTGAGGATTTAGGGATTTCAAAACATGTATTTCCGGTTAAATCTCTATATTGAATATTTTAGTGGATTACAACTCCATAGGTAAAAGGTAGAGGACATAATATATCACACTAGTAAGGATTGAAACTACAGTCCATTCGCATTCTTTTTTGGCCAGGTCTGGAAGGAGGGGGAGCAGGTCGCCTAGCTCTGCAAATGTGTCTCCCCTCCCTCCCCTTCTCGCGAATCGACTGTGAATCCAGGGCATTAATCACGTGTTACAGAAAGAGAGAAAAAGACGTGGGCGACCTACAGTAACGTAATTGAATTAGCAACAATTACTCGCCTCTTCCTCTTGTTGTGAGAGTCCTGCATGTTTGATATGCATGAAACCAGTCACTCCGAAATACATTTTGGCAGGCTAAATAAATTATCAGTAATTGTTACGTACTGCAACAAGCCATAAAAAGCGTACAACCATGTATTCACGTAGGATCTAGAGCAGGAGCAATTTATTGGGTGACCATAAACCACTCACCCGCAAGAAAAAGGAAGCAAGTGATGTAGTAAATAGAGTTATTAGTAACATCTTTGTTATTTAAATTGTGACTTTGTCAGTATATGAAGCACTTTAAATTATATTCATTCTAAACTATACTTAAATTATAGAGAGAGAACTTGTATATTATGTGTAAATGTGTGTGTGTGTGTGTGTGTGTGTGTGTGTGTGTGTGTGTGTATGCGCGCGCCTGCGCAAATGGTAATTTCGGAAACCACAAAACCAATTTTCATAATTCTTTCACCATTGAAAAGTACTGTTCTTCTCGACTACATTACGCTATCGGACACCTAATTCCAACTCCTAAATGACTAAAACACTAAAGAGAGTTTAGAAGGTCTGGATATTAGAGCGAACATTTTTTATTCATAAAGAGACATACAGGGTTATTCAAAAAGAAGGAACAGACTTTAAATATGTATTTCTAATGAACGATAATAGATGGCGAATATACGATACATCACTGAATAGAGAAAAGTTCAAATTTTTATTTTGTGTGTTCAAATTGAGCACCATTTGTTATGCGAGGACGACCAATGCTTTTCCGTTTGCATACGCAACCATCTTCTACGAATTTATTGTATCAATTGTAATTTATTTTAATGACGAGGCGGCTCGTTGTTGAACTTACAACGAAATGCACACTGCAATGAAACAATGTTTTCACTTACTGAGGCTTTCATGGCCGGCGTCATGGCTAATAATTGAATTACTATCCGGGCTTGTAGGCATCGTAGATACCGACGTTTCGCCAAATACAGCGCTTGCCGTCTTCAGAGTGAGGTGATTCAGTTGCTGCGGTGGTCAGAGCTTCAAGCCCGGATAGTAGTAATTCAATTATTAGCCAATGGATTCACTCTTTGCATAATGCAGCACACAAAACCACTTTTCCTGTGGCGTCGCCATTTTCTCGTAAACAAACATAGCGCCGTTGTAGGCACTGAATGGAAGTAATAGGTGGACCCTAAAACTTTGAACTTTCTCTATTCATTGATGTTTCGTATGCGTTACTATCTATTGTCGTTCATTAGAAATAAATATTTAAAGTCTGTTCCTTCTTTTTGAATAACCCTGTACTTGCGAAGAAGGCTTTGACTTTTCGTTGAGAAAGTTACTGTAATGATGGGACAAAAATTATAATCATTCAGCACAGTATGCTTCATCCTTTTAACATTGTTATCTTAAGTCGTTAGGACTGTTTAATAGTAGTGTTTGCTATAAATTGCCAGGAAGTAAACAAAAACAATTGTGCTTATCAGTTAGTACATATAGAATAATTATTGTAAGAGCTTGTGGAAAGTGGGTAAACCTTTGAACTTACAGTCCCCTTAGATAAGGTTTTCCAAGCAGTTTGTTAAGACAAACCGTTTATTTGATAAAGTCAAACTGTCTTGTGCTTGACAATCTGGATGTATATAAAAAGATCAGACAGACGGCAGAGTCTGTGTTTTAGGCTGTGTCCAAGACGCTTATTTATTCTTTCCCATCATTGATTGGGTTTGGGTTAATCCAACTTTATCAGCAATACTTCTGTAGTAGAGAAGCTGGCAATAAAACCTTTGTATCACTGACTTTAACTAATACTGAGTCCTTATGTATCATATGAACATTTCCTTTAAATCTTACGACAAAAGACAGTAGCTACCAGTGACCCAAATAAGCCGTTCTTTGCAGTTTTATGTTTCCCGCGTACATGAGTGCAAAAGAAGTTGCCGCGTCACTGATTTTCAAAGGGACAGTGCACGTACGAAGCGAAAGTTCACTGAGGTAGTGCTTGTGTTAACTTCGTGGTTACTGATAAGCTCCCGTGGTCGCCTTCTTGTAGTTCAAGCAAGGTCATTCAGGCAAACAGGTAACATGTTCACAAACAACGAACACACCAATATGATCTATGGGAAGGCGTATCGAGATGCGGCTGAGGCTCCAAGGCTGTATTATGAATGTCTTCCGACTGATTGATGCATAATTCTAGGTATTGTTATTTCTAATCTTAATTGTTATTAACGTAATTAAGGCAAAGAAGAGCTGCAGCTGACCTGGGAGCTCAAGGAGTTCAACACAACGGTTTTTCAAGGAGGGAAAACAGCATCCCTGTACACCAACAGCTTTATGGAAACGATTTCCAGAATCGAGTACCTGCTTGCAGAAGGCTATTAAATCAAATAAAAGATAATGCGTATTTTTCCAGGCATTTCTTATGGGGAAATAAATGCTATTTCGTCAATAACTCCAGTATACATAAATGTAATCTCCATTATTGGGCTCCTGTGAATCCTCACTGGTTACGACCACATCACACGCAAGCTCAGGGGATGTTAACGCGTGGTACGGGGTACTGGGAGACTGTTTACTTGGCTCCTAAGCATATTGGGCAACTTTATTTGAATTCCTCCAGAATGGGCCGAATATTGAGAACCTTCTACAAGACGTCCCACTTTAGATACCTCTAAATCACTGGTTTCAGCACAATGGTGGACTATCCCATTATTTCAGAGGAGCTAAAGGGAATCTCAATAATGTGTATCCTGGACGGTGGATAGGTTATCGTGATTGCATTCGGAAAGCATGAGCCATGTGTGTGCTTCAATATCAGCAAAAATGTTAAAACTGCCATGTTGATACTAGAGATGCTTACATCTATGCATCCACAAAGGCGTATATGTATATGAACATATTTATTATCATTTAATTCTAGCGTAGCATTAAAGAAACATAAATATCTAAAAAAATTGCGTTTTTTTAATCTTGTTAACATTGCATAGCAATTGGTGCCATATACTTGTACTGATTGTAGATTAACTGTAATATAATTATATGACAACACGCGTGCTCAGAGTTTTGACTAGTGGCAGTTCTGAATTCCTGTTTATGGGTGAATTGGTTATCAAATAACGGATAAAACAGACAACATACGCATTCCCATTCAAACACCTGATCCTGGACATACTGTGAAACATTCTCGATTAAAGAAAACTTTGAGTTCAGCCGGGAATCGAATCCAGGATCCCTCACATTGAGGAAAGGTGCTCTAACTACTGAGCTATGAGACCAGTCAAAGTGGTGAGTATTTCTTTTCAAGCATTGGTCTTTCATTTAGCAAGGCCTCCTCTCTGTCGGTATGGAATCTTCTTACAGTTCTGCTTGGGCAAACCTTTTGGTATCCGTACTATCCGGGACAAACAAACTTCAACGAAGAACGGCTTGTGTGGCCACCTGGTATGTAGTGATGACCGACGAGAAGACAAATCCAGAATCATTACACTATGGTGTAGAAAACAACAGTTAGTTTTACTCCACAGAAAATTCATGCAAAATTAAGACAAAATCGACGGACATTTCATTCCAAGCAATGTGCATAGGTGGTCATGTTTTAGCAACTGAGAAAACTCAAGACACGGCAAAACAAAAGACAATTGGATCTGCAGTTCAGTATCAGTGTAGGAGGTAGGATGTAGTTACCAGAGGGGGACACCTCGCCACTTTTGCGACTACACCCCCAGGAGGCAGGGATGAGGTGAAGGAGCCGCAGGAGGTCGCAGGTCCACAGGTAGACGGTTTCACAGAGACGCACAGAAGTCCCTATCATTTCCAGTACGAAACACCCGCTGTCGCGATGGAGGCGAAGAGTCCCGAGAGAGGACAGGCCAACGCATCCTGTCGTTGGCGGGGAGAAATATTTTCAAAACGCAGCAACCATGCCATCTGTCCATCACCAGACGCACCACGGAACCCGGAGAGACTGCCTGAAAGATGAAAGGGAGAGAGATGAAATGACAGAAAATGAGGGAGAGGAGAAATCGTGGTAGAATACACCACCCCAGCATTCGCCTAGGCGACGAAAACTACGACAAACCCCATGGTCAGAGTGGGTGGCCACCGGGAATCGAACCCGGGACCTCCCGACTGCGGGCCACAGAGCCGTCTAAGCTATCCCGCTTGATCTCAGCATCATTGTAGGTTAATTACATAAAGAGATAAAATTGTGTTCTAATTAATACATCAGAAATAAGTCAATATATAATCAGAAATAATCAAAGATTGTTATAATTAACAAATGGAAAGAATACTTTTCTCTATGGTTACAGATTATTTATGTGTCATTTTCAAAAAGTTACATTGGTTTTTTGGGTGTAGAAATCTTTCATTTTCAAAAGTTTTGCCCTATTTTTTGTTGTATTTGATTTTAGGGGTTTCTGTATTCTGTGAAAACTGTATAGCAGTTAATAACTGTGTAGTTATTAAATATAGAACCGAAGAGAAGATACAAAGGTTTTTTTTTTTTTTACTTTTTCATTTGTACAGCCCCCTTTTACTTCTATGATCATTATCAGGAACTTTGACTTCAGAAATAACTCTTTGGCTATAGGTTCTTTTAACATTAGGTTGTAATCATTTCTAACTTAAAACACGTTAACACATTCACTCTCACCTGCATACTTTAAACTCTTCGAAGGATGCGAAAATATTCTAATTAAAGATTCCCACCCGGGAATCAAACGCAGAACCTCTTGTTTGAGAAATCAGAACGCCGACCACTGGACCACAGAGGCAGCCGCGCAAAATTTTAAAATATCTCTACTGTGATTATCTAAAAACAAAGTACTGAACTATTCCAATTTTTGGGCTGTTTCAAGCCCAAAAGATGCTCACGGGTTATACAAAATTTCTAGAACTCGGAAGGCTGTCGGAAAGAGGTAAAGGAAATCAGAATTGGAACATCTGATGATACTTCATACCAATTTGTATGAATTTTTCATCCCATATTGCGAATATCATGAAGTTTTATTACAGTAAGGGATAAAGAGAAGAATTTGCCATAAAATATTATAGATCATCGTAGAGCTGTTATTTCATAAATAGTGCGGGGACAGGTAAATTAAATTCATTAAATCATCATTCGAGGTTTAAAAAAGCATTCATGGTATACGCGAATTTTTTCGTTAAAGACTTCAATATGAAGATTGCGTTTACAGCTGTTATAGGTATTAATTTAATTCTATTTAAGCTTTGTGTTATATCTTTTTATAAAATGTTATGGTTTAATACAGCTGCTAAGATTGAGAAGAATGTTTCCATACAACTGAAATCGAAATGTTTTTTACAACTGCTCATGTAAATTAATGATAGTGGAAGTAATTAGCATTAATTTAATTCATGTTTATTTACACTTCTCTTCAAGACAGCGAATGATTTCTTGAAAATTTGTTAATGTATGATTTTTGTGTGTATTTGAATTTATTTTCCTGTTTTGGAAGAATTCTGTGGTTTTTGATAAAATTAGTTACTTCACAACAATGAATATTGTCATTTACCATAAATTATTCTCAAATGTAGGCGTTTATGAGAAAACCATTTTAACCAAATTTAGATAACGCTTGTAATATGCTGCGTTAATAAATGGGGACCCCAGGTGGGAAAATTTGGGAATAGTCTCTAGGGAATTTAAATATCTTGCCAGAGCTTTACCAAGGATTCTTTATTTTATCTAGTTATTTTAATTTCATATTCAGGTCTAAAGAGATGATAAGTGTGATGCTGATTGCCTTCTCTGTGGAACCAGCTATGTATGGTGCTGACCTGGCCGCACCTCACTATTCCTTCTATAACAGTGGCAGCCAACTGACTGTTCAGTGACGTCAGAAACAGGTCTCTTCTTGCTCTCAGGTTGAGACACAGTAAGAAGTGTAAGGCAGGTGAGGCAAGGGAAAACCGTAGTTACTGTTGACAGAGGATTAGGGGATAAGAGGAATGTATTGTGACGCAGCTGCTGTGGGGGAGCTTATCGCGTGGATGGCGACGTGTGCTTCAGCGCTCGTCAGCGATTAGTTGGAGAGGGAGAGATGACGGGGCGCTCTCCCCGGAACACATACCAGGAACGCCTTCGAGACGCAAGAAAATATTTCTGGAGACTTCTTTCTCCCTCCTCCCGGGAAAATTCTTGAATTCTCCGACAGTTATATATAAGCGAGCGTGCTCGCGATTTGTTGTGGTTGATGTGACGTAAAGTGCGGGCTACTCAATATGTTCTACGAGTGAATTAGTTAGTTTGACGTACAGCGGGTGCCATGCCTTTGTTCGACACTCCAGCAAGTGAAGCGGAAGGGAGATGAGGTTTAATTACCCGCTGGGCGTAAGGAAAAGGGAAATGATAATGGAAACTGAACTAAGTCACACAGGAATAGTGAAGTGACAATGAAAACTGTATCTACACAGTATCATGTACTCACGTGGTTATAAAACACAAAGCCTGTCCTTCCTTCACTTCGTAGCCCTTGGAATTTTATTTATGGAAGCTCTTTAACTGCTGTAGTCCTTAGCCTCGCATTCTGTACTGGCCGGAGTTTTCCCTGGTCGGTAGGCCAATGCTGGGGTGGTTTTTCATCTACCCGATCTCCTTTTTCCCATTTCCCTTTCATCTGTTTCAGACGTGCTTCTAGATATCGTGGCGCAGGGTGGTGCGAGACAGAGGGCGCGGATGCCTGTTCAAAGGAAAGAGTAAGTATTTTCCGTGGACATTAAGAGACATGCTTAGTTGAGGAGTCGTTCACCGCTCTGTCTCTCTGCGCAGCTCCAGTAGTGGAACGGGTCTTCGGGCCAGGAAGCGTTAAGGGCTTTCATGTGTCTCTATAGTTTGTCTGCGTGTGACCTGTAGCCTCCTGCGAGGTTGCTTCACTTCATCCCTTCCTCCTGGGAGATGGTAATGCGCGAGGAGTTCCCCTCCGTTGTATACCCTATACATTCACACCTGAGTCTTGAAGTATTGCCTCCCGCGTTAACATAATCAGAAATCTCAACCCAGAGATCCCGGTATCGATTCATAGCTGAAGCTCTTTCGGGGACTGGAAGTGTGAGTGTGGGAAAGAATGTGAGTGCGCTTAAGAACAAAAAGTAACAAAAACCAACATTAAGACAGTTCAGGAAGTAAAAAGAAGAGCCGACTCAATCAGTTGTTTCTCAACTCAAAAGCTCTCAATATCTCATTGATTATAGGGGGCCACACAAATGAAACAACTTTTAAAAAAATCTGATGTGTTGCATTAAAATCTTTCTCTGCCTCCATTGCTTATTAGTGGGTAAATAAATTATCCTTACGAAAGCTTATTTTCCTATCTACTTCATTTTAATCGAATAAACCTTTCCGGCAATAGCTGCATTACACATTTTGTTACAGACACAATCTGGCGGAGGGTGATAGAGCTTTTCGACGTAAAGATTCTTAGCATGGCATCCTTCGGAAGGGAAAAAAAGAGCTGGTGGTTCCGTGTCGTAGATTTAAGACAAGTAAAGGAACTTCAAGCTGGATAAAGAGGTCTCTGAGGAAAACTTCCGGTCTTTCACGCCCAATATAGAATGGGAGGGTAAGAACCATAGTGACCCAGCGGGATGGCTCTGGCGATAACGTTTGTGGGCCGCGTTCGGGGATGGTGGGCTCGATCCCAGTAACCAACCTTCCCTGATCCATGGGTTTTTCGGGATTTCCCCGGCTCGCCGGCCGAATCCTGGGAAGCATCATTGCATGCGCTGAATTTCCTGTCCCTCCATTTCATCTCCATTCTCATTTCACTTCACCTTGTATCTGTTTGGTTTATTTTAGGGTTGCAAGTGTCGGCGGGAGGTCTAGGCGTGAGCAAGGCAGGGGAAAAGGATGCTCTGAAGAAAACTTCGTCCTCGGATTGCGAGCGGTCTCCGGTCCAGGGTCCCCAGGGGATGTGTAAGTGTCCACAGGGGGAAGGGTAGCCGGCTGCACCAGCCAGCACCCAGGGAGTTCCAATCTAATGATAGGGACCCTGCCCTCTGTCTTTCGTGCCTCCTGGTCCGGCTGCCCTCTGTCTCCTGCCATCTCATCCCTCCCTCCCGGAGGCGGCCCCTCACGCACCTAAGCACGAAAGATCTCTGTAGATCAAGGTACTAAGCTCTTCCCGCTTCTAGACCTATCCTATCCTAAGAACCATAGTAGATAAAGAGCATCCATAAGTGAAACTTTAAAAAAGTCACACATACAAAAGGAATAACGACAAACAAATGTTTTAGAACGGGTCACTGTACGCTGGCCTTAAAATTCCACTCTCTCCATGACATTGCAAGAAACAGCTGCAAATCAACAGGACTTGAAAAGAATAAGTATTAAACAATTTTTTGGGTAGTATGTACGTATCACTTTCTTCATTGGAGACAAAAATTCTAAAAATGTTTCATGTAAAGGGTAGTTTGGTGTGTGAGAATATTCTTAAAAATCTTCGTGTTTCATCTTTGGAATACGTAATGTATTTATCCGACATTTTGTTTTTGAGTTATGCTCTTCACAAACACACACACACACGGACATTATTTAAAAAGCCTTTTTGGCTTCAAGGGGCCTCAAAACATGTATTTCCAATGAAATTTCGATATCGATTTTTGGGTGGAATGCAATACCTTCTCTACCTGCTATGTACATGTCAGAGAAAGTAAAAATCAGAAATCTGTAAATTGGTGGAGTATAGGCTTGAGCGAAAATCCTCGTTAACCGGGAAACTTGAAGCGCCTATAATAATCAGTGCCACTCGAGAACTTTAGCGGCTTGTGAAATTCTGCTTTAACAAGCTCAGCCCCCGTTTCTGAAGGACATGCTTTTTAAATCAACTCACAGATTTAATGTATCAGGCCATCTCCTGCACTTGGAAAACACTGAAAGAATTTTTAAAACACGGATTTGTGTGTTGTTCTGATGTGATTACAATACATATACCTATATATTGCAGTTATCTCAACCACTATTCCATTCTTAGGGCGGTGCCATGGCGGAGTGTTTAGACCGATCTCCTACCAACAAGGCGTCCCAGGTTCGATCCCAGGGACCCGCATATGGGGTTTATGGTGGACGGGGTTTTCTCCGTGTTCTCCGGTTTCCCTCGGCGTTCATTCCACCAATTGCTTCATCAGTACCTTTACTTTCATCAATTTCGCTTTCATTTCATAGCATCTTCTTCCCTTACTCTCATACCTGGCCACAGGCCGAACTTTCGTTCCGGGTTCTTCATTATCTGATTCAATATTCGTCTGTTCCTCTACAGGCCTCTGACCTAGCCACGGTTGTAAGTTCTAGGGGGTGTTAAGCCCTACATAATAAGAGGGGAATCTAAGTAAGTACTCCATTCTAAAATAAATAATTCGATGTATAACAAGGTATTTCAAATCAGGATCGTTTCATTCTAAATTGAGCTCGAGAGCTGTTTTTAAAAACCTGAATTGCAACAATTCCAGCGTTTTCTCTACCTATCATCGTTTATTTTCCTAGTTGTTCTAATAAGGCTTATGTTTCGAGAAAGATAATGACGACAAATATTCTCCTGAAATATTTTTAATTAAGTAAAATTCATTTTGTAGACCTAGACAACATTCACCGCCTTGCAAAAAGAGAAGATAATCAAAATCTATAAACTCTTCTTATGCGATGATTACATGCTTAGTGCATAAGTTCATATGAAACAAAAGGAAAACAAACAATATCAAAGTGGAGAACTTAAAATGAAAAAAATTCAAACCAACAAATGTGAAAATTCTGAAATATTTAATACTATACAAATTTTATTTCACATAAGCTATATCTTAAAGAGATTCATTTTTTACTTTGGGAAGGTAGAATCCGAATAAACAATTAAATGCCATTGCCGGAATTTGAATCGCAGATCTCTCGGTTTTCGCCCAGTTGCTCCAACCAACTGAGGTACCATAGCAACATGCCGACATGACATTAAATTCCCCAACTGATTTGTATTTCATGTCATGCCAACATGTTGCCTTGATAGCTCAGTTCATTAGAGCAACCGGACGGAAACAGGGAGATTCGTGGTTCATATCCCGCTATGGTATTGAATTTTTCATTTTCATTCTACCTTTCCAACCTTGTTCTACAACGGCTTGTGTGAACGAACAATTAATTATCAATTTTTACTTTCTCTGGCAGCTACTTCAGTAACTAGAGGAAATATTGTATTCCACCCAAAAGTTCGATATAGAGATTTCACCGGAAATACATGCTTTGAGGTCTCTTAATAAAAAAGTATAATTAGAAAAAGGTCCACGCGCGTGCGTATGTGTGTGTTGTCTAAGTTTTCCCGCCTCTTTATGAACGGCATAATTTTAAAAAAATATGATATGATACATTCTCGTGACTCTCCCTACTCCTTAGCCTTTGTTAGTGGTTATACAAACTATTCTTACTAAAGCTTATTTTTCTATCCACTACATTTTAATCCAAATAAACCTCTGCAGATTTCGTTTTAGATACAAACGGAAGAACGATAGTCAAATGTATAAGAACTGGGCCTGTACGCTGGCCTTAAAATTCCTACACTTTCCATGCAATCGCGAGAAATAACTAAATGTTGACAAGACTTTAAAGTAATGACTAAGTCGATAAAATATTAAAATCTTCCGAGTTGGAAGGCCGTGGTCTATGGGTGAAATTATAAGGGTAAAGTAAAACGCCCTCTTGAAGATGGCAACCAAAGAATTGACCGAAACTTCGGGTATAAATAAATTTTCTCTTAGACCACGGCCTTCCAGCCCGGAAGATTTTAATATTTTATCGATTAACTCTAGCCGTAAAAGCCTTCGCACTTATTTAAAGACTAAGTATTGAACAATTCAAGCCATTAATGAAGGATACCTCGAAAATGACTGATTTCACAAAACGAATTACTTGAAAGAAACTATGTTTTAAAGAGATATATATTTTCTGTGTGGTATGTTTTCGTCTATCGCTTAAGGTTTATCAGTTATGCAAGATTGTATAAATGTTCTTCCGCATGAAGACGACTTCACAAGCCATTCGCAGAAAATTCAAGATATACGTTTTATTTGTCATATAAACATCTCTAATATATGCCATGTTAAAATAATTTGAGCAATTCTTTAGAAAGTAAAAAATGTTCCATGTAAGGGGTAGTTTGAGGTAGAGGAATTTTCTTGAAAATCTTCGTGTCGCATCTTTGGAAGGTACTGAACTTAAATACCAAGTTTGGTATTTATCCGACATTTCGTTTTTACTTTCTCTACTACGTATAGTAAGTAGGGGAAGTATTGTATTCCACCCAAAATTTCGATACCGAGATTTCACCGGAAATGCATGTTTTGAGACCCCCTGAATGCAAAAAAGCATTTTTGGAAACATGCCCGTGTGTGTGTCTGTGAACAGCATAACTCAGAAACGAACAGTCGGATAAACACCAAACTTGGTATTTAGGTTCAGTATCTTTCAGAGATGCGACGCGAAGGTTTTCAAGAAAATCCCCCCACCCCAGACTACCCTTTACATGGAACATTTTTCGAAATTTTTAATTTTCTCAAAAATGGGTCTAACAATTTTGATTAAAATATCATATGTTTAAGATGCTTTCATGACAGATAAAATGTATATGTTGAATTTTCTGGGAATGTCTCCAAAAGTATTCTTCATTGTGAACGACTTTTGCATAACTGGTAAACCATAAGAGATAGATATAATTTTACTGCACAAAAAATGTAGATCGCGTTAAAATACACAATTTATGTTATACACATTTTTGTTGTTGAGTTAATCATTTTCGAAATATTGCTTGTTATTCCCTTAAATTTTTCAATACTTATTTTCTCAAATGGGAATTCGTTATTCATTTTTTTTCTTGGATATGCAAAGAGTATTAATCTGTGGCAAAGGGAATGGTGCTGCACCTAGCAACCAGCTATTAAGAGATATGTATGTGCTTAAAGGCTAATGTATTTCTATATTGCCCTTGTAAATATATATTCCCCTTACATCTATAAGAAAATTAGCAATAAGATAGAGACTGCAAATGTTTATCTCGATTAACATGAAGCATATGGAGAATAAGCGTTTGTAAAAATAGTTGGTACAAGAGTAGAGAAAGTCATGTGAGTGTAACACATCAGATTTTTTTATTCAGGGGACATCAAAAATATATTTTCGGTGAAATCTCGGTATCGAATTTTTGAGTGGAATGCAATACCATCTCTACCTACTATACTGTATTCATTCTTAGATTGATCCGCGACAAAACAAAACCCAGGTAACCAGTGCACCGTTATAGGTATCCTTCCGCCATTCGCGCCAACTGTCATACTTTCACGACCATGTGACTAGTACAATGCAAAAAGAACAGGGTCGACAACTTAAACGGTGACTAGCATATTCTGTTAAGGTTGAAGGTGATAAGGTTGATAATTGCAACAAAATAAAATATGTTTGCACATATAATAATAGTTAATTCTAAAAGAAACGAGCAAAAAAGAAAGTAACAGGTTTGCGATATCTTACATTTACTTGCTCTCTGGAAACGGCACTTTATCAACTGTTGGCGGCTCATTTTTAAAAAAGAAAATGTATATTGTTACGTGAACTGCATTCTTGTCACATTCGTGCATCGCGTATTTCACACGCTTTCTGTTTTTTTTCGGATATAACCACTTTCCCGTATCAGATTTTTCTTCACGAGCAGTGTACTTGTACTCGAAACACCGGTGAACTCAGAAGTTAATTTCTCCACTTCTTTCACGGGAGGTGTTAGATACTTTACTAACATTTCTTCCCTCAAATTCTACATTGTTTGAGCTATTTTCTGTAACCTGTATTGAATTACAGCTAACTGTTACATTATCCCCTTCCATTATTGTTTCTTCAATATTATTAGTAGCCATTGTTTTCTTTATCCTACCACTCCTCAAGTACATTTGAATGTTATAATTTTGTTTTCAAAAAAAAAATTACTATACTCTGACCTTTTGTGATGCTGTCTGTTGCTGTTACTTTGATGTCCAGCTTCCTGCCCCTCTCTCCTAGGTTATATGTTGCTTCTGCGTTGTGTTATGATGAATCTACGTCGTCCCAACGTTTTTGTGTCCACTCATCCGCGTCGTTTGTCGTTCCTCTAGTTGTTTCTGGAATCTGCATCTTCTCGATGTTTTTGTAGTTGAATTCCCCTGTTGCCTTGTAATCTTGGAATTACGATGTCCAATCATCCGCGTAGTCTGTCGTCCCTGTAGTTGTTTCTGGAATCTGCGTCTTGTAGATCAGTTCACTGCTCCATTCGTTCCACATCCTGGTTAATTCTGCTACTTTCCTGGTTACTTTGCCCCTTTCCTGGTCACTTTGCCCCACGTTCTGGGTGCCAATTTGAAGTGGTATTACTTATAAAGTTTGTTTGAAAGAATGCGACTGTAATTTGATTTTAATTTTGGTTCTTTGTCCTCCGGCTAGCTATTATTTCTCGGTCGAACATATCTCTTGATCAGGGTGTGTAAACGGAAAGGAATCTTTTATCCAAATATGACACTGATGAAGAAATTTGTTTTATAATTTTATTGTCGAACACGTTAACTATCACATTTATACATTGATCTTAACACTCGCCAAACTGAAACTGTTATAATAACTTCATTACTGATCACTCTTAATTTGCGTACTTCAACTTTTTGTATAATTAACCTTACAACACTTTAGATTATTCATAATTCTGCTGCGCGTAACTTGTGAATCGATACCCGACGTTTGCCGTACAAATACTTTCGACGAACTGACTGACTGAAGACGACGTGTAGTGTACACAGATTTTTGATGAACTGGACTGACTTTACCTCTAACCTACTGCTTTTATACCCATACACACCGATATACCTAAAGATTATAACTGAGTTACTATTGGCTAATAAAACGCGCCAACATTAGCGTCTATTTTTATATCCAATGAAGATTATGAATACATATGCTCTAGGGAAATATTCCAGAAGGTTCTAAACGGAAAAACGCGCCAACATTACGCAACTTCCTCGTTTCCAATAATGATAAACAGCTCACCCCCCCTCGCTGCATTATTGCGCGCTATTATTGACAGTTTCAGTAAGGTCGTATAAACTTACTTATCAACAATAATTACAGTCAAGAAACATCTCAAATCAATGTCACATAAAAATGCATATTCATATTACAATCATTACTTACATTTAAGTAATTTGTGATACAAATTACTGCATCAGGTTTATTACTGGGTATACAAAGTATTCCTACTAAAGCTTATTTTTCTATCTACTACATTTGAATCCAAATACAACTTTGCAGAAATATCTGCAATACACATTTCGTTATAGATACAAAGGGAACAGCGATAGTCAAATGTTGACTAGACTTGATATGCTAGCCTTAAAATGCCTTACTGTTTCCTTGCAATCCCGAGAAATAACTGAATGTTGACATGACTTTCAGAGAATGGCCAAGATATGAACAACCCGAAACTTATTAACAGGTATCTCAAAAAGGGTAAATTAGGGTGGGAAGATTTTTTTGAAAACCTTCGTGTCGCAACACTGGAAGATACTGAACCTAAATACCAAGTTTGGTGTTTATCCGACTGTTCGTTTCTGAGTTATGCTGTTCACAGACACACACACACGGATATGTTTCCAAAAATGCTTTTTTTGGATTCAGGGGTTCTCAAAACATATATTTACGGTGAAACCTTGGTATCGAATTTTTGGGTGGAATACAATACTTCCCCTACTAGTAGATAAAGCAAAAATGTTTGTGTATTTTAATGAGCTCTGGATTTTACTTACAGTAGCTGTGTGCCTATTTGTTAACATTTCCTAATTATACAAAACTATATAAAGTGAATCAAATGAAGTGTATTTCACAGATTACACACATGAAATTTAGATTTGTGCTTTATTTTTCATGTCACTACTAGCTGTTTTACAGGCGTTGCATGATGCGTTTTGATATTTAAAAGATGTATAACGGGAATCGTAAATACCTTTGCATAGATATCTAACTCAACACTGATATATGGAGTTTTGTCGACATTTTGTCATGAATTTAATTTTGAAACAACCATCCCGTTTAATTTGTAAAATTACCTATCACGATATCATACAAATATGCACACATTCTCTCTATACGTAAGAGCAAAATAAAAACGGTGATCTTATTTACTTCACCTACAATAAGAGCTCCAGTTAGCTCTCTTTTATGACTGTCGTCTCCTCCGTGGTCTGGGGTGCCATGCTAGCCTGTAGTTCCGAGGACGCGGCTTCACATCCAGCGGAGGCCGATGGATTTTTCCGGGCGTAAAAATCCTTAACATAACTTGCATTGGATTGACTACGGAGGGAACTCAGCACCGATCCAGAGTGGATATTGTACCTACGCCCCACGAGCAGGCGTCCCCGGGAGGAAGGACCAGACGAGAGGAGACACCAGACGGCCGGAAAAAGTGGCGACGGCACAGCAATGACAGGGTCCCTAACTTTACAGACAAAGACACCCCGGCAGACGGACAGACAGACCGGGTACCCCACCTCACAAAGAGGGGGTGCAATGCCACTCAAGGGGGTTCGGATACCGCGGCAGCTAGCCGAAACCCGAAGGATGGAGAGAGTCGCAAAGAGCATTCTTTTTCCCTACCACGCTACACCGAAACACCATCGCCGACACTTCCGACCCTGAAACAGGCCAATGGGACGAAAGATGAATCAAATAAAGAATGGAACGAAATGGAGGGACTGGGAATTCGGGGATGAAAGAAACTACTCCAGCATTCGCATAACGACTCAAGAAAACCCCGAAAAAACAACAGATCAGAGTGGGCGGTCGCCGGAGATCGATCCCAAGACCTCCGGAATGCGGGCCACAGACGTAACCGTCTGAACCATCCCGCTGGTTTAGTATGGCTTCCTTCGGAAATGAATTAAAGTCGATGGTACCGAGTCATGGATATACGGCACGTAAAAGAACCTGAAGCCTGATAAAAGGCTTCTAGCAAAATTACCGGTATTTCACGCCCAATACGGAATGGGACGTTAAGAACTATAGTGGTTAAGGAGCGTCCAAAAATAAAAGCACATTTTTTCCCCGGTTAATTCTTCTAATCTGAGAAAATGTATGGATGGTGGCTGTACATTGTTTGTAATTTGCTCTCACAAATATCAGCAACAAATGAAAATGGTTGGCGATATTCAACTGATTAATTCGCGGTGTTTCACACACCTGACTCTAGGTGGTACAAGAGTCTTTTTACATAACTGTTTAGCATACGGTGGTAATGAATTCAATTACATCCAAACTAGACCAGATTGTCTTTTATTTTGCTGTATCTTCTGTTTTCTCAGTTGCCAAATCGTGACCATCTACATAAAATGCCTGGAATGAGATATCTGCGGTTTTTTGTCTTTATTCTATATGCCTTTTCTGTGTTTTCATTTTTACTTTCTATACTACGTACAGTAAGTGGGGAAAGTATTGTATTCCACCCAAAAATTCGATACCGAGAGTTCATCGGAAATATATATTTTGAAGCCCCCTGAATCCAAAAGAAGCATTTTAGAAAAAGGTTCATTTCTGTGAGTCTGTGAACAGCATAACTCAAAAACGAAAATTCGGATAAATACAAAACTTGGTATTAGGTTTAGTACCTTCCAAAGATGCACACGAACATTTTCAAGAAAACCCCCAGCCCCAAACTACCCTTTACATGGAATACTTTTCGAAATGTTTGAAATTCTAAAACAATTGCCCTAATGATTTTAGTTAAAATACTATATATTAAAGATACTTATATGACAAATAAGATGTATATCTTGAATTTTCTGGAAATAGCCTTTGAAGATCTCTTCACTCAGAAGGTAGTTTGTATAATCTTGAATTATTGGTAAATGTTAAGCGATAGGGGAAAAGACACAGTTTATTTTAAATAACCTTTTTGTGGCATAAGTCATTTCCAAGGTATCCGTTATAAATGGTACAAATTGTTCAGTACGTAGCCATTCTTTTAAATTTCTGTTGATTTTCAATTGTCTCTCATGGAGATGGGAAGCTGTTAGGATTGGGTTGGACTCGGCGGGGCAGTGGTTCCCGATATCCATGGGAGATTGGGTACGCCTGGCTGGTTTATCCGCCCAAGTGGGGTTGTGAGACACCCCGATGTTCTCCGGCACCAACCATGAGTGGAGTTGATAAACGGTATGCTAGATTGCCGTTGTCCCCACAGTGGTTAACGGTAGTCGCCTTATTTCGGGATGTCGCGCAAAGTAGCGAATCCACTTCTATCCTCACGTAAGCGTGGGGGTCTTTTTAGATTCAAGGTATTGACCCCATGGGAAATCCCCACGGTTAGAGAGCCACTCGGCTGACACTAGCCCTAGGTTCTGGAGGAGGGACTTGGGCTAAGGCTCTTGCCCTGGCAGACCTTCGTTCAACAACACGTGTCTCGTGGAATTTTAAGGCCAGTGTATAGTGTTCAGCTCTAAAACATTTGACTATCGCCATTCTCCTTGTATCTATAAGGAAACGTGTAAAACAGCTATTTGTGGAAAGGTTTATCTCGATTAAAATGAATTAGACAGGAAAATAAACTTTCGTAAGAATAATTTCTATACCCAATAATAAGCGATAGAGGGTAAAAAAGTCATGTGAATGTGGTATATCAGATTTTTTTAGTGTTTCATTTATACCACGGTTTTAACTGCGATGGTCATATCGGCGGCCTTTTACTTTTGAAATATATTGCCTATCAGAATGGCATTAACTCGTATACAGTTGTCATTGGGTTTCCGGCCTTTCTTTCGGTTTTATGCATTAAATTACACACACATTCACCTTCTCATTCATACTTCCAGACTCTGGGGAGGTTAGGGAATGATGTTGGCTAGAGAAAAATCCCTCCCAGTCGGGAATCGAACCCTGAACCCCTCGTACCCATGTCATTCTCAACGAAAAGTCAGAGCCTTCTTCACAAACATGTTTTTTATGACACCATACATTCTAATATTCAGTCATTGTAAATCTATTTTAGTTTTTTAGTCATTTAGGAGTTGAAATTAGAAACCGCCTTGTAACCAGGCAGAGGGACTTTAGTAAGTAAACAGAGCATACGTGTTACCGCACGGAATATATGTGACGTCAGGTATTGCGACGGCCACTCCTCCCCTTCCCTTACCATCACCCGGTTTCGTTGCGACTGTTCGTTTTATTCGCTGCATACACCAGTGGAGAACTGTAGTAATACGCCTAAAGTAAAGAAGAGTCACACACCAAAATCGTCATTACAATTAGCACCGTTTGTGGCGGAATTTAGCAGGGAAAGCTTCAGCACAAATGGCGAAACCATCAGATGTAACGTATGTCACATAAAGCTCAAAGGACGTTTAAAATATCGTGTTAAACATCATGCCACATTAATACATTAAACATGTCTAGCACATGGTCGTTACCGAGTTGTGGAACAAATTAGAGCCTGTTTTACGGGAAAAAGATATTTCGCAAGACACCCTCAAGAATAAAAATATTTAAGAGTACGAGACCTGGAATTCCCTTGGCTCCACAACCAATTGCAACTCGGTGGGGAACATGGCTACAGGCTGTAGTATACTAATCTCATACGACAGGTTGTTAATACAAACAGGTTGTTAATACAATTGGCTCTGACGGGAGAAAAATGCTGCTTTACGTTCAGTGAAGAAACAATTTCATCAGCTTTGTTTCGAGATCTTTCATATACTCAGAATCATTTCAGTGATATTACAACTACAATAACGTATGTAATTTTAAGCACAGACACTAAAAATACCAGAAGCTCTTAAGACAGTAGAACACGTTTCAGAAACACTGCGTAAGGTATAAAGCTGGAACTTTAAAGAAAGGGTGACAAAGAAACTTAAAAGTATTCTGGAGAAGAATTAAGGGTACTCAGAACTGTGTAAAACGACAGACGCGATACTAAGTCAGGGAATCTCAAGCAAGTTCTGTAACTTTGTTTTTTATTTGCCCCTACTACGTCGGGTGATATGCAATGTAGTTTTTCAGAATATAACAACTGTCTACGTGTAATCGCATGCGATTTATGTTCAATGAGTTTCGAAAATGCATTATTATACATTGTAAAGCTCACGATGTAACAGAAAAGCCAATGTAAGCCAGATTTTTGTACATTAATAACTTAATTAAACAATGAAGTAGCTTTATTGCACACTACCAATGGCTAGACATGTCTACATTGTTTTCTTCCAGTACTGCGTAGTCCTGATCAACCTGCTTTCGAAGCAGGGTGTATGCCTTCAACTGTTCATATTTATTTACAGAGCACACTGCAAGGTCGCAATCGCTTCTACCTTCCCTCGCCACCAACCCTGGATGTGTTATCAACTTGTTGGTTTACTTACTAAAACCCCTCTGCCTGCTTATAATCCAGGTTCGTCGAAAATAGCAGGAGTTTTCAATGGTGAAATATTATCAAAATTAGTTGAGTCACATCCATACTATAGTATTAATATAAATGTGACGTTTTAATTAAAATCGTTTAAGCCGCTTTTGAGAAAATAAACAACATTTTTTTTCCGTATAAAATGTGGTATGCGATGGGGACATTTTCTTGAAACCTTCGTGTGGTTTCCTTGGAAGATGTTGAAACTGAATGCCAAGTTTTGTATTTAACCAACTTTTTATTTTTTGGTTATCCTGTTCACAGTCGCATAGACAAACGGACACGAACACACACAAACACAGCATTTATCTATCCCTTAAACTTCCTCAATTAAATAAAATTCAATCAGTATGAGCAAGGTTTCGAATTCTGTTTCAGAAAATTCAAGATATACATGGCGACTGTAGGCGACTGTTAAACAAAAATCTCTAGAACAATATTTGAGAAAATAACATAGTTCCATTTTAAAGCTTTAAGGCAAATTTCCTAAAACGATTTAACTCTAATCCTTAAAAGATATTACATAAGTATGAAATTTAGTATTTACTGGAATTTTCGCTTTTGAGATATGCTGTTCACAGACATAAAATTAGACAGACAGACAGAGGGTGATAGAAAGCGAGAGAGAAAGAGGACGAGAGAGAGGGGGAGAGACAGAGAGAAGTGTTTTATAAAAGATTTAATACAGTAGAACCTCGTTTAACCGAGTTCCAAGGGACCGAAAAATAGCCAATTCGATTTAACGAAGTTTGAATTAACGAGGTTTTGTAAAAAATAGTTCGGTATTATCTAATGGTAAAATACGACTATTGAGTTAACTTTCTCTCTTGTTATGCGTGCCAACAAATGAGTGTGTTCCATTTTCTGACCTCTAAGATAAAGTAAAAATAATTGCTGTATACGGTATATCTGGCATTTGTTTAATTGAGAAAGTATACTGTCAAATGCTTTTCGTAATTTTTTTAAAGCAGTGCTATTTGGAACAATATTATACTCATTGAATCAGCGAGTCGTATATTACAACAAACAATAACCTTAAGAAACAATTTAAATATACCGTTGTTTTAACACTAAGTTTTAATCGGAACAAATGTTTTAGTTACAACTCTTGTACATTACACATTTTAGTTCTATAATTAGAAAAAATAATTAATTGTTATTTGGCGTACCGTTGGTCGTAATATTGTGGCACTCTCTGAAGATACCACATCCAGGCCAGCCTGAAATGCCACGGAGACATCTGAAGTGGCAGTAAATCTTTCGAGAACAGAAATTGCAGCGGCAACTTCAGTGCGGGGTTGCGGTGTCGTATCTTCATGTTCCTCCTCAGAAGATGGCATAAAGAATTATCATTCTCTTCTGCATCATCAGCAGATGACTAGTTCTTCAGCAGCACAGATGTTGTCTACCTACGTCCATTCTTCCATAATGACAGTACAAGAGGACGCCAACCGGGTGTAAGCATGTAGAAGAGCATTATCAGAATCCCAATTGGATCGTCGGTTTCCTGTTCAGTTTCAGCGGCGTTATCAGTTGCTGTCCAGGCTTTCTTAAAACAGTTAGTTATGGTGTCTGTTATAACTTCATCCCAAGCAGCAGATGTGTTGTGGATAACTTGCAGTGCATTCCAATGTGGAACGGTTTCTTGTGGTTTTATTGCACTGATGGCAGCCTTAACCAGTCGCTGTCTGTGATTACGCTTCATTGAGGCGATTATTCCTTGATTCAATGGTTGCAGACGGTTTGTGCGGTTAGCTATTAAGAAGACAACTCTATGCTCGGAAGTTCCAGGTCATTGAACTGATGTGCCGAGCAGTGGTCCAAAGTTAGCAAAATGTTCCTCTTTCTCGCAGCCATTTGTTGTTGAACCTTCAAGAAATTTCAAGCTTTATTGTTATTCTCGTACTGACTTGGCAGATTGAATAGGTTTACATTTTTACAACAACGTGGATTTTTTAATTTTCCAATCACTTCCCAGAACCATCTGAATTACAACACAAGACCACCGTCAGTCTCTCCTTGCTGCATTTTCCGCCCTTGGCACGAGGTGTTTTTTCAGCATCAAGTTATAGAAAACGCCTGCTTCACCCATATTAAACACATTTCTTGGGTGATGATGAGATCGCTTAGATTGAAACTCCCGCGCCCACTCATTGGCATCTTCCTCGTTTACTCTATGTGCCTCTCCACAGACACTGACAGAACTGATTTTGTGGCTCTTCTGAAAACACCATAGTCATCCCTCAGAAGATACAAACCCAGAAATTCCTTCTTTCTTGGGGATCCCGAGCCGGACAATAGAATTTGCTGTGAACGCATGTGTTGGAACCATTCTAACAGCAAATCCTCCAAGTCTTCGTGTTTCGGTGTTTCTTGTGCTTGCTATTGCTGAGTAGTTTGTCAGTCTTGCCTCTATTTTATGTTTGGAACTTATAATAGATGAGAGAGTACACTTCGGAATCTGAAAGTGTTCTGCAATCTGTGTTTTGGTCTTCTCTCCACTAAGTTTGCCGTTTTTGTTTCAGTGTGAGCGCATTATGAGCACAATTCTCTTTCGGCGGCATAGCGAGTGATGGAGCGAAAGGGGAAAAGAAAGAAAAGGGGAAAAAAAACATTCACTGTTCACAAGCAGAGACAAGCAGCTTTCTGGATTGTTGAGAGTTGCGCGCCATGTGCGATCTGCTGGCCAACTCGCTCTTTACCCTACTTTGCATCATATGCTGTGGAAGTGATACATAAGCAGCAAGTAAGCAATCGGACCATTGTTGAGAAATTACAGTACAGTATTGAGAAAAATTATGTGAAATGCGTAACGGAAAATACCATAGTGCAAAGCACAACATACATATTCGGTTTAAATGAAGAATAACATATGGAATATATAATGAAGGGACCAAATTTTAGTTCGTAGTACGAATTATCCGAAATTCGGTTTAAGCGGTAGATGTTTCCATGTAATTCGGCAGGGACCGAGCAGCTACTATGGATTAACCGAGTTTTCGAATTAGCGAGGGTCTACTGTATATATTTCTTCTCCTTCGTCTTCGAATCAGATATCTAAGATGTCATTTTTGGCGAAATCTCGAAATAAATGTCTTACTTTCTCTACCACGTACTAGTAGGTAGTGAAGGTTTTGCATTCCACCCAAAGATTCGATATCGAGTTTTCACCGGAAATATGCCTTTTGAGTGCCCCAGAATCCAAAAAAGATTACTTTTAGAAAAAGGTTCCGTGTGTGTCTGTGTGTATGTGTATGTCTGAACAGCATAATTAAAAAACAAAAAGGTGGATGAATACAAGTTTGGTATTTATTAATTATCTTTTTTGTTGTGGTATTTATATACAGCATATTTTTAAGATGCAACACAAAACTTTTCAATAAAATCTACCCACCCCAACTACCCTTTACATGAAACATTTTTCGAAATTTTTAGTTTCTAAAAATGGATAATTGATTAAAATGCCATATATTAAAGATATCTACATGGCAAATAAAACGAATATCGTGAATGTTTTGGAATATCCTGTGAAGTCCTCTTCATTTGGAAGATATCTTATACAACCTTGTATAACTGGGAAACGTGAAGCGATAGACGAAAACACACTACAATACAAATGTAGATCTCTTTAAAACACAGAAATATTTTAAATAACTCTTTTGTGGTAACAGCCATTTCTGAGATATCGTTATTTAATGGTTTGTCATTCTTTCAAGTCATGTCAATATTCAATCGCATTGCATGGAAAGAGTAAGACCAGCATACAGGGTCCAGTTCTTAAACATTTGAGTGTCGCTAATTCTTTTGTATCTATAACGAATATGCAATAAAGCTATTTCTGTAAAGATTTATCTCGATTAAAATTAAGAAACTAGAAAATAAATATTCGTAAGAGTAGAATTAATTGTGTTTCTACACAAGCCGTGTGTTGAACAAAGTTGGAAAGGTAGAATCAGACGACTGAAAAATTCAATATCATAGCCGGGATTTGAACCACGGATCTCCCGGTCTCCATCCGGTGCTCTAAACACTCTACCATGGCAACATGCCGGCATGACATTAAATTCTGCAACTGATTGGCGTTTTCATTCCTGGTAAACCACAAGGAGACCTCAAATTGTATTGAGATGACATACCCCAATGGCGACTTACAATGTTGTAAGTATCTCAATATTTAAAGCAACCAGACGGAGACCGGGATATCCGTGGTTCAAATCTGAGGCAGTATTTTTAACACTTAAATGATTTTAGTCAAATTATATAAAATAAAATATAATAACAGCCCGCCTTAAAGCAATATGTGTATGTAACAATATATAAAAAGTGTATATTACAGTGAATGTAAATGTTTATTTTATTGTATACATATGTAACAATGCTATGTGAATGCATTACGTAATTTAATAATGTAGGAGCTGTGAGAAATAGGTCAAAAGTTGCTAACAATGAGGTAACCTTGAAGCAATAATGAGTAAGAAAGTGTAAGTGCTACTAGTCATTATTGGAGCAACAATAATGTAAATTTTCAGACAATTTATAAAATAGCCAATCAACAACCAGAAAAAAGCTTAAGTTAAATAAAAGTTCTATTGGATTAGGAATAGCCAATCAGAGACTTGAAATACAGAAATTTACAAATTTAGGCGGTAGAAATCAAGTCAGTTGCTTGTAGACAGCGCTCATAACTGGACGCGTTGGTTGCAGACAGTGTTCCTAACCGGACGCGAGATGTGTCCTCGAGAAATTTAATACGTATTTTGTGTGAGAAAATAGTTTGTGTGTTTAAAAAGTGCAAGTATTTAATAAAATAATCTTACAGCTCTCTATATCAGTGAAGTGTTATTTAAATCGTGTCAAGAATTAATAAAAAGGAGTGAATCAAAAATTAAAATCTTTGTAAGCCTACATTCTTCAGCCGCACCACCCCTTGCAAAGAAATCCATATCTCTAACAATAATACTGACGCAGCCGAGGCAAACATAAATATATAATATTTAAAGAAACAGTCAAATTACAAAGTTAATATTTTTAAATTTTTTTGGACGAAGGCTACCGGGTACCATACGTGCGGTTGCAACTACTTCAAGTTCAGCTCCCCAACAGTCGAAATATAATACATCTTCTTCAAACTGACTTTCCATACGTAGCAGCAACAAACCTTCTTCAAATTGGCTCCCAAAACGTGGGGCAAATAACAATACAACAAACCTTCTACTTCAAATTCCTCCTATGACATTGAATATTTCAGTCATCTGATTCTACCTTTCCAACTCTGTCCAAAACACGGCTTGTGTGGAAGAACAATTAATTCCATTAATTGACCTAAAAGTGGTTGAAACTATGAAGCCCGGGACTTAAAGTGCTTACAACATTGTAAGTCGCCATTGGGGTATGTCATCTCAATACAATTTGAGATCTCCTTGTAGTTTACCAGGAAAGAAAATGCCAATCAGTTGCAGAATTTAATATCGTGCCGGCATGTTCCCAAGGTATTTCAGTGTTTAGAGCACCGTATGGAGACCGGGAGATCCGTGGTTCAAATCCCGGCTATGGGATTGAATTTTTCAGTCATCTGATTCTACCTCTCTAATTTCGTAAGAATATTTTTAAAGCCAATAATAAAGGATAGAGGGTACAGAAAGTCATATGAATGTAATACATCAGAATTTTTCTTCTTTCCTTGGTGGAAAGTAATATTTCTGCTTCAGGAATTAAAGGATATAACCCCTGTAGCTGCAAGATGCATGACTCGTGTCTTGGTTTTACATGGACTCAGTCTCTTTACGCAGAGCATCTGGACTATATTCTGATCCCTTAAAAAGGGAGTATTATCTACCTCTTGAATACTTGTCACGTGAGATCCGTGTTCTTTTGGTCGCGAATGCATCCCAGAGATTTTCTAATATGGAGCTACTTCCTAGCACATTGAGAACATAAACCCCTCCAAAGAGAGCTTTCTGTACGCTGAAAGAGAAATCCACTAACTGCAGAGAAAAGACAGAGCTGAGTAAGACGAAACATCTATAGTCTCCTGTCTCTGACAGTAATGGGAATTCATAAAAGAGAAGCGCGTCTTGAATAACGTACGGGGGTTATATATGCAGTATAATACAGTACTTTAGGATAGTACGCCATTGTATGTCAGAGCTGCTCTAAATATTTAAGAAAACTAAATTTTAGTTTATGGAAAAATAAAGGAGAATAAAATAGAGTAAAGCAGCACATTTTCTCTATCGCTTACCTATAATAAGTAGAGGAGGTCTTTTATTCCACACAAAAATTCAGTATTGAGACTTCATATTAAACGACCAAGAGAAGATTTAGAAAAGATCCGCGAGCTCGTGTGTATGAATAGAACTCAAACGTGTAATTGAATATCCACTATGTGATCAAAAGTATCCGGACACCCCCACAAACATACGTTTTTCATCTTAGGTGCATTGTGCTGCCACTTACTGCCTGGTACTCATTATCCGCAACCTCAGTAGTCCTTAGACATCGTGAAACAGCAGAATGGGACAATCCGTGGAATTCACGGACTTCGTACATGATCAGATGATTAGGTGTCAGAAGTCTGTACGCGAGATTTCCACACTCCTAAACATCTCTGGTCCACTGTTTCTGATGCGATAGTGAAGTGGAAACGTGAAAGAACAAGTACAGCACAAAAGCGTACAGGCCGACCACGTCTGTTGACTGACAGAGACCGCCGACTTTTGAAAGGGTTGTAAAGAGTAATAGGCAGACATTTATCCAGAATTCCAAACTGCATCAGGATCCACTCTAAGTACTATGATAGTTAGGCATGAGGTGAGAAACCTTGGATCCCATGGTCGAACGGCTGCTCATAAGCCACACATCACGCAGCAAAATGCCAAAAGACGCCTCGCTTGGTGTAAAGAGCGTCAACATTACACGATTGAACGTTGTGTGGAGTGACGAATCACGGTACACAATGTGGCGATTCGATGGGGTATGGCGAATGCCCGGTGAACGTCATCTGCCAGCGTGTGTAGTGCCAACAGTGAAATTCGGAGGTGGTGGTGTTATGGTGTGGTCATTTTTTCCCTGGAGGGGTTTGCGCCCCTTGTTGTTTTGCGTGGCACGATCACAGCGCAAACCTACCTTAATATTTTAAGCACCTTCCTGCTTCCCACTGTTGAAGAGCAATTCGAGTATGGCGACTGCATCTTTCTACACGATCGAGAACCTGTTCATACTGCACGGGCTGTGGCGGAGTGGTTACACGACAATAACATCCCTATAATGGACTGGTCTGCACAGAGTCCTGACTTGAATCCTATAGAACACCTTTGGGATGTTTTGGAACGCCGACTTCGTGCCAGGCCTCACCGACCTACATCGATACCTCTCCTCAGTTCCGCACTCCGCGAAGAATGGGCTGCCATTCCCCAAGAAACCTTCCAGCACCTGATTGAAAGTATGCCTGCGAGAGTGAACGCTGTCATCAAGGCTAAGGGTGGGCCAAGACCACATTGACTCCCAGCATTACCGATGGAGGGCGCCACGAACTTGTACGTCATTTTCAGCCAGGTGTCCGGATACTTTTGATCACGTAGTGTATGTAGTATACCAAATTTAGTATAGCATCCTTCAAGCTTGCAGGGCGAGGATTTTCGAAGATATCCCCTACTACAACAAATCTTTTACAAGGAAAAATATTTAGTTGCTTTTCATTTTCACAAAATTGGTTTAACCTATTTTGATTAAAATATCTGAGATGTTTAGGGTTTCATTTCTATAGCACCCTTTAGCTGCTATGGCCATATAGGGGGTTCTGACTGAAATATTTGATGGTGTTTTTACTCTTTGAATTTTATCTTATGTTATTGAAGGTTTTCGTCGTTTTTAACTCATTTTAGACGCACATTTACAGCCACACTTCCAGATTCTATGGAGGTTAGATAATAATCCTAATTAGAGGAAAATGCCAACCCCGATCGGGGAATTGAACCCGGGACCTCCGGATAAAAGGTCAGCTCACTGATCACTCGACAAAGGACGCAGCCTGAGAGATTTTGGCGTGTCACATTGTGTATTTGTAGAATCTTCTGTACAGAGCCTCTGAAATATCCTTCATTCCTATGAAGTAAGGAATCCGTACAATAGAAAAATTATGTATTAAATTCACATGACTTTCTTTACGCATCTTTCTACCAAATCTTCTTTCATAAACTTATTCTTCTAAAGAAGTTATATTACTTGAGATTAACGTTTGCAGAAATAGCTTAATTACCTACATAGTTCGTTGTAGGTACAAGGGGGCCAGACTGAAGGGATAGTTAATTTTTTAAAAATTTCGTTCGTAAGTGTTGGTTTGAAATTCCACTTTTTGCATGGGCACGATAAACAAACAAAAGAGACTTAGCATTTTAAAAAAGTATAAGGTATTTTAAAATGCAAAACAATAACTAACATCTCGGAATGGCTAATACCATTCAAAAAATGCTGACATAATTTGTGTTTAAACGAGATCTACACTTTTTGTGTAGCGAGATTTTGTCTGTCTATTATGCTTACCACTTAAACAAATGTATACAAAATTCATTCATAATGGAGAGAAGACTTCATAGGCTATTGATAGAAAATTCAACATATAGGTTCTATTTATCTTGAAAATTCATAAACGTATGATATTTTCATTAAAATATTTAGTTCCACAAAATCAAAAATAATTTTTCCATATCAAAGGTACTTTGGAGTGAGGGAATATTTTACAACACCCCTGTGTCGCATCTTTGCTAGCTGTAAAATTTAAATACAAAGTTTGTTTGTTTGTTTTGTATTTTTGAGTTATGCTGTTTTTCCTTGGTCTTCCCATTGGCCAGTTTTCTCTATATTAAATTAGCTTTTCTATAATAGATTCAATGTTTAATTCCTTTCTAATGTTTTCGTTTCTAAATCGATCTTTTCTTCTAAAACCTTTAAACAGGTCTTAGGAAACCGTTTTGGCTGCTTGTAATTTACTAAAATCCTTATTTCTTAAATAAATAAAAATTTATTTCACACAGGAAGCGCCATGTATCTCCTGCTGTCTTTCCTTTCAATGTTCTTTTAATTGTGCCCCATAGTGCTTGAAGTTTAGTAATTTTCTGATTTATATCGTGATCTATTTCATAGAAAAAATATAGTTCATAAAATTATAGGAAACTTCATATTTTATGAAAATCTTTATATTTCTATATAATTTGTAAAATATATACTATATTTCGCTTTTAAAATAATTTCCATTGGCTTTCCGGATATTCTATTCGAGCAATTATCTGTGAAACACATTCAGAATCGGAGCGGGATGGCTCAGAGGGTAACGTCTGTGACCCGCATTCGAGAGGTCCGGCTTTAAAACTTACTGGCCAACCAATATGACTGGGGTTTTCGTTGTTTCCCTCAGTCGCCACGACACAAAATACCACCTTAAGTCCAAAACAGTCGTCAAAGTAAAAATAGATGGTAATAGCGAATGCTCTGCCTCCTATCCACAAATAATGAAAGCAAATAGACTGGACGGCACCCTAATGCCACCGCCCCGGCACGTGTAGAAACTGAGATACAGTTGCCATGCACTAAGGTCTCTGTGGACACGTGTCGAGGCTGCCATCTGCCCGTCACAGAAGCAGAAGTACAGTTGTTTTGCACTAAGGCCTCTGTGGACGTGTGACGTAATAAGATAGTATGATACAGGGATGAGACGTAGAAAGCTAACTGTCCACTACACACCCATCCATGAAGTAACTCCTAACAAATCCGTCGAGATGTGACCACATAGTTTTAAGCGACGCAAAATAAATAGAAAAAATCTGATGTGTTACACTTACATGACTTTCTCTACTCTTGTACAATCTATTTTTACAAACGCCTATTCTCCATATGCTTCATGTTAATCGAGATATCGAGATGTCAATCTTATTGGTAATTTTCTTGTAGATGCAAGGAGAATATGGTAGCTTTTAAGCGATAGTCAAATATTTTAACGCTGGTTGCTATGTGGCGCATTTCATTCTCTTTGCATGTCCAGGACATAAAAAAAATGAATAACGAATTTGAGAAAAAGTATAAGTATTGGAAAATTTAAGGAAATAACAAGCAATATCTCGAAAACGGTTCACTCAACAAAAGAAATGTATATGACATAAGTTGTGTATTTTAACGCGATCTACATTTTTGTGTAGTAAAATTCTGTCTATCTCTTACGGTTTACCAGTTATACAAAAGTCGTTCACAATGAAGAATACTTTTGGAGACATTCCCAGAAAATTCGAGATATACATTTCATTTCTCATGACATTATCTTAAACATATAATATTTTCATCAAAATCGTTAGAGCCATTTTTGAGAAAATTAAAATTTTCGAAAAATGTTCCATGTAAAGGGTAGTCTGGGGTGGGGGGATTTTCTTGAAAACCTTCGTGTCGCATCTCTAGAAGATACTGAACCTAAATACCAAGTTTGGTGTTTATCCGACTGTTCGTTTTTGAGTTATGCTGTTCACAGACACACACACAGACACAGACACACACACACACACACACACACAGACACACACACGGACATGTTTCCAAAAATGCTTTTTTTGGATTCAGGAGGTCTCAAAACATGTATTTCCGGTGAAATCTCGGTATCGAATTTTTGGGTGGAATGCAATACTTCCCCTACTTACTATACGTAGTAGAGAAAGTAAAAAGCACAACTAGAAGACCCAAGTTACTCTTTTCAGGAAATGTGTCTTGAAAAACCCGAACCACGCTTTTCAACAACTCAGGCACAGTTGAGAAAATGTTGCATTGCCATGGTGACATCACGTGCGAAATTACATACCTTTTATTCTTTAAGAGTTTTATTTTACGGAACCGTTGCTTTTAGTGGCATATTGTAATCAGTATTAAGCAAGAACAAAACAACCAGCAGCTCCTTTTTATTTTTATCTAAATTTAAGGGTTTTACAATGGTTAAAATCTATAAAACCCCGTCGTCCTCCGTGGTGTAGTTCCCGAGCAATGGATGGATTTTTTTTTCAGGCGTAAAAATCCTTAGCATGGCTTCCTTCGGAAGGGAAGTAAAGCCGGTGGTCCCGTGTCGTAGATTTACGGCACGTAAAATAACTTCAAGCCTGATAAAAGAGACCTCTGAGCAAAATTTCTGATCTTTCACGCCCAATATAGGATGGGACGCCAAGAGCCACAGCAGTTAATAAGCGTCCATAAATAAAACTAAATTTAAATTTCTATAAAATCCATGAAGTTTTTGGTACTGCATTTGATATTTTGTTACTAAATATAGACAATACATAAAAATCTACACCAAATTCATAAGGTATAAGATGTTTTAGTTGTAAAATATATATTTCGTAATATTTTGGGATTTTTCTTCATATTTTGCCAAAGTTTTACTTTCTCTACTACGTACATAGTAGGTAAAGAAGGTATTGCATTCCAATAAAAATTTCACCGGAAATACACGTTTTGATGCCCCTGAATAAAAAAGACACTTTTAGAAAAAGGTCCATGTGTGTGAGGGCGCATGTGGTGTAAGTGTCTGTGAGCAGCATAATTCAAAGACGAAAAATCTGATAAATACCAAACATAGTATTTAGGTTTAGAATCTTCTAAAGATGCGACATGATGATTTTCAACAAAATCCCCCAACACAAGTTACCTATTAGATGGAACATTTTTCGAAATGTTTGATTTTCTAAAAAATGGCTGTAACGATTTAGATTAAAATACATATGTTAAAATATATTTACAAGAAAAATAAAATGTATATCTTGAATTTTCTGGGAATAACCTGTGAAGCTCTCTTTATTCGGAAAGAATTTTGTATAATCTTATACAAGCGGTAAACGTTAAGCGATAGACGAAAATGAACTACACAAAACATGCAGAACTCTTAAAACAGACAATTTATTCCAAATAACTTTTTTGTGGCATCATAACCGAGATATTCATTTTTAATGGTTCCAGTTGTTCAATACTTTGTCATTCTTTTCAAATCCCGTCGATTTTCAGTTGTTTTTTGCGATTGCATGGAAACAGTATGGAATTTTAAGGCCAGCATATAGCGTCCAGTTCTTAAACATTTGACTATCGCTGTTCCCTTGAATCGATAACGAAATGTGTAATGTAGCTATTTCTGTAAAAAGTTTATTTGGATTGAAATAAAGTAGAGAGTCTGTAGTTTGTATACCCACTAATAAACGTTAGAGGGGTAAAGAAAATTATGTGAATGTAACACATTAGATTTTTCTCCATAGGTTGCCTGTCTCTAGTAATGGCACGTGTGCCGCTAAAGCAAAGCGCAGTTTCCATAAAATGAGAAATTGAACGTTTTGTAATTTGGAAAGGTAAAATGGCGCACCGTGTAGCATGTCGTAGGCACATTACAACACGGGGTGTTTCCATTTACCACCTGTTGAGTTCTATTGAAAATTGGCGGTCCACATAGCCCGGAGCCGTGTAATATTGATAAGCTTTCAGAAAGTTCGACGTGGCATGCGGAGCACTTTGCTTCCTTATTTCAACATTTGTAAATTTGGAAGTATTTCGTGACTTGGGGCTTTAACTTTTATTTACTTTCTCTAGTATTTGCCTATAGTAAGTAAAGGCAAAATTACATTGCATCCAAAACCACGATATCGAGATTTTATTCGAATATGTACCTTATTCACTTTTAGAAAACGGTCCGTGTTGTGGGTGTGTGTTTTCTTTGGCCAGCATAATTCAAAAAAGAAACGTTGGATAAATTCCGAACTTGCTATTTAAGTTCAACATCTTCTAAGTATGCTACGTGAGCATGTTTAACAAAACCCTTCCTCCAAACTTAACTTTATATGGAAACTTTTTCGTTGTTTTTGTTTCCTCAAAAACGGCATCAACAATTTTGATTAAACTACAAAGAGTTTAAGACATTTGCATGACAATTATATATAATTATTAATTTATTTAATTTTCTGGCAATAGTTAATGAAGTCTTCTTTGTTTCTTAAGTTTGGCGCCCTTTAATCGATTAGGTGATGTCGAGCGATGAATGAAATGGGTAAATTGATGCTCAAATGAGCCCGGGGTCCATAGAGGTTAAATTTATCTGACCTTAATCCTTTCAGGTTAAGGGAAAACCCAGAAAAAATTTATACGCGTAATTCACTCTAATCGAGATTCGAACACGGGATCTTTTGAGTATGAGGCAGTCACACTACCCCCACACCACAGAGGCGGGCTTTTTCATTGTGAATGAATTTTGTATATGAAACAAACCATAAGAGATGAGGGAAAGCTTATAACTCGACAAATACGGATCGCGCTAAAAAAAACAGTTTATGTAGAATACTTTTTTACTTTCTCTACTACGTATAGTAAGTAGGGGAAGTATTGTATTCCACCCAAAAATTCGATACCGAGATTACACCGGAAATACATGTTTTGAGGTCCCCTGAATCCAAAAAAGCATTTTGGAAACATGTACGTGTGTGTGTGTCTGTGAACAGCATAACTCAGAAACGAACAGTCGGATAAACACCAAACTTGGTATTTAGGTTCAGTATCTTCCACAGATGCGACACGAAGGTTTTCAAGAAAACCCCCCTACCCAAGATTACCCTTTACACGGAACATTTTTCGAAAATTTTAATTTTCTCAAAAAGGGCTCTAACAATTTTGATTAAAATATCATATGTTTAAGATATTTTCATGACAAATGAAATGTATATCTCGAATTTTCTGGGAATGGCTCTAAAAGTATCATATGTTTAAGATAATGTCATGAGAAATGAAATGTTTATCTCGAAATGTCTGGGAATGGCTCTAAAAGTATTCTTCATTGTGAACGACTTTTGCATAACTGGTAAACCATAAGAGATAGACAAAATTTTACTACCCAAAAAATGTAGATCGCATTAAAATACACAATTTATGTTATATATATTTTTTTGTTGAGTGAACCATTTTCCAGATATTGATTATTATTCCCTTAAATGTTCCAATACTTTTTCTCAAATGCGAATTCGTTATTCATTTTTACTTTCTCTACTACGTATAGTAAGTAGGGGAAGTATTGCATTCCACCCAAAAATTCGATACCGAGATTTCACCGGAAATACATGTTTTGAGACCTCCTGAATCCAAAAAAAGCATTTTTGGAAACATGTCCGTGTGTGTGTCTGTGTGTGTGTGTCTGTGTGTGTGTGTCTGTGTGTGTGTGTGTGTGTGTGTGTGTCTGTGAACAGCATAACTCAAAAACTAACAGTCGGATAAACACCAAACTTGGTATTTACGTTCAGTATCTTCCAGAGATGCGACATGAAGATTTTCAAGAAAATCCCCCCACCCCAGACTACCCTTTACATGGAAAATTTTTCGAAAATTTTAATTTTCTCAAAAATGGCTCTAACGATTTTGATGAAAATATCATACGTTTAAGATAATGTCATGATAAATGAAATGTTTATCTCGAAATGTCTGGGAATGTCTCCAAAAGTATTCTTCATTGTGAACGACTTTTGCATAACTGGTAAACCATAAGAGATACACAAAATTTTACTACACAAAAAATGTAGATCGCGTTAAAATACACAACTTATATCATATACATTTTTTTTGTTGAGCAAACCGTTTTAGAGATATTGCTTGTTATTTCCTTAAATTTTCCAATACTTATACTTTTTCTCAAATTCGTTATTCATTTTTACTTTCTCTACTACGTATAGTAAGTAGGGGAAGTATTGCATTCCACCCAAAAATTCGATACCGAGATATCACCGGAAATACATGTTTTGAGACCTCCTGAATCCAAAAAAAGCATTTTTGGAAACATGTCCGTGTGTGTGTCTGTGTGTGTGTATGTGTGTCTGTGTGTGTGTGTGTGTGTGTGTCTGTGAACAGCATAACTCAAAAACTAACAGTCGGATAAACGCCAAACTTGGTATTTAGGTTCAGTATCTTTCCGAGATGCGACACGAAGGTTTTCAAGAAAATCCCCCCACCCCAGACTACCCTTTACATGGAACATTTTTCGATAATTTTAATTTTCTCAAAAACGGCTCTAACGATTTTGATTAAAATATCATATGCTTAAGATATTGTCATGACAAATAAAATGTATATCTCGAATTTTCTGGGAATGTCTCCAAAAGTATTCTTCATTGTGAACGACTTTTCCATAACCGGTAAACCATAAGAGATAGACAAAATTTTACTACACGAAAAATGTAGATTTATGTCATATACATTTCTTTTGTTGAGTGTACCGTTTGCGAGATATTGCTAGTTATTCCCTTAAATTTTCCAATACTTATACTTTTTCTCAAATTCGTTATTCAATTTTTATGTCCTGGATATGCAAACAGAATAGAATGCGCCACATAGCAACCAGCGCTTAAAAGATTTCACTATCGCTTATAACCTACCATGTTCCCCTTGCATCTACAAGAAAATTAGCAATAAGATTGACATCTCGATTAACTTGAAGCATATGGAGAATAAACGTTTGTAAAAATAGTTTGTACAAGAGTAGAGAAAGTCATGTGAGTGTAACACATCAGATTTTTTTACTTTCTCTACTACGTATAGTAAGTAGGGGAAGTATTGCATTCCACCCAAAATTTCGATACCGAGAGTTCACCGGAAATACATCTTTTGAGACTCACTGAATCCAAAAAAAGCATTTTTGGAAACATGTCCGTGTGTGTGTCTGTCTGTGTGTCTGTGTGTCTGTGTGTCTGTGTGTCTGTGAACAGCATAACTCAAAAACGAAGATTCGGATAAATACCAAACTTGGTATTTAGGTTCAGTATCTTTCAGAGGTGCGACACGAAGGTTTTCAAGAAAATCCCCCCACCCCAGACTACCCCTTACATGGAACATTTTTCGAAAATTTTAATTTTCTCAAAAACGGCTCTAACGATTTTGATTAAAATATCATATGTTTAAGATATTGTCATGACAAATAAAATGTATATCTCGAATTTTCTGGGAATGTCTCCAAAAGTATTCTTCGTTATGAACGACTTTTTCATAACTAGTAAACCATAAGAGATAGACAAAATTTTACTACACGAAAATGTAGATCGCGTTAAAATACACAATTTATGTCATATACATTTCTTTTGTTGAGTGAACCGTTTGCGAGATATTGCTTGTTATTCCCTTAAATTTTCCAATACTTATACTTTTTCTCAAATTCGTTATTCATTTTACTTTCTCTACTACGTAGGGGAAGTATTGCATTCCACCCAAAAATTCGATACCGAGATTTCACCGGAAATACATGTTTTGAGACCTCCTGAATCCAAAAAAAGTATTTTTGGAAACATGTCCGTGTGTGTGTCTGTGTGTGTGTGTGTCTGTGTGTGTGTGTCTGTGAACAGCATAACTCAAAAACGAACAGTCGGATAAACACCAAACTTGGTATTTAGGTTCAGTATCTTCCAGAGATGCGACACGAAGGTTTTCAAGAAAATACCCCCACCCCAGACTACCTTTTACATGGAAGATTTTTCGAAAATTTTAATTTTTTCAAAAACGGCTCTAACGATTTTGATTAAAATATCATATGTTTAAGATAATGTCATGAGAAATGAAATGTATATCTCGAATTTTCTGGGAATGTCCCCAAAAGTATTCTTCATTGTGAACGACTTTCGCGTAACTGGTAAACCATAAGAGATAGACAAAATTTTACTGCACAAAAAATGTAGATCGCATTAAAATACACAACTTATGTCATATACATTTCTTTTGTTGAGTGAACCGTTTTCGAGATATTGCTTGTTATTTCCTTAAATTTTCCAATACTTATACTTCTTCTCAAATTCGTTATTGATTTTTACTTTCTCTACTACGTATAGTAAGTAGGGGAAGTATTGCATTCCACCCAAAAATTCGATACCGAGATTTCGTCGGAAATACATGTTTTGAGACCTCCTGAAACCAAAAAAAGCATTTTTGGAAACATGTTCGTGTGTGTGTCTGTGTGTGTGTGTGTGTCTGTGTGTGTGTGTCTGTGTGTGTGTCTGTGTGTGTCTGTGAACAGCATAACTCAAAAACGAAGAGTCGGATGAACACCAAACTTGGTATTTAGGTTCAGTATCTTTCAGAGATGCGACACGAAGGTTTTCAAGAAAATCCCCCCACCCCAGACTACCCTTTTCATAGAACATTTTTCGAAAATTTTAATTTTCTCAAAAACGGCTCTAACGATTTTGATTAAAATATCATATGTTTAAGATATTGTCATGACAAATAAAATGTATATCTCGAATTTTCTGGGAATGTCTCCAAAAGTATTCTTCATTATGAACGACTTTTGCATAACTGGTAAACCATAAGAGATAGACAAAATTTTACTGTATGAAAAATGTAGATCGCGTTAACATACACAATTTATGTCATATACATTTCTTTTGTTGAGTGAACCGTTTGCGAGATATTGCTTGTTATTCCCTTAAATTTTCCAATACTTATACTTTTTCTCAAATTCGTTATTCATTTTTTTATGTCCTGGACATGCAAAGAGAATGGAATGCGCCACATAGCAACCAGCGATAAAATATTTGACTATCGCTTAAAAGCTACCATATTCCCCTTGCATCTACAAGAAAATTACAAATAAGATTGACATCTCGATATCTCGATTAATATGAAGCATATGGAGAATAAGCGTTTGTAAAAATAGTTTTATAAGAGTAGAGAAAGTCATGTGAGTGTAACACATCAGATTTTTTTATGTCCTGGACATGCAAAGAGAATGGAATTCGCCACATAGCAACCAGCGTTAAAATATTTGACTATCGCTTAAAAGCTACCATGTTTCCCTTGCATCTACAAGAAAATTACCAATAAGATTGACATCTCGATATCTCGATTAACATGAAGCATATGGAGAATAGGCGTTTGTAAAAATAGATTGTACAAGAGTAGAGAAAGTCATGTGAGTGTAACACATCAGATTTTTTATATACTGGACATGCAAAGAGAATGGAATGCGTCACATTGCAACCAGCGCTTAAAAGATTTGACTATCGCTTAAAACCTACTATATTCCCCTTGCATCTACAAGAAAATTAGCAATAAGATTGACATCTCGATATCTCGATTAACATGAAGATACGGAGAATAAGCGTTTGTAAAAATAGTTTGTACAAGAGTAGAGAAAGTCATGTGAGTGTAACACATCAGATTTTTTTAACCATTTGTTGTTATTGGTTTTAACTATCAAATACTTTATACCTTTTTAACCACTAAGTATACATTCGTTTGTTTCTCTGCGTAATGCAAAGAGTAGAATTTCAAAGCGAGCACATAGCTTCTCACTTTTTAATGATTTGACTATCGCTGTATTCTCCCGTATGCCCTATGCCCCTTCTACACAGAGCACCAAAGAAAATCTTCGACGGATTTTGTATCGTTTTCTGGGGTCTTTTAGGCGTGTTCTTCACCTTACCTATCACAGAGCGTGGTGGCTTGATAACACAGAATATGAGGGGAAGTTGATGCCTTTGCTTTTTCTGGTGTTATTAAAACCAAAACATGTTTATTGTCTCAGGAACAGTCATGCCGTATACTAGCGACGTTACTCGTGGACGTATCGTGGATATGTGAGAGGCTGGTCGCACTGTTACAGCAATTGCAACGGCAGTACATAAACGTGTTTTTATAGTAAATTACGTAGAAAAATATTCCAGAAAAGTTGGGAAGACGGTCTACATACTCGTCAGAAAGTGAGCACTTCCCATAAAACACTCGCTGATAATGATATTCATTTACTAAATGCAAATTACTTTTTTGTTATAATTGATTGATCATGTTTAGAAACTAGAGATAAGTATGTATATGTATATGGTTTACCTAATATGACATACATATGATGGCAATAAAATTGGGTTATACTTTTGTCTATAATCTTGTTGTATTCCTATGATCAGCAATATGGTAGTAAAGGTATATTAAACAATTATAGTTTGAATTAGAGGGAAAACATGCTGTTTTATTTATTATTTAGTTACGTTTGCTTCTATGCAGCAACAAACATTAATACCACTGTGAGAATACAGTTCTGTTTATTTTTTTGTTATAAACTGCTGCCTTGCTATGTATTTAATGAATACATTCAAGCTTTAATTTGCACCCACGGAAATCTTCTCACACTACACATTCTACATTTTGCTCACCTGAGCGCTCATCAAGTTTTGAAAGGCGTGTCCTGCACTATCGGATAAGGTATGGGCCACCAATCACGATAAGAGGTCTGAATGACAAACTGAATGCACTCTACCTCTTTCTCTTTTAGCCAACACGATCGAGAGCGTAAACTTATATTTCGTTTCTACGTCATTTTGTAGCCTTTGTTGTGGTTATTGGTGTAACTATTTAGCAGAAGGACTGGCGCATCCCTACATTGTGGCCTAAAGCAACCAATGAAATGGCCATGGATTCGCAAGGCCACGTACAACGATATATATTGTGACGCGAGGTGCAGTGAGATTTTCTTTGCCCTCTTGGTACCTAATAGATATAAGGAATTTGTGCAAATTGTTCCATCGACCAGTATTTCTTTATAAAGTGGATAAAATAATACGCCCTTATAAGAATGGTTTGTTGAAAAGTGGTACAGAAGGTCATATATTTAATGTAACACATTAGTTCTTTTGAAACAAATAGACTAGCGTCATTTAATCAATTGCTGTTATATGGAATTTTGTGAGAAAGTCATTTTGATGATGCTTCGCGTTTCCAAATCATTGTACGGTACGTGAGAATAGTTCCGGGATCGGAACATTATAAGCACATGTATACGTTGTTAGCACATTTTATTAGAACATAAGTAACGCAATTATGCTAAGTCACTTGTGTCCATAATTAACGCGTCACATTAAAGCCAATCATATGCAACCCACCCGAGGCATGAAAGAATTGCTTATGTTGTGCTTGTTGCCAACATTGCAGAACCAAACATAGCCGAAGGTACAAATCTAGGGCCCCTAAGCCGCAAAGCATAGCCGAGGGATGTTTTTTATAAGAAGAGGAGTAAAGTAGTTCTGCACCACGACGACAGGGCGTAGCCGCAGAATCTGTGGAGGGAAACCTTCACGTTAGCGTATATTCTTACCTTTTATTCTTAAGTTGGCAGAATCCTTCAAAACGACGCCAATTTGTGCTATATAACCAATGTCACTAAAAAGGGTGGGCGGATATTAAAATTACTTCGTCGAGGCAACATCTTCTACCAAATCAACTCCTTATTACTTCTAGATTTACAAATTGAATTTACTCGATTTCGTAAGTATTTCTCATGTTTTTACCCTATTCTCATCTGCGATACTGAAAATGTGTCCCCAATGAAATCATTTAAAGTATTAATTTTCTCGTTAGTAACGTCCAGAATGTTATCGCCGACGCCCTTTGATTTGTTAAGGGAATAAGTTTAAATGCACTGTGAGGCAGTATTTTTAACACTTGAATAATTTCAATTAAATTATATAATATGTAAATTCAATAACAGCCCGCCTTGAAACAATATGTATGAAATAATTTTTTAAAAATTTATGTAACTGTTATTGCATATGCTTATATTATTGTAAACATGTTTAATAATGTTATGTGAATGCATTACGTAATTTAATAATGTAAGGGCTGTGAGAATAATAAGTTTAAAGTTGCTAACAATGAGGTAACAATGAGGTAACCTTGAGGCAATGAGTTTGAGAGTTTGAATGCTACTAGTCATGATTAGGGCAGCAATAATGTAAATTTTGTGACAGTTTGAAAATAGCCAATCAACAGCCAGAAAAAGTTTTAGTAAAATGCAGGTATTCTATTGGACTAGGATTAACCAATCAGAGACTTGAAATACAGAAGCTTACGGGTTTGGACGGTTGAAATATGTTCAGTTGCCTGCAGACCTTGATAGCAACCGGATCGAAGTATTACGTATTCGTGTGAATCGTAAAATAAGTATACGCATTAACAAAGTGCAAGTATTAAATAAAAGAATCTCACAGCTCTTAATATCAGTGTAGGGCTGTATAATTTGTGCCAAGGATTAATAAAAAGAAGTGAATTTAAACTTAAAATCTGTGTAAGCCTACATTATTGTCGCACCACGCCCTGATTAAGAGAAAGTGTCTCTAAAGTAATACTGATGCAGCCGAGGCAAACAAACATAAATACTATCTATAGAAGTAGTGTAATAACAAAGTTAAAAATATATTTTTTTAAACTTGGAGCATAACAACAAAAATACATCTTCAAATCTGCTTTTACATACGTAGTAGCATATTACATAACAAACAATCTTCTTAAAAATTGACGTCCATACGTGGAGCTAAATAAATAAATAAATAAACTCCAAGAACAATATCTTCTTCAACTGTGATAAATAAACTGGAGTTTGGACTGCAGCAACCACTAGCTTGAATTTTCTTGGAACTTTCACTCTGATCAGGTTGTAGGTTAGGCTTACTTTTTTATTCATTAGATTTTTCTGGCATTTTCATATGTTGATTATCACGGACTTTTACTGTTTCCAATATTCTTAACTCCTATTATATTCTACAATGTTTCTTTGGGAAAACACAGGAAAAATACTGAAAACTACAAAACACTTTACCGCGAATTTCTCATTATAAAATATGTTATAGGAAAAAGCAACGGCATTCTGATCATGTAACAAATACGTGCAACTAAGGGCAGAGTTAAACTTAACGAAATAAAATTTACCACCCTTTAATACCAAGATTTAGAAATAAACTAACAAAACACGTTACCGCGAAATTATCAACAGTAATCTCACTAGACGTTTTGATTTAAAGAGAGAAAATCAAATGTGTGATTTAATTAACTGCCTTAAGATTAAAACAGAGTATATAAAGATTAAAATAAATAAATGCTATAAACATTAATTAACTTATTAAATTAATTGATCGAACTGCTTCCATATGTTGTTTGTCCTTGTGTTTTTTTTTGATGTCGTGCTCTTTTAGTGAAACTAACTTTGAATATCTATGCGGAAAATAAATGACGATCGCAAACAAATTAACACATACTAGGAAGGCAATTAAAATAGACAAATGCAACGGAGGCGATAAAAACTTGATAGAGAGATGATAAAAAGATGTGGGATAAGCAGCCATGATTGCTTAAAACACGTCGTTTCGTAGCGTCTTATTGATCAAAAGTAGTATGACGTAGTAAAAGTGGAATAGTCACTATAAAATCTTAGAGGAAAGAAACAACGGCCATCGGACTATGTAACTTAAGGGCAGAGTTAAAATAAAACAAAATTACCACCAATACTTGGAAAGAAACAGGCCTGTTAACCTTGCTGGGTGTTGTGAAGGTGTGTGATAGATGCGTCATCATATTTAAATGTTCAAATTAAAGCCTCTTATTATAGAAAACCCCAACAAGACATACGATATATTTTAAAAGCCGAGAGTTTATAGTTTATTTAAGCTGAAAAAAGCATCTATTTTGTTTTACCCAAGTAACTACCCAATTTCCTTAAACAACTATTATTCATTTTTTCTGCTTCGCCCCAAGTTTAACAACTTGCTCATAAGCACTGTTATAATTAGCTTAATACTGCAGCCTAAAGAAAGTCCACATGCGCTAGAGTTTATTTTAATAACCAGTTGGAACTGAGCGCTTTACCAGTAGAACAGAGAGAGACGGAAGATCGGAATGATGGCGTCATCGGAAAATGACATAAAAAGGGACGGACAAAGCGCGTACCACGGATTAGAGAAGAACAACTTGCAGTACATTTAATCAACGAAGTGGTATTGATAGTGGTGAAAATGCTGAATGCAAAAATAAACATGTAACTAAAAAACGGAATCAAATTCACTAAGACGGCTATTAGACGCTTGCGGGAAATATCGTTCAAAGTAAGGATTTTAGTTCCTGAATTTATCTGGATTTCAGAAAAATTAGATGTGCATTTTAAGCTTATTTCTGAAAAAACAGAATATCCTTAACTTCCCAAAATATATTGGAACGCGTTTTTCTAACCCAAGAGGAAGTGGATTGAATATAGGAATAATGGCAGATTTCTACTTGAAAATATATTACATAATTAACTAACAAGCTGAATTTCTTTCATTTAATAAACTTTCATTCAATAACATACATAATTACCTATTTAGAAACCCTTATTCTTTCAGAATCCTTTACATTATTAACGGCTTCAATACATTAAATTAAATTACAATAATTACGTACTTGGTTCCTGCTCTCACATTTACCGATATCTTTGAAATCTAAACCCCAATAAATGTATAGCTAGGACGATCAACCTTTCCCCGGCGAGAATTTTGAATAAGTTAATTCAAAAAAGAATTTAGAAAAACCGACCGGAATGCCTTCTGTCTAAACGCTGTCCTGCTGTTTTCCTCGTGACCTCTCTCGCCGTCGAAAAAAGACTGATCAGCCTTGTGGACTGCACGTTGAGGAGAGCTGTAACTAACTCGGCGCCTGCGCAGTCGACGATCACCATCGTCTGACGTACTACCCAACTCAAATTAACTGCGCGCTTTCTTCTTGTTGTTGTCGTCTCCTTAACAAGCCACTACCATAGTCATTTCACTTCTGTTCCCGTAAATGTCAATCTTCCTTTCGTGGAACCCGTCATCGCCTAGAGTAGGTTTCTCCGGGGAGGGTCAATTTGGCACAATATTAATGTGGAAAAATACAACTTAGGGTTAGAAGTACACATTTAATAGTGTGCTAAGTCAATGTAGGAAGAGTACTAAATTAATGATAACTCACATCAGTGTTAAAACTTACTTAATGTCTCATCTCTGTGGCCGACGCCGCCCGGTCCCTGCACACAAGCCACCAGCCTCCAGAGTCCTCCGGAGCGGAGCCCCATGCTGAGGAGAGACTTAACTGAGCGGTATCGTACGACACCAGCGAAGAAACCTTTACAGAGCGCAAGTCACCGCCCAGCCGCAACCCGCCGAACTCCGTTTCCTGGTGCTACAACCCTGAAACAGATGACAAGGAAGATCATGGTACAGGAAATGAGAGGAAGGAGAGTCGTGGCAGAAGACTCAAGCATTCACCTGGCGACCCGGGGAAAACACGAAAAACCCATGGGCCAGGGTCGCCGGGGATCTATCCCGGGACCTCCCGAATGCGAGCCACAGACGTAAATGCCTGTGCCATCCCGCTGGGTTATGCATATATTACTCTAGATAAGGTTTTATGGAGTTTAAGAAAAAAATAATATTAGAACGTTTATGAATACTTTTTTCGCAGCAGCCAGAGCAGTCTCTAAAAATCTATTCCGCAGTTTTGTTCCATAGCCTTAAGTCAAAGGGTTAATAACATTTTTCTTGGATATAAGATGTAACTCCTTCGTGTGGAACATTTAAATAACTACTATAAAAACCTTATGTGTTACATTCACATGAACATCTCTACCCGCTATCATTTAGTTTTATACAATTCTATCAACTATTCCTACTAAAGCATGTTTTTCTATTTACTTCATATTAATCGAGATAAACATTTGCAGAAATAGTTTCATGGTACATTTCTCTCTATGTACAAGGTGCATATAGGAAACCAAGGCGACAGTCAAATGTATTGAAGAATTCAAACAAATAACTATATATATCGGAAATGTTTGATGCTACAAAAAGAGGTTTGAAATAAGTTGTGTAGTTTAAAGAAGTTTACATTTTATTTGTTTCTGTCTCTAATTGTGTGCCTACTGTATAAAATTATACATAATTATTTCCGAGTGTTCGCAGATTAGTCCTAGAAATTCCAATATACACATTTTATTCGTAAATATCTTTAATATATGCTATTTTAATCATAACGTTAGAGCCATCTTTGACAAAATCAAAAATAAGGAAAATTGTTCCATGTAAAGAATAATTTGGGGTAGGAATTTTCATGAAAATCTCCGTATCGCATCTTTTGAAGATATCGAACTTAAATAACAAGTTTGGTATTTATCCAACATAATACTTCGTCATAAATACCGTTCTGAAATTTTCCAGTGATAACTGTTACTTATTATCATCATCTTACGACACCTTGATAAAATTTTCGAAGTAATGCGCAAAAGTGTGCATTGCAAGGAGGAATTTGAGTGATAACGAATCTATTTTTAAGGGTAGAGAGCTGATTCTAGGCCTCAAAACTCCACCCCCATGTTTGTTGACACTTTAAAGATTTTAGATCTGCACCATTATAGGCGTATCTCTCTTAAAAACATTAAAATACATTAGGTAGTACACAAAATCTGACATTTTGCAGAATTTTCGACAAATTGTATATGTTGGTCCTCTTAAACCAAGTTGTGTTGTTTGATATTTATCGTTTTATTCTCTAAATAATCAGAATAAACATAACTCGAGCTCTAGATTTCCTCAAGATAAATGCTGGAGTTCTCGTTGTTACTCAAAAGTTTAAAAGTAGAAATGGCCAATTGTTATTCACGACGTTTAAATGTTTTAGGCAAACGTGGTAACCCTACACTGCACGTGTTACCTCATCGGCGCAGTCTAGCCAACTAAGAGATTAATGAAACGCACAAAAGCAAAAGGGAAGCGTGAGACAGGTTTTAGCTAGTATAGTATTACCGCGGGGCAAGGCTGTTTGGAACATTCACGAAATCCATTGCAGGATCTCTCATGCGATATAACCAGCACTGACACTTTTGCGTCTAGATTGCAAGGCTATGTGCTCTTTAATCGGAAAATTCGCCATCGTTCTGCAAGGCAGGGCTGCACAAAACATGCCCTTGCCATCAACCTCGCCTGCAGTGAATCATTAAGGGCCATTCTATACTAGCGCTAAATGCCCCACGCATTTAGCACGGTATTGCGAACATTCTGTATCTGACATTAAACGCTTCGCGCGTTATCAAGCGAGGTGGGTTCGCGGTAACATGCGAGGCTCACTTTCGGGAGGTCCTGGGTTCGATTCCTGGGGACTGCCACACTGAACATGTATTTTTCGTGGTTTTCCCTGTTTGTAAAGGTGGTTTCCCTCTACCACGAATTTACTTCCAGTTATTCCCTATCATTTTGCTTCCCCTTTCAGGCGTCATGTAGAATTAGGGGCTTGCAGTGTCAGTTGGTGTCGGGAAGAATGTCTTTGCTCGTTGAAAAGTTCTGCTCGGCCGTACCAGATGGCAGCCTTCTCTGAGTGCCTTAGGGGGTCAAGTTCTCCCCAGTTCCGCTAAAGGGAGCCTTCTCTGACTAGCCCGCCGATGAACCCGGTTAACCAAGCTTGAATCGTTAAGGACCTCTGCGCATCTCTGTCGGTCGGCTGCATGCAGCCTATAGCCTCCTGCGGTTCCTTCACCTCATCCGTTCCTTCTTCGGGAGGTAAGCACAAAACATCTGTGTTGAGTCAAGGTGTCCCCTCCGTTCCCTGGCCATACTGATACCTGGCTTTAAATGTGTCGCGCTTTTAACGCGAGTTTGCGTGCATTCTGTTCCTGAGATTAAATGCCCCGGGCGTTTAACACGAGATTGCGAGCATTCTGTACCTGAGATTAAATGCCCCGGGCTTTTAACACGAGATTGCGAGCATTCCGTACCCCAGATTAAAAGCGCCGCGCTTTTAACGCGGGATTGTGAGCATTCTGTACCTGAGATTAAATGCCCCGGGCTTTTAACGCGGGATTGTGAGCATTCTATACCTGAAATTAAATGCGCCGCGCTTTTAACGCGAGATTGCGTGCATTCTGTACCTGAGATTAAATGCCCCGGGCTTTTAACGCGGGATTGTGAGCATTCTATACCTGAAATTAAATGCGCCGCGCTTTTAACGCGAGATTGCGTGCATTCTGTACCTGAGATTAAATGCCCCGGGCTTTTAACACGAGATTGCGAGCATTCCGTACCCGAGATTAAATGCGCCGCGCTTTTAACGCGGGATTGTGAGCATTCTATACCTGAAATTAAATGCGCCGCACTTTTATGCGGGATTGCGAGCATTCTATACCTGAAATTAAATGCGCGGCGCTTTTAACGCGGATTGTGAGCATTCTATACCTGAAATTAAATGCGCCGCGCTTTTAACGCGGGATTGTGAGCATTCTATACCTGAAATTAAATGCGCCGCGCTTTTAACGCGGGATTGTGAGCATTTTATACCTGAAATTAAATGCGCCGCGCTTTTAACACGAGATTGCCAGCATTCTGTACCTGAGATTAAATGTGTCGCGCTTTTAACGTGAGATTGTGTGCATTCTGTACCTGAGATTAAATGCGCCGCGCTTTTAACACGAGATTGCCAGCATTCCGTACCTGAAATTAAATGCGCCGCACTTTTAACGCGGGATTGCGAGCATTCTGTACCTGAAATTAAATGCGCCGCACTTTTAACGCGGGATTGCGAGCATTCTGTACCTGAGATTAAATGCGCCGGGCTTTTAACACGAGATTGCCAGCATTCTGTACCTGAGATTAAATGCGCCGGGCTTTTAACACGAGATTGCCAGCATTCTGTACCTGAGATTAAATGCGCCGCGCTTTTAACACGAGATTGCGAGCATTCCGTACCTGAAATTAAATGCGCCGCACTTTTAACACGAGATTGCGTACATTGTGTACCTGAGATTAAATGCCCCGGGCTTTTAACGCGAGATTGCCAGCATTCCGTACCCGAGATTAAATGCCCCGGGCTTTTAACGCGAGATTGCGTGCATTGTGTACCTGAGATTAAATGCCCCGGGCGTTTAACACGAGATTGCGTGCATTGTGTACCTGAGATTAAATGCCCCGGGCGTTTAACACGAGATTGCGAGCATTCCGTACCCGAGATTAAATGCACCGCGCTTTTAACACGAGATTGCCAGCATTCTGTACCCGAGATTAAATGCCCCGGGCTTTTAACGCGAGATTGCGTGCATTGTGTACCTGAGATTAAATGCCCCGGGCGTTTAACACGAGATTGCGAGCATTCCGTACCCGAGATTAAATGCACCGCGCTTTTAACACGGGATTGTGAGCATTCTATATCTGAAATTAAATGCGTCGCACTTTTAACGCGGGATTGCGAGCATTCTATACCTGAAATTAAATGCGCCGCGCTTTTAACGTGGGATTGCGAACTTCCTGAAATTGCGAACCTGACTGAAATGTGTCGTACTTTTGATGCGAAAACGTGCTGACCGCTTCTATACTTGGCAATGAATTTACGTTTTCATAGCTGGCTATCAAAATGGATTCTATATAAATAGATTGCACTGGGTTGCTAAAAATATTTCAAAGTACCTGAATACAAACAGAGAGAGAGAGAGAGAGAGAGAGAGAGAGAGAGAGAGAGAGAGGGACGCTGGGTTCACACACTGTTCCTGTGCAGCCGACTTTTCACGGGACACACTCATATCTGATGTTTCAGATATATCGTTCCAGCACGTCGAACAAAGTGGCCCATTCTCGTCGTCCAGAACTAACATTTCTATGTCCAACACGTTCATACAGTATCACAGAACAACCTGTACACCCTGATACCGCGCTGGGAATGCACGTCAACGTCTAGTACAAAAGAACCACGTGTTGTTAACGTCGAGCGCGTCCGCTCAACATGGGACCGTCAGACGCTGCTATATATATAGTGCTATAGTGGTACTGCTCTTGTGTACTGCCATTCCCTCAGTCAGCTGGCGCTAACCGGCGCGTTTAGTATACAGAATGTTCACGATTCCCGGTCTAATTCTAGAAGTTATGTCTCGTGGTTGTGCACCTTGTTGCAGAGGTTTCAGGACTGACACACATTTTAATCAGCTGCGAGTTGTTAAGAACCTGCCGTTCTAATCACTCGTACACAAAGCGCTGCTGCGAATATTTAGGTCAAAGAAGCTAATAGGTAACTTCAGATGTCTTATTTATGGGGGATGGGACTTCTCATTATTGTTGTTATACTGTGATACATTACGGAGTATTAGATTATTATTCATATTATAAACAATATAATATTTACGAGCACACAATTAATAATATACAAACAGAATATCGCTGAGATCGATGTAACAACCGAGGGTAATCTGGGTTCAATTCCCGGCTGGAGGGTGGGAATTTTTCTTGGCCAGTATTATTCCCAATCCTCTCTAGAGTCTGATAGTGTGAAAGAGACTATGGATGTGTTTGTCATTTAATAGGACAACCCAAAGATAAACACAAACAGCAAACAAGTGAGCGTCATTGCCATGAACAATAATAATTGTTCCAAAGGCAAAAATGCCGATATGACCTATATGTTAAACGTGGTATATAAATGGAACAAAAAAATCAAAGCTAAATGTTTGACATTCTAATGTTTTATTTTAACTAACTTCTTATATGTTTCGTGATTAGAAGTAATTGCTCTATTACTATAGTCTGGTTTAAGAGACCATTACTTACTATTCAGTCATCTGTTGGTGCGTCAAATACGCTTAATCGTACACGGTGACAGTGTTAACACTACCAGAACGCTTTTAAATAAAATAATTGAAACAGAAGCAAGTAGCCCTTCGTAATGTAATGATACAACAGTAGAGATATTTTAGCATCCGTTTTGCCATTTGATGTTGCCTATTCGAAAAAAGTGGACTATAATTTGGGAACGTCGTGTAGAATAGTTTTCAGGTTGAAGCACCTATGGTAACAGGAGACCTTGTAGAGTATTTTCCTATTTTCGGAAAACTTGTGAAAGCAAAGCAAGTTAGTTCAAGAAGCTTGTAAGTTGTGCCAATATGTCGCTTTGAAACGGGTTTGAAATACAATTAGCTATATATTAGCAACCAAATTGATACCGTTCCCGAACGTCAAGAATATAGTTTTCCGTGATCAAATGTATCTGGAGGAAGGGTTGCATAAAACATGACAAAATATGACAAGAAAGAAGGGAAAATGAAATAAATTAATAAACCTATCCAGATTGCACACCTTGTTTTGAGTAAGCCTCCTAAACTTGGAGGAGGGCTTAAAAAATAATGAGTTTAAGAGACACAGGACGCTACATGGTCTATAGAACTCCTACATACTATGTATTCCGCAGTAAATTAATTGTTTGCCTTATCCAACTGGCAGAACACAACAAAGTATATTTGTCATGGGTACCAGGGCATAAAGGAATTTAAGGCAATGAGAAAGCTGACGAACTTGTAAAGTAAGAATCGACACAGCTGAAGCCCAAACCAGAGCCACCTCTAGGCAGACTTAAGTGTTCCATTAGAGGGGCTATAACAAAATGGCGTAAAAACAACACTATGGCCTGGAAGAGGATTCCAGGAATTCAGCATGAGAAATTATTTATCAAAGAACCATTCAAACCTTTAACTGACAGACTGCTTAAATGTAGTAAGTCTCACTTAAAAACAATAGTAACAATAGGCACCATTGAGAAAGCACCTACACATAATAGGATGGGTTTCAGGGCAACACGGACTGTAGATTGTGCAGATCTGAAATCGAAATAGCCTATCATATAATATGTTCCTGTGAAGCGTTAGCATCAAAGAGCTATAAGATATTTGGGAAACGTTTTATGGAACCAGAAGACTACTACCCCGACACACTCTTGGGTCTGTGTAATATGGGTGGGACACAGGACTAGTGTGAAGGGTGAGATGGTTGTAGCCTTTACGTATGGAAAGCCAATTTGAAGAAGTTGTATTATATTTCCACTGTTGGGAGCCAAACTTGATGAAGTAACTACCCCACGTATGGTACAGTTTTGAGAAGAAGTTGAATGTCTCACTGTTGGAAAGCCAATTTGAAGTAGGATGTGAAGTAGTTCTAGCCCCACGTATGATGCAAAGTTTCCAGTGGCCTTCGCCCCAACGTTCACTTTCCGGTGGCCTTCGCCCCAACATTCACTTTCCCGTGGCCTTCGCCCCAACGTTTAGGAATCAACTTTGTATTTTAATGTTTCTCTAAATATTATATATAGTTATGTTTGCCTAGGCTCGTCAGTATTAATTTGCAGAAACATGTTTCTCTTAGCAGGGAGTGATGCGACTAAAGAATGTAGGCTTACACAAATTATAATTTTTACTTCACTCCTTTTATTAATCCTTCACACTATTAAATAACACTTCATTTATATAGAGAGCTGTGAGATTATTTATTAATTACTTTCACTTTTTAACACGTAAACTTTGTAATATTCTCGCCGTAATGAATTTTCGTCTCACTGAATACGTTCCAAGCGAATGAACTGCTCAGGTATGCTGCCGTCTAGCGTCCGGTTGGGAACGCAGTCTACTACTGACTGACGTTTTACCGCTTAAATTTGTAAATTTCTCTATTTCAAGCCTCTGATTGGCTAATCCTACTCCAATAGAATACTTTTATTTCACTTAAGGTTTTTCTAGTTATTGATTGGCTATTTATAAACTGTTTTAAATATTACATTATTGTTTCAAGAATTACTGGTAGCATTATTAAACTTTCCAATTCATTATTGCCTCAAAGTTACCTCATTGTTAGCAACTTTCGGTTTTTATTCTCACAGCTCCTACATTATTAAATTACGTAATACAGTCACATAACATTATTATACATGTACACAATAATATAAACATTATACAAAGACTGTTACATACATTTTATATATTATTTATACACATATTGCTTTAAGGCGGGCTTTGTTATATTCTAAATTATATAATTAGACTGATATCATTTAAGTGTTAAAAATACTGCCTCAAGGGGTAGCAATTATTACAGGAATAGCACAATAAGCCTTTAGCGTGCAGTGTAACCGGAGCTTTTGCATAGGGGCCCTAGTCCACAAAAATAATAATATAATATCTAATGATAATAATAATAATAATTCCAGTTGCGACAGTTTTAAGAATTTGTTTGCTTTCTAACATTCAATTAAAACACATACTAATTAATCACTTCTTCATGAGCGACAAATATAAATACACGAGTGAAAGAGAGAGATTCGGCATTTTAAAACAGTTATCTTAAAATTCCTTGCTTTTAAATATATATTACCCTGTAACAACTCTTTATTGCTTTCGCTACTGCTTACGTAGGCAGAGGAAATATTGTATTCCCCCCAAAATTTAGTATCGAGTTTTCAACGGAAATATCCGTTTTGAGATTTCTCTGTTTGTTAACATAACTCAAAGTACAACAAATGTGGTATTCATGTTCAGCATCTATTAAGCATGCGACACCAAGAATTTCAAGATTGTCTCCATCCCAGACTACCCTTTACCTAGAGACGTTTTCGTTATTTTTCATTTTTTTCTCTACCACGTACATACCTAGGTAGCAAGAAGAGAAGGTATTGAATTCCAACCAAAAACTCGATATCGAGATTTCACCGGAAATACATGTTTTGAATGGCCTTGAACAAAATAAAAACATTTTTGGAAAAAAATTCTGTGTCTGTGTGTGTCTCTGTGAATAGCATAACTCAAAAACAAAAAGTCGAATAAGTACAAAACGTGGTATTTAAGTTCAATGCCTTTTAAGAAAGCGACACGAAGGTTTTAAAGAAAATCTCCCAACCAAACTTACGCTTTACATGGAACATTATTCAACATTTTTTATTTCCTAAAAGATTATTCTAAAGATTTGATTAAAACAGCATATATAAAAGATATTTACACGAAAAATAAAGTGCATATCTTGAATTATATTGGAATAGTCTGAGAAGTTCACTTCAGTAGGAAGGAACTTAGCATAATCTTGTATAATTGGTAAACGTTAAACGACAGACGTGAAGCCGAAATTATAAAGTCAATAATTATCATAATAATCTGGGAAGGATAGCGAAATAAAATAAATAATGAAATATTTAAAATCAGTGCATGTATTAAAAGGAGAAGCATTGGTAAAATTGTTGACTGTTAAAGCGACAGAAAGGCCAGACAGGCACAGTTTAGCTAATTAGGAACCAGCCCCAGGTATAAAGGGTAAAACCACTGAAGCCAGTTCTCCTGGAAATAATGGGTGAGATGCACTGGCCAGGATGTGAAGGTCACTAGAAGCTTCATGACGCTCAGTCTTGGTGCGAAATGTTTAAGGGGAGAGGGGAAGTTAGGGGCTTTTCCTTGTATCGCGCGTGTGGTGAGAACATTTTCTCGCTGCGACGCTCGTGTGGTGAGGACATACTCTCGCTGGGGCCCTCTTGGGGTGCAGAACAACATTCTCTGGGTGTGAACTTGCAAGAGCAGAACGTTTAGAGCTGTAATTGATAATCTTCGGTCTTGGAAAAGACACATCGTAAGAATTTAAAAGTGATCGGCAAATCTTATGTCTCATTTTAATGGTGAATAAAAGGGTTCCAAGAAAGCGTTCGTGTTTCTATGTACATACACTCACGCATACCCAGTGATTAAGATCTCATGCTCGAACAGCAGTGGCAAAATAAAAAAAAACAACTAGGAGGAGAAAAGCAGCAACCGTGAGGCAAAGGTATTGCTTCATTGTTGGAGGACGTAGCGTGGCTGCGTCAGACAAAAGCGCACGCAAAGAATGTAGATCTCTTTAACACACAAATTATTTTAAATAACTTTTTTGTGCTTAGCCATTCTTTTAAAGTCCTGTGATTTTCAGCTGTTTCTCGCGATGTCATGGAAAGAGTATCGAATTTTAAGGCCAGCGTATAGCGTCAAGCTCTAAAACATTTGACTGTCGCTATCTCCTTTGTATCTATAACGAAATGTGTAATATAGCTATTTCCGGAAGGGTTTATCTGGATTAAAATGAAGTGGATAGGAAAGTAAAATTTTGCAAGAATTACTTTTATATCTGCCCACTAATAAACGATAGAGCGTAGAGAAAATCATGTGAATGTAATATATAATGTTTTTTTTAATGACTAAGAGTTTTACTAAAACACTATATATTGAAGATATTGGCCTGACTATTACATTTTATATCTCTAATTCTCTGTGAATAGCCTGCAATATCCATTTCATTGTGAACAAGTTTAGTATAATTTTGTATAACTGGTAAATCATAAGATACAGTCAGGTTCAGCGGTCCCAAAATGTGTCGTTCCGGTCAAATATCAATATCGAATTTTATAATGGAATATAGTAGTTCCTCTTACCTACTATAGGTAGGCCGTAGAGAAAGGAGAGGGAGAGAGCGGATCGAAGGATTGAGAGAGAGAGAGAGAGAGAGGCGAGAAAATGAAAAAAGTAAAAATATGACATTCCTCACGCGGCTTTCGTGTGAATACATTCACACCATTTTTTACTACGTATGCTTCACTTTTACTGTATTCGTCGAACAGAAATCCTTCTAGGAACAGAAAAAATGACAATAAAAATACATGTAAAATAAAAAACGACTTACATAGAGTTAACCGATCATAGGCGTGAGAAGTGGGTATTTTTTCAACACAAGGATACAACAGGTGATACGTGTCGTGTTTCACCGTCCATGTTCACAATGTTTTTACAGGGAAAACAGGATGTCAGCAAAGATTCGTGGTCTCCAGGTGTTAATTTGTATGGATTCCTAAAAATCCAAACTTGTGACACAATTTTTCTTACTGCATAAAAAGCAGGAAGAGGTTCAAAGTTGAAATAAGAATATCAGCGATTTTGATGTGTCTGTGTAATGTAATCCCGCAAACCGCTTAATTAGCTACACAGTTTTGATACGAAAAATGATATCTATATTTCTATGTGTAGAAAAAGAAAATATGTCCCAGATTTTTATTTGAATTTCAGCACCCTAGTATTTTCCTATACAGTTCCATTCTCCAAAGAGTCCCGCATCGAAATAAAGATATGAAGTTAGTTTAGATATTCAGGGCCACATAACCGATTTTGATAGTTCTTTCACCATTGAAAAGGACTGTTCTTCACTACAGTTGGTTTTTAAGCTAATTTCAACTCCTAAATGCCTAAAAGGCTATAGTAAAGGCTTTACAAGCCTTGTAAATACTAAAATGAGAACACGCTGGAGACATAAAATAGCATTTCCAAAGGTGCCTTTGAGAATCCTATGGAGCACAAAATACGTATAAAATAAGACATAAGCCGCAATACTTCACTCAAAGCTATATACTTATATGGTCACGGTTTAGTAACTGAGAAAACAGAAGTTACATGACAAAACACAGATATTCCTATAACGTACGAGACTTTGCAATGCTAAAACCTTTCAATAACTTATGTAAGACAACTTCTTTTACATTTCTTCTGTATGTCATAATCGAATTCGTTACCAGCGTATGGCTAAATCTATACTAATGTTATAAAGACAGAAAGTTTGTATGTGTGTATGAAGGGTATTCTCAAAACCACTCCACCGGTTTTGACAATTCTTTCACTATTGAAGAGCCCCTTTCCTTCTGACGGACACGGGCTATAAAATACCTTTTAATTTCAGTTCATAAATTACTACAAAGCTATAAAGTGTTTAGAAAGCCTTCGTTGATATTGCCATGAAATACGAGTAGAAAGTACAGCACAGAAAGTGTGTGTAGAAACAGAAAGTCGATTAGTTGCTATACTCCGCAGAGATTGCATGGTAAAAACAAAAGCCGGTCACATTTTATTCCAAGCAATGTACATAGATGACCATGAAGTAATACTTGGGCAAAGCTAAAAAGCAACACTCATCCTGCTTATAATGATACGAATCGTATATTGTATTTATTTCTTTAATTGCCATTTAACAAATACTGCACAGGTGAGAGTAAAGAAACAGTGTCAAAACCCTTTAAATAATGCTTATTGCAATTCTATTTAGAATTAAAATAAAGTTTCTGGATGCCAAAACCTTCTAATAACCCTCAAGTAAGAAAGTTTTGCTTTATTTCCTTTACTGTAATCAAGTTGTAATCAAGGTCTTTACCAAAGCATGTTAAATAATTCCATAAAGGGAGAACATTGCTAACATTAGAAACCAGTAAATCGATATTTTTATTGACAAAATATCGCAGACTATGTGTATTTTCCAAAGAGATTAGCTTGGTGGCCTGGGAGTGCGGAATCTTCACATTCACCAGCTTTACCTCCATTTTGTTACTTTCTCTACTACGTATAGTAAGTAGGGGAAGTATTGTATTCCACCCAAAAATTCGATACCGAGGTTTCACCGGAAATATATGTTTTGAGACCCCCTGAATCCAAAAAAATCATTTTTGGAAACTTGTCCGTGTGTGTGTCTGAACAGCATAACTCAGAAACGAACAGTCGGATAAACCCCAAACTTGGTATTTAGGTTCAGTATCTTCCAGAGATGCGACACGAAGGTTTTTAAGAAAACCCCCCACCCCAGATTATCGTTTACATGGAACATTTTTCGAACATTTTAATTTTCTCAAAAATGGAACTAACGATTTTGATTAAAATATCATATGTTTAAGATATTTTCATGACAAATTAAATATATATCTCGAATTTTCTGGGAATGTCTCCAAAAATATTCTTCATTGTGAAGACTTTTGCATAACTAGTAAACCATAAGAGATAGGCAAAATTTTACTACACAAAAAACGTAGATCGTGTTGAAACACACAATTTATGTCATATACACTTTTTTGTTGAGTGAACCGTTTTCGAGTATCTAAAACCTGCTTGATCATTCTAATAATTCTATGGAACTATACAGCAATTCCAACAATTGGAAGACTGTTAGGGGGAGGTTTGAGGGGAAAAAAATACATCCATCGATATTCCATACCCATTTCATGAATATCAGGGGAATTTTCATCTCCTATTTGGAAAATCTCTATGGCATTACTATAGGTTAGGGAGGGGAACACCTCGTGCACCCCAACCTACATAATTTATTGTAGACAACATCCTCCAGGAGGAAGGGATCAAGTGAAGGAACCAGCAGGCCGCGAGCACACAGGGTAAAGAGACGCGCGAAGGTCCCTAACAGTTCCATGCTCGAAGACCCCTCCCACTGCTGGAGCTGCCTAGAGAGGGCGATGAACGACCCGTCGACCAAGCAGCCCTCTAGTGTACACGGAGAGTACTCTTTCCTTTGAGCAAGCAGATGGTGCATCTGTCCGGCAAAACTATACGCCACGAAACCTGTCGTCCTTTGTGGTGTAGTGATTACTATGCTAGCCTCTAGTTCCGAAGGTCGCGGGTTCAAACCCAACTGAGGGCAATGGATTTTTTCGGGTGCAAAAATCCTTAGCATGGCTTCCTTTGGAAGGGAAATAAAGCCGGTGGTCCCGTGTCGTATATTTACGACACGTAAAAGAACCTCAAGCCTGATAAAGAGGCCTCTGAGCAAAATTACCGGTCTTTCGCGCCCAGTATAGAATGGGACGCTAAGGGCCACAACAGTTAAAGACCGTCCATAATTAAAACTCAATTTCAATTTGCCACGAAACCTACAAGCACACCTGAAAGGCGAGAAGAAAACGCAATGAAAGGAAATTGTGGTAGATGAGAATCCACCTCAGCATTCGCCTACTAAAAAACACGAAAAACTCAAGGTGACGGTGGGCAGTCGACGGGAATCAAACCCCGGACCTCCTGAATGCGAGTCTCACACGTTACCGTGGAGCCATCTTGCTCGGTTAGGACATTACTAAAATACAGTTGTAAAAGATAAAGGGTATATTTCACCACAGAAAGCTTCTGTATAATAATTTCATAAAGATTAGTAAATTTAATTATTTAAATCTTCTTTCGAGGTTCCAATAGCCACCGGTGATCATCATTAAGCCAGCTATTTTAGTATGTGAATATATCTCGAATTTTAGCCTGCGAAGTCCTCTTCAGGCTGATTCTGTTTTACAAAATGTTGTACTCCTATAGTTGAGAAATCATAGTATATAGACAAAAGCGTTCTACAAGACAACTGTAGAGCTCATAAAATACAAAATTTGCATCAAATAGTATATTTGTAGGGTTAACCATTATCGAAATATTTTGTGTTGACGTTTACGCTTTCCAGTTTGAAATTATTGTTTGTTTTCCATAGTAAGAGCTTATTAGCACGGATAAACATTTGAAAGATGTTTCCGAATGCTGCGTATTTACCTTAGAGGCGCACGGGGGGCCGACCAATCTGACTGAGGTTTTCTTTGTGGTTTCCCTCAGCCGCTAAGGTAAATACCGGATAAATTTAATACCACGACCTAAAGTTCCACCTTAGGTCTAAAACAATAGTAAAAATGAAAAATAGGTGGTAATAGCAAATGCTGTGCCATCTATCCATAGACAATGGAAGCAGGTAGACTGGACGGCATCCTAACGCCATCTGCACGGTAGGAAGCAGAAGATCCGGCTACTATGCGTTAGGGCATCTGTGGACACGTGACGAAGCAGGATGGCATGTTACGGGGATGAGACCTAGAAGGCTAACTGTCCGCCTTTCTGTGTGAGGGCGGCGGTAGGACTGGACGACATCTCTGCACGGCACAAAGCAGAAGAACCAGATGCTGTGCACGAGGGTCTCTGTGAACATGTCGAAGCGGGCGGTTACAGGGATGAGACCAGGAAGGCTAACTGTCCGCCACACCCGATCTAAGAGTTATCCACTAACAGATCCGTCGCGATATGACCCCGTAGTTAAAGCGACGTAATGTCGTCCTCCGTGGTGTAGTGGTTATCATGCTAGCCTCTAGTTCCCGAGGTCAAGGATTCAAACCCGGCGGAGTGCAGTGGATTTTTTCGGGCGTATATATATATGAGGAGGCTGAAGCGATAGTTAGATCTATAAAAAACGGTTCTCTATGTGATGGCTTCGAAATTACACTCTTTGAATGACCACGGAAAAGAAACGAATAGCAGCTTAGCACTTGAAAAACGTTTCAAAATTTAAACCAATAACGAAGAATATCTCGGAAATGCTTAATCCTGCATAAAATTATTTGATATACTCGTAATTTGTGTGCTTTAACAAGATCTACATTTTTGTATTGTAAGTTACGGTTTACCACTTATACAAAATTACACTACTTTCATTTCAAATTAAGTGGATTTCATAATATTCACAATAAATTTAAGATATTCATTTTCCGAATGAAGTCCTCTTCATTGGGAAGGAATTTTGTATAATCTTGTATAACTATAATAAACGTTAAGCGATAGACAAAAACGTTCTGCACAACAATTGTAGATCTCTTTAAAACACACAATTTATCTCAAATAACTTTGTTTGTGGTATAAGCCATTTCCGAGATATCCGTTATGAATGGTTCGAATTTTTTTTTTAATTTCACCTTTAAAAACATTGGTCTAATCGGCGGCATTTCCTTTGGAACTTATTGCCTATTGGCAGTGGTGTTAACTCGTGTAACTCTTGTCTTTGTTTTTCTTGCACTTTTGGTTCTTTTAATCTTAGATCGTACACACATTCACACTCTCATACACTCTGGGGAGGATAGGAATTAATCTTGGATAGAGAAAAATTCCCACCCCCAGCGGGAATCGAACCCGGAACCCCTCGCACAGCAGTTGCTCTACCGACTGAGCTACGGGGGTTCGATTTGTTCATTACTTGGTTATTCTTTGAAGTCCTTTTAACATTCAGATGTTTCTCGCGATTGCATGGAAACAGTATGGAATTTTAAGGCCAGTATGGAATTTTAAGCGTCCTTCTTAAACATTTGACAATTGCTCTTCCCTTTGAATCTGTAACGAAATGTGATATTTAGCTATTTCTACAAAAGGTTTATTTGGATTAAAATGAAGTAAATAGAAAAATAAGCTTTAATAAGAATAGTTTCCTATAAACGATAGAGGCAGAGAAAGTATGTGAATGTAACACATCAGATTTTTCTAAAATGGGTTTATAAAAACTAAAATTCGGAATAGACCGGCACCGGATACAGTAAACGGGTCCATCCTGTCATCCCAGTTTGTGAAATAATGTGGTGAGTTTGAAAATTTCCAAGTCACCGAGAAGTGTCTATAACAACAAATTTGTATAGTGATGCAACAGTTCAGAGTGAAGATGAGTGGGTCGAGAAACACGTGTGTTCATCTTGGCAATGTTGTAAAAATGAACATAATATTGCCAATGCTATTTTAGTATTATTAAATTTGTTTAACAGTACGATAATTTTGAGCGTAAATTTCTAATTCTTAGTGTCTGGATACGGCACATACTTTTAAAAGTTGGCAACCCTGAATATCCTGAATAAGGAATCGCATTTTATGCAAGCGCGTAACGCAAATATGTGAATTTGTTGTAGGTGGAGAAAGCTTGTGTGTTCTCGATAGATGTTTCTCTTTAAATGATCTTGGTATGTCTCGTCGACCCTCAACTTGACTTTTTCTTGGCTGTATTTTGGACAGTCCTCGGGGAAATTGCAAGCAACACAACGTTGTTGAATGAGTGTCCTATTCGCCCGACACCATGTCATTATGGGTCACATGTCAAGCTTAGCTCGCCGCAAGATGTCGGGAGCGTTTATTTCCGCTTCACTGAGCCAACTCGATCACTCATGTCATTAACCAAGGCTCACATTCTTATTCAGCACTGCCAACTCAATATGTTCTCATCGGCGCAACCTGAAATACACGACACTCGCATTCGGAAAGCACCGCCATTAAATTCCCTCGTGTCTCGATTATAACTTGCTCTATAGATCCCGAACGAGATTCACTACAAAAACCATATGTTAAATCTCTTTCACACGAGAAATTTTCTTAGATTAGATTAGATTGTATTCTGTGAGTTCACTAGCAGCCATAAAGGCTTGTGAACAAAGAACATGTCAAGGAAATGTACAAAAATTACATATAAACATAAATATTACACAGAATATGGAACATTTGAAATAAAATAGACACATACTATATGCGTGTCAAGGAAATGTACAATAAAGTTACATATATACATAAATATTACATAGTATACAGAACATTTAAAATAAAATAAAGACATATTATATACAAAATGAAATAAATCAAGTGTAATTTTGTACAGAGTTGAACACCTCCTTACTGTTATAGGGTTAACATACGTATAGGCAAGAACAGTTATTTTAACATTCACTAGGATTTTACCTTTGTTCGTCTGATCATTTTGTTCTATTTGATTTGTAATGCATAGCATTTACTGTCAGTTCTTAATATACATACATTTAAATAGCTTCATTAATTCTAGAGCAGGCATCAAATATGACTGGCAATTGGCATTAATATTTACTAATACTACTTACAGACCTATATAAGTATTATCATGAGGATAATATTCAGATAATCCGTTTCCTTAAACCAGAGTTTCCCAATTTGTGCTCCGCGGAGCCCTAAGGACTCGGTGTGCGCTTCCCAGGGGATATGTAGCTATAATCAGAATGAAAGAGAATCATAAATTGCATTCTTATATTAACAGGATTAATGGGAATTAGACGCTAACTGGAATATATGGACAGACAAAACAATTTTTTTAGTTCCATTTATACCCCGCCTTTAACTGCATTGGTCTTATCAGCGACCTTTCCTTTACAGCTTATTGCGTATTGGAACAGTGTTAACTCGTGTAACTCTTGTCGTTGGGTTTCTTGCACTTTGGTTTTTAATCATTAGATCATACATACATTCACACTCTCATTCATACTTCCAGATTTTGGAGAGGATAAGGAATAATCTTAGCTAGAGAAAAATTCCCATCCCCCAGCCGGGAATCGAATCCTAGCACAACAAGCAGGTGCCCTACCGACTGAGCTACGGGGCCAGTCAAACAAATTTATGGACAATGTTGGAAACAAGATTTTTTAAAATGTAATAAGGATATTGCAAGTAACGATGGGGAAGATAGGTGTAATAGGGATCAAAAAGGGTCTTTCATATTTAAACTGGGAGTGTGGAGATTAAAAGTTACAGGAGAGGGATAGAAGAAGAGATTTGCCCTATATGCGGGAATAAAGAAATTGCAGTCCACATATTATTATTATTATTATTATTATTATTATTATTATTATTATTATTATTATTATTATTATTATTCTTATTATTATTGGTTTGAATTTTTCAATACTTTATCCTTTTTAGAGTGCTGTCGCGATGTCATGGAAAGAGTGTGGTATTTGAAGGCGAAGAGCTTTTAAACATTTGACTATCGCTATTCCCTTTATATCCATAACGAAATGTGTGCTTGAAAATTCATTAAAACCACTGTAGTATAAAATTTATAGTAGTAGATGTTGTTACAAGTATTTTATAAGCTTTATTCACCACATCCACACAGCATTGTAAAATGTGAATAATTATCTAATTTAGGTAATTCTTTTTAAATTATGAAGCTACAACCCTAATATACAACTGTAAAATAGGATTTAATCTGTGAAATAAAAAAGCTATTAAGGAAAATGTTTATCTCAATTAACTTAGAGTAGATAGAAGAAATAATTTTTGCAAGAATAGTTTGTAGATGGCTATAAAAATAAATGATAATGGGTAGAGAAAGTCACTTACTGAGCTCAGGTTTCTCTTTTCTTATAGTAGAAATAAAAGATATGTGGCTGTTATGCTCTTCTTCTGTATTCTGCAAGAAACGAAACGCATGTTACCCTTAGAGACCAAGACAATTTTTGGTGATTGTTTATAAACGTAAGGTTATATTCGCAACATTACAAGGTGGTGCCAGTACGTAATGTAAATACGCAACAACAAACATTACGGGGAGGATTAATGTTACGAGAAAAAACGTCTTATGTTAACGTTCGCATAACCGAGCGAGGTGGTGCCGATATAAAGTGTGCGACTCGCATTCGAGAAGTTCCGTGTTCGATTCCCAGTGACCGCCCACTGTGACCCATATATTTTGCGTAGTTTTCCCGGGGTCGGCAGACGAATGCTGGGGTGGTTTCTTCTCTACCACGATTTGCTTTCGACCATTTCCCTTTCATTTCGTTTCCTTCTCATCTCTCAGGTGTGTTTCTAGATTATAATTAAAATTTATTGTTTGTTGTTTTATTTTTACATTTTACTTATTTACTGGTTATTTGCTTTTAAATTTATTACTAATTTATTTTACTTTTTCTATTCTTTTCCTTATTCTCTTTTATTATTTTAAGTTTTAAATTTTAAACTTAAATTTTAATTATTTTAAAATCTGTAAAATCATATAATATTGAAATAATGTTATAAATAAATGTAAAGATGTGGGATATTGTCGTATGCCTCACTTAATATTATTTTCAACTTCAGAGGAGAGCTACTCGCTTGTGAGAGGGATCGTTAAATCAAACAAAGAACCTTTAATTTACGAGGCAACGACGAAGGGCGCATCTAAGTTAACTCACACAATAATTAATACACCAACACAATGCCTGGCTTAAGGGAGAGGAAAGGATTCTATTCTACCATAATTAAAAGTTAAAGAGTGGATGGCACACAATTTATTGGATGAAGTTAGTTACATACCTTTGCCCATTGCCTGCCGACGAGGACATTGCTTAGCAGTTTCCCGTCTAACTCACCCGAAGCCTATTCACTGAATGATACAAGAAGCCACGCTAAATTGGCGTCAGTAACGCTATCCCCTCCTAAACAGTTTCCCCTGATTCGCCCCTACTCACAGACAAACTGCCGTGCTTCGGAGTCCAGAGAGCCTCTTAATAATAATAATAATATCTGTGCACATGCCACATCTCCCCCTGGCCACCGAAGTTGACGCCCTCGTCGACACAAGGAAAATAAATATAACAAGAAACATGAAAATAACAAAAAAAATGACATACACATGTGTGATGAACCAAAATATAAGAGAGTAATATACATGTGTGAGAAGCCAAAATATGAGAGAATAATATACATGTGTGGTAAGCACCCAGATGACGACACAATGTTACTGGGCGGAGTAGAGTTTCGAGAACCTTAAGTGCTGTCGACTAATATTGTTAATGCACTTATACTTGGGCATCCCGCACACGCACACACCACGCTGCCTCAGTTCACAGGCACACTACACTGCGCAAAATATCGATGGTCTGCTGTAACTGTTTGTGGGTGATTTTATACAGTGCCCACAACGACGATTTGTCCTGGTGTAGAATTATCACTGCAGGTCTCTGGTGATGACAACAGGGTGGGCAGTCGCTGGCTTGGACTGCCCCCCGACATGGTGGCTCCTTATGCCACAGCAGTGTAGTGGCTGCCCGACAGCTTCCCTGTGGTGTTTTTTGACTTCTGGTGTGCCACGGGGATGCTCCTGGGGTCTCTCGAGCTCCGCCACAGTAAAATACTAAAACAAAACCACCAAACAATAAAAAAGGTGCTCCGACAAACAATCACACATAAAAGGAACGGTATGTCATGTACAATTAAAGATTTTAAAGGTTGAAAAGTTTACACTAAAAATTCTTTTGACATGGGCAAAGAAAGAGAAAAAACAATAAGTACAAATTGGCATAAGAACTAGATATTATAGAGTTGCCATCCAAAATTTAACTTACAATGCTTCACAATCCAAATAAAACAGTAAAACAGACTCAGAATACATGAACATGACAGAAAAAAACATAACCTTATTTTGGGATCCCACTATTAAATCTTAATAACCAGCTGGTATCACTAACAAAAGAAAATAAGTGCACTTACAACACAATCACACATGACAATGAAATGAACTGGGGATAGTTTGGTTAGCGTCCCCGACGCTTTAGGAAGCGTGGCTTGGGACAGAGAGTCAGTGAGTTGTAGTCAACCAGTACAGACGTGTAGCCGCCCTCTCCGTGCAGGAATGCATGATGGCCTCGCCCGACAGGCATGGACCTAAGAATGTGGGGTAAAGTATCAAGCTTTATCTAATAAATCCTCTGTCATCTATATCTTCATTGTCTTATTTATGATAGTGTAAAGTTCCTTCTTCCTATTTTGAGCCATGTAAGTGTCCTTTTGCCAGTGTTTAATAATATTTCTGTAGTTTCACTTTAGCTGCGTCCCTAGTCGTAGCCTCGCCATGTTACAATTTTGTTAATTTTCTGGTACCTCTCAAGCGAGTCGCCCACCTCCCAATGAGCATTAGATAAGAGGCTACGACAATATACTCCCTATTTTTAAAAATTAGCTACCAGGGTGATGTATAACAGATTTTATTTATTTATTTATTTGTGCTTCTAATTTTCGTGGCGTATAGCGGTGCCGGACAAATGGCGTGGATGCATGCCTAATGGAAAGGGACACACCGTCGACATCAGAGAGCTGCTTGCTTAGTTGGTCATTCCTCGCCCTCACTTGGGGCTCCAAGATGTGAGACGAGTCTACGAGTTTGTAAATGCTAGGGGCTACCGCGCGTCTCTGTGACGTCTGCCCTCGACCTGTAGCCTCATGTGGTTCCTTCGCCTCATCCCTTCTTCCTGAGGACGGTAGACCCAATAGATCTGTGCAGGTTGCAACGCGCGAGGGAACCCCCCTCCGTTGAATCGCTTCTATCTCTATGTACATTCGCATGACTTCTTATCTTGCAGTGTATGAAACTCCCCTGTAATTTTGTCAGAACAAACTTCGGTAAAGCACCCCAAAACGAAAGAAAGAAAAAAAAATCTGATGTGTTACATTCACATAACTTTGTGTATTTGTGTATTCACTATCATTTACTTTTATTTCTCTTCTGCAGCATATTATTGTGAAAGTTATATTTTTTTTATCCACTTTAGGTTAGGCTAATGGATATAAACGTTTCCAGAAATGATTTAATTACACATTTCGTTGTAGGCACAAAGAGGATACAGCATACGTGAGAGTCAAATGTTTTAAAACGCGTCGCTAACTGTTGGATTTAAAATTCCAAACTCTTTTCATGATATTGCGAGAAACAATTGCAGAGCGGCAGCACTTTAAAAAATGACAAATGTATTGAAAATGTCAAACAATAATACAGAATATCCTGGAAATGTCTGATACCAAAAAAAAATGTATTTTAAATAAAATTTTTGTTTTAAGGACATATACAATTTTCGTGTAATAATTTTTTGTCTGTCATGCTTTAATCGTTATTCAAAATTGTACAAAGTTCCTTTCGATTGAAGGGGACTTCGCAGACTATTTCTAGAAAATTCAAGATATAAGTTTTATTTGTCATGTAAATATATTAAATGTTTGGTATTTTATGAAACTCACTTAGCCATTTTTGAGAACATTAAAAATATCGAAATGTTTCCATGTAAGGAGTAGTTTGGGTTGCAGATTTTCTTCAAAATCTTTGTGTCGCATCTTTTGAAGATACTGAAATTAGATACCAAGTTTAGTATTTATTCGACTTTTCGTGTTTGAGTTATGTTGCACACAGACATAGTCACACGGACCTTTTTCTGAACATGCTTTTTTAAGGTTCTGGGACCTCAAAATTTGAACTTCCGATGAAAACTCCACATCGAATTTTTGGGTGGAATACAATGCTTCCTCTACTTACTGTAAATACGTAGTAGAGAAAATCGAGATAAACGTTTGCAGAAGTGGTTGGTTGCAATACACAATTCGTTGTAGGTACAAGAGACAGATACAGTAGGCTGAAGCCATAGCCCACTCTTTAAAAAGCGGATCGTTAAATGCTAGCATTAAAATTCCATATTCTTGTTCACGATACCAATGAGAAACGAACGAATGGTGACCATGGACTTCTAAAAATATGGAGTAATGGAAAATTCAACCAACAATAAATATCTCGAAAACGGTTATTGTCACGAAAAATATATTCGACAGGAGTTGATTTTTAACGAGATCTACAATTTGCTTTACCATTGGTACAAAATTATTCAAAATTAATTCAGGATAAGGAAGCGTTAACAAGATATTCACAGAAAGTTAAAGATGTATATTTTATTAGTATTCTAAATATTATAAACAAAGTGTTTTAACTGAAACCTATTTTTGAGGAAATTAAAAATAAAATAAGGGTACGGTAACTTGTTTCTGAAAATCTTATTGTATACTAGAAAGGCTGAACCAAGTTTAATTTTTATCCTACTTTTCGTTTTTGAGTTATGCTATGCCCAATGTAAGGGAGGAATTCCGACACTTTCAGCTGCCGTGGTGCTAGCGCTGCATACCCTAGCACTTGTGATACTTCTGACGTTACCAGAAGTGCGTTGGGACGAACATCTGAGCTCCCCCGGAGGGGAGCTATTCGGATTCGGTTGGTCTCGACGGGCCAGTGGTTACCGAAACCTATGGGAGATTGGGTATGTCTGGGCGGTGATGCACAGGCAGGGTGGTAAGATACCTCAATGTCCTCCGGTACCAGGCTGGAAAACTGGGTGACGGTTTGCTAGTTCACTGTCGATCCTGGTGAGGTTTTTGGGTAGTCTCCCCCTCTGGCGTATCCATCCGTCCTAGCGAAATCAAGGGGGGGTCGCCTTTTGGAATCCCGATGTTAGTCTAATGAATAACCTCATGGAGGTTGGTGCCTTTCTCTAGTCATAGGAGGGGAGCTTCGACTCCAGGTAGACCTTTGCATAACTTTGTTAACAGACACACAAACAGGTTGACACACACACTTGGACCTTTTATAAAAAAAAATCTTTATTTAATCAGGGACCTCAAAATAAGTCTTTCTAGTAAAATCTCAGTATTGATCTTTTTGGTGGAATGCGAAACTTTCTCTTCCTAAAATAGGCAGTTGTTAGAGAGAATAAAAAGCTGCTGCACTTCATTTGCGTACATCGGTTTAAATATGCTTTCTCATTTATTGGGCGTTCTTCATAGTTTGTAGGACCAAATATTTTCAAACAGTGAGCATGTACCATTCTGTAAAGGCTGTTCTTGCACATTGGTTGTCAGAGCGAACACTTGTGCTGTTTTCTGACAACCCTAAAACCTGAGGCCTTTTTATAACAATGGACGCTCTATTCCAGGGGCGCTATTCTTGCATTGGAGATGCGAGATTGACAATTCTCTTGTTCCCAATCCTTCAATCAGCAGAATTGCCTAAACCCGTTTGTCTATCATCTACTAATTTTACTTAGAGGAAGTATTCGGCATCGAGATTTCGACTGAAATATACCTTGTAGGTCTATTGAACCCAGCGAAAGTATTTAGGGAAAAAAGTTATTGTGCGTCCAATTTTATACTTGAGTTGAGAATTATTTAGACATGTGAGGAGAAGATTTTCAAGAAAATTTCCCCACTCAAAGCAAACGACTCCGTTTTTTTAATGACTCTTATAGTAATTAAAGCACCATGGTTAAGATAGTTGTATGATTAAGAACATTTACATCTTAAATGTTCTATGAATATCCTATAATACTTTTCATTCTGTATGAATTTTATATAAACAGGAAAACATAACAATGAGAATAAACTTGGGTAGTTATGAAAAAATCTGATGTGTTACACTCACATGACTTTCTCTAGTGTTGTACAAACTATTTTTACAAGCGCTTATTCTCCATCTACTTCATGTTAATCGATATAAAAATTTGCAGAAACTATCGTATTGCTAATTTTCTTATAGGTGCAAGGGAAGCATGGTAGGCTTTAGGCGATATAAAATGTTTTAAGATGCTGGTTGCTATGTGAGCATTCCGGGATATAAAAAAAAATAACGAATAAGGAATTCCCATTTCAGAAAAAGCATAAGTAGTGAAAAAATTCAACAAATAACATATCTCGGAAATAGTTCACTAGACGAAAAAGTGCATATGACATAAACTGTGCATTTTAACGAGATCTACATTTTTTGTGTAGTAAAAATCTCTTACGGTTTACCAGTTATGCAAAATTCATTCAGAATGGAGGCAACGTTTGGGGACATTCCCAAAAAATTCAAGATATACATTTCAATTGCCATGAAGGTATCTTAAACATATTATATTTTAATCAAAATCGTTAGAGGCATTTTGATAAAGTGAACATTTTCGAAAAATGTTCCATGTAAAGGGTAGTCTGGGGCGGTGGATTTTCTTGAAAATCTTCGTGTCACATCTTTGAAAGATATTGAACCTTAAACCTAAACACCAAGTTTGATATTTATCTGACTAATCCGACCTTTTTCTAAAAATGCTTTTTTTTTATTCAGGGAGTCTCAAAGCATGTATTTCCGGTGAACTTTCGATATCGAATTTTTGGGTGGACAGCAATACTTCCCCTACTTACTATACGTAGTAGAAAAAATTAAAATGCCAAAATCATTAAAACATGTAATGTATATCAAATAATTTCTTCCTAGCGTTAACATTTGTATGTTTGAAAAGCAAGGATGTCATCTGAGCGATTATGCTTTAAGGTTTCCGGTTTTTCCTTTTTCTTTTCTTTTGCTAGAGTCGTTACTATGACTTCTGGTAAACATTTGAAGATCATTTCTCCATAATTTATATAACTACTTAGTAAGTACTAGTCGGCCACAATATGAATACATGTGGTGGGAAGAGGAACTAAACGGTTACGAAACTAGAGGGCGTGGCATCGGAAGGACAGTTAAATAAAGAAAACATTCACGTTTCCGAGTTGCATTTGCTAGAGACGCTGAGGCCTGTACATGTAGTACTGTTTTCATTGTTCGACTGTACATTTCCCCTATTGTCTTGCCCTCACTCCCCTCTGATCCGTAGCCTTGATTATCAAGAAAACAAAGTGGCGTCCTCCACCAAGCGCATTCCTCTCGTGGCCGTCTGGTACCTATTGGTAATTAATTGTTATTTCACATAAGCTACATGTAGGACAGGGTTGAAAAGGTAGAAGCAAATGAAAAATGCAGTGCCATAGCTTGGATTTGAACCATGGATTTTCCGCATTCTGTCCGATTGCTCTAACTCAGCTACTATGGCAAAATGCTAGCAGGACATTAAATTCCCCAACTGACTCGCATTTTTCCCAATAAACCACATGAAGAACTCAAATTCATTTTGAGATGACATACCCCAATAATGGTGGCTTACAATCCTAAGTACTTAAGAGCCGGGCTTCATAGTTTAACCAACTATTAAGTCAATCAATGGTAATTAATTGTTCCTTCACACAAACCGTTGGAAACGAATATTCGTGGCTCAAATCCCGGTTATAGCACTGAAATTTTCATTCTGATCCTGAGTAGGTACCTATTGCTCATTTTCAAATCACTTTATCTAAACATGTACAATGAATAACATAACATGGAAAGGTGGATGAGTTTTTAAGTAATGCAATAGCACATAGCCTACTCCTGTGAGTTAGTAATGCGTAGTATAAGTTATTTGATTGTGTCACGTCAGAATCCATTTACATTATTCAGCAGCAGTACACATCATGCCAAACAGTTGCAGTATCACGATTTTTTTAAAGCGCCTGCTTATGTTTAATTGCTTGTTCTCCACTGTTTAATTCACTGTGGTACGATGTGTATGAAGTCCTGTTTTGTGACAAAATTGTTCCACTTGGTGCGACAGTTGGTTCTGACGTGTCTGGCAGACGTGTAAAACGAAACGAGAGTGGCAATAATGAAATGTCTAGGCAACATGAAGTTCCAAACCTTCAATTTTTTTAATCATGGATACTTGGCCAGTTAACGTACGCGTACTAATGCAAAATTCCTTTAAAATAAAATGTTGAACTTGCCAAAAACAACCGACTTCCTCTGTGATCGAGTGGGGAACATTCTGGCTTCTCAATTCAAGAGGCCCAGGCTCGATTCTCGGCTGCGAGTACAATAGTTAGTTTTCAGTTTCAGTTAAAATAAAATTACTAGGTTCCAAATGATCGTTCCAAAATAACAGTAAGGCACATCCACGAGTGTATATTCTTGATACACTGTTACTTGACTAACATCGGGTTCATTAGCACCAAGTCGTGATTCTTCGTCAGGCTATGAAATACAGTCAAGCAGCAAAATGAAGGGGGTAATGCAGCGCAGGCCACCATTACAAGCAGTGGAAACCTTCTGCTGTATTGAACAGGAAACAAGATTCACAATCAGCCCAAAGTCATCCGGATCGTAGTCAATCCAAACGGGTTATCTGCAAGAAAATTTTGGTTTTTACCACATTGATCTAAACATGCAGTTTCCTTGAGACTACGACATATTCTTAACCAACCAGAGCTCTTTTTAAGCTTATTAATTGTCTCCACGTTGGTACGAGTTTCACTACCAACGACAAATATATTATACCTATTATGAACGCAGCTATGGACTTCGGTTGTCGGTAGAAGGTGTGGAACAAACGACTGACTGCCCGGGTAATAAGTGCCTTCGCCCTGCGAAAATACCGGAGGCGCTGTAAAGAGATAACCAGAATCTTCTGGAAGTTTCTCTTCTCCCCGATTCTCGAACGTTCTGAAACTCTGTAGAAGATTCCAGCTGCTATATAAGCGAACATTCCAGCGAGGGTGTCCACCACAAGCTAGAGGAAGGATACCAAGTAATACGAAACTTCATGGAGCAACACGTCCTATAACAACCCGCTCAACAAAACAGACGCCGCAACAGGTAGACGCCACATCTCCACCAACACAGCACAACAACCACTGCCTGGAGGTAACAGGCCCGGGCACGGATCCAAATCAAAGCAAAACACTTTTACGACACCACTGTTCCTAGGTTACTGTTCAGGGCCTCGGCCATGACTTTTACCTATTCCCCACTGAGGAGTTTGTCCAATTTTGGAGTTCTCCGTTTGTAGTAATCACCCACAAATCGCAGGTTTGCTACGGCGGCACCAGCCAACACGACACCAATTATGCCCCAAATATACAGAGACACCACAGTATAACATCCTTTCTATACCTCTTCCTTTTCCTCTCAAATACCCTTTATATCTTGTTTTTCCTAAATCCTTTATTCCTGTCCCCCCCCCCCAAAAGGGTGTCAGATAGTGACCGCCTTTCTGATGCGACGAAAAGTGCTGTCCTACGAGTAAGTTTCTAGCATGTGTTGTGACGTACAGGTAGTGCTGCTACTGCAGGAGAGTATAAATGACTTGTGTTTGACTCCCCAGCGGATGAAAGGTCCGAAAGAAGACTTCTTCGCGCGCGTATTACATTATGCCGCTACCTCGCGAGAACTATTGAACAGAAACAAGCTATTCGAATTATATGTGGTGAAAAAGTTATGTTCATGTAAGCCACTATTTAGAAAACTTGGCATACTTACTTTCGCAGGTACTTATATATTAGAAACTGTATTATTTGTGTAAAAGAATAGATTTAATTTTCTAATTAACGGAAATATTCATACACATTATACTAGAAATAATAATAATGATATACACTTAATCTCAACCAGAATTACAATATGTAAAAATGAAGCTTTGCACTCCAGTACGATTATATATAATTCCCTTCTAGTGCCATAAAAAATACGGAAAACTATAATGCGTTTGAAACAAAACTTAAGGCTGCTTTTACACGATAAAGGAATATTTGCAACATAATAAATATCCATATGTATAAGCCAGACTGTTAATTAACTTAGATATATTGTATCATCTCCTTCATTTCATAGTTATATTTATAAAATAATTTTGTTAAATATATTTGATAGCTCATTTGTAATATATTGCATACATTTAATTACTGATGTATCCTTCACTCTTATGGTTATAAATAAGACTAATGTGAGATAGTTAACTTATTTTAAATATATGTTTGATATCAAACCTTATAGTATATATACATAAATTTAACTTTTGACGTGTCCTGTATCATTGTACTTTGTACAGAATCGATTTTTAAGGATGAATAAAAATTGAATTGAACTAGTGAAGTGACAGCGAGAATTAAGTGAAGTGAGAGTGGAAGCTGAACTAAATCACATTGGTGAACTGACAATGAACTAAGTGAAGTCACAGTGAAAGCTGAACTAGATTAGTGTGGACTTAGTGAAGTGATAGTTGAAAATGGACAAAGTCACAATATGTTATACTATTCTCCCATTCTCACCAGGAAACGTGCAAACATCATTCATATGTTTATTTATGGTAACAAGGTCTTAGGCGGCGCCGTGGGCGAGTGGTTAGACAGCTCGCCTCCCACCGAGGCGGCCCTGCATGTGGGATTTGTGGTGGACGGAGCGGCGTCTGGGCGGGTTTTCTCCGGGTTCTCCGGTTTCCCCCGCCATTCATTCCAACTGCTCCATCATCACCTTTCCTTTCATCCATTTCACAAACATTTCGTTTCATCTACTTCCTTCATCACCATCCTGGATGCTCTGTCTGATCCATGAGTGTCTGCTCCTCGACGGGCCTCTAACCCCAGGCACCCGCTTATAAGTTCTGGGGGGGGGGGTGTAAGTCCTACATAAGAGGAGGGTAAACAGATAATGAATGAATGAACAAGGTCTTATGTTAGAAATAAAAGTGGGGAATAAAATCATAAACTTTCAAGTATGTCCGTTAGGTGACGCTTAGGAAAGGTTCAAACTTGCAACATGGAACGGTTTAGAAAACGGCTAACGTTACGAAAACATTTGACACAAATTGTATATTCTAATGAGTTCTACATTTTCGCTTAAGATGTCCTTGTTATACAAAATTAATCAAAATTTAATCAAATGAAGGTAAGTTCACAGGATATTCACAAAAAAACCTAGATATACATTTCGTTTCTCATGTCAATATGTTAAACGTTCCACATTCTAATCAAAATGGTCAGAACAGTTTTTGAGAAAATATAAAAGTAACGAAAAGTTTTTGATGCAAAAAGTGGAATGGGTGGGAGAATTTTCTTGGAAATTCTTTCTGTTGCATCTTCGAAAGGCGCTGATAACCGACTTTTCGTTTTAGAGTTAAGCTGTTCACGGTCGCGCGCGCGCGCACACACACACACACACACACACACACACACACACACACACACACACACGAAGGGCTCTTTTTTTCCTAATGCTTTCTTTTTGGTTTGGGATCCGTGAAATCTACAAATAGAATTTTTTAGTAGAATATACTTCCCCTTACGTACACCGAGAGAGAAGGCTTTGGGATAACGTTGAGGCTTGCACTCGGGATGTTTCGGGTTTGATTCCCATTAGACCGACCACTCTGACCATGGGATTTTTCGCGGTTTTCCTGGGTGGGTAGGCAAATTTCCTGTACATCGTTTCCTGTACCCATCATTTCCTTTCATATGTTTCGGACGGCGACGGCGGTTGGTGTGTTGTGGCAGGATGGTGGAATTAGCGCTACGGAAAGATTTCTCGCAGGAGCTTTGCGACTGCTGAGGCCCCTTCTTCCCCGGGATCCCCAAGTTGCGGGTGGCTGAGACAGAGCTGGCGGGCATCAGGATTGATGTCATGTTGGAATTATTAGAGAGACCCCGTCGTTTCTAGCGCACATCGTCGTCCGGATTTGGTCGCCCTTTGGGTCTCACCTTTATCCCTCCCTCCCAGGGGTCACATTGGAAGTTCAAAGGGGCTACTGAGCTGAGCTCCAGTTCTGGAGGCCCCTCCGTTTGACCACTCCTAACTCATAACTCCTCGTCTTACCTACTATACGAGGTAAAGGTAGAGAAAGTAAAAATGGCATGCAAAGCAGGTACATATATGGGTTTTGTATGCACCAAACATTTCATTTTCAATTTAAAATTTGGATTTATTCAGGGTCAGACATGGTGTAGTTTCATTCCGTATTATGAATTAACAAGTAGAATAATATTTTATAAGCAGCCTCTTAATCTTTGATTGTAATAGAGGTTTTACAATTCTCCCGATATAGAGATGACGATGAAGAATTTTCGCACGGTCCCAGTAAGACAAACACGAACTATCCAATGAAAACAAGTTACGGTAGATCTGAAGCTAAACATTTTGTCAATAGAACGTAATTTGTTTTGTTTACACTAACTTGAAAATTGTGTGTCAACAAAAACATGCAATTAACTCCTGAAAATGTTCGTGCAATGATTTATTACGACTTTTGAGTCGTGGATTATCAAGACAAGAGTGCATCGATCAACCAACTTCCACATTTCGCGACGAAGCTCCATCCTTTGCCGCTGTGAAACGCTGGTATAACGAATTTAACCGTGGCCGCCGTTCGCTCAATGATGAAGTTCTTGAAGGTCGTCCAAAATCAGTTGTTGTGTCAGAAAAGATTGATGCTGTGCAAAAACTAATAATGAAAGATCGTCATGCGACATATTGTGAGATAGAGGCAACCCTAGGAATTAGTTCATCCAGCATATATAAAATATTACATGATTATTTAGCCGTGAAAAACGTTTGCTCTCGTTGGATCCCACATAATTTGACGCAATCTCAAAAAGATGCTCGTGTCGATTCGTGTACAAAAATGCACAAGAAATACAATGGCGGTGCCTCAAAATACATATATAAGATTATAACAGGTGGCGAATCATAGATCTATACGTATGAGCCGGAACGTAAATAGCAGTCGACTGTATGGGTGTTTCAAGATGAAGCAAATCCAACAAAAGTTGTTCGCACTTGAAGCACTTCGAAGCAAATTGTCGCCTGCTTTTTCAGCAAAACTGGCCATGTGGCAACAGTGCCTTTAGAGGAACGTAAAGCGGCCAATGTCGAATGGTACACAACCATTTTTTTGCCGAAGTCTTCGATGGAGTAAGGAAAAGCAACAAGAACCGTAGGATCGTTCTTCATCAAGACAACAGAGTATTTGTCTAACAACAGAGTATTTGAAGGCTCAAAAATCGAATTGATGGGTCATCCGCCATACAGTCTAATTTGGCACCTAATGATTTCTTTTTGTTCCCGAATATCAAGAATAAATTGCGTGGACAACGATTTTCGTTGGCAGAAGAAGCCGTTGATGCCTTCAAAAACCATGTTTTGGAGGTGTCTCGAGAAGACTGGAATAAATGCTTTGACCAATGGTTCAAACGGATGCAAAAGTGTATTGCTCATAATGGAGAATATTTTGAAAAACACTAAAGAATTTTTCAATCAGAAATAACTTTGTTTTATTTATTAGGCTCAAAATATAAATAGTGCCCCTCATATGAACAAAGTGTCACCTTTGGACGCTGGTAACTTCTCTGGATTTACTTTACATGTTGCATTTTTATAACTCAAATCATTTCTTGAGCATAATAAACGATATTGCACTGAAAAGTCCATGGCCTTGAGTGTCGCTGAGAAGTTTTGAGCGATGGAATTCTCACGTAGTGCCAAGCCCCAGAATAACATTAATAGCACAGTTGGCAGCATTATTTCTTCCCCAACGGATGTGTCAATTCCATCACACTATTGATGGCTTTTATAGTTACGTTGACACAGCGATCTATAAGCCTGATTGAGTGACAGTTTCGCCACCAGTGGAAAATTATCACAACAATGGCCAGGTCCCCCTTTTCTGCAACACGTTTAGTGCTTTACGATTTGCTTCCCCATCCTGTTTTTGGAACGTTTCAATGTCAGAGGTCTGCACAGTTTATCATTCTGTATTTGTAATTTCAGATTGAAAAATATGAGACTTGCTTTCTTGCAATTAATGACAGCCGCCTCTACTTTTCAAGTTAAGCTATTGAAAACCAACGTAAGATTAAAGTTAAGAGGTTAAGAACTTTACCCAACATCGCTTCAATATGTCCTTGATGTTCTAAATAGATCACGTAAGCATAAAAAAACTCTAAGAAGAAAGACTTTGCTGTTTTATTGCCTATAACACTGTCATTCTTGTCGTTAATGAATGATTTATTGCCTGCTATAAACTTTACATACAATTTATACAATGTATACAATGAAGTTGTTTATTATTTCTCTTCCCCTTATATTTAACATTCTGCTGTATATATAATGAAGTATAAGGAATCCATTATTTACTTTTTTCCTTGTTACGCTTTCTCCGCATTTTCTCCAGCTTGCTTCACATTTCTTTTAACCATTTAACCTTATTTTTCCTAAATATTTTCCTGATTTCTCCATATATTCATTTGATTTTGTATTAAAAAATCTTCCTAACTTTTAGCTCTATTGGTAATTTTTTTAATTTCTCTAGTATTAAATTCTCTCTTCCTTTATCCGTATCTTAGCATTCCATAATATAATGCCAAAAGTCATGTCATCCATTACATTTAGTACATCTCTCCCCCCCCTCTTCTCCCTGTTAGACCACTTAAATTTGTTACACCTGTCCTCGCCCATGCATATCTCACTCTGGCTTCCTTGTTACATACTTCTATGTTTCTTTCTTTTCCAACGACAATAGAAACAAATTAAGGAGAGACTAAAAGCCTAGCCGTTCAATGTTAATTCTCCTTAATTCATGACACTTTATTTCAGAAACTGTTTAAGATATCAGACTAACATTTGTACAGGATTTGCATGCCTTCCTAGTACACTAATCTTTTTACTTTCTCTACCATGTGCATAGTAGGTAGAGAAGGTTGCATTCCACCCAAGAATTTGATACCGATGTTTCACCGGAAATATATGTTTTGAGGCCCCCTGAATCCAAAAAAAAACATTCTTAGAAAAGGGTCCGTGTGTGTGTGTGTGTGTGTGTGTGTGTGTGTGTGTGAACAGAATAATCAAAAACGAAAAGTCCGATAAATACCAAAGATGCGACACGAAGATTTTAAAGAAAATCTCCCACCCCAAACTACTCTTTGCATGGATTATTTTTCGAAATGTTTGATTTTCCAAAACGTGGCTCTAGAGACTTTAATTAAAATACCATATGTTAAAGATATTTACATGACAAAGAAAATGCATATATTGAACTTTCTGGGAATGCCTGTGAAATCCACTTCATTCGGAGGTAATTTTATATAATCTTGTATAACTGAAATGTTAAGTGATAGACGAAAACGTGCTACACAAGCAAATGTAGATCTCTTTAAAACTCACAGTCTGTTACAAATAAGTTTTTTGTGGCCTAAGCCATTTCTGAGATATGCGTTATTAAAGATTCGAATTGTTTATTTATTGCTCATTCTCCTAAAGTCCTGTCAACATTCAATTGTTTCTCACGATTGCATGGAAACAATGTGGCATTTTAAGGCCAGCGTCTAGCATCCAGTTCTTAAACATTTGACTATCGCTGTTCTGTTTGTACCTCCAACGAAATGTGTAATGTAGCTATTTCTTCAAAGGTTTATTTGGATTAAAACGAAGTAGATAGAAAGATAAGCTTTAGTATGAATAGTTTGTATACCCACTAATACAATTAGAACGTAGAGAAACTCATGCGAATGTATCACATCAGATTTTTAATCCAATAACTTTGTTTATTTACTTGATTATATGTTTTAATTAAGATTTATCAACAATTATTTGTTTAAATAATCAACCAGGTTATTAGCATCAAAGCAGTTCCAAAACAGCACTTAAAAGTTGTTTTTATTATCCTAAACTTGAATTTAGTTATCTTCAGTAGTTTGTGACAAAACGGTTCAAAGTAAAATTGTAAAAAACAACCTTGCATATGTGTGCAAAGAAAGAAACCATATTACTTGTGCATAAGAAGCTGCCATTCTTAACAGTAGTACCAATTTGTAGAGTAAAACTTCCTCTAGAATATAGGTTAAGTTTATCTCTCTACTTCAAAGTGTGTGGGAGTTATGGTTTGTTTTTTATTTCTGTGAAGTAATGTAGAATTCAACTACAAAATGGCAGATGCAGAACCATTTTTAAAAAATATATGTAAAATATAAGTATCTTAGCATACACTGATAAAATATATGACAAATTAAAAAGGCAATTGCAGTTAATAAGGCTCCACAAAAACTAAAATGTAACTTTTAGGAAATTTTCGCAATTTAATCTCCTTTTAAATAAAGAAAGCACTGTTTCAACATCCCTATACACATGCACACACATGCGCATGCGCGCTTATTCTGGCAGGAGCTAAGACCACCAGGTCTTCTATTCTGATAGACATATCAGATCCTTTACAAGATATACAACAAAACTAAGTTTAAACTATAACAAGATCATGTGTATACACATAGTATAGATTTCAGATGCGTTCACATTTTGTTTCATACTGGTATTTAGTACATTTTTACTTTCTCTACTACATACAGTAAGTAGGGGAAGTATTGTATTCCACCCAAAAATTCGATACCGAGATTTCACCGGAAATACATGTTTTGAGAAACCCTGAATCCAAAAAAAGCATTTTTGGAAATGTGTCCGTGTGTTTGTCTATCTGTCTGTCTGTCTGTGAGTCTGTGAACAGCATAACTCAGAAACGAACAGTCGGATAAACACCAAACTTGGTATTTAGGTTCAGTATCTTCCAGAGATGCGACACGAAGGTTTTCAAGAAAAAACCCCCACCTAAGATTACACTTTACATGGAACATTTTTCGAAAATTTTAATTTTCTCAAAAACGGCTAACTATTTTGATTAAAATATCATATGTTTAAGATATGTTCATGACAAATGAAATGTATATCTCGAATTTTCTATGAATGTCTCCAAAAGTATTCTTCATTGTGAATGACTTTTGCATAACTGGTAAACCATAAGAGATAGACAAACGTTTACTACACAAAAAATGTAGATCGCGTTAAAATACACAATTTATATCATACATTTTTGTTGTTGAGTGAAGCATTTTAGAGATATTGCTTGTTATTCCCTTAAATTTTTCAATGCTTATTTTCCAAAGTGGGAATTCGTTATTCATGTTTTTGTCTTGGATATGCAAAGAGTTATAATCTGTGGCAAAGGGAATGGTGCTGCACCTAGCAACTAGCTATTAAGAGATATGTATGCCCTTGTAAATATATATTCCCCTTACATCTACAAGAAAATTAGCAATAAGATAGAGTCTGCAAATGTTTACCACGATTAACATGAAGTAGATGGAGAATAAGCGTTTGTAAAAACAGTTTGTACAAGAGTAGAGAAAGTCATGTGAGTGTAACACATCAGATTTTTAGTTTCCCTACTACGTATAGTACTACGTATAGTAAGTAGGGGAATTATTGTATTCCACCCAAAAATTCGATACCAAGATTTCACCGGAAATACATGTTTTGAGACCCCCTGAATTAAAAAAAAAGCATTTTTGGAAACATGTCCGTGTGTGTCTGTGTGTCTGTGTGTGTGTGTGTCTGTGAACAGTATAACTCAGAAACGAACAGTCGGATAAACACCAAACTTGGTATTTAGGTTCAGTATCTTCCAAGGATGCGACATGAAGGTTTTCAAGAAAAACCCTCCACCCAAGATTACCCTTTACATGAACATCTTTCGAAAATTTTAATTTTCTCAAAAATGGCTGTAACGATTTTGATTAAAATATCATATGTTTAAGATATTTTTATGACGAATAAAATGTACATCTTGAATTTTCTGGGAATGTCTCCAAAACTATTCTTCATTGTGAACGACTTTTGCATAACTGCTAAACCATAAGAGATAGACACAATTTTACTACACAAAAATGTAGATCGCGTTAAAATACACAATTTATGTCATATACATTTTTTTTGTTGAGTGAACCATTTTCGAGATATTACTTGTTATTCCCTTAAATTTTTCAATACTTATTTTCTCAAATGGGAATTCGTTATTTATTTTTTTGTCTTGGATATGCAAAGAGTATTAATCTGTGGAAAAGGGAATGGTGCTGCACCTAGCTATTAAGAGATATGTATGTGCTTAAAGGCTACTGTATTTCTATATTGCCCTTGTAAATATATATTCCCTTTACATCTACAAGAAAATTAGCTATAAGATAGAGTCTGCAAATGTTATCTCGATTAACATGAAGCATATGGAGAATAAGCGTTTGTAAAAATAGTTTGTACAAGAGTAGAGAAAGTCATGTGAGTGTAACACATCAGATTTTTTTAAAACAATCCTAAAAATTAAACATTTTTAGCACGCTCGGCATATGAAGTATCCTTAAATGCCCATCAGCTTTAGCATTTGTTAACAGTTTAACATCTTCAGTTAGCTTCTCTCTCTCTCTCTCTCTTTCTCTCCATTTAAATAACGTCGACGTATCCGATATGTCGTTGCATTGTGTACATTGTTAGGCTTGCAAAATGCAAACTGCACAACATAATGGTTGGGGCTTTATCGTAAGTTGTATGATAGGTTGTCTTGTGGATCTACGAGATTGTCCAAGACTTGTTTTTAGTTCCATTTATATCCCGCCTTTAACTACATTGGTCTTATCGGCGACCTTTCCTTTGGAATTTATTGCCTATTGGCACAGGTATTAACTGCATTCTCTTGTTGTTGGGTTTCTTGTGCTTTTGGGTTTTAATCATTAGATCACACACATTCATACTCTCATTCATACTTCCAGACTCTGGGGAGAACAGGGAATAATCTTGGCAAGAGAAAAATTTCGCACTCAGACAGGAATCGAACTTTGCACAGTAAGTAGGTGCTCTACCGACTGAACAACGAGATCACCCTGTCTCCAAGGTTTTATTTCCTTTTAAATATAGCTTTGTTACTTTAATTTTTGAAGATTTCTCAAAGTGTTTAAACTTGGCATTTCCGCGAATGCCAATGGTTCTGAGATGTTTTAACAAGTGTCAGTTCATGAAAATAAATTTCGAATAAAAAGCGTCGTTATGCCCTTTAGTGAAGTTGTAGAAAATTAAAAATCCACATAACCCATTTAAGGATTAATAAGGAAGTAGAATTAACCTCTGTCTCTTGCTTGGCAAGCTAGAGCACGAGTCATTACAGCACACAACAACTTTTGGCATATAAGTCTACTTAGCAAGATTTCAGCCACTTCCCTGGATTCCATTATGGTTTTAATCCGCTTTTAATAAGATTAGAGTATTTGTTTCCTACCGCAGCTTTGCAGCCAATTATGCATATATTGCAGGATTTATTTAAGCTAGGCATAAAGTTCCAAAGCCATTTCCATTCTGTGCAGCTTCGATTCAAAATCCCCTTATCTTAACTAACCTTAATGTTTGTCTACAAATTTTGTTCAAATCCTTGCGCATACAGTTTCAGCTCCTTGTGCACAGTGGTTTGCCTGAGAATTGAATATGTGTAGGAGACCCTCCATCTAAACTACTCTTAATTTTTTACCGATTTCAAACACATTTGAAATGTATCGACAAGATTTGTTCAAACTCCAATATATAAAATCTCAAATCCATACTTGCATTGGTTGGCGAATTGTTTCATCGATATACAGACGGACGCAACGCGACTCTAATATGTACTTTGCAAGTACCTAAATACACAACAGAAAAGACAACAGGACATAAGAGGAAATAAATTGAGGCAGTGTTTTTAACACTTAAATATTTTTCAGTCAAATTATATAATATGTAAATTCAACAACAGCCTGCCTTGAAGAAATATGTGTATATAATAATTTGTAAAATGTATGTAACAATCATTGCATATGCTTATATTATTGGTAAACATGTTCAATAATGTTATGTGAATGCATTACGTAATTTAATAATGTAGGAGCTGTGAGAAATAGGTCAAAAGTTGCTAACAAAGAGGTAACAATGAGGTAACCTTGAGTCAATAATGAGTAAGAAAGTTTAACAGTACTACTTGTGATTCTTGGAGTAACGATAATGTAATTTTAGTGACAGTTTATAAAAATAGCCAATCAACAACCAGAAAAAGCTTTAGTTAAATGCAGGTATTCTATTGGAGTAGGATTAGCCAATCAGTCACTTGAAATACAGAAATTTACAAGTTTAGACGGTTGAAATCTAGTCAGTTGCCTGCGGACAGTGTTTGTAACTGGATACGAGATGTGTCCTCGAGAAATTAATTACGTATTCGTGTGAGACGAAAATAGTATATGTGTTAAAAAGTGCAAGTATTAAATAAAAGAATCTCACAGCTCTCGATATCAGTGAAATGCTATTTAATTTGTGCCAAGGATTAATAAAAAAAAGGAGTGAATTAAAACTTAAAATCTGTGTAAGCCTACATTCTTGTCGCAACATGCCCTGCCAAGACTTCCATGTCTCTAACAATAATACTGACGCAGCCGAGGCAAACATAAATATTTAATACTTAAAGAAACAGTTTAATTACAAAGTTAATATTTTTTTAAACTTGGGGCTAAGGCCACCTGAAAATACATTTGGGGCAAAGGCTACCGGAAACTGTTTACTATACTTGTGGTTGCAATGAATTTCAAGTTCGGCTCCCCAGTTGAGATGACCGGCGATTGCGTCCCGGTCAGTTTTATACGTCAGTTGCATCTCTGAAAGATTTGAATTGCTAGTCCCATCAATTCCTGGCACAAACGACCTTTCTCTTCTCATTTTTCATTTATAACATTTAACTTTATCAAATACTTACAAGATTTCATGCAGCACGCCCAACGCGAAATATTGTTCTGCAGATCCTTGTGTGTCTAAATTTGTAACCATCGATCACAAATAAAGCCTTTTACCACGACTCTCTTTCCTCTCATTTCCTGTACCCATCATCTTCCTTGTCATGTGTTTCGGGCTGTAGGACCAGACGACGGTGCCGGCGGGTTGCGCCAGGGCGGTGGCGTGTTCTCTGTAAAGGTTTCTTCTCTGGCTTCGCTGCGGTACCACTCAGTTAGGTGTCTCCTCATCGCGGAGCTCGCTCCGGAGGAACCTGGAGGTTGGTGGCTTGTGGGCAGGGAGCGCGCGGTGTCGGATGCGTTCTATCTGGAAACATTAGGGACCCCGTGCATAGTTGCGCCCGTCGGCATCCGAATCTGGTCGCCCTTCGGGTCTCTCTCCTCAGTCTTCCCTCCCAGGGGTCATGTTGGAAGTACAAGGGGCCGACTAGCCTGCGTGCGGCGCTCTGCCCCGTTCCGGGAGCCTTTTCGGAATATGCACCTTTACCTACCTTCTCCATATGAGCAATAGTTTAGAGGGTCTTCTTCTTTTCCTCTATCAAGGATGAGGCTTACAGCCTATTCTGTTTTCACTCCAGCCATCTTTTCCTTGGTCTTTCTATTTCTCGTCTTCCTTCTGGTTTGTATTTTATTATTTGCTTCAATGTTGTTTTTTTTCATGTCTCGTTCTTTTAATACGTCGTCGTTTGTTTTCTTGTATACGTTCATTAATGGAAAATATTTTTATTTCTGCTCTTATTTCTTTGTTTCGTATTTGATCCAATATTTCACAATCTTTTACTTTTCTTAAAAAGGTTATATCTGCAGTCTGAATATTTGTTTGTATTTTCTTTGTTATTGTCCATGATTCACTTTCGTAGATTAAAACTGGTATAGACGTTGCCTTATAGAATAGATTAGAGAGCTTCTATTAAAAGTAACTCCTTGGCGCAAAGTCCTGGTGGGTTAACCACTACACACAAGATGCAGGACATACAACGGAGGGGGACACCCCGCGAGGAATGGCTGAAGAAAAGGAACCACAGGATGCTATAGGCCGCAGGCGGACAGGTCACAGAGACACGCAGAAGTCCCTAACATTTCCTGGATAGAAAATCCGACCCATCGCCGGAGGTGTCCAGAGTGGGCGATACAGACCCATACAGCCTAGGCACCCCATGGTGTTCACGGGGAATAAAGTTTCCTTGGGGTAAGCTTCCGCGCCATCTGTCCGGTACTGCATCACACTGCGAAATCTGAAAGCACACCTCAGACAAGAAGGAAATGTAATGAAAGGGAATGAGAAAGAAGAAGTGGCAGAGAGAAACTATCCAGATTCGCCTACCGACCAGGAAAAATCACGAAAATCCCAAGAATAGGTAGGCAATTGACGGGGAATTGAACCCTGGACCTCCCGCACATGTTACCACTTAGCCAATTCCATCGGTATCACTAAATCTTCTGCTACCTCCAAACAAGGTGTTATGGGTACAGCACAGCTCATTACGTGTAAGATGCAGTGGGGAAAGGCACATATACAATTTAATTACGCTTTGCTTCAGCTTCAAATTGTATACATTACAATCTTTCTGCTGAACCAGGAGACTTGCTAAGCAATAGGACTTGTTATTCTGTATGCACTTTCATTCATATTGTGGCTTTGTCCAGTTTTTCAGCTTCACTTCTCTCAGTAATCACTGTGACTTCACTTAGTCCACAATGTCACTTCACTAATGTGAATAAGTTCAATTACCCCGTCACTTCATTTTCTTTGACGTAGCCTCTTCTTCCGGAAGGTTCACACGCAATCTCCCACTGCGCAGTAACACTCACTGCACGTCACATCAGCTGTTCACCAACTCGCTCGGAGAACTGCACTTAATGTGCAGTAGAAACGCGCTTACCAACTCGCTTACTCACTCACGTACCTACTCAACTGACTGACTCTTCTCGCGAGAACGCTCGCTTATATAGCCAATGGAATCTTCCACAGAACATTCCAGAACTATCTGGACACACCTTTTGAAGGCGAGGAGAAAGAAACTTCCAGAAGATTCTGGTTATCTGCCGGTAGTGCTTGGAGTGTTTACGCCAGACGAGAGCGCGACTTATCTTTGTTTATCTGCTTACTGCCTGATGCCGACCTCCCAATAACCTTAGACCATAGCCGCTGCATCACAAGTGTAGTGGGTTGGAGGTAGAGTTGCCAGCTCGTACTATAATTAAAGGGACGTATGATAATTTGAACGTTTGTACGGTGTACGATACCGGCTAAACTTGCGGCAATATCCCTGACATGTTTATCACAATAGCGAAATGAAAGGAATTTGACACCACCGCCTCCTTCCTCACCTGATGTTGCATTATTGAATGATGCAACCAAGCCTGATTTATATATGAATGTTTGCCCTCATGTTCTCTCTCCATCTCCCTAAAGCATTCACCACATGCTCCAAAAAACCTTTTCCCCTTTTCCTCTCTCATTGACTGTGTCTAGAAATGTTAATCCCAGTTAAAATAGTATTTTTCAAAAAACTGTTTAACAGTGAAGTATATTCGACATTCCCTGCGAAATGAAGAACATGTCTGAAACTGATATTTTTTGGAGAATACTTTGAAAGAACCAGTTGAATATCACTGAGTGTGATTTCGTTGCCCATAGCAACGTTTTTTTCTTTTTTCCCCTTTTTTTGTTTGTTTATTTTTTCGTATGAGTTTTTTTCTAAAATGGGTTTAATAAAGCTAAAATCCGGAATTTGGACTGACACTAAATACAGTAAATGAACTCATTCTACCATTCCACCGAGAACTTCCAAGTCACCAAGATGTTAAAACACTGAAAATAACAAATTTTTATCTTACTGTAGCATTTCAAAGTAGGATTATGGACTGTCTGACGAGAAGATCAAGAAACACGTGTGCTAAACCGGCTGTCATCATTGATATTGTAAATACTATAAAAATAAACATTATTATCATCAGCATTATTATAGTGTTATTAAATTGTTTAATTACGATAATTTTGAGAGTAAATCTATAATTCTTAGTGGCTGGTACGATGTATTTACATTTAAAGGTTGGAAACCCTGGTTTGAAGGTGGTGTCTTGATTCCCCAGTACGGAATGCGTGTGGGTTCGAGTCCACATTTTTCAACCCATGTATAAGACCGGTGCCCACTCAGCACCGTGATGCAAAACCTTAGTTTTGGCTGGGGTAGCATGATGCTGACCACTCCTCACATCGGTTCGATGATCGCTCAACTCTGCCTTGCGTACATGGGCGTGAAGGTAGCAGTTGGGTTGGTAGGTCAAGGTCCACAGTTTTAAATGTAATAAATATTGGAAAGGAGTCTCTGTAACTTTTAAATGCATACATATTCGACAGTTTGTGGCGCATAAAAGTCCGTTCGCTATTGTTGGGCACATTAGTAAATAAACAAAAAACTTTAGTGTATGCTAATACTTTGGTAACTATCTTACAGCATATCGAGAATAATGAGGAGGAAAAATAATTATCTTATAAGTAGATAAGTGCACTTGAAAAATTAATAACAAAGATAAGTTGAGGCAAACAAGGAAGGCTTAGGGAGATTGAACTGCGTACAAACTTTAAACGACTTAGTGGGATGTTCTCAACAACAACATCGCAAGTTACTGACACAAAGTGGTAAAGAAAAACTCTAGGAAATTAGTGTAAGCGCGCGAACTACACAGAGTCTTATGTCAGCGCCATAAGTTACATCTCTAGGGCATCGAAAGTAAGTTAGAATATTTCAGTAGTTTAAGCTGACAATCCAAATATCTTATTACATAAATTGGTTAAGAAACAATTTTCAATATACATTAATATTGTTTTCAGACAAGCATTTAAAGGTACATTTTAAAAGGAAGGCCTCTCCGTTCTTCCGTTGCTTTACCTTTACCTTGAATCCCAGTTATCAGCACTCGAGGTATTACTGAAGATAAATGTTCAAAGCAGAATAGCATTACATTTTCTGAAAACGTTGTTATGCCTCTAGCTCTTAACAGTCCATGAACTGCCCATGATGAATCGTGTTTAAGGTCATTAGCTAGGTCATTAGCACCCTTGTAAACCATCATGGCAAAGGCCAGAACTGCCCATAGAATTTTTAATGTCATTTTCCTTGACTTTTAGTAACATTCAATGCTTCTGTCGGCAATTTCCGGAGGTATTAGTGATTTGAAACTGACGTCACTTTCAAACGCGCCTGCCATTTTGGATTGCTCTCAACGCTTGGGGAGTTCTACGCGACGAGATTAATGGTTACCGTATATGTTCAGCTGCAAATAAGATAGCTGCGCTGCCTTAATGAATAACAGTACTTCAATGTATTTCATAATACCGAGTGACCCAATGAACTATGAACCAGCTGCGTGATGTTTCTCGCTGCTGCAATCAAGGTCACACTACTGACCCTAGCTTGCCCTGCTCTGCAATAATGCGTTGACCGTGATGCGGTGTAGTGCAGTCGTTACGAGTTATTTATTATTGGGAGATACTTTCGAACATGTGACGCGAGAGACGCGAGAGATTTTCTAAGTTCTCCAATGGGTATGCGCAAGCAACTGAAACGATCTATGTCTATTAGTTTTATTCCTTCTCTCACAACAGCCAATGTGCTTCATGTGTAACAACCGTTGCCAACCTCAGAGAAAATTGCCATACATGTGCACAACAATCTGGAAGCAATTAGCAACTTTGCTTTCTCTCAGGTTTTACTGCTTTACAGTCATGGTCATGCAGTGAATTTATTGTTGTGCGAGAAGCAAAGTTTGTATGTTCTTGGAGATATGGTTGCAAATAATAAAACTTGTAGAAATAGCTCATTCGATTAATAAGATGGATCCGTCGGTTTACCTCAGTGATACAGAGAACACCTAGTGCTCACATTTGTCAGTATTTGTGGCATCCTGTCACCAAGAACCGTTCAGCAGATCCATTCCAGGAACTAATGGAAGACATTAGGCAGGTGTAACCTGTGGTGTAGCGATTGGGTTTAGTTACAATTTAGGCTAGGCGTAGTTAAATTAACGAGTTAGTGTTTAGTGTATATAGCTAGTCAGCATAATTTAGGAACAATGTATACAATATTATAGTTAGTGTAATTTAGTGACAAAAAGGAGTGTTCGGTGCTTACTTTGAGTGATACAAGATGGAGAATTTGGTTGCCTTGCATTCTTCTATTTGGCTACATGCGCAGTAAGTAAATAAATAAACAATTATAAGGCTTAAATTATGTTAATAAAACGTTGTTCAACAAGAAATCATCGAAATAGATAATTCTAAATACATATTACACGAATGTATGTGAAGCTCTACTTCAAAAAAACATGCCACAGACGCTGGACGTAGAAAATGTCTCATGTCACATGTTGTAAAGTTGAGCCTTACTGTTGTGCCCTGTATTTAGTCACAATTATGGCTCAGTATATGTTTACTATTGCGTGCGTGTGTTTATATATGATTCGTATATGTTAACACAGCCAGCTCGTCAAGAGTGATGGATAGTTTTAAAGAAAGGCACCAAAAATGTATTGACAACCACGTAGCCAATTTCAGCACATCATTTCATAACGTTGTTAAGTAAAGCCTTAAATAATAGTTAAGCAAATTGTTGTATGGTTGCATCAGCGCCACTCTATGATAGCCGCAGACGCAAAGGCGTCATTGCGAATGAGAAAAACACCGCGCAGCCGGTTCATAGTTCATCGGCTCTCCCTGTAGTAATTAATGCAACAAGTGAATAATCTTGATAATTATGGCACCAGCGAATATCATTTGGCAACTTTCAAGAGTGTCTTATTAAGATTATGCACGAGTTGAGATTTAGCATCCATAAATAAATAAATTCAGTTTTATTTATGGACGCTCTTTAATTGCTCTGGTCCTTAGCGTCCCATTCTTGACATCCATAGCTGACATATGTGGGAGCGGCTTCATAGTTTTGTAAATGAGATGTTAGGCTCTCTCTCTGTATTTAGTTTATTATTACCTGGTGTGTTGAACCGATAAACAATATCATGCCACTTGCATGTATTACCTTCCTGGGAGAGAATGAGCAGGTGTTACGGACTGTGTTATCAGCTCAGCATGATAAGTAGATAATTATAAAGTCAGTTTTTAAATATTCTATATTTAATAATGTACAGAGGTTTTTGCATCTTCGTTGCTCAGAGAAAAAATTACGATATGGTTTCACCTTCTCTCTTTAAGCCACGACAACTTGGAATACCGGTATTACGCCATTGCTCTTATTGTCACGCGTGCCATAATGAGCCAATTATGCACGATATTGAATAACGTAACAAATTGTTTATAATGGCTGAGTTCATATCGTAAAGGCACAGTTACGTCACACTTAATTAGCAATTTACTTGTAAGAGTTCTAAGTACATAAACTATGGTGTAATATTTTGTTGCGTAAATAACTTCTTTTTGGGAATATTTCCCTCCCTGATAATAGAGTCGGTTTAGCATGGAAATGCTGTGTATAGTAATTTGGGAAACTCGCAAGAAGTCTCTAACTGGAACGAAGCCGCGCAGTGTGTCGTGTGTCGGCGTCTGTGAAGGTCGTAACCTTCCGGACACACATGAGTCACGTTGAGGAAGGAACGTTTCCGTATCATTGACCTTCATCACAGGTCGGGGTGCCAAATTTCACTGACCTTACAGAGAATGCTACGCGAAGGGAGGAAAATAAGGGTAGGGAGGGGGGAGAAGATGGAGGAGGCCTCGGCTGTAACACAGTAACATTTGTGATGTCATGTAGTTCGGTCGGTAATGCAGTGTCAACGCGTGTGTGAAGGGATAGCAAAGGTTACAGCGCTCTTTCTACGTCACAGGTGGGCGTTCTACACTCTTTTGTTGTCATTCTAACCTGTGCATGCAGTACTTAGTGAATCTGGTTATATTGTCATCAGAGTGCTTCAACAATACCTTGTTACGTTGCTCAGAGTTATAAAAATGCTATTATATTCACTTATTTGATGGTTTATTTGTATCTGTAATGATAGTGAAGGCAATTGTAACATTGAAATCTTCAAATCGCCCCCAAAATTTTGATATGTTCATCACAACGCAAATATGGTCACACATGTAGGTACGTACATGTGTATGTGTGTGTGAACAATATAAAAAAGTCGAATGTGCCACATTCACACAACTAACGTTTATTTTTATATCTATTCTGCGAACTAGTTTTATAAAAACGTGTTACTTCCTCTACAGGTATCTAGTAGATACCTACCTATAGGAAGTATTGCATTCTACCCAAAATTTCAATATCGAGACTTTACCGGAAATGCATGTTTTGAGGTCCCCGAATAAAATATTTCTAGAAAAGTTCCGCCATAACTCAAGAACGAAATGTCGGATAAATAACAAAACTTCGTATTAAAGTTCAGTATCAGTACCTTCCAATTTTTCGAACTTTTTTATGTTCTCAAAAATAACTAGCGATGTTGATTGTATTTTCTGTGAATAGCCTAAGAAGTTCTCTTCATTCGGAAGGAATTTTGTATAATTTTGTATAACTAGCAAACCATAACAGACAAAAACATATTGCACAAAAAAGATAGAACTCTTTAAAACACGATTTATTAAATATGAATCTTTCTGTGGCATGAATCATTTCAGAAACGTTTATTTTTAATGCTCTGAAGTCTGCAATACTTTACTTAATTTTTGAAGTACTGCCAAACTTAGTTGTTTCTTGCAATGTCATGGAAAGAGCATGGAGCTTCAAGGCCAGCATATAGCGACTAGTTTTCAATCATTTGACTGTCACAATTCCCTTTCCCCCTATAACGAAATATGTAATGAAATTATTTATGTAAATATTATCTCAACTTAAAAGTATATAGAAACATAAACTTTGGCAAGAATGGTTTGTAGAAGCTACAAACAAATAAGCAATAGTGGGTAGAGTCATGTAAATGTAGTAAATCAGATTTTTTCACTTTGTCTACCACATACATGGTAGATAGAGAAGGTATTGCATTCAACCCAAAAAATCGATACCGAAATTTCACCGGAAATACAGGTTTTAAGGCCCCCTGAAAGCAAAATAAAAAGCATTTTAGAAAAAGGTCTGTGTGCGACTGTAAACAGCATAACTCAAAAACGAAAAGTCGAATAAACACCAAACTTGGTATTTAGGTTCCGTGCCTTCCAAAGACGCGACACAAAGATTCTCAAGAAAATCCTCCCACCCCAAAATACCCTTTACATGACTAACGATTTTGATTAAAATACTATATGTTTAAGATATTTTCATGACAAATAAAATGTATAACTTGAGTTTTCTAGGAATGTTCTCAGAAGTCCTCTCGATTCTGAATGACTTTTGCATAACTGGCAAACCATAAGAGATAGACAAAAGTTTACTACACAAAAAATGTAGATCTCGTTAAAATACACAATTTATGTTATATACACCTTTTTTGTCGAGTGACCCATTTACAGGATAATCCTTGTTTCTTGTTTGAATTTTCCGATGCTTATATTTTTCTCAAATGGAAATTCCTTCTTCTTCTTGTATAATGCCCTAGGCATGCAAGGAGAATAGAATGCTACACATCTCTTAAAGCCTACTGTGTTTCCATACCCCCCTTACACCTACAAGAAAATAAGCACAATAAGACAATTTCTACAATCGTTTATCTTTATTAACATGAAGTAGATAGAGGAATAAGCATTTATAAAAATCTGATGTGTTACACTCACATGACTTTCTCTACTCTTGTACAAACTATTTATACAAACGCTTATTCTCCATCTACTTCATGTTAATCGAGATAAACATTTGCAGAGTCTCTCTTATTGCTAAGTTTCTTGCAGATTTAAGAGGAATATACATTTACAAGGGCAATTTGGAAATACAGTAGACTTTAAGCACATACATATCTCTTAATAGCTGGTTGCTAGGTGCAGCACCATTCCCTTTCCCACAGATTAATACTCTTTGCATATCCAAGACAAAAAAATCTGATGTGTTACACTCACATGACTTTCTCTACTCTTGTACAATCTATTTTTACAAACGCCTATTCTCCATATGCTTCATATTAATCGAGATATCGAGATGTCAATCTTATTGGTAATTTTCTTGTAGATGCAAGGGGAATATGGTAGCTTTTAAGCGATAGTCAAATATTTTATCGCTGGTTGCTATGTGGCGCATTCCATTCTCTTTGCATGTCCAGGACATAAAAAAATGAATAACGAATTTGAGAAAAAGTATAAGTATTGGAAAATTTAAGGAAATAACAAGCAATATCTCGAAAACGGTTCACTCAACAAAAAAATGTTTATGATATAAGTTGTGTACTTTAACGCGATCTACATTTTTTGTGTAGTAAAATTTTGTCTATCTTTTATGGTTTACCAGTTATGCAAAAGTCGTTCATAATGAAGAATACTTTTGGAGACATTCCCAGAAATTTCGAGATATACATTTCATTTCTCATGACATTATCTTAAAAAATGATATTTTCATCAAAATCGTTAGAGCCATTTTTGAGAAAATTAAAATTTTCGAAAAATGTTCCATGTAAAGGGTAGTCTAGGGTGGGGGGATTTTCTTGAAAATCTTCGTGTCGCATCTCTGGAAAATACTGAACGTAAATACCAAGTTTGGTGTTTATCCGACTGTTAGTTTTTGAGTTATGCTGTTCACAGTCACACACACACAGACACACACACAGACACACACACGGACATGTTTCCAAAAATGCTTTTTTTGGATTCAGAGGGTCTCAAAACATGTATTTCCGGTGAAATCTCGGTATCGAATTTTTGGGTGGAATGCAATACTTCCCCTACTTACTATACGTAGTAGAGAAAGTAAAAAAATCTGATGTGTTACACTCACATGACTTTCTCTACTCTTGTACAATCTATTTTTACAAACGCCTATTCTCCATATGCTTCATATTAATCGAGATATCGAGATGTCAATCTTATTTGTAATTTTCTTGTAGATGCAAGGGGAATATGGTAGCTTTTAAGCGATAGTCAAATATTTTATCGCTGGTTGCTATGTGGCGCATTCCATTCTCTTTGCATGTCCAGGACATAAAAAAATGAATAACGAATTTGAGAAAAAGTATAAGTATTGGAAAATTTAAGGAAATAACAAGCAATATCTCGAAAACGGTTCACTCAACAAAAACAATGTATATGATATAAGTTGTGTATTTTAACGCGATCTACATTTTTTGTGTAGTAAAATTTTGTCTATCTCTTATGGTTTACCAGTTATGCAAAAGTCGTTCATAATGAAGAATACTTTTGAAGACATTCCCAGAAATTTCGAGATATACATTTCATTTCTCATGACATTATCTTAAACATATGATATTTTCATCAAAATCGTTAGAGCCATTTTTGAGAAAATTAAAATTTTCGAAAAATGTTCCATGTAAAGGGTAGTCTGGGGTGGGGGGATTTTCTTGAAAATCTTCGTGTCTCATCTCTGGAAGATACTGAACGTAAATACCAAGTTTGGTGTTTATCCGACTGTTAGTTTTTGAGTTATGCTGTTCACAGAAACACACACACACACAGACACACACACAGACACACACACACACACACACACAGACACACACACGGACATGTTTCCAAAAATGCTTTTTTTGGATTCAGGAGGTCTCAAAACATGTATTTCCGGTGAAATCTCGGTATCGAATTTTTGGGTGGAATGCAATACTTCCCCTACTTACTATACGTAGTAGAGAAAGTAAAAATCTGATGTGTTACACTCACGTGACTTTCTCTACTCTTGTACAATCTATTTTTACAAACGCCTATTCTCCATATGCTTCATGGTAATCGAGATATCGAGATGTCATCTTATTGGTAATTTTCTTGTAGATGCAAGGGGAATATGGTAGCTTTTAAGCGATAGTCAAATATTTTAACGCTGGTTGCTATGTGGCGCATTTCATTCTCTCTGCATGTCCAGGACATAAAAAAATCTGATGTGTTACACTCACATGACTTTCTCTACTCTTGTACAATCTAATTTTACAAACGCCTATTCTCCATATGCTTCATGTTAATCGAGATATGGACATGTTAATCTTATTGGTAATATTCATGTATATGCAAGTGGAGTATGGTAGCTTTTAAGCGATAGTCAAATATTTTAACGCTGGTTGCTATGTGGCGCATTCCATTCTCTTTGCATGTCCAGGACATAAAAAAATGAATAACGAATTTGAGAAAAAGTATAAGTATTGGAAAATTTAAGGAAATAACAAGCAATATCTCGAAAACGGTTCACTCAACAAAAGAAATATATATGACATAAGTTGTGTATTTTAACGCGATCTACATTTTTTGTGTAGTAACATTTTGTCTATCTCTTATGGTTTACCAGTTATGTAAAAGTCGTTCACAATGAAGAATACTTTTGGAGACATTCCCAGAAAATTCGAGATATACATTTCATTTCCCATGACATTATCTTAAACATATGATATTTTCATCAAAATCGTTAGAGCCATTTTTGAGAAAATTAAAATTTTCGAAAACTCTTCCATGTAAAGGGTAGTCTGGGGTGGGGGGATTTTCTTGAAAACCTTCGTGTCGCATCTCTGGAAGATACTGAACCTAAATACCAAGTTTGGTGCTTATCCGACTGTTCGTTTTTGAGTTATGCTGTTCACAGACACACAGACACACAGACACACACACACACACACAGACACACACACACAGACACACACACACAGACACACACACGGACATGTTTCCAAAAATGCTTTTTTTGGATTCAGGAGGTCTCAAAACATGTATTTCCGGTGAAATCTCGGTATCGAATTTTTGGGTGGAATGCAATACTTCCCCTACTTACTATACGTAGTAGAGAAAGTAAAAAATGAATAACGAATTTAAGAAAAAGTATAAGTATTGGAAAATTTAAGGAAATAACAAGCAATATCTGGAAAACGGTTCACTCAACAAAAGAAATGTATATGACATAAGTTGTGTATTTTAGCGCGATCTACATTTTTTGTGTTGTAAAATTCTGTCTATCTCTTACGGTTTACCAGTTATGCAAAAGTCGTTCATAATGAAGAATACTTTTGGAGACATTCCCAGAAAATTCGAGATATACATTTCATTTCTCATGACATTATCTTAAACATATGATATTTTCATCAAAATCGTTAGAGCCATTTTTGAGAAAATTAAAATTTTCGAAAAATCTTCCATGTAAAGGGTAGTCTGGGGTGGGGGGATTTTCTTGAAAACCTTCGTGTCGCATCTCTGGAAGATACTGAACCTAAATACCAAGTTTGGTGTTTATCCGACTCTTCGTTTTTGAGTTATGCTGTTCACAGACACACAGACACACACACACACACAGACACACACACGGACATGTTTCCAAAAATGCTTTTTTTGGATTCAGGAGGTCTCAAAACATGTATTTCCGGTGAAATCTCGGTATCGAATTTTTGGGTGGAATGCAATACTTCCCCTACTTACTATACGTAGTAGAGAAAGTAAAAATGAATAACGAATTCCCATCTGAGAAAATAAGTATTGAAAAATTTAAGGGAATAACAAGTAATATCTCGAAAATGGTTCACTCAACAAAAAGCATGTATATGACATAAATTGTGTATTTTAACGCGATCTACATTTTTTGTGTAGTAAAATTTTGTCTATCTCTTATGGTTTGCCAGTTATGCAAAAGTCGTTCACAATGAAGAATACTTTTGGAGACATTCCCAGGAAATTCAAGATATACATTTTATTTGTCATAAAAATATCTTAAACATATGATATTTTAATCAAAATCGTTAGAGCCATTTTTGAGAAAATTAAAATTTTCGAAAAATCTTCCATGTAAAGGGTAATCTGGGGTGGGGGATTTTCTTGAAAACCTTTGTGTTGCATCCTTGGAAGATACTGAACCTAAATACCAAGTTTGGTGTTTATCCCACTGTTCGTTTCTGAGTTATGCTGTTCACAGACAGACACACACATAGACACACAGACACACACACGGACATGTTTCCAAAAATGTTTTTTTTTGGATTCAGGGGGTCTCAAAACATGTATTTCCGGTGAAATTTCGGTATCGATTTTTTGGGTGGAATACAATACTTACCCTACTTACTATACGTAGTAGAGAAAGTAAAAATAGTTGTACAGGAGTAGAGAAAGTTATGTGAGAGCAACACATTAAATTTTTTATATTTTGTACATATTAAATAAGGTAAAGTTTTGCAAAAATGAATTAATTTCACATCTCGCTGTAGTTATGCACAGGGAAATGCAGGAGGCGGAAACATAATCAAATCTTTATAAAGCTTGCTCTTATACTCTTTGCATGACACTAAGAGAAACATAATAATGCCTAGTACTTGAAAATATGTTAAAGTATTGCAAAATTCAAACAAATAGCAAGAAATATCTCGGAAATTATTAATTAAAGGAAAAATTATTTAAATGAAAAAGTGTTTTAATGAGATCTACAGTTTTAGATGTCTATCTCTTATATTTGCCGTAATATAAAGCTATACCAATTCCATTCATAATGAAGAGGACTTCGCAGGGTATTCGCAAAAGAGCAAAATGTACATCTTATAAATGCATACAAATGTCTTAAACATATGCTATTGTAAACGGTAGTTGGCTGGATGGATTTTCTTGAAAATTTGTGTCGCATCTTTGAAATATGCTGAACATAAATTTGGTATGCATCCAACATTTCGTTTTTGAGTTATATATTGTCAATGAAACGCATACATGCACAACGGACCTTTTTCTAAATTCGTTTCATTCAGCGGATTACAAAACTTATATTTCTGATGAATCCTCGAAATCTAATTATTAGCTAGAAAACAATAATTTTCTATCTACTGTAGGTAGCTGGTAGAGAAGTGAAAACAAGATGTCGGTTAAGCCGCAAACTTCGAATTTAAGCCGGGCATCTTTCATAAGGATACAAAAACGATGATTTACACGGCATTCTTCCCACTCCAAACAACCATTTACAATTGTTCACTATTTTGTATTCAGAAAACAGCTCGAAATATTTTAAAATGAAAGCTATGTGCGACACTAATATCAAGAATAAAAGTTTAATCTTGATTTTTCTCTAAACAGCAAGCACCCTCTAATTTTCATCACAAAATATAGATACAAACGTGTAGAAGAGATGTAACTGTTGTTAAAATGCATCATTATGTCAAATATCTCTCTTCTGCAGTTTTAGCCATTTCCGAAGTGTTTGTTGCGTTAAATTTAAATTTGATTTTAGGATTAACAGCCATTGCTTTTTATTTTCTCTACAGCGTATAGTAAGTCGGGAAAGTATTGTATTCCATCCAAAAATTCAATGTCGAAATTTTACGGAAATATAGGTTTGAGGCCCCCTGAACCTTTTTTAGAAAAAGTTCCGTATGAGTGTGATTGTGTGTGTCTTTGAAAACGATTTGGGTTAAAATACCATATAATAAAGATATTACATGACAAATAATCGTATATATTAGTTTAGGAATAGCTTAGGAACTTCTCTTCATTAGGAAGAAAATTTATATAATATTGCATAACTGGTAAACTTTAAAATATAGACGAAAACATCCTGCACAAGAAACTAGATGTCTTTAAAACACGCAATTTAATTCAAATAAACTTTTTTGTGGTATCAGCGATTTCCCAGATATCCGTTATTAATGGTTCGAATTGTTTAATACTTAGCCATACTTTTAAAGTCCTGCCGATTTTCAACTGTTTATCCGAAGTCTTGGAAAGAGTATAAATTTTTAACGCCAGCATATAGCGTCCAGTGCTTAAAGATTTGATTATCAGTGTTACCTTTGCAACTATAACGAAATGTGTAATGCCGGAAAGGTTTGTGTGGATTAAAATGCGGTAGATACGAAAATAAACCTTCGTTGGAATAATTTGTATACCCACTAATAAACGATAGAGGCTAGAGAAAGCAATGCGAATGTATGACAGACATTTTTTCCCCTTTTCTTCCTTGTGTCTGTTATTAGCATGTGACTGTTGCCACCTGCTCTGTACAGTATAAATGTGTAACGATGTTTGTCATAGTTTTTTAAAAAGTTATTTATTGGAATTGAGTCCCTCTAGTTTCAGAAGTTAAAATGTGTATATTGCTTAACTACGAACTCATACCATAAAATTCTACCAAACTGCTTCATTGTTCTAAAATTACTTAAAAGAAATTGTTTTTATGTAGATTTGGTATCGGGATTCCCAGTAATTAAACAGAAAAATATGGCTTTATATTTGTGATTTAAAGTATTGCTGTATAGAGGAAATCTGAATCTTGCTTCTTTTATTTCTTTTGGACTGTAAAGGCTTCTTTATATTAAATGTTATTTATTTACTCAAAATAATAAGAGAATTTACAATTATTCTGTCTGCTGAAATTTTGGCCACTCATTCAGTAGACAGCTACTACAATTCACTCTATTTAATAACTAATTAGCATTAGCCACAATTACATTGTCTCTCCTTTTACAGTCCATTTCCACTTAATAGTCGACCACGATATGAGTGCGCTTGGAGGAAGGCGCCAGTGTTTTTATTGACAATGCCAACGTCATCAGGAATAGGAATCACATGGGAATGAGGGACAAGGCGATAGGGGAATGTACAGTTGCACAACTAAAACAGTTTTGCATTTGCTGGCCTCAGCCTCACTAGTAAATGCAACTCGGAACTGCAGATGTTTTCTTTACCTGAGTGTCCTTCCGATGCCCCGCTCGCTTGTTCTTAACTGTTCCGTTCCTCTTCCCACCGCACACACTTATATCGCGGCCGACTAGTACTTTTTACTTTATATAAATATTGACCCATGCTTTTAATTTCTTCTCTAAAAATGCTGCTTAAAGCTGCTCTTATTAACTTCTACACTGCATTTCTTGGTCATGCCATGCCCCCTCTTTCCTCCTTGTTTACATTATTAATATATTTTTCTCTATCCCAAGAACATTTCAGACAAAGTAAGATACTAATGATCTCTTCAGTGTTAAACCATCAAACAAGTTTGTTTCTTTGTATCTTCAGATCATAAGCTTACCTCTTTGCAAAACCTTTAACATTTGTCTCTCTCCTTCTCTAAATGTCATTTTATCCATCGCACTCCAAGTTATTTCTGATACTACTTATACATCCCTTGTCCTTATGCGGCGATTCTTGGTAAATTAATCACTGTTTTAATATCAAATTTAGAGTCCTATGTTAATACTTCAAAGCTATTTCCATAATAAAACCTTTTCTTGCTGCTTTTCCCATTTATATTTGAGCAACCTTAAAGCCCGATGCCAGTAACCCTGCACAATTTCCTCTACCCGGGAAAAATCCACATATAGCCGTTATGGTACAGTATTCATAAAAAAATGGTATGTTGCATTCACATGGCTTTCTCTACCTTCTATTCTTTATTAGCGTATAAACAAATTATTCTTACGAAAGCTTATTTCTCTTTGCAGAAATAGTTACATTACACATTTTGTTATACATACAAAGGGAACAGCGATAGTCAAATGTTTTAAGAACTAGAAGCTGGCCTTAAAATTCCATAATCTTTCCATGGAATTGCGAGAAACAATTGAATATCGACAGGAGCTAAAAAGAAAATGATAAAATCGAATCACTAAAAACGAATATCTGGAAATCACTTATGGCTCTAAAAGTTATTTAAAATAAAATGTATGTTTTAAAGGAATCCACGTTTTTGTGCAGTACGTTTTCGTCTATGACTTAACGTTTAGCAGTTATACAAGCCTATATAAAATTGCTTCCGAATGAAGAGGAATTCACAGGCTATTATCAGAAAATTCAAAATAATTATACATTTTTTTTCATGTAAATATCTTTATTATATGATATTTTAATCAAAATTCTTAGGGCCATTTTTGCGAAAATAAAAAATTTCGAATGTAAAGTGTAGTTGGGGTGGAGAGTTTCTTGAAAATATTCGTGTCACTACTTTGAAGATACTGAACTTAAATACTAAGTTTGGTATTTATCCGACATTTTATTTTTGACTTATCGCGTTCACAGACACACACACACACACACACACACACACACACACACACACACACTCACGCATACAGATTTTCTTAAATACTTCTTTTTATTCAGGAGGCCTCAAAACATGTATTTTTCCGGTGAAATCTCAATGTAGAATTTTAGGGTGGAATACAATACATATTCTATGTATACGTGGTAGAGAAAGTGAAAAGTGACTCTTCTATACGCGTTACGTAACTTATGATATAATTCTGCTTAGGAACGATTTCAAATTAACACCATACTGAAACAGTATGCAAATGTTCAGCTGTAGTAACCAACCACCTCTTGTGATGGAGTGAAATAAGTCATCCTGTCAATTACTTACCCAGATAGGTGTGAAACTACAATACAGAATATTTTGAAAACGGTTAATGCTACGAAAAAGTCTTTTACTAAAAACTATGGAACTTGAGTTCTAAATTTTGTGTTGTAATAAGTCTTTGTCTATATTTTAATGCTTCCCGGGCTAATAGAAAATTATTCAACTCAATCAGAATGAACACAACTTTGCAGAGAACTCCCAGAATACTCAAAAATACGTTTTATTGATTATACATTTATCTTAAATATAATGGATCTATGAGGTCTTTGGATAATAATGGTGCATCTTATACAATTCTTGATGTGATGTGTTACATTCATATGCCTTTCTTCTTTATTCTTATATTTCTTCCACAAATTACTATAGCGAAAGCCTATTGTTTTATATGCTTATTTTAATCGAGATACGTCTACAAATAATTTCACATTCTTTGTAGATACAATTGGAATACAGAGAGGAATGATAGTCAAGCAGTTGCTGTAGGCTGGCTTTGAAATTTCCTACTCTTTCCGTGACATCACGGAATAGTGACTTACCACTTCAGAAAATACGTATATGATAAATTGTTGGAAAATTCAAAGTAACAGCAGCGAATATCTCGCAAATGGTTAATGCCACAAAAAAGTATTTAACATCTCGTAAAAACACACTTTATAAATTTCGCAGATATGTATCGTAAATATGTGCTATTATAAAATCCTTAGTCATTTTTGAGAACATGAAAAACAACGAAATATTGTCCATGTAAAGAGTAGATGGGGTGGGGTATATTCTTGGAAAGCTTCATGTCGTATCGTCCTAATATACTTAAGAAATTAAATACCAAATTCAACTTAACGTTTTGTAGATAAACTGTTCACAAACATACACAATTCGCGCGCGCGGACCTTTTCCTAAATGTTCTGTCTTTTGAAGTCGTGGGACCTCAAAAGTATACTTCTATTGAAATATCGAGGTTTTAGAGAGGATATAATACTTCTCTGCACACTGTAAGTTTGTGTTAAAGAAAGTAAAAATGACGTAAAGTAAAAATCTTTGTTGCCTTAGTAATAATATTTTAAAGCATATATTTAGAAATTCTTATACATTCTAGGACTCTTTGTATATCTATGTGGTTCTACTTAGTTAATACATTTCAAAAATAAAGCAAAAGATATATTACAATTTAGTTTAATATTGCGTATGCAAAGTTTTAAACTTGCTTTGGAAATTGGAATTAAGAAGTACTGCAGATACCTCTACTGGAATACATTATAAATGTGTCAGCTTTAGCATAATAGATCACAATACCCAATTTCCATGTTATGCGGTCATGCTTTCTGCGCAGTCTGTGTTGCACACAGCACTAAATCCTGCGGATTGTCAGTTCAATGGGCTAATCTGCGCCTTTTAAATGATCTTTACAATTCCTTACTGAGCTTTCTAGCCTACTGTGCTAGCATCATCCCGATGTGAAGTACAAATGCTGCACTTCTTTCATACTTACTTATATAGTAGCTGGCTTAACCGACGCTGCACGATTAGCTCTTTAAGCTCGAATGACGAATTGATTAATTTCAGTTACTTATCCACGTTCTGTATACAATTACTGTACAATGATCTAGAGGATTTTAATGAATGAATGAATAAAACTTTGTTTGTACATCTTTTATACACAATCCTTTTTTACAATATTCCACTTGAAAACTAACTTAACCTACGTACAAATTTTCTTGCCAGCTATGCCGTTCATTTTGCCTGGCACCCTAACCTTATGGCTCAGCTCAGCAGCCCTTGCTACCCTTAATCATCTATGATCCATCCTCTCTCTCTCTCTCCTCCGTTTGCCCTTCTACCTTTCTTATCTCTCTTACTTTTCTAATCCATTTCTCCTTTACTTTCTTTAAGAACTACCCCAAATTCTTCTTTTTTTCTTCTTCTTTTCTTGTTGACATTTTAATTGCTACTATTTTTCCATCCATTTTTTCCATCCATTTTCCTTCTACAATCCTTGTCTCCATTCTGCTAAGAAGATTTTTATAGTAAATCACACCGAGCGGGATGGCTTAGACGGTTTCGTCTGTGACCCGCATTCGGGAGGTCGTGCGTTCGATTCCCGTGGCGGACCTTCCCGGCCCGTGGGTTTTTTCGGGAGTTTTCCCGGGTCCCCAGGCGAATGCTGGGAAGGACTCTCACATCCCCCGAATTTCCTCTGCCTCCATTTCATGCCATTCTTCATCTTTCATCCGTTGGTCTCTTCAGGATTGGAAGTGTTGACGATGGTGTTTCGGTGCAGTGTGGCAGGGGAAAAGAATGTTCTTTGTGACTCCCTCCGTCCCTAGGCTTTCGGCTGGCTGCCGGAGGTATCCGACCCTCCTTGAGGGGCGTTGACCCACTCTGTGCGGGGTAGGGTCTTCGGTCTGCCTGTCCGTCTACCGGGGAAACTTAGGGACCCTGCCATTCCTGTGCCGTCACTCCTGGTTCCGGCCACCCGGTGTCTCCTCTCCTTCATCCTTCCTCCCGGGGACGCCCCCTTGTGGGGCGTAGGTACAATATCCTCTATGTGGATCAGTGCGGTGTCCCCTCCGTAGCCAATCCAATCTAATACGAGGTACGTCCAGAAAGTAAGATCCGTTTGGTAATAAAATTAAATTGTGTACAGATACCGAAAAATTATTTATTGCACAAAATTCTACAACTCTTAAACTACTTTTCCACATAACTGCCGAAATTTTGCAGGCATTTGTCATAGCATGGCACAAGTTTCTGTATACCTTCTTCATAGAAGTTTGCCGCCTGTGTCTTCAACCAGTTGGAAACATTTTCTTTCAGCTCTTCGTTATTGTTGAAGTGTTGACCGCCAAGGAAAGACTTGAGATGTAAGAACAGATAAAAGTCGCTAGGAGCGAGGTCAGGGCTGTACGGAGGATGGTCAAACACGTCCCAGCCAAATCCCTGTAGGAGGTTTTGCGTCACATTTGCAGTGTGTGGTCGTGCGTTGTCGTGAAGAAAAACAACACCTTTTGACAGCAATCCTCGGCGCTTATTCTGTATTGCGCGGCGCAATTTCCTAAGTGTATCGCAATAAACATCTGCTTGTTGTTTGACCACGCGGTAAGAAATCAATGAGTAAGATGCCTTTCCAGTCCCAGAACACTGTGCACATCATTTTTCGAGGTGTCAAGATTTGTTTCGGCTTAACCTTTGCTGGGGATGAAGTGTGCCTCCATTCCATTGATTGCCGCTTACTTTCAGGGGTGTCGTAAGAAACCCAAGTTTCATCTCCTGTGACTATCTGTGTCAGAAATTCTTCGCCGCCTTCATCATAACGGGTCAATAACTGAAGTGCACTACCCATCCGGTTTGTTTTGTGTTGCTCAGTAAGAATCTTTGGTACCCAACGAGAGCAAACTTTACGAAATTTCAGTTTTTCGGTAACAATTTCATGAATTAGTGATCGTGAGATTTGGGGAAATTCCATAGCGAGAGCACTAATTGTAAACTTGCTGTTTTCCTGGATCTTGCCATCAATCGCGTGAACCAGTTCTTCTGTAACCAAAGATGGACGCCCACTTCGTTCTTCATCGTGCACTTCACTACGTCCTTCTTTGAATTGTCGGACCCATGTTCTCACCATTGAATCACTCATCGCATTTTGTCCGTAAACTTCGCAAATTTGCCGATAAATTTCAATTGGTTTCACTTTCCTAGCATTCAGAAAACGAATCACAGATCTGATTTCACAATCGGCGGGATTTTCGATCAACACCGATATTGTAAACAAGCACAACAAAGCGTACGTGACTGACAGCGATCTCAAAATGGCGCACGTTTCTTCTCCTTGATACAGAGCGTCTACCACGCATGTGCGGAACTGCGATCGCAGCGCTGCAGCGGAGAGAAATTGAAACGGAACTTACTTTCTGCACATACCTCGTAGTAAATCATCCCATTTACCACTTATAATTGTAATTTGGTAAAGGCCCGACTATTCCTAACAACGTTTGAAAAATCCTCTGTTATTAACCAAAAAGGATGTGATACATCGGCAGAACGTCCGTCTTGCTTAACCTCCCTCCGACAGTCCTCCAACTTCTGGAAATTCTGTATAGTCTATACGTACCCTTCGGCAGTGGAACGCTCAGCGGTCAAAGTGATAGTGATTTTCTTTTTTTTTAGGCAATTACAGTAGGTGAAACTTTAAACCTCTGTACTTTCTTTGGTTCCGTAGTTATTAACTAAATTTGTATAAACATTTAAATATTAAATTTTAATAACAAAAAAGCTACGTAGTTTTCACATAATACAGAACTCCTTAACATATACAACAAAATAGAGGTAAAACTGGTAAATTTGACGGTTCCGCACTCCAAAATTGAGTTTTATTTATGGACCCTCTTTAACTGCTATGGTTCTGAGCGTTCCACTTATATTGGGCGTGAAAAACCGGTAATTTTGCTCAGAGACCTCTTTATCAGGCTTGAGGTTCTTTTACGTGCCGTAAATCTACGACACGGGACCACCGGCTTTACTTCCCTTCCGAAGGAAGCCACGTTAAAGATTTTTACGCTCGAAAAAATCCACCGCCCTCCGCCGAGTTTGAACCCGCCACCTAGGGAACTAGAGGCTAGCTCCGCACTCCAAGGCCAACAGGTTAACCTTTTGGAAAAGTTTCAGCCTGCGACCAAGGGGAGAGAGAGAGAGAAAGAAAAAAAAACTTTCTCAGTTGTTAATATGAAACATCAGTTCACTGACTTCTGATTTTAGCAGTTTCTTTGCTACACAATTATTTAGCACGCCCTGCTAACGAATTTGATACATCGAAGTATAAAGGAAATAAAGCAAAACTTCCTTACATAAGGGTCATTAGAAGGTTTTAACACCCAGAAACTTCAGGTATACGTCTATAGAATTGGAATACTGTAGATGTGTGTTTTATTGCACACATCTACAGTACTTGATAAATGGCAATTAAATAAACAAATGTAACATACGTTTGTACCATCATAAGCAGGATGAACTGTTGCTTTTTAAACTCTATCTTCTGTTTGCTCAAGTGTTTACGTCATGGTTATTATGTATGGTTTGGAATCAAATTTGACTGGTTTTTGTTTGTACACTGAGGGAGTATATTTTAACACTTGAATAATTGAATTAAATTATATAATATGTAAATTCAATAACAGCCCGCCTTGAAGCAATATGTATGTAATAATTTGTAAAAAAAAAATGTATGTAACAGTCATTGCAAATGCTTGTATTATGTAAACATGTTTAATAATGTTATTTGAATGCATTCCGTAGTTTAATAATGTAAAGAGCTGTGAGAATAATAAGTTTAAAGTTGCTAAAAATGAGGTAACAATGAGTTAACCTTGAGGCAATGATGAGTTTGAGAGTTTTAAATATTACTAGTCATAATTAGGGCAGCAATAATGTAAATTTGTGACAGTATAAAATTAGCCAATCAACATCCAGAAAAAGCTTTAATTAAATGCAGGTATTCTATTGGACTAGGATTAGCCAATCAGAGACTTGAAATACAGAAGCTTACGGGTTTGGACGGTTGAAATCTGTTCAGTTGCCTGCAGATCTTGGTAGTGACTGGATGGAAGATGCGTTCTCTAAAGAAATATTACGTATTCGTGTGAAACAAAAATTATGTATACGCATTAACTAAGTGCAAGTATTATATAAAAGAATCTCACAGCTCTTAATATCAGTGTAGTGCTATTTAATTTGTGTCATGGCTTAATAAAAAGAAGCGAATTTAAACTTAAAATCTGTGTAAGCCTACATTCTTGTCGCACCACGCCCTGTCTAAGAGATATGTGACTCTAAAACAATACTGACGCAGCCGAGGCAAATATAAACATAAATACTATCTACAGAAGCAGTTTAATAATAAAGTTAATATGTTGTTTTAAACTTAGAGCGTAACAACAAAAATACATCTTCAAATCGGCTTCTCATACGTAGCAGCATATTACGTAACAAACAATCTACTTCAAATTAACGCCCAAAGCGTGGTGCAAACTTCAACAACAGTAAACTCCAACGTAAAGACAATATCTACCTTAAGTTTGGCTTCCCAAGCGTGAGGCTAATAACTTACGTAACAATAAATTACGTAAATAAATAATCTCCAAGAACAATAACTACTTCAACACGCATTCTCTGTGGATATAGCAACTATATTCTACTCTATGTCACTCTCAATGAGGGCTTTGTAAATACTTTTTTGTCTTTTAGTACTTTATGAATTGAAATTAGATCGTGTTTATAGTCCATGGTCGTCAGAAATTATAGTGCTTTTCACTAGTGAAAGAATTATGAAAATCCGTTAAGTAGTTTTTAAATTACTCTAATATATGAACGCACACGCACACACGTTTTCTCTTTTTATAATACTATTAGTATAGATAAGATGTTACTCTGAGGACAATGGTGTGTTAGGTTACTTGCGGAGATAAATATGAAGCTAAACCCTTTATGGATACACGATATCCATCCACTACTTCAAAGAATACCAATTTTTAGAGCGCATTTGTAAATTAACCGTTAACTAGTTTCTCTGCCAAGGTAGAGAAGGAACTGCATTCCAACCAAAAATTCGATACCGAGATTTCAATGGAAATACATGCTTTGAGGCCTCCTGAATTAACAAAATAGCATTTTTAGAAAAAGGTCCGCGCGCGTGCGTGCATATGTGTGTGTCAGTGAGTAGCATAACTCAAAAACGAAAAGTCGATAAGTACCAAACTTAGTATTTAAGTTCAGTACCTTCTGAAGATGCGACACGAACGTAAATCTATGACTTCCCTTCCGAAGGAAGCCATACTAAGAATTTTTACGCGCGAAAAAATCCATCACCCTCCGTCGGGTTTGAACCCGAGATCTCGGGAACTAGAAGCTAGTTAGAGGTGGACAAAATCGTACTACACAAAAATTTAGATCTCGTTAAAGCACACCATTTACATATGTCATGTAAATTTTTATTGTGGGGTCAACTATATTCTTGGAATATTCCATGATTTTGGTTTGAATTTTCAACTATTAGTACTTTTCTTAACCAGAAAGTCATTAGTTTTTTACTTTCTCTACCACGTGCATACCGAGATTTTGCCGGAAATACATTTTTGAGACCCCCTAAATCCAAAAAAGTATTTTTAGAAAAAGGTCCATGTGTACGTCTGTGTGTGTGTGGTGTGTGTGTGTGTGCGCATGTGCGTGACTGTGGACAGCAAAACTTAAAAACGAAAAGTAACAAACTTGGTATTAAGGTTCAGTAAATGCAACAGGAAGATTTTCAAGAAAATCCCCTACCCCAAGCTATCCTTTACATGGAACATGTTTGGAAATTTTTTATTTTCTAAAAATGGTTCTAACGATTTTGATTAAAATGCTATATATTAATGATATTTACTTGTCAAATAGAATGTATGTTGAATTTTCTAGGAAAGCCTTTGTTCGGAAGGAATTTTCTATAAGTTTGTATAACTGGTAAACGTTAAACGATAGACGAAAACGTAGTACACAAAGAACGTGGATTTCTTTAAAACACACAATTTATTTCAAATAACGTTTTTATGTCATCAGTCATTTCGGAGATATCTATTATTAATGGTTCGAATTGCTCATTACTTGGTCATTCTTCAAAGTCCTTTCAACATTCAGTTGTTTCTCGCGATTGCATCGAAACACTATGGAATTTTAAGGCCAGCATGTAGCGTCCAGTTCTTAAAAATTTGGCTATCGCTATTCTCTTTGTATCTATAATGAAAAGTGTAATTCAGCTATTCCTACAAACATTTATTTGGATTAAAATGAAACGGAAAAATAAGTTTTAGTAAAAATAGTTTGTATACTCACTAAAAAACCATAGAGCGTAAAGAAAGTCATGTGAATGTAACATCAGATTTTTACTTGTGCTTATGCAAAGAGCATGGAATTTCAAAACCATCGTATAACGACACGCTCTTAAAACATGTGACTGTCGCTTTATCTCCTGTATCCTACAACGGAATGTGTGAACGTGAATTGTAAGTTTGTGTAGATTAACAAGAAATATTTTAGGAGTAATTCTTGTAAGAATAGTTTGCAGAAGAGTGATCAGAGAAAGTCATGAAATGCAACTATTTTTGTAGTTGTTTTTTGTTAAGCCTTCTGCTTTATCCGTTATAGATAATTCACTCAGAACGTCGAGAAGTTCAGAAGCTATTCGCAGAAAATTCTAGATACGCATTGTATTGTTTATGCAGATATCTTAAACATGTGGTATTTTAATAAAGAGCGTTATAGCCATTTTTGAAGAAAATACATGTTTTCATGTTCTACATGTTTTTCCATGGAGTGTGGTATTTTCTTAAATATCTTCGTGTCACATCCTGGGAAGATGCTATACATCTCTAATGCATATTGTTGCCATTTCGTAGCAAATATATTTAGTCGATGTTTTAGAATATCTTAAGAGTGTTTTTGTTATTCTCATATTATGCTGGCAATCAACAATAACATAAAAGTATTTGTAGCTATTTTATATCTAAATATATAAATTTATTTCGGTATTATTGTAGTGATTTTAGAACAGAAAGCAAAATCCATGCAACTGGAGTCAAATGTAACCCACCATCCACTCGTGCTATCACGAGTACCGGTTATTTTACGTGGGCTCTCCCCATCCTTTAGCACAGGTATATTTGATTACAGTCGCTCGAACTCACGACGTTCGGCTTTGAACAGATGGCCAGTCTATTTCGTCTTGCCCTAACGATCATGGCTATTGAATCCTTACATTAAAGTGCCTGTGACAGAGATATCTAAACCGGTTTAGGAATTAGAGGTAGAGTGGCATATGTAGCAAAATAATTTGTGTGTTAGAGGGTTAAATATCATGTTTAGTGTTTAACGCGCTTTTCGTTTTTGAGTTAATGAGGTTCACAGACAGACACACACATGTTTTTCTAAAAATGCTTTGGGCGAAGGGGGGTTTGAGGACCCCAAAAAGTCTACATTAGGTTAAATTTCGATGTCAGTCTTTTTAAGACGAATGCAATAATTTCTCTTATCTACTGTATGAGGTGATGTAACAAGTATAATGTAGAACCGCGGATTTTCAAAGATTTCGTCACATGAGGCACTTCTGCTTGGGAAAATATAGACATACAACAAAGAATGTTTGGGAAGCGGCTTATACTACGAAGCATACGAGGGCTGATCAATAAAGACTGTGACTAATTTTTTTTCACAGATATTTATTACTCCATTTCAATGTTGACATAGTCTTTTTCAAAGTAGTCCTCTCCTACTTGAATGCACTTTTTATAACGTCTCTGCCAGTCCTCGAACACATGGTACAGGCCATTCTTTGTCAGGTATTTGAGAATCGCCTCACTTTTCTACAGCACTGCTTCAGTGCTCTCAAATCGAATGCCCCGGAGCTTTGCCTTTAGTGATGGGAATAAAAAGAAATCACAGGAGACAAAATTGGGGCTATAAGGCAGATGCGGCACACAGGTAATGTTGAATTTAGCCAAAAATTCCTGGACTTGATTTGCAAAGTGAGGCCGCACGTTGTTGTGATAAGTTCTGGATGTTTCCTTGCAATGTGCTTCCTCGGTGTAGCCAATACTGACGTGTAGTACGCTGCTGTAACAGTGGTGTGAGTGGGAACAACAATCACAGCAGCTGTGTTGATGTTGACTTCAGTCATAGCAGAAGCCGAAACACCAGGCCCACCTTGCTTAGCACAGAGGACTCACTCTACTTTGAAGTCTTTGAACCACCTAAACACTGTTGCACGAGGTAGTGCATCTTCACCGTATGCTTGCTTCAGCTTTTCAGAGGATGTATGATTTAAACGAAAACAAAATGCTATTGCTCCTCGTGTGTCACCATTTTGTGGTATGCGAAATTCAACTAGGGTCAACAATATACGGCATTACTACCAACCTACCGATACGAGAGTGCTGCCGCCTATGGACATTATACATGAAACCCCACTCTTTTCAAATATTCATGGTAGAGACAGGGAACTCTCAAGAAAGCTACAGGAAAAAATCAATCTCAGTCTTTATTGATCAGCCCTGGTATTTAAATAAATAGTACCAGAAGCCGTCGAGGAGCAATATTGCTCCCTCCTTTCAGTCCCATACATATCATACAGTTTCACATAACTTTTATGTATACATTCAAACTATTCTTACAATACCTTATTTTCCTACCCACATCGTGTTATTCGAGATAAACGTTTGCAGAAATAGTTTTATTACACAATTCTTCATAGCACAGGAAAGCGAAGTAATAGTCAAGTGTTTAAAAGTGGGTCGCTATATGTTGCCCTTGAAATTGCATACTCTTTCCATTACATCACGAGAAACAATTGAATAGCGATAGAGCTTAAGAAAATCTTATGTGTTACATTCATTTGAATTCCCCTGCCCACTATCGTTTATTTTATATAACTTCCACAAAATATTCTTATAAAAAAGTTTATTCTTCTATCTTCTTCTACTTAGTTGAGATAAACGTTTACAATAATACTTTTATTAGCTATATATTTGTCTAAAGGTTCAAAGGGAATAGCTATTGTCGTTTTTTTAAAATGTATGTGTTACATTCACATGACCTTCTCTATCCAGTAACCTTTTTTTTAATAGCTCTACAAACTATTCGTACGAAAGCTTACATTTTCTATCTGCCTCATGTTAATCGAGATAAATCCTTGCAGAAATAGTGTCATTACACGTTTGATTGTAGGTACAAGGGGGTACAGGAGGTACAGTGACATGCTTAAAAGCAGGTCGCTATATGCTGGCCTTGAAATTCCACTATTTCCGTTACATCACCGGAATCAATTGAATTGCGAGAGACTTCAAACCGATACAACGGATATCTTAGAAGTGGCAGATGCCACAAAAAGAAAATACCCGAGTATATTGTGTGTTTTAAAAAACGAACACTTTTTGTGCACATTATAGTACTTATTGTACATTTTGTAGTAATTCTTTGTCTCGTAAGGTTTACCCGTTTTACACGTTACAAAAAATGCCTTCCGATGAAGAGAACTGCACAAGCTATTTACAGAATATTCACATTTTATTTATTATGTAAATATCTTAAACATATGCTATTTTAATAAAAATCGTTTGCCATCTTTGAGAAACTAAGAAATACAGAAAATGGTTGCACGCAAAGGATAGTTTTGGGTAGAGGGATTTTTTTGAAAATCTCTCTGTCGCATCTTTGGAAGATGGTGAACTTAAATACCAAGTTTGGCACTTAATTTGATTCATCGTTTTTTAATTATGCTGCTCACATATTGATGAAAACTGATACATATCAATAAATATATGTTTACTTTCTCTACTACGTATAGTAAGTAGGGGAAGTATTGCATTTCACCCAAAAATTCGATATTGGGTTTTCACCGGAAATACAGGTTTTGAAACCCCCTGAATCCAAAAAAAAGCATTTTTAGAAAAATGGTCCGTGTTTGCGTGTGTGTGTGTTCCCTAACCCAAACTACCCTTTGCATGGAAGATTTTTCGAATTCTTTTATTTTCTAAAAAATGGTTATAACAATTTTGATTAATATTTACATGAGATATAAAATGTACATCTTCAATTTTCTGGGAATAGCCTACGAAGTCCTCTTCATTCGGGAGAAATTTTGTATAATCTTGCATAACTGGTAAACGTTAAGGGGTAGACGAAAACGTAGGTACTACACGAAAATTGCAGCTCTCTTTAAAACACACAGTTTATTTAAAATACCTTTTTTGTGGCAGCAGCTATTTCCGAGGTGTCCATTATTAATGGTTCGAGTTGTTCAGTACTTGGTCATTCTTAAGTGCATCCAGCATTCAGTTGTTTCTCGCGATTGCATTGAAACAGTATGGAATTCTACGGTCAGCGTATGGCGTCCAGTTCTTAAACATTTGACTATCGCTATTCCATTTATATGTATAGGGTCTTTCAACAAGAGTGTCCTATCTTTGAACTTAAATAAATCACGTTGTATAAATGATGGAGGTTTATTTTTTTTTATTTTGGAACATAATTAATGTCATTACCTGTGGAACAGAACATCAGTTACGTGACCGCCGCGACTTCGTTGGGTTGTGCGTATACGGTTGACCCAATTCAATGACAGAAGAACGTAAATTAGATCCAACTTCACGAATAACACGCGTGATGTTATTCATAAGATCATTTACTGTTTCTGGCTTGTTGACATAAACTCAAGATTTAACATAACCCCACAAGAAGTAATCCAACGGCGTTAAATCACATGACCTCGGGGCTAGTTAACATCACCACCACGGGAAATGATGAAACCTCTGAACTTCTCCTTCAAAACTTCGATTGTTTCGAGAGCAGTATGACATGTGGCACCATCTTGCTGGAACCAGATGTTTCTGAGATCCATACCATCCAATTGAGGACAAAAATAGTCCCTTATTAGAGTCCGGCAACTTTCTCCATTGACAGAGCTTCTCCATCTTCATCTTGGAAAAAATATGGACCAATGATTGCACCATACCAAAAGCCACACCACACAGTAACTTTTTGGGGATGAAGTGGTCGTTCTTGAATCTGCATTGGATTGTGATTGCTACAATAGCGGCAATTTTGTTTGTTAACACAACCATCCATTCAAAAGTGGGCTTCGTCACTGAAGATGATTTATCGACAAAAATCCGGGTCAGCTTCCAATTGCTCCATAACCCAATCAGCGAATACACGGTGCAATCTATGGTCATTTGGCTTTAGTTCTTGAGTTAACACCATTTTTAAGCGTGAAAATTCAAGCCCAGATGCAGAACTCGCCAAGTTGTGGTCGGCGAAAGCCCCAATTCTTGCGCTCGACGAGCAATTGATTCGTTTCCGTTCTCGCGTACACTCTCACGAACGGCGCCTATGTTTTCGTTGGAGCGCTTACTTCGATTAAGTACAGGCGTTCTTTGATCGCTGGCAGAACCACTTTTTTCAAATTTATCGATGAAACGCTGAATCGTTCTCTCGCAGGGACGATCATGCACACCGTAAACTTCACGCAATACACGGAAGATTTGACGAACAGATGATCCATTTTGATAATAAATTTTCCTAATTTCTACGCGTTGCTGAATGCTGTAACGTTCCATGGCTATTTGTCAATAACAACTGTAACCACATGAAAAAAATGACTGCTGTAATTCAATAACAACGGCAGCTATCACATGTCAAATATATGACACTCTTTTTGAAAGATTCTTTATAACGAAATGCGTAATGTGGCTATTTCTTCAAAGGTTTATTTGGATTAAAATGTGGTAGACAGAAAGGTAAGCTTTAGTAGAAATAGTTTGTATAACCTCTAATAAATGATGGAGGGTAGAGAAAGTGAATGTATCACATCAGATTTTTTTTTTTAATTCAGGAGATCTCAGAACACGTATTTCCAATCAAATCTTTATATTGACATTTTGGTTGCAGTGCAATACTTCCTCTGTAAGTAGGTGTTAGAGAAAGAAGAAATGCGTTCATCAAGAAATCCTGAGTCAGATGACAAGTAGGCTCTCGAAAGCTTTGACGACAGCATCTTATTGGGCAAATTAACAAGCTGGGAAAGAAGAAGAAGAAGCCGCAAGCCACAATTGTCTTCGTTTTTTTCTAATGTTGTTGCAACTGACACCAGCAATACAAGTTGGTTCAGAAGACAGAAATAAAGAAAGACGTCAAGCTAGTAGCACGCAAACGCTTGTCCGGTTTCGGTAGCGGGGGCCTGCGGTGACGAAGAATGAAATAGGAATCAGGTTATTCTTTACTTGCAACAAGCTGAGATGGAGCCAATAAGCCAGAAAAACTACTGCTGGAATAATTCGTGTGGGGGTATTTGTTACATGTCGTTTCACATCTGAGTGCCAGCAATTATTTTGCAATTGCAAACAAGCTTAGCCAAACGAGAAGACAAGTGGATCTTAAATTTAATCACAAACACTAAAATCTTTGTACAGCACAATACTCGATCCAGCCTCAGTCTGTTCGTACAAACAAATGCCACGGTACTCATTTATAGTGATTATAATGCAATAGAACGGTGTAGTGTTCGATTATTATTATTAATAATAATAATAATAATAGTAATAATAATAATAAAGGGCGCCGGGGTAGCAAAGTGGTTTCGTTTTCGGCTCTCGTACTGAGGGTTCGGGGTTCGATTCCCGGCTCAGGTGAGCAATTTTAAGTCAAACCTATCCTCGCCTTCACCTCTGGCCCAAGTATCCCCAAGGCCCAACGAGGTTCGGAGTCCAAGGTAGACGCTGTAGGTCCTTTCATTCCACCGCCATCTTCATCATCACCCCAGCATCGGAGGCAACGGATTCCGCCCGCTGGGTGCCTCCACCTCAGAAATTAGTCCAGTCATCGCTTGGTGGAATGAGGTATCCCCTAAGGCCATAAGCCATATGGAGAGCGTTATAAACGACGACGACGATAATAATAATAATTATTATTAATAATAATAATAATAATAAACACCAAAGTAGAAGCTCAGTTAAAATTAAAAACAGCATAATTAAAATAAAACTCATGTTTATCTGTAGCTGCACCACTATCGAGAAGTGAAAAATCTGGGTCTCCAACACGGGACATCCTTTCTGTCAGTACTTATGTTCACTTTATTTTTCTTCAAAAACAAGCGGAGGGGACGAACGGAGGGGACCTCGAAACTGAAGCAGAGCATCACAAGTAGGCCACAACGGCCCTTTTAGCTTCTACGTGACCCGGGAGAAAGGTATGAGGGAAGAACCCGAAGGGCGACCAGATCCGGATGACAACGGGCGCAAGGCGGGGTCCCTAATGTTTCCAGAAAGAACACCTTCAACGCCGCCCGAGCCTACTCTATTGGTTTCGTGCCTCCGGGGGTCCCCCAAAAGGAGCTCCCGCCCGAAAGCACTCAGAGACGGGTTCCAATCGAGCGTCCTTGGACGACGTTAGAGTGAAACTTCCACGGAGCGTCCATCCGCAACCCGCCGAACACCGTCACCTGGTCCTACAACCCTGAAACATATGACAAGGAAGATGATGGGTACAGGAAATGTAGGACAGGAGAGTCATGGTAGAAGATGAACCACACCAGCATTCGCCTGCCGACCCCTGGGAAACCTCGATAAAACCCATAGGTCATACTGGGTCGTCGCCAGGGGTCGCACCCGGGATCTTCCGAAAGCGAGTCGCACACAATACCGCGGCACCACCTTGCTCGGTAAGATCTTGTCCAAGTTGGTGGTTCGTTATGAAAGAAAAGCTCGTGCACTTTCCTACAAGTCCCCAGTGCTCCCGTTTCCTTTAGTTCTTTAGGCGCACATTTGACGTCCCACAGGGAAACACCGGTATAATGTTATTCACGACAGTTGGTATCTAAATTGGTTTGTTAAAGTCTTTCAACACAGTTCGTTTCTCGCCGCCTTTAACAGCTTACCTTTCGAATGCTTCATTATTTCACCTTCATCGTCACTCCCCTAGCTAACAGCACTTGTACAAGAAGTCATAGTTATCACATTACTGACAGCTCATCATAAGGAGGGGTGAAACCGAACGGGATGGCTCAGGTGACAACGTCTGTGGACCGCATTCTGGAGGTCCCTGGTTCGATACCGGTGGCCGCCCACACTGACCATGGAATTTTTCGTGGTTTCCTCTGGTCGCTTAGGCGAATGCTGAGGTGGTGTATTCTACAACGATTTATCCATTCCCTCATTTCCTATCATTTCATCTCTCTCCCTTTCATATTTTAGGAAGTGTCTCCGGTTTCCGTGGTGCGACTAGTACCGGGAAGATGGCATGGTTGCTGCGGTTTCTAAAGGATATCTTCCCGTAAAACGCAAGGGTGCGTTGGCCCGCTTGCTAGCGTCGTTTCGTCGCCCTCTTGCGGGATACTTCGCCTCTGCTGGTGCAGGCGGGTGTTTTTCAAGTTAGAAATGTTAAGGACTTTCGTGCGTCCCTGTGGATCTGTCTGCCTGCGGTCTTGCGTCCCCCTGCGATTCTTCACCTCATCCCTGCCTCCCAGGGGGTGGTCATAATACATCTAATGGGTCGCAGGTACGCCCTTCCGGTAAAATACCTCAAGAAGAGTGAACGATAACACACAGTTAAACGGAAGCAATAAGCTTCTTTAGTTTTGCTATTCGTATTATTTATTATTCCATATAAAGCAAAAGTTTCGAATGAAAAATATTTCTTGAAAATCCACAGACATGTTATGTTGTGTTTTGGTTAGTTATCGCGGGTTAGTTGCTGACGTCATGTGTTTATATCAAAATGGGTTCTAAAAGTGGACCGATCATAAAGGGGTTAGAAACAAAATAGGGCTAGTTTCTGAAAGATGTGTAGGCTATTATTTTCGCTGAGACCTAAGGCTAAGTGCTCAGGGTTTTGTCCAGAATGGTCATATGGTGCAGATCTGTACATAGGGGTTTGGAATTCAATAGGAGTGGCGTGTTTGCTGTGACCTACAATTTTCCCCGAGTTCTCAGTATAAGCGCACAAGTGATGTAGTTTCATACGACGTTAAGAATAAGAGCAACGATAGCTTTTTAAAATCTGATGTGATGTATGTATTTCATTTCAGTTTCATTATCCCCTTCTAGCCTATGGAAAAACTTCCCTTGCGGCTTTGTCGCATTTTTCAACATAGTTTTCCCTATTCCAAACCACTTTCAGTTCTCTGAATACACTGAATGACATTTTGAAATAAAAACTCCAAATACACTACGTGATCAAAAGTATCCGGACACCTGGCGAAAATGACGTACAAATTCGTGGCGCCCTCCATCGGTAATGCTGGAAGTCATATGGTGTTGGCCCACCCTTAGCCTTGATGACAGCGTTCACTCTCGCAGGCATACTTACAGTCAGGTGCGGAAGGTTTCTTGGGGAATGGCTGCCCATTCTTCACGGAGTGCGGAACTGAGGAGAGGTATCGATGTAAGTCGGTGAGGCCTGGCACGAAGTCGGCGTTCCAAAACATCCCAAAGGTGTTCTATAGGATTCAAATCAGGACTCTGTGCAGACCAGTCCATTACAGGGATGTTATTGTCGTGTAACCACTCCGCCACAGCCCGTGCTCGATCGTGTTGAAAGATGCAATCGCCATCCCCGAATTGCTCTTCAACAGTGGTAAGCAAGAAGGTGTAGAATCTGCGCTGTGATCGTGCCACGCAAACCAACAAGGGGTGCAAGCCCCCTCCAGGAAAAACATGACCACACCATAACACCAACACCTCCGAATTTCACTGTTGGCACCACACACGCTGGCAGATGACGTTCACCGGGCATTCGCCATACCCTATCGAATCGCCACATTGTGTACCGTGATTCGTCACTCCACACAACGTTTTGCCACTGTTCAATCTTGTAATGTTGACGCTCCTTACACCAAGCGAGGCGTTGTTTGGCATTTTCCTGCGTGATGTGTGGCTTATGAACAGCCGCTCGACCTTGGAATCCAAGGTTTCTCACCTCATGCCTAACTGTTATAGTACTTGGAGTGGATCCTGGTGCAGTTTGGAGTTCCTGTGTGATGGTCTGGATAGATGTCTGCCTATTACTCTTTACGACCCTCTTTAAATGTCGGCGGTCTCTGTCAGTCAACTGACGAGGTCAGCCTGTACGCTTTTGTGCTGTATATGTCCCTTCACGGTTCCACTTCACTATCAGTGACAGTGGACCTAGGGATGTTTAGGAGTGTAGAAATCTCGCGTACAGACTTCTGCCACAAGTGACACCCAATCACCTGACCACGTTCGAAGTTCGTGAGTTCCACGGAGCGTTCTACTGTTTCGCGATGTCTAATGACTACTGAGGTCGCAGATAATCAGTACAAGGCAGTAGGTGGCAGCACAATGCACTTAAGATGAGAAACGTATGTTTGTGGGGGTGTCCGTATACTTTTGAAAACATAGTATATTTTGATGATCTAAATGTCTCATTTTTAAGCAGTGTTTTAATACTGCTTCCAAGATTTACCCTTTTATACCAATTCTTCCTTATTTCCTTGTGCAGAGTCATTGAGTGAAGCTCCAGGCAAGCCCAGGACTGGTTTACAAAAATAAAAGTAAATTAGTGAATGTAAACCATGTTTCATATAACTTTGCCCCATAATTCTCCACTGTAACATCACCTCTCAGTGGCTGCTGTCGTGGAATAGGTCGTTGCGTGATAGAAAGTAGTTACCTATTTAACGGGATAATTTATCGTATTACCTACCTATATTCAAAGAGAACTGTCAAATTTACATTTTTATAACCCTATGAATCTAACATATAATGAAACAGAATTAATGCATTTAGAAATGCATAAATTCTTATCAGCAAATAGGTAGGAGAATCCTTCGGTTTAAACCTGCCTCTCAGGATAACGAAGGTGGTGCATCTATCATCACGAGTATTTTTATCGCATAACTTTGCATTGCACAGAGTTTGTTTGTCATACATTGTCATTCAAAAGTATGCATTATCCAATCAGGGGGAAGGAGGAAAGGGAGCGCGGAAGAATGAGTGTCAACGGGTAAAGTTATAAGAAACAGGGTTTAGTTCCAAGAGCTGTAGCTGGATCTCAGGAACGTTTCCAGTACTATCACCCTTGTGTATTAGATGCGGCTTATATGAAAGAATCATGATCTATCTTCCAAGCAAGCATATTGCAATAAACACTGGCTACACGTGCTGCGGTACATTTTGGTTTATGATGGATGTTGTTTTGATTGTCAGATGAGAGAGAGAGAGCGGCAAGATGAATGGGGACTGTGATGACGTGAGGTGACTGACGAGGTGGCTGCAGCATCTCCCCGGGTCCAGCATGACGACATCTTCATCACCCAAGACATCCTTCTGTAAGATAGGCCTATGCTCTCGACAGAAACCCCTCAAAGTGATGGTGCTCGGACAGGCTGGAGTCGGAAAATCCGGTAAGTGCCATTTTATTACAGGAGAAACATGAATCAATTGCATGTGCTAACAAGTTTTATAAAATGAAAACTGCAATGTTCAATTATAGCAACACCAAAACATATGATATATGTAATAGCAAATGTGTGCATTCAATACACAATTGAAAATATATAGCTTAGTGTTAGACACCGTTGACTATTGAGACTCTCTCCCCATCCGTAATCTATTTGAGGGAACAAAGCATGGGACCCCACGATCGAATCTCGGTTAGGGTAAGTTACCCGATAAGGTTTTTTCCGGGGTTTTCCCTTATCCTGAAAATATTAATGTCGGGTAACTTTAATCTCTATGGACTCCGGGCTAACTTTAACATCATTTTACGTATTTCATTCATCATCCAATGTGACCCAACCGGTTATAATACGCTAAACTAAAAAAATCTGATGTGACACACTCACATGGCTTTCTCTACCCTCTATCGTTTATTAGTAAGTGTACAAATTTATCTTTAAAGTATATTACTTTCTCTACTACGTGTAGTAAATAGAGGAAGTATTGCATTCCACCCAAAAATTCGATACTGAGATTTCACCGGAAATACATGATTTTACGTGCCCTGAATCTGAATCCAAATAAAGTATTTTTGGAAACATGCCGGTATGTGTGTGTTTGTGTGTCTGGCTCAAATATGAAAAGTCGTATAAATACCAAACTTGGTATTTGAGTTCAGTACTTTTCAAGGATGCGATAAGAAGATTTCAAGAAAATCTCATCTACTCTTCACATGCAACATTTGTCGAAAATTTTGATTTTATCAAAAATAGCTCTAACGATTTTGATTAAAAGATCATATTTTTAAGATATTTTTATGGCAAATGAAATGTATATCTTGAATTTTCTGGGAATGTCCCCAAAGTGCTCTTCATTGTGAATGACTTTCGCAAATATGCTAAACCGTAAGAGATAGACAAAATATTACTATGCAAAAAATGTAGATCTCGTTAAAACACCCAATTTATATCATATACAATTTTGCCCAGTGAACCATTTCCGAGATATTCCTTGTTATTTGTTTGAATTTTCCAATAGTTATACTTTTTCTCAAGTGGTAATTCGTTATTCATTTTTTATGTCCTGGACATGCAAAGAGAATGGAATGCTCCACATAGCAACCCGCTCTTAAAAGATTTGACTATCGCTTACAACCTACCATATCCCCTCGCTCCTACAAGAAAACTAGCAATAATTCTGGAAATGCTTATCTCGATTAACATGAAGTAGATGGAGAATAAGCGTTTATAAAAATAGTTTGCAGAAGAGTAGAGAAAGTCATGTGAGTGCAACATATCAGATTATTTTCTATCTACTTCATTTTAATCCAAATAAGCCTTTACAGAAATAACTACATTACACATTGCTTTAAAGCTTCAAAGGGAATAACGATAGTCAAATGTTTAAGAACTGGACACACACGCACGTCTTAAAATTCCACACTGTTTCCATACAATCGCGAGAAACAACTGAATGTTGACAGGACTTAAAAAGAATGAGCAAGCAATGACAATTCGAACCATTAATAAGAGATATTCAGAAATGGCTTACGCCACAAAAAGGTTATTTGAACATAAATGTGTTTTAAAGGGATCTGCAATTTTTGTGTAGCACGTTTTCGTCTATCGCTTGACGTTTAGCAATTATACAAGATTATACAAAATTCCTTCCGAATGAAGAGGACGTCTGAGGCTATTCCCAGAAAATTTAAGCTATACATATTATTTGTCATTTAAAATCACGGTAAGTTGCTTTTAGGTGGTGATGGAAGTGATGTCTTATATGTCCTATAGATGTCACTCTATGTTATTCTCTAGTTCTAACGCAATGCTGGCAACATATGAATAACTAATGCCGCCAAAGCCGGTAAGATACTCAGCCTCAAGGCGTAGTCGAGGGATGTTTTTTAGAAGGAGAGGAGTGTAGCAGTAAACTGCGAAGCGACGACAGGGCGTAGCCGAGGGATCTGCGCGTATAAAAGCTCGAATGATTCACGTTTTCAGAAATTCCTTATTTCGCGGATTTCACTTCTTATTTAGGTTGGCACTTCAGATTCAGCGTCTGTTTTAGCGGAAAAATGGCTACGTTTGTTCTGTTCATATCACAATTTTCCTATAAAAGTAAAACACCTAAAACGGGCGGGCAGGCAGGTGGGCACCAGGTATTGACGAGATCACATATACTTATAAACTCACTCTTAAAGTAATTCACTCCATTCCTTCTTGCTTTTTTTCAGCGATTTCAATGAAGACCACCTAAAAGCAAAATAGCCAAAATCATTAATATATGGTATTTTAATCAAAATCGTTTGACCATTTTTTAGAAAATCAAACATTTCGAAAAATGTTCCACATGAAGGGTAGATTGGGGTAGGGGAATTTTCTTTAAAACGTTTGTGTCGCATCTTTGGAAGGTACTGAACGTAAATATCAAGTTTCGTGTTCATCCGACTTTTGAGTTTGACCTTTGAATTTTTTAGTTATGCTGCTCACACAGACACATGAGGACATTTTTACTAAAAATGCTTTTTTACTTATTCAGGGGACCTCAAGACATGTATTTACGGTGAAATCTCGGTATCGTGGCGGAGGAAGTAAAACAAAACCAGGGATAAAAAGAATGCTGTTTTTTACTTTCTCTGACCCAGTGAAGCTCAACCTGTTCTCTTAAGAGCTAAGGTTCAAAGTCCATAGTTTACCCTACCTACTGTATTTGAAGAGATCGAAAATCTAAACCAATCAAGTTTCAGTCCTTGGCAGCACGAGAGGATATGACTAGCAAGGGAATCTCCCTCCATTTCCTCTCTCTAAGGAAGAGCATCCCTGCCCTAGCTCCTACTTATTTTAGGTAGAGAGCGAATTATGTTTCGCCCAAAATTCAGTTACAGAATTTCACCTTTAATACAAGTTTAGAAGTCCCCTGTATCCAAAAAGAACATTTATAGGAAAAATATGCGCCCGCGCGTGCGTACCTGTTTTCGAACAACTTAACACAAAAAGGATAGTCAGATAAACACTAAACATGGTATTTAACTTCGGCATCATTCAAGAACTCGACACGAAAATTTCCAACATGATATTCCAACCACGAACTACCTTTTACATAAAAAGATTAGTTATTTTTTATTTTCTCAAAAATGATTGACGATTGTTATAACTTGTCATGCGTTTAAGAGTAATAGCCTGGCAAATTAAATATATACCTTGAATTTTCCGCGAATAGCTTCAAGTACCCTTTATTTGATGAATTTTGTATAATTTTGTAATACTCGTAAACCATAAGAAGCAGACAAAACCTTACTGCAGGTAAAATTTAGAACTCATTAAAATACACAATTTATTCAATTTATATTTCTTGTAGCGTTAGACGTGTTCGAAATTTTCCACGTTGAAGGTTTACATTTTTCTCAAGCGTAAGTGCAGCATCTAATGGACATGCGTGAACGTTTTCGGTTATATTTTCTGTATTTCTTTATTTATTCATTCATTTGTTTTCATCGTGAGACCTTGTTAACACGATTCAACATTTGAATGTTGCTTTCGCATGTTGGAAGCTTCTTTCTTAAATTGAAACAATTCCTAGATAAAAGCATATCGTAATGTAATGAGGATAGAAGCATCACTTTTTGTATGTTTCGTGTAATATCTACCCAACGTATATCAGTTTGTTATTAGTAGAGAAAGTCGTGTGAATTTATCACATCCGATATTTTCTTTTTAATGTCGTTCCAGCATGTGGGCGATGTTTCTACGGTTATCTGTATATTCTGTATCATTCAGTGTGTGCAAGACAAATGACCTCATTTGCGTAGTCGCTTCCTGTATCATCTGCTTGAGTAATACATACATGGTCTCAGTTGTGTAGTCACCTTTTCGTATCATCTAACTTATTACCACTGATTTAATTAGTGGGTGAATACACGTAGTCAGTGCGATGCCAGACATAGGGTGCTAGTTACATAGTCACCATCCTTATAGCGGCGAGTAACCTTTTAATAGATGGCCTTTAACTGCGTAGCTGCCTTACTGTATCATCTGTTTTGCATATTTTTTTTCTGTTGTTGATACTTTGTGAAGTGGTTGAATATTCAATTCAGTATTTACCCGTAGGGCAATGGAACCAAAAAGAAAGAAGAAAAAGTAAAGAACAAGAAAAATGGCAGATTGCTAGTACACTACGTGATCAAAAGTATCCGGACACCTGCTGAAAATGACGTACAAGTTCCTGGCGCCCTCCATCGGTAATGCTGGAAGTTAATATGGTGTTGGCCCACCCTTAGCCTTGATGACAGCGTTCACTCTCGCAGACATACTTTCAATCAGGTGCTGAAAGGTTTCTTGGGGAATGGCAGCTCATTCTTCACGGAGTGCGGAACTGAGGAGGGGTATCGATGTAGGTCGGTGAGGCCGGGCACGAAGTCGGCGTTCCAAAACAACCCAAAGGTGTTCTATAGGATTCAAGTCAGGACTCTATGCAGGCCAGTGCATTATAGGGATGTTATTGTCGTGTAACCACTCCGCCACAGCCCGTGCAGTATGAACAGGTGCTCGATCGTGTTGAAAGATGCAATCGCCATCCCCGAATTGCTCTTCAACAGTGGGAAGCAAGAAGGTGCTTAAAATATCAATGTAGGTCTGCGCTGTGATCGTGCCACGCAAAACAACAAGGGGTGCAAGCCCCCTTCAGGAAAGACACGACCACACCATAACACCACCACCTCCGAATTTCACTGTTGGCACTACACACGCTGGCAAATGACGTTCACCGGGCATTCACCATACCCACACCCTGCCATCGGATCACAACACAAAATGAAAGTTGCAATTGCTCGAAGTGACTTCCTCTTGCTTCGATGCATGCAGTAAGCCTGCGTTCCATGCTCTGGCGTACTTTGTTGAAAATTCCTGGTGTGTTTCGTATTTGGTCAAATCCAGTTTGGATACGTCCTATCAAAACGTCAACATCAGGTACAGGAGTGGCATAAACAAAGAACTTCAAATGTCCGCAGACGAAGAAATCCATTGGATTCAAATCAGGCAATCAATGGGTCCCCCCTCGACCAATCCATGTTTGCGGAAAACATTCAAAACGATGCTCATTCAAAAACTTGCAAACTATCATACTGAAATGAGCAGGAGCACCACCGTGTAAAAACCACATTCGTTGGATGAGGTCCAGAGGCACATTATCAGTTAAGTGATGCAACTCATTTCTGAGAAACTGGAGATAGTTTTGTCCATTCAGACACGGAGGGAAGAAGTAGGGACCAATAAGGTGATCATGAATGATTTCACCCCAAACGTTGAGAGAGAACCTCTGTTGATGGTTGTCCTGTCGTACTTCATTAAGATTTTCAAATGCCCAGTTATGAGTGTTATGAAAATTGAAGATGCCATTGCGAGTAAAACCAGACTCATCCATGAATAAGATACAAGCTAGGAAATTGATGAGCATAGCGCACTGCTGTAATATGCTTTGACAGAAACGTCTTCTTGGCCCAAATTCTGCCTCATTTAATCCTTGCACACGTTGAAGGTGATACGGGTACAGAAAATTTTCATGCAGAATTCTCCAGATAGTCATATGACTAACTTTTTCCCTTACAGCCACACGTCTTGTGCTTTGTGATGGGTCTGCATCCACAGCACGAAGAACTCCTTCAAGCTCAATGCCTCGTACCGCTCTTGGTCTCCCAACATCCCTAGTACTCCTCTCAAATGCGTCATTCTCTCTCAAGCGTTGGTGAATTCGTGCACACGGTAACGGCCTGTCAAGGTACCTATCCGCATAAAGTTCACTTGCTCGTGCTGCATTGCCGTCTGTACGGCCATACGTGTAGTGCATATCCGTCTGTTTACTCATGGAATACATCTTCTTTGACCTATAACAACGAAACGGTTGATTGTCAGACCCATGTACATATAAACTTTTTTTACCGTTTTGATGTCAGGAACACGTACCCCAAATATATGACACCAATAAAGATGCACTGTGTATTGTACCTCTAGTCACGAAGGGGATTGTACACGGCCTCACAGGTAAACAACACCCCATTGTGCCAGTTCCCCCGTCCTACTCGATGCACAGTATATTTAACTTCACTCTTAAGTTGTCCCGGATCCTTTGCCTGATTATTATATTCCAAAGCGGCATTTTGAGCAGTTGTCTTTCTCGTGTGCATTGCAAGAGCTCAAGTCTGGAAGATTCCTAGAGAGCATTGCCCGCTATTGGAACTTGGAAACAGTAGTACGAGTATTTAAAGCATGTATTCTCTAAAATCAGAGCGTTACTTTGGAAGTGGTTATGAAAATCCTAGAACGATCCGGTTATTTGGAGGAATGTTATTTTGGAATTGTACAAATGGACCTGTGTATTTCTTTTAACAGTTCCATCCTCGAAACGGTTACGAAATAGGGGTTGCGGTTTTTCCTCCTACCTCCACACAGTTTAAGGAACTGCTGCTGTTTATTTCTTCAAGCTCAAAACTTGACCTGGAAGCCTCTGCAGTATACGCTTTGCTGTGGTTTGTCCCTCTTCCTATTGCACTCGGAAGGCGGCTATTTACTCTCTGAAGTTAGTTTCAAATGTTCTTAGGTTTATAGAGCCAATACGGCTGACTGAACGTGCGGGATATGCAGGTCAAGCATTTCCATTCTTACATCACCGATAAGATTTGTCACTCAGCCGGTATAGAAGACGATATAAGAAGCGAAATGTATACCTATGGAAAATTAAATGTTACATCTTGCCAATGTTAAATTTACCAGGTTCAGACCCATTTTCTCTACAACTAATCAAGACATCGCTATGAAGGTCTTTGGAGATTTACGTTGATGCTTTAAGCGTTATTGATCCAGCTTCATTAGCACAATTTTAGCAATGTGGTTATCCGATTTAAATAATCTGAACAAAGGAATATGTTATCCGGTAATGCCGTATTAGTGGACACGCCTCAAACGTCAGGAGGCTTGGACCCGACAGTAACAGCAGGTTGATTATCTACTTACACATACTAAACTCCGGTATTGTTGCTACAGAGTAGATTACGTATCGCTGAACAGTGATGCCTTTGGCCATAAGTTAAATGACGCAGGACACGCCATAGGAGTATTACCTTATTAGGAAATTTTGAACGGATATGTTCCACTCACTCACTCTCACACTCTCTCACTCCCTCTCTCTCTCTCCCCTTATCATTTCCTTTTTACCACTTTCTTTTTCGATTTCATTTTGGCTTGCCTTTGAACTCGTTTGGTAATTGACCTCTGCAAGGTTGAAGCTGCGCATTAAGAGCTGCCACAGAACTTCAGGATAGAAACAGAGGTGTTGCCAGATTTTTTTCTAAGATTCGTAGTTTCAACAATAAAAAAATCTTATGCGTTACATTCACATGAACTTCTCTGCCCTTATTGCTTATTGCTTATTATTCTTGCGGAAGTTTACTTTCCCATCTACTTCATTTTAATCGAGAAAAACCTTTTCAGAAATAGCTGCATTGCACATTTCGTTATACACGCAAACTGAACAGCGATAAACAAATGTTTTAGAACTGGACGCTATACGCCCGGCCTTAAAATTGCGTACTCTTACCATGACATCGCGAGAAACAACTGAAAATCGACAGGACTTTAAACGAATGGCTAAGTAATGAATGACTAGAAACATTAATAACGGAAATCTGGGAAATGGCTCATGCCAGAAAAAAGTTATTTGACATAAATTGTGTGTTTTAAAGAGATCTATGCTTTTTGTGCAGTACGTTTTCGTTTATCGCTTGACATTTACCTGTTATACGAGATTACACAAAATTCCTTCCGAATGAATAGGACTTCACAGGTTAATTCCAAAAATTTCAAGATATACATTTCATTTGTCATTAAAACATCTTTAGTATATGGTATTTTTATCAAAATCGTTACAGGCATTTTTGAGAGAATAAAAATTTTGTAAAACGTCTCATGTAATAGGTAGCTTGGGATGGGGGAATTTTCTTGAAAATCTTTGTGTCGCATCTTTGGAAGATAATGAACTTAAATACCGAGTGTGGTGTTTTTCCGACTTTTCGTTTTTGAGTTATGCTGTTCACAGACACAGACACGCGCGCACTGATCCTTTTTGTAAAAAGCTTTTATTTAGGGGACCTCAAAACATGTATTTTTTGTGAACTCTCGGTATCGAATTTTGGGTGGAATGCAATACCTTCCCTACCTACTCTGTACGTGGTAGAGAAAGTAATAAATGTTTTTTTGAGAAACAGTGGAATTCTCATGTTATGGAGTTATTGGGCCTGAAGTTTTTCATGGCACAGTCACTGAAGATATTAGTTATCTATGTCATTACAGGCCTACAAATGAATTACGATAATTTAAACTTGCTGTGCTTTCCACATGATGGTGCTCCACTATAGTATGCATTACCTGTGCGAAACATCGTGTAGCTTCAATAAAGTGTTAATTCTATTACACTATATTACTTTCTCTACTACGTATAGTAAGTAGTGGAAGTATTCCATTCCACCCAAAAATTCGATACCGAGATTTCACCGGAAATATATGTTTTGAGACCTCCTGAATCCATAAAAAGCATTTTTGGAAACATGTCCGTGTGTGTGTCTGTGTGTGTGTCTATGTGTCTGTGTGTCTGTGTGTGTCTGTGAACAGCATAACTCAAAAACGAACAGTCGGATAAACACCAAACTTGGCATTTAGGTTCAGTATCTTTCAGAGATGCGACACGAAGATTTTCAAGAAAATCCCCCCACCCCAGACTACCCTTTACATGGAACATTTTTCGAAAATTTTAATTTTCTCAAAAATGGCTCTAACGATTTTGATTAAAATATCATACGTTTAAGATAATGTCATGAGAAATGAAATGTATATCTCGAATTTTCTGGGAATGTCCCCAAAAGTATTCTTCATTGTGAACGACTTTTGCATAACTGGTAAACCATAAGAGATAGACAAAATTTTACTACACAAAAAATGTAGATCGCGTTAAAATACACAACTTATGTCATATACATTTCTTTTGTTGAGTGAACCGTTTTCGAGATATTGCTTGTTATTCCCTTAAATTTTCCAATACTTGTACTTTTTCTCAAATTCGTTATTCATTTTTTTATGTCCTGGACTTGCAAAGAGAATGGAATGCGCCGCATAGCAACCAGCGTTAAAATATTTGACCATCGCTTAAAAGCTACCATATTCCACTTGCATCTACAAGAAAATTAGCAATTAGATTGACATCTCGATATCTCGATTAACATAAAGCATATGGAGAATAGGCGTTTGTAAAAATAGATTGTACAAGAGTAGAGAAAGTCATGTGAGTGTAACACATCAGATTTTTTTTATTGAAATGGGTAGTGACTTTTGGCCCACTCTTATTACGTAGGATTAGTTGCTTCTGTTTCAGTTGTTTTATTTAAAAGTGTTCTGGTATGGCTAATACTGTTACTGCATTGAGGCAAGCGTATGCATTATATTTATATATAATGTATTACGACGTTTATAGTATGAATACTTCTTCTTCAGATTACCCTCCTCTTTGTAGGAGTTACACTCCCAAGGGCCTCGAGTCAGCAGCCTGTCGAGGAGGAAGCATATTTTTGGATCATAGTATATCCAGGATTGGTGATCAGCCCAATGCTTGTTATGGAGTTGAGAAACAAGGAAATGATATTTAGTGATGAAAGGGATGATAGGAAAATTTGCGGATCAACTTATCCAACCCAATATTCACCTAGCGAGAGAGGAAAATCCTGAAAAACGTTCGGTCAGATTGGTCGGCCCCGGGATCCTCTGAAAGCGAACCACAGACGTTACCGCCTGAGCTATCCCGCTGGGTATAGCATGACTACTAAAGTAATAATTCGTAATATATTGCAGTATAAAGTAATAATAAAAGTACCTCCATTATGAATCAGACTTTCGAAGATTAACTGCGTAGAGGTTTATATCTGTAGTAGCTATTGTAGTTTATGTATACGTGTATCTACAGAGCCACAACTCGTAACTGATTAAAATTGTACCACCCTTGAGGCCCCTGCAACGCATAACTAACATTACCGGCGCGCCAAGCACAACTACGAGATATGACTTCAAGAAGTGGACGGGGGTTCGGGAACACCGTGTATACAAAGTCAAATGGCACTAAACATTTCCGAACATTCTCAATTGTTCTTTTGAGTTTTCTATATTTTAAGCAAATGTTTTGAAGTCTTACATGAGCCTCCCCCGAGATCATACGTAGAATATACCTGGTGAGTCAGCTGCCCCTATTTATTTTTCAATTTATGCAACGTGCTAAGCAACATATGTGACTTACGCCTTTCTTGAATTCCTTCTAAAGGCTGATTTGCATAAACACTTTATAGAGGAGTGATATATAACTCAGTGCATAAGTGTTTTACGGGACAGAATGCTGTCGTCGTGTATGTCGATGTCAAAAACATCCCACCCTGACACTGGGAGCTTCAGTGGCACTTTAAGCTGATTTTACAAAGGTTTTTCACACCTATGAAAACGCCCCTGAAGGAACAACTTATCACATGCATCGGTTGACAAAACTATTTGAAAACAAAATGGAAGATCTACCAGTGCGACCAATTGGATTTAAGCCGTGCAACCAACAAAGGTTCATTGTACAGCCTTGTCAAAAAATAATTTCTCTTCTGTCACAAACTATGGCATATTTCGGTTCATACAGTAATTGAAATGGCTGATGCAGTTTGAGTTAAAGGCGGCGTCATGGCCGAGTGGTTAGACCGCTCGCCTCTCACCGAGGCGGCCCGGGTTCAATCCCAGGGATCCGTATGTGGGATTTGTGGTGGACAAAGCGGCGTCTGGACGGGTTTTCTCCGGGTTATTCATCCCACCAACTGCTCCATCATCACACCTTTCCTTTCATCCATTTCCCATCATTTCGTTTCATATACTTCCTTCCTCCCATCCTGGAGATTCTGTCTGATCCATGAGTGTCTGCTCCTCGACGGGCCTCTGACCCCAGGCACCCGTCTGTAAGTCCTGAGGGTGTAAGTACTACATATGAGGAGGTTAAACAGAGAATGAATGAGTTAAAGTTACCAAAATGACCTCCAAACGCTGTATGAAGTTGCAAAAAGCGTGTAAAGATTGAGGTGGGGTTGAGGTTTGCTATTATTAATTTGTATTGGAACCTCTACTCGCACTGTAGTAGTGAACGAACGGTATTAACATAGTTGCTTTACCACTGTGCCGCTTTAGTGCGGGTTCAAATCCGATCCGTCGTGTATTATTTTTTTTATCTCTTTTGGCCTATAACATTATAAGTGTAATCACTTCTATAACATAATAGAATAATCACCATGTTTTTCTACCGTAAAGAAGAAGAATCGCAAAGCCCAAATCATTTCCGGACACTCATACGTGAAGAATGCAGGCAGATGAAATCCACCCTCTTTAACAATTTATTATTCTGTTTAGCATGAACTTAACACATTTACAAGTCCTTTGTCAGTAGAAGAAGTGGAACATAATGTTTAAACGCGAAACAAAAGCTGTTAGATTTAATATCGTCGATATGTGCCCAAAAGAATAAAAGCTAACTACGTGACGGTTTACAACACCAGATAGGTACAGATTATTATCTTAAACATGATACACAATTATCTGATTGTAATTCTTGTGTCTTTGGCTCACAGGAGAGCCAATAACAAAAATAAATAGATTAGTATACTAGAATACAGAAAATAAACGCAAGCAGAAAGAAAAAAAATAACCAAAACAATTTGATGTTTGTATTAAATTCGAACTTCCGAAGCTAACCGTTGCTTTACCACATCCCGGCAGCTAATCCACTCGGCCAGAACGCACATGTTGTCTCCTGTTCTTCGGGAAAACATACCTCTATCTCCTTGCAAGCATTATGTCCATGAAAAGCCGTATTTTTAAAGCCTTTCGCTGCTCCTCGGCTCATTCAGGTCATTAATCATTAATGGTGGTTGTGTAGTATCGAATAGAAGGACAGAGCTACAATAACAGTTTGATAAAAGGGCCAATGTTTTCACATTAGTCTATAAACTGCGGGTGGCATAGATACGAATACCTAGGGGCAACTGACTCACTTGGTATATTTATCAAAGCAAGGATATATATATATATATATATATATATATATATTATCAGTTTTCGTAATCTACTGGTGTCTACAACAAAATATACCTTGCAACCTTTTCTGTCGTTATTTATCATGATTAGCAAAAAGTGGATAGGAGAAAGAAGTATTTTAGCTGAATAATTTGAAAGTACCAAAAATGTTAGTAGATGTGACTGTAACACAACATATTTTTTTCTCTATTTGATTTAGTAATCTTGCTAAAAATATTTGTTTATTATGTTACGAAAGAATGTATGTGAGAGAGCAAAACTGACCTAGTTTTGTATTCCGCAACCCTAAAACCTCAATTTCTACATAAATCCCGAGAAAAGCTTCCACGATTCTTGGTTTTGCAGGCATGTGAAATTAAAAACATTAATTTTAATTTATATAGCTTAACTGCATAACGTTTACCACATTGCACTGAAAATCCTTTTAGTTTATTCATGGATAAACTTTATGTATCATCGTCAAGTCACTTTAAAGTTATTGATAACCTTCACCTCATTTATGATAATTGATTAAGTTATTCCAGCACAGCGGTTAATGATTATTTATGTCCCGCTTTGAGATGTTTCCTTTGGCAGCCTGCGGCGATAATTATTACAAACGCATTATGTCTATATAACAGTCGCATTAATTTCACTAATATGCTCTTGACATTAATATCGTATTGCAATTCATTACACATGAAATCTGATGTTTTACATTCATATGAGTTTCTCTATCCGCTATGGCTTATTATGGGTATACAGATTATTATTACGAAAGCTGATTTAATCGAGATAAACCCTTTCGGAAATAGCTGCATTACATAGTTCGTTATGGATACAAAAGGAATATTGATAGTTACATGTTTTAGAACTGGACGCTATACGTTGGCCTTAAAATTTCATACTTTTTCTATGACATCGTGAGAAACAACTGAAAATCGACAGGACTTCAAAAGAATAGCTAAGTATTTATAAATTCGAGCAATTAATAATGGATACCTTGAAATCGGCTGATGCCACAAAAATGTTCTTTAAAGTAAAGTTGTGTATTTGTGTTTTAAAGAGATCTAGATTTTTTGTGTAGTATGTTTTCGCTTATCACTTAACGTTTACCAGTAACACAAGATTATCAAAATTCCTTCCGAAAAAAGAGGATTTCAAAGACTATTTCAAGAAAACTCATGATACGCATTTTATTTGTCATGTAAATATCTTTAACATATGGTAGTTTAATCAAAATCGTTGCAGCAATTTTTTTAGAAAATAAAATATTTCGAAAAACGTTCTATGTAAAGGATAGTTTGGGGTGGGCATTTTCCTGAAAATCTATATGTCACATCTTTGAAAGATACTGAACTTAAATACCAAGTTTAGTATTTATACGACTTTTTGTTTTTGAGTTATTGATATTCACAGACACACACACACACACACAAACACACACACGGACCTTTTTATAAAAATGTTTTTTTTTATTCAAGGTGTACTTCCTGTTAAATATCGATATCAAATTTTTGGGTGGATTGCAATATCTTCTCTATATATGTGCTTAACTTATGTACGTGATAGAGAAAGTAATAAATTAAAACAGAAATTAAGGATAATTGTAAAAAATCAATGGTTCAACAATTCAAACTGCTTGGTATAATGCAGTAACAACACTTTCTCTCCATCGACTGAAACGTGAAGACGAAGTTTTAATGACCAGACTGAGAATCGGCCGGTAAACCCACACTCATACCCAAAGATACAGCACCCAACTGCGAGACCTGTCAGACCAATTTAATCATCTCAGACCTCATCTCAAAGTGTTTCAGGTATGCTCAGTGCCGGTCGAAGAACAAGATTTCTCCAGATAACCCTACTGTTCTTAGCAGCCCGAAACCGATCCACAAAATTCTACAATTTGATATGGTTCCTATGCCACCTGTCTAGTTTTTTTTAATTTTTATATAAGGGGACGTCGATGGCATTTATTATCATAACTAATAACACCTAGCAGAATGACATATGTCCATTCTTTGAAAGAGAGCATTACACAGAGTGGACCATTTAAGTTGAGACTGTACAGTATCTCCAAATCTAAGCTTTGTAGAAAGAAATGTCTTTAATAAAAGTTGCTTGACATTATGGGGGAAAGTAAATGCCATTAGTCGTTTTGTTTGGGGAGGTTATGATAGTAATTTTAGAACTAATTAAATTTTTTAAATGGGAACCTACAATTAGAGTCAAATTAAATTGATTCTTAAGTGACCATCACAACATCCTCCAAACAAAACACAACTAATGACATTTACTTTACCACATAACATCAAGCAAATTTTATTACAGGCATTTCTTTTACAGCACTTAGTTTTGGAGATATTGTACAGTCTCAAATTAAATGGCCAATCCTGTATATTTGCTAATTTGCACGATTGACGTATTCCCAATGGAAAAGAAGCCCTTGCCATTCGTTTTTCTAGGATTTATGAGTCGATGCCTCTCGTTGGCCTGCTTGGTTTCAAACCACCAACCAGAGTTTCTCAAAGTTTGTTTCTAATGTTTCCAAGATGGCAGCAGTAAGTGTTGATATAAATCTGTTGAAGAAGAAAATACAACACTATAAATCGAGTTATAGATCCAAGTACATAATAAGAATTTACACAATGCTTAAACATCTTTATTCCTAATTTATCTGCCACGATTGTATCCTGAAACTTTACCGACAAACAATGATACAAGTGTGAGAACGTTCCAAGACCTTCTTTTTAATTATTTATTTTAAATTGTTATAAACGACATAATACCAAATCAATGTTACCTAATATTTAATGACACTTGCAAAAACCATCTAGTTTATGAAACAAGTGTTGGTATGACAGCAGGAGTTCACATTCCATACAAAATCAGATTTCCTTAATTTCCTTTTCCTGAAAAAATACACACTGTGGTGGTATGTGCCCGTTTTCCACTGATCCCCTCAATTTTTGAAAGACACTTCAAGATGTTAACTTATGTAATATCAGCACATCACTATTGCCTATAATGTAAACTTCCTTGAAAATTTATGTTGTGTCATATTCTTTAAAATGACAAGCCAATCCTGTAACAACCAAAGTCAAGAGTATTATAATGAATATTGTAATCGAATTAAAATGTGCATTCATAACAAATACTGCATTCATATGTGGTCACTATTAAGACCTAACGTTTGGCTACTCTAAATAAACATTAATAAAAAAATCTGATGTGTTACACTCACATGATTTTCTCTACTCTTGTACAAACTATTTATACAAACGCTTATTCTCCATCTACTACTTCATGTTAATCGAGATAAACATTTGCAGACTCTATCTTATCGCTAAGTTTCTTGTAGATGTAAGGGGAATATATATTTACAAGGGCAATATAGAAATACAGTAGCCTTTAAGCATAGACATTACTCTTAATAGCTGTTGCTATGTGCAGCACCATTCTCTTTGCCACAGATTAACACTCTTTGCATATTCAAGACAAAAAAATGAATAACGAATTCCCATTTTAGAAAATAAGTATTGAAAAACTTAAGGGAATACCAAGCAATATCTCGAAAATGGATCACTCAACAACAAAAATGTATATGACATAAATTGTGTATTTCAACGCGATCTACATTTTTGTGTAGTAAAATTTTGTCTATCTCTTATGGTTTACCAGTTATGTAAAAGTCGTTCACAATGAACAATACTTTTGGAGACCTTCCCAGAAAATTCGAGATATACATTTCATTTGTCATAAAAATATCTTAAACATATGATATTTTAATCAAACTCGTTAGAGCCATTTTTGAGAAAATTAAAATTTTCGAAAAATGTTCCATGTAAAGGGTAATCTGGGGTGGGGGAATTTTCTTGAAAACCTTCGTGTCGCATCTCTGGAAGATACTGAACCTAAATATCAAGTTTGGTGTTTATCCGACTCTTCGTTTCTGAGTTATGCTGTTCACAGACACACACACACGGACATGCTTCCAAAAATGCTTTTTTTTTGGATTCAAGGGGTGTCAAAACATATATTTCCGGTGAAATCTCGGTATCGAATTCTCCTACTTACTATACGTAGTAGATAAAGTAAAAATCATTTCTAAGGGTTGAAACAGTTAACTTGTCCTGAAAGCTTGAGTACGCTCTGTTCTGAATTTCGATGCATAAATTGCGCCTGGCAGTTTAATGAAACGCATTCCTCCCATTTCCTAGGCAACTGTTTTATTCCACAAAAGAATGTTCAAGTCCCCGAAGCTGCAGCATTTTCACGGTAAGTGAGGCGCATTTGTCTTGGGACGTGTACATTTCAAATCGAAAAGGACAAATAGTAGTGACAGGAACAACAGGGAAGATTCGCTACTCTTCTTGAATTTAAAGTAAACTGTTCTTTTCCTTTCATTGATCAGAATTGCTGCCCGAAAATATTCCACTGTCTTCGTATGTGCACTGAAAGTAAACTAGAGAGTGTAATGACTAGAAAGAGACGTGAAAAGAAACGAGGGAAAAGGGATTTACCGACATCAGGTCAACGCTGATGAAGGCACCCGGCTTGAAGTGGCAAAAATGGTTATTACTTTCTCTAACACGTACCTAGTAGGTAGAGAGGGTATTGGATTCCACCCAAAAATTCGAAATGGGATTGCACCAGAAATACATGATCCAAAAAGGTCCCTTAATTATAAAAAGGTCCTATAATTTTAGCTGCTAATATTCATCCAATGTGATTAACTCATGGAAGTGATAGAATTTTTGTAAAGTGTATGTGTGTGTGTATATGTATTATGTATGTATATATGTAAGTATGTATGTGAGTGTACCAAACTTGGTATTTAAGTTTAGCATCTCCAAGGATGCGACATACACGGTTTTAAAAAAATCCCCCACAGCCTTTAACGAAAAGGTTTTAAATTTTTCGATTTCCCAAAAATGGCTCTAGCAATTTTAATTAAAATTTCATAAATTATAAGATATTTACATGAATGACAAACAAAATGTATACCTTAAATTTTCTGGGTTTATCTGTCAAGTTTTATTCATTCTGAAGGAATTTTGTATAATTTTATTATACCTACAACTGTAAACCATAAGATATAGACAAAAATGATGTAGATCTCCTTAAAACACACAGTTTATTTCAGATAACTTTTTTGTAGATTAGCCATTTCCATTTTTAGTGCTATCCCTATTCAGTTGTTTCCATCAGAAAAGAGTATAGAATATCTAGGCCAGCATATAGCGACTGCTTTTACGCATCGGGCAATCGATTCGGTTTCCTCTATTCCCCTTGTACCTTCAACGAAATGTGTAATGAAACTATTTCTGCAAAGGTTTATCTCAAATAGAATGAAGCAGATACAAAAATAAGCTTTCGTAAGAATAGTATATAGAAACTACATAAAAATAAACAATAGTAGGCAGAGAAAGCCATGTGAATGTAATATAGAGTTTCTGTTTTTCTTTGAATAACAGTTCCGACCGTTGCAGCTCGGAAATAAAACAGCCAAGCATGTCAACGAGTAGGTGCTTACGCATAACGATAACAACGGGAAAAGCTTGATCCAGTGTTTAACTGACTCGGGATCTTTCGCATCACGTCGTAATTCTTCGTTCCGTTCATAGTATCAGAAGATGATGGCCGTCCTTTCTTATCTTCCATGCACGAAATCTAACGTACTTTTAACAACAATGCATATTTTACATCTAAATATTCTTATATTCTTATGTGAATATATTACCTAATTTAATAATGTAGGAGCTGTGAGAATAATAGGTTAAAAGTTGCTAACAATGAGGTAACAATGAGGTAACCTTGAGGCAATAATGACTTTGAGAGTTTAACCTTACTACTTGTGATTCTTGGAAGCAATAATGTAATTTTAGTGACAGTTTAAAAAATAGCCAATCAACAACCAGAAAAAGCTTTAGTCAAATGGAGGTATTCTATTAGAGTAGGATTAGCCAATCAGAGACTTGAAATACAGAATTTACAATTTTAGGCGGTTGAAATCAGTTCAGTTGCCTGCAGACAGTGGTTGTAACCGGTTGCGAGATGCGTCCTCGAGAAATTTAATACGTATTCGTGTGAGACGAAAAATAAGTTTACATGTTAAAAAGTGCAATAAATTAATTAAAGAATCTCACAGCTCTCTGTATCAGTGAAGTGTTATTTAAATCGTGTAAAGCATTAATAAATGGAGTGAAGAAAAACTTAAAATCTGTATAAGCCTACATTCTTGTTGCACCACAACCCTGCTAAGAGAAACGTGTCTTTAACAAATACTGACGCAGCCGAGGCAATCATAAATATATAATATTTAAGGAAACAAAATTACAAAGTTAATATTTTTAAACTTAGGGCGAAGGCTACCGGAAAGCGGGTACTATACGTGCGGTTGCAACTACTACAAGTTCGGCTCCCCAACAGTTGAAATATGATACAACTCCTTCTAAAATACTCTTTTCTCAAATTGGCTCCCAAAGCTTGGGGCAAATAACGTAAAGACAATACCTTTCTCAATTAGTAATTGGCTTGTACCGTTTTCATGATGTTAATGCTTATATGTTCCAAAATGGAATCTTAGGAATTGCCATTAGTGTATGTATCGCAAGATCTCAACAGCATAATAACACTTATCAGAAGTTCGACTGTTGCGTGAACAGAGGATTGACAGTGAATGAAGACACCGTACTAGCTTATTTTACGGCCGAAGTGAAAAAAGACATCTATAATTGAATTGGCTCCGAGAAACACACTTGTATATTACTTCGTACAACAGTCTTCGATCTGGCGACCAACGGTAAAGAAAGGGCCTTCCTCCATTTCTTAGAGAGATTTGAAATACCAGTTAAAATAAGTTCCTGCATAACAGCAGCTTCAGTTTCCATCTCAATAGTTATGTTCACATATTGAAATGGACGTCGAGAAGCCATATAAGGAACATCTTAAAACACATGCATTCAAACATGCACAAATTTCAAGCTTTGCTTATTTAGATTAAACAGGTTCACAGTTGTCATTGCTGGCATGGAAAATTGAGTTTTCTTTATGGACGCTCTTTAACTGCTGTGGTCCTTAGCGTCCCATTCTATATTGAGCGTGAAAGACTGGTAATTTTGCTAAGAGGCCTCTTTATCAGGCTTAAGGTTCTTTTACGTGCCGTAAATCTACGACACGGTGCCACCGGTTTTACTTCCCTTAATGCCATGCTAAGGATTTTTACACCCTAAAAAATTCCATCGCCCTCCGCCGGGTTTGAACCCGCGATCTCGGGAACTAGAGGCTAGCATGGTAACCACTACACCACGGAGGATGACTGTAAGGCAGCAACTCCCAAGTCAGAATCTGAGGTTGATCCTGACTTATCAAGCCATATTTTGAGGTACAATGGCACTCATTAACCCAGGTACACTCGTTTCCATTTATGCTGTCCCCGCAGCTTTGGAAAGCATTCTACTGACCTTCATAGATATGTATAGCAAGGAGAAGGTATACGAGATGTTTACCTTTTCTGCACATACGGTGCCGTCCTATTTTACGGCATAGTTCTAGATTATTCGCATATAAATATATAACTTTGAGCAATATTTTACTCATCATCATTTATAATAAGCGTGTTTAAACATATAACTAAATAAAACACTGTTTTTTACAGTTTCTCCATGAAAAAATAGTTTTGATTGCAACATTTAGTCGCCCAGGCACTGAATCATTCATCGATCTCTGTGAACACTGCATAAAATGTGGTAATATTTGCTTTTAGATTAAATGATCTGATATTGGACAAGAATGGCGATTGAACGGATTATTAAAATAATAACTAGTAAATGTGTCCTCTTTGGGAGTAAAAAGTATAATGTATTTTCGTTTTAAATTATGCTACCATTAAAATATTTTTGTAGAGATATTATGCAAAACATAGTTTTATTCAGTTATAATACCCACCTTAAAATAATATGTATATAAGTGATGAAGAGTAAAGCTATTGCTCAAAGTATGTAATCATATGTGAATAATCTAGAATCGTACACGTAAAACAGGACGCCACTGCATGCGCAAACAGGTAAACAGATACACCCACTTCCTCCTTGCTATACATACTCACCTGTGAAGGCCAGTAGAATGCCTCCCAAAGCTGCGGTAGTAGTAAATGCTTCTCAGATATGCATATGTCTCCACAGCGCAATATCATCGCTATCCACATTGACATTATTTATTTTCATAACAGAACATCGCATTTTAAATAACAATAAAAGAAAGCTCGTTCGCTTGAAGTCCAGTAAATCAGTCACTGTTGACAGCACTTAACAGTTCGCTTATTGTTGGTTGGTTCAGTGTCAAAAAGAAGTTATGCAATTTATAGGGAGCGCTACACACATGGCAAAATCATCTACCTTTCCTAAAAGTCATTTAGATGTTTTGCACCGTGCTTTAACACCACCAGTCTCTTTGAAGTATTTTCGCACGTGAACGACACTGACTTCTGAAACGTCAGCATACTCTGCAATTATTTTCATCAAATCATTCAGTGTAACGCCCGGATTATGCTCAATTAACTTGAGTAACACATTTAAAATAATTTGTTTTGCACCAGTAGTTTACCTTCAGGATGTTTTTTGTAACACTAAGGTCCATTTTACTCACTCCCGCATTCACACCAGCCACAAGCTTAGCGTCATATCCCTCACTGATATTCTGTTTGTTGTTCACAGTTACGATAACTGATTACTTTCTGTTTGCAGATAACAGAAGGAGTAGGAGTAGGACTAGGTGCAGGGGGGAAGGCGGGAGGGAAGGGTGAGGTGAGAGGAGATAGAGGGCGGCCGGACCAGGAGGCACGACAGGGCAGAGGGCAGGTCCCTACCTTTTACAGGTTGAAACTCCCCGGATGGCAGCTGGCGCAACTACTCCCCTCCCTTTGCAGGCTTGCATATCCCACTGGGGGGTCCGAAACTCTAAGAACGCCCCCATTCCGGAGACGATTTGCACAGAGCATCATTTTCCCCTGCCATGCAATGCCGATACTCTCGCCCACACTTTCAACCTTGAAACAGCCAAACAGATAAAGTGAAATGAGAATGGAGGTGAAATGGCGGGACAGGAAATTTGGGGGATGTAATGAACCTTCCCAGCATTCACCTAGCGGCACGGGAAAACCCCGAAAAAATCCATGGACGAGGAAGGTCGGCCGTGGGAATCGAATCCATGTCCTACCGAATGTGGGCCATAAAAGTTACCGCCCGAGCTAACCCTCTCGGTTTCCAAATAACAGTGACGATGTTGAATGAAATCATTAGACACATCTATTAGCACATTTTAATGGTATATTATGCAACGAGACTATAATGGTACTAATTATAGTCAAGTTTCATACGACTGTTTATGCTCGACCATGTATCTAAATTAAAGGTTTCATAAGTATTCGTTTCTGGTTTGAGTGATGTGTTACAATCGTTACTCCTTTATCTATGGTTACAATACAATGACCTTGTAGCACCTGTGTCAAAGTTGCTAGCGTTGTGAGACGTACTACGCAGAATAATCGATATTTGCGCTTTGACAATATTACGTGGCCACTTCTGATTGATCGAATACCAATATTTTAATGAACAGGTGTACTTTAACGAGGCCCATTAAAGTACTGCTACCAGTCGTATTGAGGCAGTATTTTATATCACAACACTGTGAATGCCAAAGTGATTGTAGTGTAAATTAACATTATTGTATGACAATGATTTTAAATGTTTGTTAGCTATAAACATTGTTATGAAATACATTTACACGGCCTCACTGAAACTGACAATAGGAGTGGGTAACAATGAAGCAATGGGGTGAGTTGTTTAACGATTAGAAGAGACAAACTAATGACGTCAGGGTAGCGCGCTCTTTTTTAGAAATGGAGGGAATATCTTCCCTAGAGCATATGTTTTAGTAATTATGATTGGCTTATAAAATAGACGCTAATGTTGGCGCGATTTAGTAACCAATAGCAGCTCTATTATAATGTTTAGGCATATCGGGGTGAAGGAGTATAAATTCTTGAGCCAAAGGCAAGTATCGCGCAGTTCTACAGAATCATTCACAAGGTAAACGTCGCGCAGTTCTAAGAAATCTCTCTCGTGAGTTACACGTCAGGCAGTTATAAGGAAGCATTCACAAGTACACGTTACGCAATTCTACAGAATCTCTCGCGTCGTAAAGTTAGTTACAAAATGTGAAATACGCGAATTAATAGTGCGCGGCAAATAAGTGATTGTAGTTAGGTACATTCGAAAATATAACAGTTTCAGTCAGGCATGTATCAAGATTAAATATGTGAAATTAATTAAGTGTGACGACAATAAAAGTGTAAAAACAAATTCTTTTATCAGTGTTAGCGTTTAGTAAACTCCTTTCCGTTTACACGCCCTGCTCAAGAGATATTTGCTCGACTGAGTAATAATAGCTAGCCGGAAGACAAAGAACCCAAAATTCAAAATAGTACAACAATAACAGGCGCCAAGTAAAAAAAAGATAACACGAGAGATTACCGCGACAGTATAAATACTACATTTTGGCATGGTCGAGCATAAAAGTACTTTAAGGTGTGTGTTGCGGTCGAGGGCCAGTGAGAGCATTCACTGCGGCCACATGCTTGTAGTTGTCTTTCGCCTCTGTTTACCTCAAGTGTGTTTCTTATTTTGAGAAGAGTATAGTCATTAAGGTGCCACTTTAGTTTTAACGTTTTTTTTTTTTTTGTTTAATATTTACTTTAGTTATTGGAAATAATGAACTAATTACCCAGTTTTGCAAGCATGGTGGATAAAGATGAATATAGTTACTAGAACTTGAAGGATGGAAGCGATTTAGAAATCTTTTTGTATTTCGGCAGCTCTGGTCGTGCGGTTCATCACCAGGCGCTATATAGGCGAGTATGATCCTAACCTAGAGAAGGTGTACACATTCCATACAGTCATGGACAACGAGATGGTATTCTTCGAGATCCTGGACACCGCCGGACAACCCCACGTAAGTACTGTCAATAACGGATTACCTCTGGATCACTAAGAAGGTTGTAATATTGCAATATTGCATTCAGATGAGATTTAAATAAAATAGTCTGCAATTGGTGTTGCATTTATTTTCTTATTTCCGTAGCCCATACCTCCGTTCCGTAGTGTATGGCTTCTTGCATTACTAAACATTAAAGCATTACAAAGTCTAGTATTTCAAAACTATTACATTTTGGCTTGCAGATGGATAATAAGCACATTAGAATAGCAAAAGCCTTTCCAGCTGACTACTGTCTCTTTGTTATCAAGGACGATACTTTGTTCTAGGTTGCTTGGTTTAGGTTGGTTATTGCTTACCTATATTGACGTCACGAAGGCCATAGGTTCAAAGGTACTGCAGTGTAAAAGGAAAGGGCAATCTGTTTATGCTGTGTCGGAGAACGAATGTACGTTTCATTTTTTAAGATTCGATTCCTGGCTCTTCAGAAGTATATAAAATAAACAGCATGCATTTGTTTCAATAATGCAGACCACAGTGAATATTTTAAATATACACCTATAACATCCTGCGATGTTGAGCGGAGATTCTCGTACAAGCGTATTTTTAGTGAAAACAGAAAGAATTTTAACTTTTTCGAACTTACAAATTAACATTGATATATATTGTAACGGAATACATTTTGTATCAGAATCATATAACTAGATTGGGAATACTTGTGTGCGGTTTGACTAAATCGTTAAACTACTGTATTATAAACAATTTACCTCGTAATTTAATTAACATCTTGAGGCTTTTAAAACGAAGGTGAAATGTTATCTTATTGAGTAGTGTCATTATAATTTTAATGAATTCTTTAATAATTTTTAAGACAATATTGACGATATAAGGCTTAAAACTTCCACGGCGTTATTAATTATGGCTTCACGGGTAAATAGCCATGCCAGATTTCTAAAAGTGCGCTTTCGGCCATTCCAAATTCCATGACCTTCTTCAGGAACTGAATAAAATAACTGTATAAAATAACGTTAGCGCAAGCCCCAAACACCTAGTAAGAGTATATACGACATTTATTGTCGTATTGGGACATACACCCAGTTATTTTATTCAGTGAAGCCATAATTAACAATATTGACGAGTCAGTCTGTACTATATTATGGGTAATGACAATAAAATCCATCCATCCGTCCGTCCGTCCATCCATCCATCCACCACCCACTCAACCACCCACCGAATATGTGTAAGTAATGTTGTAAACACGTAAATAATCAAGGCATATGCTACGCGCATGCATATTCCATGGCAGAGGTAAGGTGCAGAAAGATACCATATTTGTTCCGCCGCGAACAGTCGCGTGCTGTCAATGGACTGTCATATCTACTAATAAACACAGTTACTCTATACACCAGTGTCAATGAATATCGCGACGAACAGGGACAAAGCGCCGTCTCTGGCTGTTATATTAGTTATCTTGCCTAGCGTTGCAGGTATTCCATTCTGTAAGTGTAAGGGATTGACAATAAGGATAGGGCTAGCTTTTGAAGGGCGTGAGCAGCCTAATATTTTAGCTGATACCTAAAATGTAAGTGTGCCACACTTTGTCCAAATTGGTCAAACGGCGCAGTTTTGCATGTAAGGGTTATGGCATGCGTAAACAAGGGACATCTTTTTAGGATGAGGATTTTGCTGCAGAGACATGGAAAACATGGCGCTGTCAATGTTGAGTATGAGCTTGAATATCCATTGCTCTTTTTTTAGAGTATGCCAATGTTCCGGTCAGGCAACATCATGGTTTTAAATTCTTTTTGAGTATTTTATTGTTTGTATATACTTACATTAGATTGCATTCTGTTTATTTGGCTAGTGCCCCTGGCGATAAATTATAGTTGTTTGGTGCTACATTTTAGTTTTTATTTACATTTTAGTCTTAGTTTTGACTGTTAGTAGCTTTTTGTTTATTAATATCTTTCAAATAAATTCATAGTAGCAGTCTATTTGCAAGCTGACGGGTGTCTTCATAACCCGGAATCAAACCTCTTGTGAGTTCAGAATACTAGCCTATAGTTTTCCTCGAGTCCTACAGTGTAGGTGCACAAGTGTGCATGTGTTCCCATTGGCCAAATGATGGTATTTTATATATAAGGAGTTGAAATAAAAACTATAAGTACTATAGGATTGAAAATAAAGGTTGGAAGTTTTGAAAGTTGTAATGTAACCTATGATTTTTACCATGTTCTATAGCATAATTGTAAACCATTTTGACCGAATAGGTTAAACAATATGGATTTTTACATGGGATTAAAAATATGGTAGAGATAATATTTGAGTCGTTTAAGGAGCTTATAATTTCTGTTGAATTCAGCAGTTGAAACCCGCAAAATATTGTCTATATGAATAAAAGGGTATTGATTTGTGTATAAAAGACTGAAAATAAGGGTAGCGGAAGTTTTTTTAAAGTGTAGGATAAGTTATTTTTGACAGATTCTAAAAGCCATGTGCACCAGTTTTGTCAAAACCATACTAAAATGCAACTTGATAGCAATGTTAAGAGGGAAATTTGGTGATAGAACCCGATATTTAACGAGCCCTTTCTACAATTATTCAATTTTAAATATTTTAAACCTTCCCTTTTAGTTGTTTTGTGTTAGGAGTCATTAATATCGGGGTCTCCGCAATAAAGGACCAAAATGTTCTGCTATTCATATTCAGTGAAACGGTATTGAAACCGAGTGTAGGAATATGAAAAATCACATTAAAAGCCCCCATTTATAAATGTGTGGAAATGTTCTATAGCCTGCGTCCAACAGGAAGAAATGTCTTTTTTAGTGGTGAAAGAATTATCATAATAGTTTGAGTAGTTTTTAAGTTACCTTCCCCATTTTCTCTCTTTCTTTCTCTCTCTCTCTCTCTCTCTCTCTCTCTCATTCTTTCTAATATTATGAAGTAGTATTTTTTTTGGAGAAGTATTTTAGGAGTTTTATTGTGGTTCAAATGTTGGGGAGCCAAAACTTGTTGTCGCAACTGCCCCACATATGGTCAAAGTTTCCGATGGCCTTCGCCCCAATGTTCACTTTCCGGTGGTCTTCGTCCCAACTTTACTTTCCGGTGGCCTTCACCCCAACTTTACTTTCAACTTTGTATTTTAATGTTTCTTTAAATATTATATATATTTATGTTTTCCTCGGCTGCGTCAGTATTAATTTGTAGAAACTTGTTTCTCTTAACAGGGTGTGATACGCTAAAGAATGTAGGCTTACACAGATTACAATTGTTACTTCACTCCTTTTATTAATCCTTGACACGATTAAATAACACTTTATTGATATAGAGAGCTGTGAGATTATTTATTAATTACTTGCACTTTTTAAACACGTAAGCTTTATAATATTCGCCATAATGAATTTTCGTCTCACACTGAATACGTATAAAACTTCTCGAGAACGCGTCTCGCGTCCAGTTAGGAACGCTTCTACTAGCAACTGACGCCTGAATTTGTACAATTTGCTCTATTTTAGTTTCTGATCGGCTAATCCTGCTCCAATAGAATACCTCCATTTAACTTGAGCTTTTTCTGGTTGTTGAATGGCTATTTATAAACTGTCTCAAAAATTACATTATTGTTGCTCCAAGAATTACTTGTAGTATTATTAAACTTTCCAATTCATAATTGCCTCAAAACTACCTCATTGTTAGCAACTATTCTCACAGCTCCTATATTATTAAATTACCTAATACATTCACATAACGTTATTAAACATGTACATAATTATAAACATTAATACAATGAATGTTACATACATTTTATATATTATATTATACACATATTGCTTTAAGGCGGGGTTTTATTGAATTTATATATTACATAATTTGACTGAAAGCATTTAAGTGTTATAAATACTGCCTCAATTAGTATAGCTGGACAAAGGTGTCCTGAAGGAATGCCGTGTCAATTTTAGGCAATCTGGGTTTGAAAGGTTATTTCTCTGTCGTATGATTATTGAATATAAAACATTGAGCTAAATGACGGTACAAATGCCATCAACTGTATATTTTGCAATTTAAATTCCCATACTTTATTATCCCTTTGTCTTATAGCAAAACCATTGGGAAAACTATCTTAAGAAAATATTGAGAAAACGTGAATATAAACTCTATGAATCATATCTGATAAAACTGTACATGTAGTTAGATTTCATATGAGTTAAAACAGTTTTCCTTACCTGAATAAGATTAAAGAATGGATGGCTCAGGAGGCAATTTCTGTGGCTCGCATTCGGGAGGCCCGGGTTCGATTCCCGGTGGTCCGCCACTAGGCAAATGCTGGGGGGTGTATTCTACCACGATTTCTCCTTTCCCACGTTTCCTGTCATTTCATCTTTGTTAATTTCAACTTTCAGGCACTGTCTCTGGATTCCGTAATGCGTCTGCAGATGGACAAATGACATATTTGATGGGCTTTGACAAAAAATTTCCCCGCCAGCGACGGGGGGGGGGCGGTTGGCCTGCCTTCAAGGGCCGTTTCGTCGCCCTCTCGCGGGACTCTTCGCCTCTACTTGCGAGAGCGGGTGTTTCCTACTGGAAATGATAGGGACTTCCGTGCGTCTCTGTGATCTCGTCTACTTGCGACCTCCTGTGGCTCCTTCACTTCATCTCTACCTCCCGAGGAGTGTAGCCACAATAGATCTATTTTGTCGCAGTGGCGAGGTGTCCCCCTGTGGTAATTGCATCATACTTGGCTATGCAGTTACTTGGGTCAGTTAATAAAGAGATTATATATAAGTTAATTAGCTGGATTGGCCATCCTGATTTTAGGCATGTGCTTTAAAGAGATGTTTGTTTCTTCCCAGGCAAGGAGCCTTCGGCCCAAACCTGGGAAGGGGCATTGAAAGGGCATTCGGGGATGCTAAATCTGGTAACTTTGGTGACTCCGCTGTGCTGCGCCTATCGCAATAATAGATCTGGCTGTCCTTCCTACTCTCGCGCCTCATCCCTTGCTGCTGGAGGTTTTGTAGGCGCAATAGACTTGGCCTTGACCACAGTGCTGAAATTTTAACCACTTTTAACTCTAACCCTAACTCTAAGTATATTAACTCCCGTGTACAAGATTATAATATTGACGTATTTTATGATCTACTTCTGTCTTCTTTAGCTACAGCATAATTACAACCCATACATTAAACTGAAATATCAAGCGTGATTTAAAATTGGAACTTAAGATTCTGTACAGCAGCGTCAGGCAAATTGGAGCGCTATAACGTCAAAGCGCACGTCTCTCGCTTCCGGAGCAGAGACAGAGAGGAACTCACTGAAAATTGCAGCAAGGTAAGGCAGGGGGAAAAGCGTAAAATAAGAAAATAAAGTATAAGAATTTTGCAACCTACAGCTTGTTTGCACCTGGAACTAACTGTTATCTAGATATCGCTATAAAGAGATACTCAATCCCAATTAGAATTTAAGGAATTGATATGTAGTTTATCGCTTTTGAGCAAGTTATTCATGACTTGTAATACACATATTCTTACACTTTATTGGTCCATATGTTATGACATACTTATGTTTGGAATAGTCAGCGTAAGTAGTACATTCCCAAAAATGTCTTCTCGGTTGTTCTACAGCTGGTAATCCCCGTGTACGCCATTTGTCCCAACATTTTGTAATTCCTTGGAGGTCGAATTAAGGACGGCGTTGTCCCAGTTTTACAGCACTTTATATGCTAAACGATGCTCGTTTTACTCGCACATCAAACAAGTAAGGTTGCAGTAATAACTCCCAAGCTACCGTTCACCCTTTCTTACGAGAGTAAGTCAATATGCTTTCTTGTTTTATAACTTGAAAATCTAGGATTGGAGTACTTTGCAACTTGTGTGTAGCGAAATGTAGTTCCACCGACAAACTGCAGTTAACAATGACTTTAATTGCACCCCAAGACCACATTTAGGAGTTTGATCTTGATTGATTCCATGGTTCAGAGTAACTGTGAGCTTATTAGGCGAAAGAAGTTAGCAGATTACTTAGATATTTTACACTCTGAATGGAATTGTTACAATACAGTGCAATGTTCCATGCCGCCGACATCCACACAAACATTCAGAACATCTGGCATTGATAACGTGCAGTTCATTCACCAAAGGGGCGTAATGGACCTTTGAACTCTCATGCGATTGTGAAATTGAAGTACGGTACAGACGATTTACCTGTGACAATGAAATGAAAGACGAAATATTCAAATGCTTCGATGGACAGGACGCCAATTTGTAACGTCAGGAATAGAAAACCTCGCGCGCTGTAACAAAATCCCAAATGTCATTTTGTAATTATGTTCAGAAACAACAACAGAACAGTGTTCTTTATTTGATGTAAATTGAATCTGTTTATCTATAACAACTTAAGACAGCTCACTTTTAGAATTACTCTAATTTAAAGTTCCTCGTGTACCAGAAGTAGAAGATTCTAGCACCTCGAAGATACCTAGACACTTTTCTGGAAGGGGTTTTCAATTATGAGATAGCTTCGGACTTTTCCTTTCCCCTTCTCGCCACATTCTACCTTTAGATTGCAACAAGGATTCTTACAATTCCTCTGTCACGTTAAAGGACTGCACCGCCCCTACTGCCCTAGCGTAATCACTTTTAAGGAAGGGAAAAATTCAACCACAGGAGTCACAAACAACACGGAAAATATAATTTAGGACACATATTTTCACCTCATAGCAAATGCATATGAAGCAAACATAAATACAATTAAAAGTTTACAGATTTTAATCTTGAGGCATCTTGCTGAACATTTCTGATCTTCGTTTTGAGAAGTTACCTTGTCGCAATAATATAATAAAGAATAGAATTATTATTATTTATTATTATTATTATTATTATTATCCTCATCATCATCATTATTATTATATTATTACCGTTATACAACTGGTGAGAAATCATTTAAGGAGCCCATCGTTTCAAATTGATAACCATTTATAGTGATAACCATTAATTGCATTAAACCCCGCCCCTCCTAGCAATTAAAAGGCCATGAACACAGACTAAGGGTCGAATTCATAGTCGTCGCTTATTTCAAGGAAGTCCTTAAGCAGCGATTTTCAATACACAGACGCTACTCTTTCAGGCGAATAAGGAAATGCTTATTCATATAAGGGAGCTCCGACCTCAGTTTATATGCAATAAGGAGAGGATAACGATTATGGCGATTTCGTGGAGTATATGGAATTTCATAACAAATTGTACTGCAAATTAATAAACGTATTTAGGTAATTTGCAGAATAACGTATAGGAATGCCAAATTAAGAAGCGATATCGGTTTACCAAAGCTGCTGTTGTAATAATCTAATGCCTATGCTAAACAACGTAACCTTAACAAACAGAGGTTATGAACATGAAAACAGGCTTACTTGAAAAGATAATATATAGAATCTCAATGCTATAACACTATTGATATGTTTTCTGTTCAGACCTTTTTCCATTTACGAGGGCTGATCAACAAAGTCTGAGACAGATTTTTTCCTGTGGCTTCCGTGATAGTTTCGTATCTGTAACATAAATATTTGAAAATAGCGAGTTTTTATGTATAATGTTGGTAGGCAGCAGCACTCTCGTACTGGTAGGTTGGTAGTAATGCTCTATTTTGTAGACCCTACGTGCATTTCGCATGCCAGACAATCAGGTGCTGCGTCTCTTTGCTGATTGAGGGGATGCATTTTTTAAATCGATTATCACCGGTGATGAGTCATGGCTGCATCATGATCCTGAAGGAAAACAAGCCAGCACAGTGTGGAAAGCGCCAGGTTCTCCAACACCAAAAAAGGCAAAAGTTATTCCATCTGCAGGGAAAGTGATGGTGATCACATTTTTTGACTGTAATGGAATGATTTACCAGCATGCAGTTTCCCCTCACACTACTATTACAGCAGCATACTACACGTCAGTATTGGCTACACTGAGGAAGCACATTGCAAAGAAACGACCAGAGCTTTCTCGGACTGGGTGGCGACTTCATCATGACAATGCACGGCCTCACGTCGCAAATCAAGTCATTCAGTTTCTGGCTCGATTCAACATTAACTGTGTACCACATTCACCTTATAGCCCCGATCTTGCACCCTGTGACTTTTTTTTATTCCCATCACTAAAGGCAAAGCATAGGGGTATTCGATTTCAGAACTCTGAAGCAGTGCTCAAGAAAAGTGAGGCGATTCTCAAGGACCCGACAAAGAATGGTCTGCAGCACGTGTTCAAGGACTGGCAGAGACGCTATAAAAAGTGCATTGAAGTAGGAGGGGACTACTTTGAAAAAGATCGTGTAAATATTGAATTGGAGTAATAAACATCCGTGAAAAAAAATCAGTCTCAGTCTTTGTTGATCAGCCCTCGTATGTTCTCCATAGTCGTTAGGTCCCTAGAAAACGAGATTCCGCTGCATTTATTCAGAATCGTCTAATAAAATGCTAAAAATAAAATGCGGAAATATTTCTGCAATAAATAAAGTACATCTCTGCAGTGCTTTTCCCGACCAAATTGCCTATTTTGCATAATTACTACGACCACAATGGATCAGTGAACAAGTCACCGCCTTTACGAACAGAGGTTTACCGATTTCGCGTGGAAACAGCTAGTAAAGTCAAACATTGTAAGTCATTGGGTACTTTTCTTTACTGACTACTGCTAGATGGAGTAGCAATTGCATTTGTGATTTGCTTCCGTGCTTACATACACACAGTGCGCATATTGTAAATACTTCTAACTACTAACACTACGCTAGAAGGATAGGTTTTCAGTTTTAAAATAGCCCACGAATAAATACCATTTAAGGCCAGTACATCACACAGCATCCGATGCCTGCATTCTACGATGTCTTTGTATCTCAGCACCAACTCTTTTAGTTGGTTTATTTCCTGCTCGCTGAAATGTTTTCCTTTTGGCATGCTTTCGACCTAACTAATGTAACTACAGCTATTACTACAAACCCTTAACTAAATTTACAGTCTACTTCATTTGAAATTAAAGTTAACTATTTAATAAATGTATCATTTAAAACTCGCAAACTTCTACCACGTGCTCAACAGCTGTTCTGAACAAAACAACCAAAATTAAAATGGCGGCTGGCTATATAATCGCCTGCATGTTCGTTTACACATTCCTTAGCGCATCCAAGTAGCTGGAAACAGCTGAACCACGTTGCCGCATGTGCTTCTGAAATAAGTAAGCGTTTAGCGCACAGCATATAAGCACCGACTATGTATACCAAATGGTAATATGCGTTTCCTTATCAAGGAAATACTTATTACTTAAGCATCTCCTTTTCACATAAGCCACGACTATGAATTCGACCCTAAAACTAGTAATTATTAATTGCATGAAACTTCCGGCTAAGAATTATAAAGTCACAAATAGAGCTGTCATACGAATCGAACAGAAACAAAGAACACGATCAGAAATGTGAAGACCTTACAGGTTACATTACGCATAAGAATGAAAGGTGCGGGAAAACTTGTAAGATCGCGCACCGCGCCGGACGCCATACCAGAGCACACACTCAATGCCTGGTTTTTCGGACAAGCCGGCCCGGACACCAGAGAGCGATGGTGGCGCTACCCCTAAGTAAGAAACAAGATAAGCAGGAATAGCTCGACTGGCAAACTAACAGTGAGAACATATCGAACCGTACGCGGGAGAAACAAACACGTGGCGGATTAAGAAAATCCGGCACAGGGCAGTTTAAAGACAAATTAATATTTAAAATCATCTTTACCATCTTCGGTACAGAGCGGGTTGTCTCCGGTGGCAATATATGTGACCCGCATTCGGGAGGTCCCGAGATCGATTCCCGGTGACCATCCACTCTAACCATAGAGTTTTTCGTGGTTTTACCCTGGTTGCATAGGCGAAGCTGGTGTATTCTAGCACGGTTTCTCCTTTCCCCCCATTTCCTCTCATTTCATCTTTCCCTTTCACGTTCCAGGTGTGTCTTCGGGTCCTGCGGTGCTGGCGGTGTCGATCAGATGGCATAGTTGCTTGCGCATTGAAAAGATTACTCCCCGTGAAAGCCAGGATCCGTTGTCCCGTCCGTTAGGGTCGCTTCGTCGCCCTCTCTCGGGATTCTTCGCCCCTGCTAGTGCGCGGGTTCTCAAAATGGAAATATTAGGGACATCTGCTCGTCTCTGTCGGCCTGTCAGCCTGTGGATCTGCAACCTCCTACGGCTCCTTCACCTCATCCCTGCTTTCCGGGGGGTGTAGCCACAATAGATAAAGCTGATCGCAGTGGCGAGGTGTCCCCCTTCGATAAACACATCCTACATTCTACCATCTTCGGTTAGGTCTATAAGCAGACTTAAAACTTGTCAACTTGAAGGTTGTATACAATGTACAAGACTACAGTGAAAAAGTGATTTGTGTACTTGAGTTGATATTAGTCTAACCTTCCAGGAAAGTGAGTGTCTCACGCTGGAGGCGAACATCCGGTGGGCAGAAGCCTTCATCCTGATGTACTCTGTCACTGACAAATGTTCCTTCGACGAGTGTAATCGTCTCAAGTTCCTTATCAACTACAACAAGAGGCGCAGAAGACTGGGTTCAAACAGTTCCAAGGTATCTCAAGAAACAAAGTTTAACTACTAAGCAATTTATCATTACAATTTTATGGCTTAGTTTCAATCCTGGCTCTCTCACGCCATAGCCTCCTAACAGGGTAATATTTAACACCTAGGGGAAATACTCCACTAGCAATATAATACTATGTTGTTATTACTCAATCCAAATCTCTCCTACCATGAGTCTACTATTCGACCACGATATCATTGCACTGAGACCTTACGGAAACTTGCATTTGTATACACACAAAAGCCAGCCCAGCGAAGTGCAATGCTAATGTGGTCGAGTTATATATGCCAAGATTCATTCATTTACTTACCTCTCATACGTATTAACTTTTATATGTAAATAAATATTCTGCTAAATTACTTATTTGAAACTTAATTAAATTTTTTGTTTATTGCTATCTTGGTCCTGTATATTTCGATTATCATCCTCCTCATTAATGCCTTTCTCCCAAATCGGCAAGGTTTGTCATTCTTCATCCTCCAAATTTCAACTCCAATTTGTGCTCCAGAACTTCATGCGCCTTCCACTCTACCGATTCCTCCACTCCAATAAGTAACAAATTGAAATTGCGATTCTTCTGCTTTTATTTGTCCACCCTTATTTTCCCCTTATCAACTTCTCTCCTAATATCTTAAAACATCAAATTTTATTTCTAATTTGATCTCCTGGACAAGTGTGTTTATTTGGTTACCAAGTTTCTCTTTCAGACTGACCATCCATCCCATTAAATATTGTTTTCAAATTATCACCAGTATCAGCTGGTCACAAATCACTATTGGCATTACAAAAATGATAGCCATAATCATAGAGTTCTTTTGTTCTTTTTATTTTTTATTTCATACCTTGCTTGCTGCATTTACTTATGAATGATCCTAACCTTACTCTTATGCCAAGATATTCACTCCCGTTGTCCCATTTACTTTTTGCCTCTCTACCACATACCTATGGCAGATAGAGGAAGTATTGTAATCGACCCAAATGCCGATATAGCGATTTCACCGAGAATACGTGTTTTGAGGTCCCTTGAACCCCAAAAGAAAGGTTTTTAGAAAGAATCCTTGCTGAAGGAGTGTTAAGCTAGCATTCAATGTGAGAGGACATGTAAGTTGAGCCTCCTGGTCATTTAAAGAAAGCATCTCGTGTGTTACATTCACATGCCTTTCTCTACTTACTATCGATTATTTTTATCTCTTCTACAAACTATTCCTTAAATGCTTGCAGAAGTAGTTTCATTACATATTTCTTTGTAAGTATAAGAGTGACAAAGGAGTCTGAAGCGATAGTCATATCTTTATAAAGTGGACAGGTATACACTGGTTTTGAAATTTTATACCCTTTGCAGATATCATGTGACTTCGTACTTCAAAATATGTATAAAATAATATCTCGGAAATGGTTAATGCTATAAAAATAATATAGATTGTACATCCTAGCGAGTTTTTTGTCTATTACTTGTGGTTTACCAGTTATAAAAACTAGTTCACAACGAAGTGGAATTTACAGGTATTTCGTAAAATATTCAGATATGTGTTTTATGAGGCATGAAAATATTTGAAATATACATGAATATGACTATAATATTCATGAAGAACGAACACATTCCTTTCTTTAATTATTCTGTTCGAATTTCAAACAATGCCCCAGTTTTAGCACCAAATTAAGCAGAATGTTCTGGAGTTTCGATTGCCTGTCGCTAGATGTTCATGTTTTATCGTTAGTTTTATTGTCGGCAACTGAATTAGAGATTTTGTTCTAGTCAACGTGAAAATGGGGTACACATTAAATGAATGACTCTTCCTTGTAAAGCAATACTGGATTACAGCTACTCAAGGGCATACCAGAGAGAATTTGTGTTCGGAATCCTCCTGAAAGAAACACAATACTGGGACTGGTAAACAAATTGGAAACAACTGAACCTCTGGTGAGTGAAAAAGGCAAAACTCGTTCATCTAGGCTTCCCACGATTATTGCTGACGTAAGAGCACGACTGGATCAGTCACCCAAAAAATCACTAAGACGTTTGTCGCAGGAGACAGGGTACAGCTACTAAATGTGTCAGAGCTGTGAAAAGTGCAGGCCTAAAGCCGTATAGGATTACGGTTATCCATCAGTTACAGGAACCAGATAAGGATTGACGACTGAATAATTGTCGTTGGTTTAGGGCGTTCATTGTGCAAATCCTGACATATTGTCCATCACAGATGAAGCATGATTCCATTTATTGGGTTATGTGAACTCAAATAACTCACGCTATTGGGCCAGCGAAAATCCACATGTTATTCATGAGGCACCTATACACCCGGTTAAAATCGGAGTTTGGTGCGCAATATCCGCACAGAGAATAGTGGGACCAATTTTCTTTGAAAACAATGTGAACACTGCAGAGTACCGACGGATTCTCATGGAGTTTGCTGAGCAACTAGACGATGTAGAGCTAAGTCAAGGATATTTTCAGCAGGACGGCACTACATGACATACATTAAATGAATCCATGGCACTAATTGCAAGTTTCTTTGACGACCGGATAATTTCCAAGAACCTGTGGCCACGGATTTGACATCGCCGGACTTCTTTCTATGGGGTTACTTAAAAGACAGGCTTCATGCCACACGTCCCCAGACATTGGACGATCTGAAGCACAACATTACAGGAGATTCAAGCTATTGACAACAGAGTCCTCCAACGAGTGGCCAGTAACATGGAACGACGTCTTGAGTTGTGCTTTATGCAGGATGGAGGACATTTTCAACATTAGGTAAATAATCTCCCAAAATTCCTCTGCATTTCAGGTATAATAAGTTGTCGCTAGCATAACTCGTTTTGAAACAATTAAAGAAATAAGTATGTCAGTTGTTCATAAATCATCCTGTATATAGTGTTTAATGACAACTGTTAGGAGCCATTTTTACTTTCTCTACTACGTATAGTAAGTAGGGGAAGTATTGCATTCCACCCAAAAATTAGATACCGAGATTTCACCGGAAATACATGTTTTGAGGCCTCCTAATTACAAAAAAACTATTTTTGGAAACATGTTCCGTGTGTGTGTCTGTGTCTGTCTGTGAACAGCATAACTCAGAAATGAACAGTCGGATAAACACCAAACTTGGTATTTAGGTTCAGTATCTTCCAGAGATGCGACACGAAGGTTTTCAAGAAACTCCCCCCACCCCAGATTACCCTAACATGGAACATTTTTCGAAAATTTTAATTTTCCCAAAAATGGCTCTAACGATTTTGATTAAAATATCATATATTTAAGCTACTTTCATGACAAACAAAATGTATATCTTGAATCTGGGAATGTCTCCAAAAGTATTCTCCAATGTGAACGACTTTTGCATAGCTGGTAAACCATAAGAGATAGTCAAAAATTTTACTGCACAAAAATGTAGATCGCGTTAAAATACACAATTTATGTCATATAGATTTTTTTTTTGAGTGAACCATTTTCAAGATATTGCTTATTACTCCCTTAAATTTTCCAATACTTATACTTTTACTCACTTGGAATTCGTTATTGATTTTTTTTTCTTGGTAATGCAAAGAGAATGGAATACTTCACATAGCAACCAGCTCTTAAAAGATTTGACTATCGCTTACAGCCTACCAATTCCTCTTTGCATCTACAAGAAAATTAGCAATAAGATTAATATCTCGATATCTGGATTAACATGAAGCATACGAGAATAAGCGTTTGTAAAAATAGCTTGTACAAGAGGAGAGAAAATCGTGAGAGTTTAACACATCAGATTTTTTAGAAAATAAATAATTTTAAAATTTTTCAATTAAAGGAGGAATTTCTTGTAAATATTTGTATCATATATACAGATTATATAAAAATGCCTTTTGTGTGCTCAGGGGATCCTAAAATGTGTATTTCCGGTGAAATCTCTATAACAAAATGTTGTTTGGAATGCAATACTTCTACTACTTAGTATAGGTAAATATTTTTATAACGTTCCTGCTAATTGTAAAGAAGGCATTAAGCTGCTATGATGTTTCAGGAGGCCGTGACAGATGTGCCTGTTGTACTGGTAGGCAACAAGACTGACCAATGGGGAGATCGTATGGTCTCTCTGGAGGATGGCCAGAGACGCAGTAAGGAGATTGGCTGTGTCTGTTTCCATGAAATATCAGTTAGGGAGAGTATAGAACAGGTCAGTATCTCAAACACTTCATGCATTACAGTGATGCTTAAACCTTTGTCCTTTGTCCCCGACAACAGAGAATACTTAAAATGGCCCCTAAACCATGTTTCTTATAACCTTGCCCCGCTGACATGTATTCTTCCGCACTCCCTTTCTTTCCACTTACCCCTGTTTGGCTAATGTACAACTTTGAAGGCGATATATGTGACAAACAAGCCCTGTGCAATGCAAAGTCAGGAGATAAAGCAATAAGAACACTGTCATGATAGATGCACGTGCTTTCGTCATCCTGAAAGGCAGGTTTAAATCGAAGGATCCTCCTACCTATTTATTGATAATAATTTAGATATATTCCTGATACATTAATTCTGTTACGTAATATTTTATGAAAATGTAAATGTGACAATTCTCTTCGAATATATTAAGATAAATGACCTTGTTAAATAAGAAACGAGTTTGTGTCGCACAACAACCTGTTCCACACAGCAGCCGATGAGAGGTGACTACTTGCACGTGACATTTAAGAGATACGGGGCAAAGTTATGTAGAACAGGGTTTGGTATTAAATGATATTCCAAGGGACAATCCCAAAAATCGTACTTTTTAGCAGTCTCGTTACATAAACTACTCCTGCATTGGAAATACATTGATAAGCTTTCCCTCTACATTGTTTATTTAGCACTTTCATTTGTTTTCTCGTAATTTAAAAAACTACCAGCCTAAGCGATAAAATGATTTTGATTGTATTCATCAGTATACAGTTTGCATTTTGGAAGCCTACCTACATACATAGGGTTTTACCGTTACCTTGTGCGATAGGATGTTGAAGTCAGATTGTGCCACGATGAGGCGCCAATTTTTTAAGCTGAGCATGGGTCGTCACTTTTGAAGCCGTACCCCTTGCTGTTGATTCTGCTGTCAGCTGCTACTGATTGTATGCCTGGGCGTGTTTTGAAAGGATAACACCAGTTTAAATTGACTGAGAAATTTAATGTGATCTAATCTTGAGCTACTGAAACGAGTTGCCGACCGTTTGAAAATAAAGAATGAAACTGATTATGAATCGTACCACTCGAAACTATAGCAATTGAATGATTATATCTGCTAACTTCTGCAATTTAAATTTTACGGTTTGAAATAACCGTTTCCGCAATAAAAAGAAACTAACAGCGTAACTTGCCGTGTGTCGCTAAACTGCTTACCGGTAAATCCCCTTGCGACGGCCGATAAATCTTACTCACACAAGCACGTCACTGAGCGCTTAAAATAACACCCGAGTAATCACTAGATTAAGTGCCTAATTCTCAAACAAGAGTGTCACAAATCTCTGCACGAATGTGTGTACGAACGAATGTGTCTGATTAGAATGCACACCCTTATATTAATTCAAAACTCCACCTACATATTACTCCCCCACCAACAATACTTCATATGCGCTCCAATCTCAACACTCCTACGTATGCGTATGTGATACTGTTACTAGGCGGTGGCTCCCCGACTCTCAGAATCTAATTACCTTTCTCTTTTTCAAAATTTCTGCCTGCCTGACTATTCAAACGTAGTGAACTTATAACCTAACTGCATTCCAAGGATCTTTAAGCTAATGCTTTCGCTCCTCAGGCTGTTACTAATGATTTTGCTTAACTTGACCCGCTAATTACCTTTTTCTTCGGACAACTCTTTCAACTCAAGCTTTAGATACTATAGCGGGAAATTGTTGGTCGACTCTTGCAGCGTGCTGTTGTTGTGTTCTTCTTCCTCGGCTAGTGATGCTCGTCGGTAGTTGAGTATTCCATTCCTACCTAATTGCTAAGTTTCTTTAATCTCAGGTTCTAGTGGGTGAGGTAAGTTAAAAAATACACTGCAAGTTTTCCCTTTATAACTGATGTTTATTTCCTTGTTCAAATAAATATAGGCGGCTAGCTTTTCCCATTTACTTTATCCCACCATTTGAATATTTATCAGGAGCCTATCTATCTTCACACGCATCCTCACCCTTATATGCACCCACATGCATCTGTAGCACCTTGCGTTGGCGTGACTTCTTGTTGCGCTGAACTGGTAATAAGTAAGAGTGCCCCCTCGGCAAAATCTGGTCTTATGTAGGGCGGCTTACCCACGCTGTCCTCTACGTTTGAAAATGTAACGATGCTTCCCATTGGCCCTCAGGCCGCGTTACCCAAGCATGTATTTAAATATGAGGTTTCAGAACCTTGCGCTTCAGCGCCATCATGTAGCGTCGTACCACTCTGCGCCAGGCACGGTCGTTATGAGTTCCAGGAATTCCAATTCAAGTAGCTAGCGCGCCCGTTGCTTACAAATAGCTCTGTACAAAGTTACATGTTGATTGTTTTAACATTCAGTGAATTAAATTATTACTATACAATTCTTATGCGTATGGTTCCCCTTTCATATGTAAAATGTATAATATGTATGATATATCCCCTTTCAATACATTGGTTTAATACATGGCAATTAGTTGTTGCAATTATTTCGTTAACTTACTATAATTTCTTTACTTAATTGTTTATATTTTCCCGTCAATAATTACGATATTAGTGTTTAGTAAAGGATGTACGAGATTCCTCAAGGTTTCAATTGCTTTTAATGATAAATTTACTTTTGTTTTAATGTTTGCAAACATTCTTTATAGGTGACCAGGAAAACATGGCATTTCGTGCGCGTACCGAGGAAACTAGAATGTTTCTAAAAAGTCTCAATTCATGGCAAAAAAATCAAAATAAAATACTATATTATTAAAGGATAGTAATAAATACCTATATAACCCTCCTGCCTTCCGCGATGCGAGTCTATACGAAAATCATTATATCTCGAAGATAATGGCTGAGTAGTGAGTTGGGTATAAATGTTTTAATCCTAATTTGGCTACTACACTGGATTGCATCATGGTCGTTCTCCGCTTCTAATGACTACAATAATTTTAAGTAAAAGAGTGTGTTTATTTCCTACCACCTGGTTTCAACCAATCACGTATTCACGTAGGCACATGTTTTATCGCAGTATTCTTTTAATAGCAAATTTAGCTTTTTGTGTCGATTAGCAAAACTTTGACTTGCTCTTCAATTCGGAAGCGTTCGGATATTTACGTAATTAATAACAAGCTTTTTTTCAAAATTAAATCTGTACATACAATGGTTCGCCTAAAAATTGGACTTTTATACTTTGATACTAATAGGTTCTCCGCACTAGGGTACGAACCTCAAGACATCCATATAACCATGAAAATGAGTTGCAGAAGTTTCCAAGCCAAATTAAAGTGGTTCTGAGTTTTTGGGACGAATTGTTTTTGAAACTTTGCCACGAGGAACCAAATAAACTGCAGAATACATTTCAACATTCTGAGACCAACAAAGGTCTCTGGAAGTTAGATAACTGTTCTTAACTGTTTAAGTGGAAAGTGGAGTAATATCCTTTGGCTTTTGTGAGACACAACATTCCACGCCATAATTTAAATGAGGAGATTTTGAGAGGCTTTATTCTGGCACGCCAGCAACTGAAAGTGGAGATGTGTATAGGAAGTGGTACTTTGCACAAAAATGAATGAATAAGTATAACACCACTGCTATCCTCAAAGTTTATTTCAACAGAAAAATAATTTTTGTGCATTTTTATTAGTCCCATTGTTCAAACATAACTCCTACTGAAGCATATCGCACAGCATCAGCCTATAATGTCCTTTTGCTCTCTTCATATACTTGCTTAAATGCCTCGTTTAACCACAATGTAGAATTTTTGTAACAGTTTCAATTTCCAATGGAGTTAATATGTTCCAAAACCACACGTTACCTGACCTAACATGCACCCCTTGTACACGATCAAACCTATTTTTTCAATTCAGGAGATTACGAGACAAATTGTCAAACATTTTTCCTTTCTCTACTACGTATAGTAAGTAGGGAAAGTATTGTATTCCACCCAAAAATTCGATACCGAGATTTCACCGGAAATACATGTTTTGGGACCCCTGAATCCAAAAAAAAAGCATTTTTGGAAGCATGTGCGTGTGTGTGTGTGTGCGTGTGTATGTGTCTGAATAGCATAACTCAGAAACGAACAGTTGGATAAACACCAAACTTGGTATTTAGGTTTAGTATCTTCCAGAAATGCGACACGAAGGTTTTCAAGGAAATCCCCCTACCCCAGACTACCCTTTACATGGAACATTTTTCGAAAATTTTAATTTTCTCAAAAATGACTAACGATTTTGATTAAAATATCATGCTTAAGATATTATCATGACTAATGAAATGTATATCTCGAATTTTCTGGGAATGTCTCCAAAAGTATTCTCCAATGTGAACGACTTTTGCATAACGTGTAAACCATAAGAGATAGACAAACAGTTACTACACAAAAAATATAGATCGCGTTAAAATACATAATTTATGTCATATACATTTTTTTCTGTTGAGTGAACCATTTTCGAGATATTGCTTGTTATTCCCTTAAATTTTCCAATACTTATACTTTTTCTCATATTCGTTATTCATTTTTTTTTGTCCTGGTAATGCAAAGAGAATGTAATACTCGACATAGCAACCAGTTCTTAAAATATTTGACTATCGCTTAAAGCCTATCAATTCCCCTTGCATCTACAAGAAAATTAGCAATAAGATTAACATCTCGATATCTCAATTAACATGAAGCATTGGAGAATAAGCATTTGTAAAAATAATTTGTATAAGAGTAGAGAAAGTTATGCGAGTGTAACACATCAGATTTTTCAATATGTGACAAAACTGGACTAGACATGACAATGTCATAAATGGGTATTTAAAAGTTGTATTTTTTCAAACCGAAACCCTTCAGAACACATTAGTAAATAATTTATCACGCACAAAGCAATTTACTCTTTGCGTCACGGTATAACAGTTTGCAATAATTTGCTGTTCTATACCAATATTATGTAGCACTTTCGCGTATTATATTCAATGAAATCACATTACGATTATGGAATACAATGGAAATAACACAAACTGATAGGTTAACCACACTATATAGCATTAATGTATACTTAGTTCGGAAATCTGCCAGCCAATTATTTCTTTGTATGCCTTCATCTGCTTCATATTGTGGTAATCCACAGAGTTCTAGATATCGGACATGGCCAGCTTATGTATAACCTAATCAGTTCGCATACAATATATCTTGGCCGGGTAGCCATTTTTGTTTACTTTTCGCTTTCCGCCGTGCTGCAGATTTCGTGGCGCACCGTAAATACTCGCATTTCATTGGCTGAAGCCATCAAATCATTGTCAAATCTTTGATCGTTTAGAGCATGTCATTTGCTTTCAAAACTTGCAAAAGAGTTTAAAAGTATTGAAAGCAATTTGACAAGAAAAGTTGTAAACTTGTGACAACTCTTGAAAGGTCTTGTAAAGTATTGAATTTGACAAAATTTGATCGTGCACAAGGAGCTTTAGAGAGTCGTATCAAGCGCTATGGCCAGCGTTAACAGCATTGTATCTCGCTCCTCGTTTTAACTTTTCTTTAATCATTGTTTAAATACAACATAAATTTGTTTTTATTGTCTTTCATTAGTAGAACCATATTTCTCAAAAGTGCCAAAGTCAAAATGGGGTGTATCTGTTTTAGTTGCTTTTACATTAGATATTTCGCTGCAAAAACACGAAATAACAGTTTTGAGAATTAAATATATAATACTAATAACAGTATCACTCCCTTAAAGCATTCATTGCTGCAAAGCAACCGATGCTGCATTCCAAAACCACCAAGCAGTCTGCTTATAACCTTATACCCTATGGTACAAGTTTACTCACCTGCAGGAGAAATGCTCAGTTGCCAAATGTCTTTTGTTTCCAAATCTCTTCCCCCTCCCTAGATTCTTGCGAACAAAGGTGGCTGCGCAGTCATAGTCATGTGCTTCCTAGCTTGTCAACTGCAGTCCGTTTCACACTGTGTTTGCATAAAATTTCCTGCTGTATAACAATGAAAGTGAGCTATAAATCGACTCCATCTTTCGAACACCTTTGGGATTCTGACTCTGAAGGAGAATTCAGTAAAAAAGAATAAGGTAAGATACGCATTGCAGTTATGAATGTTTAACACAAAATAATATGTCGTCTGGTTCGTAGAACTTGCGACCACTCCCACTCTCCCTCCTTGCAACTGTCTTGCAAGGCTATTGTCATTTGTCGCCTTCGATCGTGACGGAGACTATAAAAGCTATGTAAGATAGAAGAAAAGAGCTGATAAAGGTTTTTAATAATCTCGTAAAGGCCACCCTCCCTTTTCTGTCTCTCTGAATTAAAGAATATACCCGATATAAAAATATAAACTGTTATTACTTATCCCGTTAATGCATATTTCTTTCTTGGGTCATCTGTCTAACAAACCAGTAGTAGATAATAAGGGTACAGAAACAATACAAAGCATAAATGCAAACCAAAAAATATAATTAAATTAAACATGAAAAGAAACCAAACAGAAAATATAATAAAATATTTTATTTAGATTCAGTTAACTTTGCGGCGCACATCTTAGTGCCATATAGTTGTGCCCATTATAATGATAAGCATGTCTTAAAAAGTAATATGAAACATATTCAGGACCTACCCAGTGACAATCCTGATATAGGCTCACCTAAATTAAATAACTGGGACATTTACACAAACACACTAACATTCACACGCCTGATCTGAACGTATCGAGAAACCTTCTTTAATAAAGAAAAATATAGCGAGCTCAGCCGGAAATCGAACCCAGGTCCCGGAAAAATAAGTACTTGCTCTACCGATTCAACCACGAGGCCAGTCTCACAAGTAAATATTAAAAAAGCACGTCCTGGTTTAACAAACCAACGCTGGAATCAACACACGAATGCTAATCAGTAATGACAATGAAAGAATCATGATCTTCAAAATATTCGCTGTCCCCGTCCTGCATGATTCGTCAGTCGTGTGTTTACTGTTGAGGTCAGAAATTAGGCTTCCTCTGTTAACAGTATTGCTAAACTATAGCTGCATATTCAAATTACAAAATGACATAGTTTTATAAACTACAAGTACCATACTACTGTTGATATTGCAGTTGATTGGTGTTTGGATTCCTTGGATTTCAGAAGCACTGGTTCCTCCCCAAATTGGACAGACATACAGTAACAGTGGTCTTATTAAAGTGGTATAGAGTAGTATGCAGTTTTTTAGTTTGTGTGAAGGTCTTTTGTTGAGAAGTGGATAAAACTTAACCACCCTGGTTTGAGCTAGATTAAGTTTGTTATTTATGTGTGTTTTTCATATGAGTCGTTGGTCCAAGTGTACACCGAGATGCTTCACAGTTTCTCTTTCACATTTCCAGGGTTATAGGTTTTGCTGAAAGTGTTATTGATGGGGGATAGTCCGGTCTGCATAATGTAAAGACCACTGCTTCATATTTTTTTATGGTTGAGAGAAATTCGCAACTTGTCGAGCCATGGTATGATTATGTTTATGGCTTCTTGATTTCTGTCGGTGTGAATATTACGATGGTTTGCTTAGATAACAGTGCCATTTGCATACATAAGAATTTGAGCGGTAGGCATGTCAGATGTGAACAAGTTAAATAAAATCGGACCCAGGATAGAGCCTTGGGGATCGACTGCTGTTACAGGTCTGGTAGAATAGTGACTGCTACCTATGCGAACTGAAAAAATTCGGTGTGACAGAAAAGAGGAAATTCTTTTGTAGAGGTAGTCTGGTGTGCCAATTGCAAACTCATTTGCAATTCCCAAACTCTGTCGAATGCTTGAGTGAAGTTAAGGAATGGGAAAGCGGCCTGTTCTTTCTTTAAAAGCCTTCTACCACTTGCTCTGTAATCCTGAGAATTTGATGAGTGGTTGAATGTTTGCGAAGAAATCCAAATTGAAATTGAGGTAACACTGAGATTTGATCTAGAAACTTTCCTAATTATTTCAGTACAATTTTCTCAAACACTTTGGACAAAGCTGGGGCGACAATTTGTAGGATTTGACGGAAATTTTTCAGGCTTATGGCTAACAGTAATTATTGCATGTTGCTTGGTTCTGGGGAAATAGTCCATGCGCATAAAATTGTTGAATAAGGAGGCAAAAGCTCTGCGAGTCAAATGTTTTAATGCAAAATTTGGAATAAAGTCGTGTTCAGGTGATTTCCTCACTGGTAGTTGTTGAATAATAAAACAGATTTCTTTAGGTGAAATGAAGTCGGTGGGTAGTAGAACTGTAGTGTAATAACCAGAAAAATGTTAAATTTCCCGATTAAATTTTCGTTGGTCACTGAACTTGGGCTAAACATAACTTGCAGTGTAATCGTGAATAGCTCGCTTTAATCACAGTCAGAGATAGTGTTTTCCATCTTGTTCTAGGGATGGAATAATCGTTTATTCTTTTAGTACTGTTTTAGTTTCTTTCCATAAAGGTACCAGTCTTCCAGTGCGACACTGGAAAAATTCCGTTGGTCAGTCGAATGCCGATATTCATCCATTTGTTTCTTCTCTTCTCTTGTAAGTTGGTTCAAGCGATGAAGTTGCCAGATTTCTCTGTGCTTTTGCCAAAGCACAAGTTCTGTGTATTTCTTTCAGGAGGTTACTGGTGCATGAGGGAAAAATTTCGTGGTAGGGTTTTCTGTATTGTTGCGATCTTGCAGCTGTGGCTCTGCTTATAGCGGAATTTATGGTATTTGTGAAGTCAAGAATTGGTGCTTATGCGTCACTGGCAGTTTTAAGTTTGCGTGTAGATCTTAAGTATTATCCAATATGTGCTGAAAAATCTCCCAGTTTATGAAACCTCTGTTCAGTCTCCTAGTGGGTTGCGTTCATAGAATCGGATTGCCATCGAATGAGATCAAGACTGGACAGTGATCAGAGTCCATTTCAGGTATAACAGCCATGGTGGAAGTGTCTGATATATTTTTGTAGAGTGCGATGTCTATTACATCAGCTGTTACATTTTGTCTATAGAAAGTGGGTTCCGGTGCGGCTGTTAAAAGGAATAGGACTTACAATTTTACGCAGAAATCGTAAAAATGTGATTATTGATAGGGACGATATTGTACTGTGGCACAGAGGTTATTTGCGCAAATTCGAACCAAGGATAAAGGGGAATAATATATATTATTTAGATGAGACTTCGTCCAGTGAAGGTTATACAACTAGCTGTCAAAAAAACTGCATTTTTAACGGGTCTCTTATAACTCCAGCGGGATAGGCAAGAGGTTGATTCTCCTCCATATAGGCAGCGATTTTGGTTTTTTTGGGAGATGGGGAAATAGTTGTTTAATTAATAAATAAAAAAGTGGGGACTACATGTTTTCAGATCCTAGTTCGAAAAAATTCTTCCTAAACTGGAGCCAAACAGTGTCATTATTATGGATACTGCACCATACCATACCGTACAATCAGAGCAAAACAAAGGCATCGAACGTAACAAAAGCTGGTGAAGATTGAATTGCTAGAACTGGTAAAACCCTTTAAAATGCCTGTGAAAGTACGTTGTGGATGATTTGGCGGAAAGAGCAGGACATAGCATTGACTGCCGCCTTACCATTATAATGTAAGGTTTGAACAACCTCCTCCATATGCTCAGCACTTGCGCAGCGGAGTGATACATTACTTCATAGTTATAATAAAATCAGTGTAGAGGGGAGAGGATGATGCGCACGCATTTCCTGACGTAAGTAATGCGGCAACCTTTACACAGCGTGTGGCAAAGACAATATAACTTCCGTCACAAATGTATCGTTGGAGATATTTAACAATTTATTGGTTGCAAAGCTGGAGCTATTAAGAAATGCACGTGATAAGAATAAAGTACACACAATTTTTTATTTAAGGAATACATTTTTAAGTAATCAAAGTCTCAAAGTAAAACAAAATAAAACCGTAAATTTTATATTGACCTGTGTAACTGAAACATTTATTTACAGGTGTGGGCGGTGTTCAGAGATGTGTGTCGTTTTTGGAAGGTGCACAACAAGTTCCCTAAACTGAAGAGATCTTCCAGTGACCTGCACCACACGGACCACATTGTCAGTCCTGATTCCAGTGGAGTCATTTGTGCATCCAAACTCGCCACACCAAACGGAATTGTTCCGGCAGCCAACGGTGGCCCTCCATCTGTCTCGCCGATCATGGCGCTCGGTATGTGCATTTTAACTCTCCGCCCATTAGCTCGAGTCTAAAATACTAAACTGAGTCTTATTTACGGACACTCTTCAACTGCTATGGTTCTTAGTGTCTCATTCTATATTAGACGTGAAAGTCAGGCAATTTTGTTCCGAGGCCTTTTATCAGGATTGAGGTTCTTCTACGTGCCGCAAATCTACGATACGGGACCATCTGTCTTACTTCCCTTCCGAATAGGGATGGGCAGAAAATAATGTAACGGTTACTTTAATGTAACGGTTACCAAAGTAGCGAATACAAAGTAACTACTTGCCCAATAACGGTTACCAAAGTAACGAAGACAACTAGTTATCGTGTTAAGGTTACTGAAGAAACGGAACGGTTACCAAGCCTGGATGACATTCACTGCTTGTGCGCGGCATTGGTATTGCTTATCGGGAACTATTGTTCATTCCAAACCAGAGTTCCCTCTGATGTAAACAAAAGCACGTGCTTCTGCTTGTCACGAACCCAAGAACACACTCTTACGCCAATGTAAATAGTTCCTTAATATATGTATTGTATCATGAAATATTAGGGCAGGAAAGGTATAGACTGTACATTTTATTGCGGTTATCATAAGATCTCATTGCTAAAGGTAATGGATATATACCAACTGTTAAAGAGATTACAAAATACGATTTTTGTCTGCTGTTGCGCTAATGCCGAGAGTATCTTGCTGTATGCATGACTGCCATTCTCTTGTATATACAAGAAATGCATCAATGAATTCCCAGAGGTGCTATCTGAATACCAAATAAACACTTTGCGTAACACAGGAAATATCTTACGCTAGCACACTTATGCTCAGCTCTTATGATTTAGTCAGTTGGTATTTGAGTTTTCATGGCAGAGGAAGGTGCGTGTGGTGCGAATAAGCTGTTCAAACACAGAAGCAGCAAACAGTTAAAATGTGGCGAAAAACAAACAATACTTCATATATTCAACTCACTATTACGAAAATACCCGACACTTGCATTATTGCATATTAAGAAACTAATATCGGATTTTACAGGCGTTTCAGTGAGAAGTGTAACAAAGCAGGGAATATAAACAGACATAATACAACATAGAAGAGGATAAAACGTGGGAACTTGTTTTAAGTGCGGCAGTGCTGTGGAATTGTGGATAAGCTTGTCATTATTTTAGAGAGTAGTTCTGATTTCGATATAGCAACTGATTCATCTTCGGAGGATTCGAATTTGAGTGTTGCACCTTTGCCTGAGGATTGTGATTAACGTAAGTAAAATGTTCATTACCGCTTACTTATAAAATTTGTTACCTCCGGTTGCATTTTGAACTATGAATCTCTCGCAGGGCGCCTTTTTATAGGTTGAAACAATGTTCAACAAGCACGTGACAGGGGAACAAGCAGCCGTTAGGGACAGGGATTGCAAACTACTTTCGCGCGGATAATACAAAGAGTTTGTTTACAGTGAAAGGCACTCTGGTTTGGAAAAGACAGTAGTTACCACAATATTCATTTACAGTTTGATTCAATCTCGCGCGGAGTTGTAAGCATATTGGATTATTACAGCATGTTGCTTATCGCTTCGAATATAGTCACAAGACACAGACAATAGTTCAGTCAGCACTTGAATTGTATTAAGATGGTTATTCACGTACGATTATAAGTGTACGAGTTTTATACATCGTACATAGATCGATATAAATAAGCAATTAATGCTGTTTAGCAGTAAAATATGCGCGGGCCACTAAGCTCATACAACGACATAGTTCGTAGTGAAACGTAGTTACATCTAATCTTTACTAACCGTTAATGTAATGTAACTGCAACGTGATAACCCTGAAAAGAAATAACAATCGTTGCTGGTAAGGGTTACATGTAACCGTTAACGCGTTTTAACTACGACAGTCATAACCGTTACTGGAAAATAAATGTGTCACATCCCTACTTCCGAAAGAAGCTATGCTAAGGATTTTTACGCCCGAAAAAATACATCGCCCTTCGCCAAGTTAGAACCCACGACCTCGGGAACCAGAGGTCGCATGGTACGCCTAGACCACGGAGGACGACAGCTCGAGCCTGCAACACATACAGGCACATATTCTCTGCAGTGTCGTTTCGTTTCCTTGGGTTTCTGTGTTTTGAGTTATGCTAGCTAAAGGTACTAGTCGGCCACAATATGAATGCGTGCGGTGGGAAGGGGAACTAAACAGTTACGGAACAAGTGGGTGGGGCATCGGAAGGACAGTCAGTAAAAGAAAACATCCGCAGTTCTGAGTTGCGTTTGGGGAGACTGAGGCCTACAAAGTGCAGTACTGTTTTCGTTGTGCAACTATACATTCCCCTACTGCCTTGCACCTCACTCCCCTCTGATCCATAGTCTTGATGACGTTAGGCAGTGTCAACAAAAATACTGGCGCCCTCCTCCAAGTGCATTCATAACGTGGCCGACTAATATGCGGGTATATGTCGAGAATGCAGGAAGGAGGAGCGCTAATACTTATTACGCCTGGCCAACAGGTGGTTTACCCTTTTCAATGACTAAGCTCGGCAGGCAGGCAACTGGAAGGAGTTTCCGGGAATTTTGAGAGGTTTCTCTCAGAATGTTTTAGCCGATACAGGAAAATAATGAACAGAATATCGTTCCAGTGAAGTCTTCTTTAATTACTCACATATCATTGAATTGAATACACTAGACAATCCCGTTTGCACCAAAGCGCTAGACATTAGTTGTTCTGTAATTTCCAATTTAATTTGTAGGTACCATACTCCTATTATTCTGCGGTTACGCATAAATGACCCGCTTTTAAGCCCATCTCTAACGCACTCTCTTCGCTCCAACACGCAAATGCGAAGCTACATAATTCATCACGAAAATTTCGAAGTCCCGCTCCCTCGCAGTTTATCGCGAGAGCACACCTGTTCACTAGTTAAATAAGTCGCCGACTTTTCCTCTCCCGCGTCCTAAAAGCACAGTTCTCGAAATGGAACCTGATCTATTTCAGAACTGTTTTCTACGCGAACGAGGTTTGTTTCTTTCTTTTCACAAGACATTTTATTAATTTCATTAGTTAGACGGTGCCTTTTCTGTCTGGCTGCTATTGGCTTGTGCCGTCAGGCAAAAAATGGTATTTGCTATTTCTACTGTTAGAAAATGCCCTCGCCTATTGCTGCTTTCATTAATGCATTACCCGGTTCGCCGCATTTTGTTTACATGGACGAATCTTGGAATTTCGGACTGCGTGTATACTTTTGTTGTACTTCCTTTGACCTGAAGTTGTAGTACACCTGTGCCTTTTTTCATAAGATGGCTGCAGGGTTCCCGGTTCCCCGCCTTTTTTATTTTAAAAGAAAGGGAGAGCAATAAATGTACTATGCAGTGCGGCGAGTTGTGATCTATTGTGCTTTCCTTCGTTTAGTCCTCCTTCGCAAGGTACAAGTCTCTAAGGCTTTTAGAAATCCTTGCAATTGCATAATTTCCTGATTAAAGTATTTAACCCTAAGAACTGTGACAGCTTAACAGTTATACATCAAATGAGATATTATACTTCAACTTTGTATATTATATTCTGTAACATAACTATGTTAACTATTTACATTTCTTTATTTTATACCTAATTTGCTTTTTTCATTATTTTCTTTCCTGCTCGGATATTACTACAGCATATTGCCATGGATGCATCTCCATTCATTATCATACAGCGTTGAAATTCTCTCCCTAGTCATATCAGAGATTGTCGGACTGTAACACAAGTTAAGGTTAAATTAAAATGGCACTCATTGAACTCTGAATAAAACAATTGCCAGAGGTTGTGCTTTTTCTTTTCGGCATTCTATGTCAAATGAGATGCGACTTCCATAGCTAGACTCCGGTTCAGCAAAGAAGACGGGCGGAAATTAAGGTTTCGCGCATAGAAAGTGTCGCAGTTCTCAATATCTTGTGTTATCTTATTTGTTGGGCGCCTCGTGTTTTATTCTTTTTAAATTTGGGTTCTTTGTCCTCCGGCTAGCTATTATAACTCAGTCGAGCACGTGTCTCTAAGCAGGGCGTGTAAACGGAAAGGAGTTGTTGCTAACACTGATAAAAAAAATGAATCTCTACTTTTATTGCCGTCACACTTAATTAATAATTGACATATTTAACCTTTATACACGCCTGACTGAAGCTGTGATATTTCCGAATGTAACTATAGTCGTTTTAGTTGCCGCGCACCAATTACTTCGCGTACTTTGCATTTTTTTAACTAACTCTGCGACATGCACCTCGTGAGAGATTCTTCAGAACTGTGCAACACTTGCTTATGGCTCGAGAATATATACTCCTTCACCTCGAATTGCTTAAACATTATAATAGAGCTGCAATTGGTTACCAAATTGCGCTAACTTTAGCGTCTGTTTTGGTCAACCAATCACTACTACTAACATATATGCTCTAGGGAAGATATTCCCTCCATTTCTAAAAAAGGCACGCTACCCTGACGTCATTTTTTATCTCTTCTTAGTGATAAACAACTCACCCCATCGGTTTAGTATTGCCCACTTCTATTGTCAGTTTCATTTAGGCCGTGCAAACTTATTTCCTAACAATACTTGTAACTAACAACCTTCTAAAATCATGTACATTTAATAATATTAATTTACACTACAATCACTCTGGCATTCACAGCATGTTATGATATAAAATATTGCTTCAAAAGAGACAAATATATTGCAGTCGGCGTTGCCATATCATTCCGCTTGCAGACATGGAATCACGCATGATACTGACATATTACTAAACGTTAATTCCAGCACAATTACTGTCGTCCTCCCTGATGTAGTGGTTAACATGCTAGCCTCTAGTTCCCGATAGTTACCGAGGTCGCGGGTTCAAATCCGGCAACGGATTTTTTCAGGCGTAAAAATCCTTAGCATGGCTTCCTTCGGAAGGGAAGTAAAGCCGTGTCGTAGATTTACGGCACGTAAAAGAACCTCAAGCCTGATAAAGAGGCCTCTGAGCAAAATTACCGGTCTTTCACGGTCAATATAGAATGGGACGCTAAGGACCACAGTAGTTAAAGAGCGTCCATAAATAAATAAATTAATTAATTTAAAAAAAAGCACAATTACTGTCAAAATAATGGTTTCTCTCATCACACAGATTAAATAGCGGCCACATAAAAGAAATAAAAACAAAATAAAGGGAAAATAATAAGGTCCGTGCATTAATAAACAGGTATATAAACCTCTTTCCTTATCCCGCGAACGGAGCGTAGAAATATAATTCTTGCTACAACATTTTCACTCCGTTCCATTAGTACGTTTGTACTTAAGTCCCACGCCTTTTAAAATACACAACTTTGAGGCTTTTCCATCTGAAACATTTTAGTTTCCCTCTTCTTTACAACCAAATTGTCTACTGTCGGGTATTCTTTCTCGTACATACACAGTGGGAGTGAAATGGTCCTGCGGATTGAGGGAGGTGGGAGATTGGATGTAGATGAACAAAACCCTCCAACACTTCTTTGTAATTAAATGCACCATTAACTAGAAAATCGCGTTTAAAAGTATGAGTATTAGGCAACGTGGCGCAACTTGTTGATTCTGCTGGCAGCGCCTTGAATTATTCTAACGCTCTGTAAAACCATTCTAATGTTGGCCATTTGTCGAATTCAGATCTTTTGTCGCTGGCGCGCGAGACATCAGAAAATTCCGGGAAAAAGGTTATTGTTTACTGCACCGTGTGTAAACATTACCTCGACTTCTACATTCCCACGTAATTACAAATACTTTATTTGATATGTTTAAAAGCCTGAATATCTGGTCTATTCTATTTCTAGGTTATGCCATGGTAAGGTAACGAACTCACTGGAATTGTTAGTGAGATTAAACAGTTTTAAGGTTTGTGTACACATAATACCTATGCATGTAATTTAAAAGGTATACTTTAATTATTATGCAAGCCATACTGCAGCGATATTTATGTGACAATGCAATGCTTTACTTAAAAATAAGCATTCCAAAGGTTAACGCACTTTATGTGAAACGCATCATTATTCCTAACTTTTGCAACACTATGACATTGACGTTACTGATAAGATTTGTGTGCGTATTTGTGACATATCAAAATATTTCAAAAAATCTGATGTGTTACACTCACATGACTTTCTCTACTCTTGTACAAACTATTTTTACAAACTCTTATTCTCCATCTATTTCATATTAATCGAGATAAACATCTGCAGAGACGATCTTTTGACATGCAAAGAGAATTACATTTTACACATAGCGACCAGTTCTAAAAATATTTGACTATCGCTTAAGGCGTACACGTTCCCCTTGTTTTGTATTTGCAAGGGCAATATAGAAATACAGTAGCCTTTAAGCATCGACATCTGCTGGTTGCTAGGTGCAGCACCATTCTCTTTGACTCAGATTAATACTCTTTGCATATACAAGACAAAAAATGAGTAACGAATTCCCATTTTAGAAAATAAGTAATGAAAAATTTAAGAGAATAACAAGCAATATCTCGAAAATGGTTCAAAAAAAATGTATATGGCATAAATTGTGTATTTTAACGCGATCTACATTTTTTGTGTAGTAAAATTCTGTCTATCTCTTATGGTTTACCAGTTATGCAAACGTCGTTCACAATGAAGAACACTTTTGGAGACATTCCCAGAAAATTTAAGATATACATTTTATTTGTCATGAAAGTATCTTAAATATATGATATTTTAATCCATTTCCATTTTCGTGGAGGTTTTTTAATGTTTCGCTTGTGGTTACATCCGAGCAATGAGACACCAACAATGCAATCCATCACTCCTCAGCTTGATAACTTGCTGTTTCTATTGTGCAGGTCGGCGGTGGACGGAAGTGGAGCTGGACGAAGAGGAAGAAGAAGCCGAGGAGGGCAAGGATAGGGAGGCGGCAAGTGGGGGCGAACTGCCGCCGTTCCGTGGCCGTGCCTCCACGGATGGACACTTGCTATCCCGACCCCGGCGGTGGAGATATCCGCCTCCAGCACCGTCCAGCCAGCAGCAGTACGCACACGGGGGCGGCAGGGCTGACCGGAGGATGAGCATTTCAATGCGAGGCAACAATGCAAGTTACTAATTTCAGCGTGCTCAAACCCTCCACCGTATGTTCACATATCCACACTTAGGATGCAGCAGGCGCTTCTCTCGATAACTAAAGCAACCACAACACTGTCACGTAAAATGTATGGCATTGCTTGACGGCTAAGTCAGATTTAAGATAAACGTTTGGAGAAATACCAAAATAAAACAAACACCATAGGCACTGCGTTGTGATCAATGCGTCATCTTGGAATTTATGGGCTGTTTAATGTCTTTAACACTCTGTTTAGTTTTGTTCAAGTATACCAGTATATGGGGCAATAGAGCAAATAAATAAACAATCAAATACTAGATAATGCTGTTTTCCAAACACTAAAGAAAATATCAGGAATAGGGAGTCAGTTGCTGCAAGTTATCTACACCCAAATCACATATCAATACAAATAATGTAAACAGCAGGGGACAAAGTTCACTGATGGGCAGTTAAACAGGATCTGGCGAGTGTTGTCTGCAAACGCCAATAGACTGTAAGAGGGATGGGGGTGGTTTGTTACCTGCGACGTCCCTGCCTAAATTCCAGTAACACTTCAACTTTATTTCCTTTAGTCCTGGCTTGAATGCACAGAAATGCCGATGCCTGTTAGCAACTATGCGGAAGATAATTTCGCTTACTGTGTGTGAAGTTTCACACACCTGTATAATGTAAGGTAGAGATTAAGCAAATAAAAGAAACCTAAATATTTTTGTTTAATATTTACTTCCAAAGATTAGGAATGGCCGATTTGGATAAAAATATATCTAAAGTTCAGTACCTTAATTTGCATATGTAACTTTGTTAAGCATAAAATGGAGAAAACGAGGTCATATCGGCAGCTTTTGCATTTGGAACAATTACTCATGTCAATCGTGTTCACTCATTTACTGTTTTGTGTTCATCTTTGCGTTGCGTTGTTCACACACACGATCACAATCTCTTTCATACTTCCAGACTCTAGGGAGGATAGGGAATAATCCTGGCCGAAGAAAAATTCCCACCCTCCCGCCAAGAATCGAACCCGGGACCTCTGTATTAGGAGGCTGGCATGCTAACCACCACAACACAGCGGCAATTAAATTTAAGTTACTTATTGATGATTAAAATCCCTTCTAAATTGTATCGTCATGTAAAACTGTTTTTGGAAAATAAATGGGATAACGCTTAGCAACTATAAATGACAGGAAGATTACAAGAGTGATTGTAAATATATTTGAAAGTCCAACAAGAATTGAGAATAAAAAGCATGTAATGTGGTAAGAGAGAGCCTCAGAGTTTTATTAAAAAATTAACATATATTCAAGGTTTTATTTAACTTTCTTTTGGGTTTCTTCGAAGCCAATGCCAGCTCTTGAGGAAGAAAAAAATAAGAGTTTTATTTATGGACGCTCTTTAACTACTATGGTTCTTAGCGTCCCATTCTATATTGGGCGCGAAAGACCTCTCTATCAGGCTTGAGGTTCTTTTACGTGCCGTAAATCTACGACACGGGACCACCAGCTTTACTTCCCTTCCGAAGGAAGCCATGCTAAGGATTTTTACGCCCGAAAAAATCCATCGCCCTCCGCCAGGTTTGAACCCGCGACTTTGGAAACTAGAGGCTAGCACGGTACCACTAGCCCACGGAGGACGACTCTTGAGGAAGACATATATTAACTAATTTATTCTTGGAGGAACGATCTTTCTGGTTCTATGTCGACCTAAATTACCTACATTCATTCACCTTCTTGGATGGAAGGACATAATGAGTTACTACTTTCTCAAGCGTTATATTTCAATTAATAGTAATAACGAATTGCTTCTATAAGAGGGGGGTGTCATGTGTGAAATTTCTGTTCTCCATATTTTAGGCAGCTTCCATTCTTTCTGTACAGTAATATCTTTTCGTGGACGCCGGGGTAGCGTAGTGGTTTCGTTTCCGGCTCTCGTTCTGAGGGTCCGGTGTTCGATTCTTAGCATTGTGGGGGTAATTTTAAGTCGCCTTATCACGCCCTCACCTCTGACTCAGCATCGTCATCATTATCGCTCTACCATCGGAGGAATGGACTCCGCCCTCTCAGAAATGGATCCAGACATCGCTTGGTGGAATAAGGTAACCCCCGAAGCGTTAGATAAGACATATTTTTTATGGGAATTAATACTCTGAAGTTTCACTGGTATCGATTTAGTGTTTTTGAATTAGTGAAAAAAATTATATTTTCAAAATGTACCTACTAGAATAAAATATAAGCTAAATATCCTGTGTATTTGTGACCTGTTTTTCAGGCATGTAATTTAACAGCTAAGGTACCTTTTCAAATATTGAATCTATGACAGATCCGAAAAAATTAATCCAGTGGATTTAAAATACGAATCTTTATTAGTCTCTAGATGTCATTGACAAAGATATAATTTATGCAAAACAAGGATAATGCATTTCTCTTAATTATAGCTTTAAGTACATCCTTTCCGGTTTCTAGCATAAAAGTTGCAGTATTCTATAGCATTTGAATTTGAGAAAATGTAGTAAAAATAAAAGTGCGGAAAAATGGCTTTATAAATTACTTTAACAATGTTTTACGAATACATAAAGAGCCCACAAATGCAAATTTCACAATTTATGTATAATATGATGATATAACAACGTGAATCTCACTGAATCTTAGAACACAGGACAGAGCGAGATGGCTCCGCGATAACGTGTGAGGCTCCCATTCGGGAGGTCCCGGGTTCGATACCTTTCGCGCGGGCCATTCTGACCATGGATTTCTTCGTGGTTTTCCTGGGCCAGTAGGCGAATGCTGCGGTGGTTCTCCTTCTACCAGAATTTCCGCTCCAGTTTCTGTCTCCAACATTTCCTTCCAACTGTTTCAGGGTTGTAGGGCCAGGCGACAGTGGTCGGTGTTGTGGTAGGACGGTGGAATTTGCGCTCTGGAAAATTTTCTCCCTGGCGCTTGGTGGGTTTGCTTGGGCCCCTTCTGTCTCGTCTACACCTGGGACCCTCAATTGCGTGGGGATGGCTATGACTGGCCTAGGAATCATGTCATGTTGGAATCGTTAGGAACCCCATCTTCGCTAGTGCACATCGTCGTCCGGATCTGGTCGCCCTTCGTATCTCTCCTTCATCCCTTTCTCCCAGGGGTCAAGTTGGAAGCCAAAGGCCCACTATCCCATACGTGTGGTGCTGTGTTCCAGTTGCTGATGGCTCTTCCGTCCGACTAATCCTAACTCCTAATGCGAACAGTTTAGACTGCAACTCTGCCCTGTTGATTCCCAGGCAATGTAAATATTGTATCAGTGTACCACATTCACTGCCTATCCTGTTAGTGTATTGGCCTTTCAAGCCCGCTGATAAATGAACACTTACAGTACTCCTTGCCTTCCTTTAGCTATCAAAGTAACCACTCGGTCGCGCCCGGCAGGCGAGGCGCCGGACATTTGATTCTCTGGCGTGTGACAGGCCGTGTCTAGGCCTTTCACATGCCAGACTTGCAACCTCGTGGTGACTTTCCCATCCCTGCTCCCGGAGGTTCCAGCCTGTGCCTTTGGGAGCGGATCCTTTATCTCCTGTACCAATCTATCAGTCCAAAAGAAACTGAAGATAAGCACCTTAAGGGTAAAGATAAAATGTAGTGATACACAAAATAGAAACGACTGAATAAAGGAGACTATTACAGTACAGTGTTTTGGTTGCTACATTGGTTTATCTTAAAACATAGTACTGAATAAGCAAATGCATTTTTAAAGCTGCCCCCATATTTATGAAATAAACCCTCAACTATTTGCTCTCACGGTGAAGTCCTAAAATTTTATAGCGGTCTGGAGCGATAACAGAAAACGTGAAAGGATATTATAAGTTAACTGCTCAGACATAATCCCAGAACTACGTTATAATCAAGTTCAACATATTTTGGTGTGAACATATATGAGATCTGAACTGTTGAACAAAAGGTGTGACGTCTCTACTGGTGGAAATGTTGAAATAGCTTTCAGTAAACAAAGTATATTTTTCTTGTCGTACTAGTGTTATAAAACAGTCACATTAATTCCAGTGAACTAACGCACGAAGGTGTGAAATATGCTTATTGTATACGATTTTAAGCGGAATTGCCACAAGAAATCGACAATAGACGTCAAGAGCTCGGCCTAAGTGACTCTGTGTATGTGATCTTTGCTGACCAAAGGATAAGTAACTGATAAACAATGACTGACTACATATGCTTTATTTATCCTTTGTCCAAACAATACTGCATCAGATATGTTGTTTCAATATGTAATGTTCTTAAATACCTCGGTATAGACTATTATATAATATATTATATCCATGCTGTATATATGTTTGTCACTGTCACAATTGTTGTTGAAATATAATCAGTAATAAAGCATTATTTTCTAATTCTAGTTTTCATTTATTACTTCATCTAGATTGACGGACGTATTTTAAAATATAATTTTTCTAAGGACCTCATTTCCGAAATATTGTTATATACCGGGGTGAGGCCGAAAGTTTTGCAGCTAAAATATTAAATTTAGTTACCCCGGCATAATTGGGGGACGTAGCATCAGTGGCCAACGAAAGATACCAGGAACCTGCTGCACAAAACTAAGCATTAAAAATACATAAATTCACATTTACCTCTGATTATTATACTTAACAAGGTGCCCTACATTGTACACAAAGGGTTACAGAAGAACACTGGGGGAGATGCCCCACGCACACACACCCATCACACACATGCAACGACCACCTCGGAAGACTTACGCTAGACTCTGACTAGAAGTGACGCCAAGCCACCACACAAAGAGGCTATTACCTCAACTTGCCTTCACCCCTAACTAGGAAGATGCAATTGCCGCGCCGGACAAGAACTTAACACACAAACACAACAATTAGCTCAACAATATTATACACAGCAATAATGTGTCCGACGCGACAATACTCACACATACGCTGCAATATGGAAATTCTGTATGATATGTTTTCGAAGCTATATTTCCGAAAACAACAGTTTAGGTTTCCGAAATACAGAATTAAAACATTGTTGCGATTTAATAACTATAAAAGAACCTTTGCAAAACATGTTCAGCGTTTTATCTTTGTACATAAATGAATTTTGCATTTAATTTGCAGTTTTGCTGAGTAGCTTCCTCTTATTTCTTTTCTCTTTATCAGGCTTGAGGTTGTGACATAAATCTACATGGGACCACCGGCATTGCTTACCTTCCAAAAGAATCCATGCTAAGGATGTTTTTACGCCCGGAAAAAATTAATCGCCCTCCGCCGGGTTTAAACCCGCAACCTCGGGAACTAGAGCCTAGCATGGTAACCACTACACCACAGAGTACAACATTTTCCTCTTAGGAAAGACATTTACTAGTTCTGTTTAACGGTACTTACACTATATACAGTGCTTATCAGGTCCGAGTTGCTGATGGGTTGGTTGACATATAAATACACACAGACGTGTATTGATCGATCAGCCAACTTCTACATGAGAAGCACTGTAATTCTAATCGCTTAAGGGGGCATATACACAAATTGCGTAAAAAAGCTGACTTTTCTAACGGTTTTATTTCACAAATTGTACATCTTAGGACATGTTCTCGAGGTTTTTTTTTTTTTTGTTTTTTTTTGCACCTCTAAGTTCATTACAAAATTTAAATCCTTAGCGGCTCACCAGCTGCAATTTCGTTTATGTATGTTTATATTGCTATATTGTTAATTATTTTACTTGTGCCAAATTGACCCTCCCCGGAGAAATCTGCTTTAGGTGACTGGGCTGTACTAAAGGAAGGCTGATATGTACGGGAACAGAAGGGAAACGACTATGGTAGTGGTTCTCAAGCAGACAACAAGAAGAAAGGGCGCAGTTCTTTTGAGTCACGCAGTACGTCAGGCGATTGTGGTCGTCAACTGCGCAGGCGCCGAAGGAGTTCCAGCTTGCTTCAATGTGCTGTCCACAAGGCTGATCAGTCTTTCTTCGACGGCGAGCTAGGTTACGAGGAAAACAACAGGACAACGTTTAGATAGAAGGCATTCTGGACGGTATTTCTAAATTCATTTCTGGCTTAATGTATTCAAAATTCTCTTTAGTAATTCTTCACTGGGAAAAGATTGATCGTCTGAACTATAAACTTATTGGTGTTAGTTTAGAAATATATCGGTAAATGTGAGAGCAGGAAGCAATTCTGTAATTATTGTAATTTAATTTAAAGCATTGAAGCCGTAAAGAATGTAGAGAATGGTTGAACGAATAAGGGTTTGTGAATTGTAATTATCTATGTTATTGAGCTGTGAGTTTATTAAATGGAAGAAATTCGGCTTGTTAATTAATTTATGGAATATATTTTCAAGTAGAAATCTGCCATTACTCCTAATTTAATCCACTTCCTCTTGGGTCAAAAGACCACGTTTCATACTAAAGCACGTGGCTTATTATAATAGAACCTATAATCATTATTCAGAATGCAATAATAGTTAAAAAATTAGTATAATAATGTTTCGAAAACTTATACAGGTTGCTTCTACCTGCTACATCAGGCTTGCCGTACCACTGATTATTTAACCTGGGCCCACCCCATCTCAAACTGGTGTCCAAATAGTAGTCAAGTTTCCTTATGCAGTGGTAACAGAATAAAGAGGTTTATTTCCAGAATGTTCTTGTTTTATGTCGTCTAAATTAATTCAGTACAAAAAGGGACCAAATGTGCAGAATTACAAAAGCATAATTTATTTAACAAACTAAAGCAAGTAGAGCATACAGACATTACACATGCAAGAGAAAAAATCAAATCTCTATCACCAGAGGAAAAAAATATTGAGCTGTAAAAATTACAAGAAGTCATAAATAATTTTTGTCCCTCCTGTAAAATTTATAATTGTGGATTTGGGTTCTTTTTAATGACATATTCAATTCCCTAAAGCAACATGCTGACACGAGGTTTAGCCATAAAATCAGACGATGAGCGCTTTCACTAGCAGCACAAATTATTAAGCACGATTACCAATCGGAAATACATGTTTCATCTCTTAATAAAACTGCAAAGAAAAGAAAGCTTTTAATGGCACCAGGAAACACGTTTAATACAATAGCTGAAATGTTTCTAATCATTTGGCCCAAACTATTACTAGACTACACAACAACAGCTTAGGTTGGTTTTAAGCCTTTTCGCTCGGTGACAGATGGTAAATCGATAAATATTCTCCACACCTATCAATCGTGCCAGCCACCAAATGTCAGGCTGGGTGGCACATTTGGTTTGCTGCTGGATTTCTGTACCTAGAGTTATTCCATGTGGGAAAAATGGTTTCAGAGTGTGAAAAATGTAGCACTCTCATTTCAGTGGATTTATTAACATTTAAATGAGTTCCCGTGGAAAAAACTCCACCACGGTTGAGATTGTTAAGGCATGAGACCGTGAAAGGGAGGTCCGCGATTCAAATCCACCCAGTATCGTCCTCCATGACTAGGTTTTTTTCAGGTTTTCCTCGGTCCTATAACTGGTAAATACCGGGAAGGTACCTAAACTTAGGTCTAGAACGTTTTCTTCTAAAATTTACTTTCCCAAAAACAATTTCTTTCATGTATCGGAGTGCCCATCATATGTGGTGATGTACATAGTAAGAACGGACGTTAAACATTATACCGTAATTATTGGCCGGAAGATATAAATGAAGAAATTATAATAAGATAAAAATTAATTACAATAAATAATTTCCGTATATTAAATCAATCTATAATGTAATAAACTTGACTTGAAAGATTTGTTAGAAAGACACGTGAAGAAAATACATAAGTATAAAAGTTCCTGGAATGCAGTTAAGGGTGAGTACAGAACGTTTGAAAAGTCACGTAGGCAGCAATTCTGTAAATTAGTAAAGTTAAAGGTACGGTTTAGCAACAAGGTAAGAGGCGCATACGTTGGACTTTAAGATTGGACCGCGTGAGAAGTAACGTTGATAGGGGTTAGCAGTATGTAGCCGGAGTTTAAGTGAAGAAAAGAGCACGCATTCTAAATCATACACACACTATGTGATCAAACGTATCCGGACACCCCCACAAACATACGTTTTTCATCTTAGGTGCACCTACCTACTGCCTGGTACTTATCCGCGACCTCAGTATCTTTAGACATCGTGAAACAGCAGAATGGGTCGCTCCGTGGAACACGGACTTCAAACGTGGTCAGGTGATTAGGTGTCACTTGTGTCAGAAGTCTGTACGCGAGATTTCCTAGGTCCACTGTTTCTGATGTGATAGTAAAGTGGAAACATGAAGGGACATGTACAGCACAAAAACGTACAGGCCAACCTCGTCTGTTGAGACAGAGACCGCCGACATTTGAAAAGGATCGCAAAGAGTAATAGGCAAACATCTATCCAGACCATCACACAGGAATTCCAAACAGCATCAGGATCCACTTCAAGTACTATGACAGTTAGGCGTGAGGTGAGAAACCTTGGATTCCATGGTCGAGCGGCTGCTCATAAGCCACACATCACGCAGGAAAATGCCAAACAACGCCTCGCTTGATATAAGGAGCGTCAACATTACACGATTGAACATTGGCAAAACGTTGTGTGGAGTAAGAATCACGGTACACAATGTGGCAATCCGATGGCAAGGTATGGGTATGGCGAATGACCGGTGAACGTCATCTGCCAGCGTGTGTAGTGCCAACAGTGAAATTCGGAAGTGGTGGTGTTATGGTGCGGTCATGTTTTTCCTGGAGGGGGCTTGCATCCCTTGTTGTTTTGCGTGGAACTATCACAGTGCAGACCTACATTGATATTTTAAGCACCTTCTTGCTTCCCACTGTTGAAGAGCAATTCGGGGATGGCGATTGCATCTTTCAACACGATCGAGCACCTGTTCATACTGCACGGGCTGTGGCGGAGTGGCTACACGACAATAACATCCCTGTAATGGGCTGGCCTGCACAGAGTCCTGACTTGAATCCTATAGAACATCTTTGGGGTGTTTTGGAACGCCGACTTCGTGCCAAGCCTCACCGACCTACATCGATACTTCTCCTCAGTTCCACACTCCGTGAAGAATGGGCTACCATTCCCCAAAAAACCTTCCAGCACCTGATTGAAAGTATGCCTGCGAGAGTGAACGCTGTCATTAAGGCTAAGGGTGGGCCAACACCATATTGACTTCCAACATTACCGATGCAGGGCACCACGAACTTGTACGTCATTGTCAGCCAGGTGTCCGGATACTTTTGATCACCTAGTGTACATCCGTGACACATTTGTGCATATATTCGTGACTCTCCTGAGATTCTTGACTCTCGCGTGACTTACTCTCGTGTGTAATTTCTAAGTTGTGCAACGCACATAAACGCGGAGGTTTTAGGAAGATTTAGCTGCTATTGAGAGGGATCTTTCAGAGCAACATTTCCTCGACTTACGCAACTGACGCTTCGCTTAATTATTGTCATAGAAGTAATTAATTCGTAAATTCAACATCGGCCACTCTTCTTAAACCGAACATTTTAGTCAACATTAAAGGATATCAGCTAACTAAACCGATGTTATCCTTTCAAAATACACTCACGCATACCCTGAGATATAGAACTCATACATAGCTATACCAATAGAGCAGCTGGAGAACTAGACAACGCGGAAAAGAGCTACGAGATGACATCATAGAACTCATCAACAGAGCAGGTAACATTAAATGTTATAAAAATATGAAGCAGGGAGCGGCATCAAAGTTGTTGCACCAGAACGGCTTCAAACACTACTAAAAAGAAGGGGAAAACATCCGGCACACCGGTGACCTCATATGACCCATAATTAGCGTGATTAAATACAATTATAAATTAACAATAATTGATTGCAAATACCAACCGGAGTTTTGTCCCTCGATTTCCCTAGTCGCTGCATGGAATATCTGCAAACATTAAGATATCTTCGAAATAGCAAATTCGAGAGAACTGCTTTGTCATTTTGTAAATAAGTTATTTGGAAATTGGGTATTCGGAACCCACTCTGACCATGGAGTTTTTCGTGGTTTTCTCTGGTCGCCTAGGCGAATGCTGGAGTAATGTGTTCTACCATGATTTCTCCTTTCCCTCATTTCCTATCATTTCATCTTTCAGGAACTGTCTTCGGAATCCGCGGTGCGGCTAGTGTCGGGCAGATGACATGGTTGCTGCGCTTTGTAAAGGAGTTCTCCCCGCTTACTAGGGTCGTTTCGTCGCTCTTCGAGGGATTTTTCGCCTGTGCTCGTGCAGGAGAGTGTTTCAAACTGGAAATATTAGGGACTTACATGCGTTTCTGTGGACGTGTCTGCCTGCGGAACTGCGACCTCCTGCGGCACCTTCACTTCACTACACTGCCTCCCGGGGAGTGTAGTCACAATAGATCTAGTTGGTCGCAGAGGCGAGATGTCCCACACCGTTGAATTAACTCTACCTCTACCTGGGTGTTCCGAAGAGCATCCATTTGGAAAAAGAATTCGGAAAAGAAGGTTCAGAAATACGACCAAGTAGGCTTTCCCTACGCTTTAACTAACGAGGGGATATAGCACTCGATCCAAATATCCAATATTCTGATTTCAGTAGCAATGCTTATATGTTTCTCCATTTTACCACAAGTTATTCTGACAGAAACTTTGCCCATTTCTTGTTAACCGAGATAAACTTTCATTACACATCGGTTGTATAAGAAGGATACAGTAGGCAAAAGCGAGTGGATCACTATGTGATGGCTGTAAAATTCCATGATTTCATGCAACACGACCAGAAAAAAATAGATATCTGATGTGTTACATTCACATGACTTTTCTACCCATTCATCGACAAACCATTCTTAGAAAGCTTATCCTTCCTTGTGATAAAGCTTCGCAGAAATGACTTTTATTACTTATGTTCTCGTAAGTACAAGGGGAATAAGGGAACAAAGTAGACATAAGCGATAGTCAAAACCTTTATGAGCGGGTCGCTCTGTGATGGCTTTAAAATTCTATTATCTTTGCATGACCACAAGAAAAAACAAAGATCGACGTTGTAGTTGAAAAAGCATAAAGCATTTAATTATTCAAATCAATAAAAAAAGAATATCTCGGAAATGGTTAATGACACAAAAAAATTTTAAGTGACATAAATTGTATGATTTAAGGAAATATACAATTTTTAGAGCAAGTCTTTTTCTATCTTAGGTTAACAAGTAATAAAAAATTAATTCATAATAAATAGGACATCTAAACCTATACCCAGAAAATTCAAGATATAGCTTTTATTTGTCATTATTTAAATGTGTGGTATTTTAATACAAAACGTTAGAGTCAGCTTTAAAAAACTGAAAATTTTGAAAAAATATTCAATGTAAAGGGTAGCTTAGGATGGGAGTTCTCTTAAAAATCTTCCTACCACATCTTTGTAAGCCGCTCAACCTAAATACCAACTTTGATATTTATCGGACTTCATGTATTTGCGTTATACTGTTGACAGACTTACAGGTACAGACGGATTTTTGTCTAAGAACACTTTTTTCGGTTCAGGGACCCTCAAAACGTTTGTTTCCAGTGAAATCTCTGTATTGATTTTTGGGTGGTATACAATACTTCCTCTACTTACTCTAAGTACGTAGCAGACAAAGTAAAAACGAAAATTACCTACCCCTGGAAAAAAGTATAAGCACTTGAAAATTCCGAACCAATAACAAATAATGTCTTGGAAATGGAAACGCCCAACCCCCCCCCCCCTCCCTCGCCAAAGAGAATAATTTCACTAAAATTGTGTGTTGTAACGAGATCTAACTTTCTTGTATAGTAAGATTTTGTATATATCATACGGTTTACGAATTATACTAAAGTCATTCGGAATAAGGGGACTTATAGGCCATTCCCAGAAAAATCGAGATATACTTTTATTTGCCATGTAAATGTCTTAAACATATGGTATCTTAGTCACAATCCTTAAGTTATTTTTAATAAATCAAAAATGTAAATCATAATAACGAAACATGTTTGGGTATTTTGGAATGGGGAATTTTCATAAAAACTTAGTGTAACGTTTTTGGAAGATACTGAACTTAAATATCAAGTTTGGTATTTAACCGACTTTTCGTTTTCAGTTATGCTGTTCATAGACACAGACAGACACATGCACACACATACACACACATGCTCCTATTTTGGATCCAGAAAAGCACCAAAACTTGTGTTTGCGCTGAAATATCCATAACCAATTTTAGGATGGAATGCAATATTTGTTTCCTGTGTTTATGACAGGTGAGTGGTAGAGAAATTAAAAAGCTACAAATATTTTCAAATTCAAACCAAAAATAAAGACTACCTCCGAAATGGTTAACGCCACAAAAATATATTTGACATAAATTGTGAAGTAGGTCGTATTGAAGGAGTTGTATTATGTTTCAACTGTTGGGGAACCGAACTTGAAATTCATTGCAACCACACGTATAGTACCCGCTTTCCGGTAGCCTTCGCCCTAAGTTTAAAAAAATATTTACTTTGTAATTTAACCGTTTCTTTAAATATTATATATTTATGTTTGCCTCGGCTGCGTCAGTATTTGTTAGAGACACGTTTCTCTTAGCAGGGTTGTGGTGCGACTTAAGAATGTAGGTTTACACAGATTATAATTTTTAATTCACTCCTTTTATTAATGCTTGATACGATTGAAATAACACTTCACTGATATAGAGAGCTGTGAGATTTTTTAAATTATTAATTACTTGCACTTTTTAACACGTAAACAATTTTTTTTCCCACACGAAAGCGTATTAAATTTCTTGAGAACATGTCTTGCGTCCGGTTAGGAACACTGTTTGCAGGCAACTGAACTCCAGATTTGTAAAATTTTCTCCTTTTCAGTTTCTGATTGGCTAATCTTAGTCCAATAGAATACCTTCATTTAACTAAAGCTTTTTTCTGGTTTTTGATTGGCTATTTTATAAAATGTCACTAAAATTACATTATTACTTCCAAGAATCAGAAGTAGTATTGTTAAACTTTCAAATTCATTATTGCCTCAAGGTTACCTCATTGTTAGCAACTTTTAACCTATTATTCTCACAGCTCCTACATTATTAAATTACGTAATACATTCACATTACATTATTACACATGGATACAATATTATAAACATATACAGATATTAACTTTTTATATATTGTTACAAACACATATTGCTTTAAGGTGGGCTGATATTGAATTATATATTATATAATTAGACAAATTGTTTAAGTGTTAAAAATACTGCCTCAATTGTGTGATTTAACGAGATCTATATTTTTTGTGCAGTAAGATTTTGTCTCTTTTTTATGATTTACCAATTAAACATAAATCATTCAAAATGAAGAGAACTTCACAGGCTATTACCACAAAAGTCAAATACACATTTTCTTTGTCATGCAAATAACTATACATGTAATATTTTAATCAAAGTCGTTGTGGCTATTTTTGAGAAACGAAAAGTAACGAAATGCTTTCCTTGTACAGGGTAGTTTGGTGTCGGAAGATCTTCTTGTCATACCCTTGGAAGACGTTGAAGCTAAATACTGATACACACACACTTAAAAGGACCATTTTCTACTATTTTTAATTCAGGGAGTCGGTACTGAGGATATTATTGTAAACCACTTACTCTAGTTGTCACTTAAGGCGAACAACCGAAGTTTATAAATTCTATATTAAGCAATCAGTTTCACTTTGCTGCCAGATATTTGTGAATACGCTCTACCAAAGTTCCAAAATCTTTCAGATTACTCGAGGAAAAAAAAGTATTTTCCGCCTGATTAATGATCAACAGAAAATCTTCTTGCGGTTCAGTTTTCAAAATTTTGGTACCAAATAGCAATTCCTTATTCCAAAAGTATGCCTCTTAAGGTTTTCTTGCTTTACGCTTTATAATTAGTAAAAATCATTTATAAAATCATAAATTACGCAATTTTTACTTTCCTAAATATGCATAGCTTATTTAACATTTAAATATTTTATTTACTGTTATCTTAAGGCTGAATTTTCAAAGTAATTGGCAAAAGGTTGCGCTGCAAACAGCAATCTGAATGATAAGGAGTGCTAAAAAAATAATATAAACTACTTTTAAGTGTAGAATGGTGATTTTGGGTTTCAAAACTGAGCAAATGTGTTGACTGGATACTTAATGAGTTAAATTTATTACCGCACACAACCAATACTTTTCAGAATTTTGGACAATTTTCACAGGATGATCTTCCTAAAGAAAAACGCTAACAAACCAGAAGCGAACAGAAATCCGGCCCTCGTAGCCGTGGTTGCTAGAGTGTATAGATCCGGCGCTTCGCCAAGCCGAGGGTCGCGGGTTCGAGTCCCGCCATGGGCATGGGTGTTTGTGTGTGTGTGTGTGTGTGTGTGTGTGTGTGTGTGGCGGTAATAAGCGATAACGAAAAACAGTAAAACACAGTATCGTAAAACAAGGGAACTTTTAAGAAAAAAAAAATAAATATGTTGATACACAGATTGATTAAAAAGAAAAACAGACAGTCTGTAATGTTCCGGTGGGCCACAAGAGGGCTCCTTTAGTGTGAATGGGTCTTTAAATGAGCCGTAGAGGCTGGACTACGCAGTGTCTAAAAAGCTTTGCCGCTCTCTATGGAGGGCACTGTATTTCATGACTACAATCGATCTGAAAGTATCAAGACGGACGTGATAGCTATACTATTGTATTGATATGCTTTACTACGACCAGTTTTCTCTCCAAAATTAAAAAAAAAAATATCTAATTTCAATCAAACCTATTTCTTCTTCTATCGCCAAATAACAAAATGTAATTTTTTTTTCTCTCAATTTACGAAATTAACCAAATTGGCAAAAGTGATGAGCGATTTAACCTTTTGCATTAAAAGCACGGAATTTTAGACACGCATTTATTTCTTCATTTTCCATTTTTAGTTCTCAGTCTTATTAGAAGGCTCGTGTTACATTCACATTAGTTCTCCACATACCCTTCCAAAAATTATTTTTCTGTCTATTTCGTGTTAATCTCGATTAACGTTTGAATTATTGCTTCATTACAATTTTCGAGGTAGGTACAAGGACATACGGGAGACTGGAGCTACAGACAAATATTTAAAAAGCGGTTCGCTATATGCTGGCGGTGAAATTTCTCTTCAAGTAATAACAAATTTCCGGAAAACAGTTAATTGTGTGCTTTAACGAGATGCATATTTTTGTCTATTTCTTATGGTTTACTAGTTATACAAAATTCATTCAGAATGAAGAGGACTCGCAGGCGTTTTGCAGAAAACTCAAGATGGGTATATTTTTACTTTCTCTACTACGTATAATAAGTAGGGGAAGTATTGTATTCCACTAAAAAATTCGATACCGAGATTTCACCGGAAATACATGTTTTGAGATCCCTGAATCCAAAAAAAGCATTTTTGGAAACATGTCCGTGTGTGTATCTGTCTGTGAACAGCATAACTCAGAAACGAACAGTCGGATAAGCACCAAACTTGGTATTTAGGTTCAATATCTTCCAGGGCTGCGACATAAAGGTTTTCAACAAACTCGCCCCACCCCAGGATACCCTTTACATGGAAGATTTTTCGAAAATTTTAATTTTCTGAAAAACGGCTCTTAACGATTTTGATTAAAATATCATATGTTTAAGATATTTTCATGACAAAATGTATATCTTGAATTTTCTGCGAATGTCTCCAAAAGTATTCTCCATTGTGAACAACTTTTGCATAACTGGTGAACCATAAGAGATAGACAAAAGTTTACTACACAAAAATGTAGATCGCGTTAAAATACACAATTTATGTCATATACATTTTTTTTGTTGAGTGAACCATTTTCGAGATATTACTTGTTATTCCCTTAAATTTTTCAATATTTGTTCTAAAATGGGAATTCGTTATTCATTTTTTTTGTCTTGGATATGCAAAGAGTTATAATCTGTGGCAAAGGGAATGGTGCTGCACCTAGCAACCAGCTATTGAGAGATATGTATGTGCTTAAAGGCTACTGTTTTTCTATATTGCCCTTGTAAATATATATTCCCCTTACGTCTACAAGAAAATTAGCAATAAGATAGAGTCTGTAAATGTTTATCTCGATTAACATGAAGTAGTTGGAGAATAAGCGTTTGTAAAAATAGTTTGTACAAGAGTAGAGAAAGTCATGTGAGTGTAACACATCAGATTTTTTTTTATTAGTCATGCTGATATCTTCAACATGTGCATATATATTAGTTCCATTTATACCTCACCTTTTAACTGCAATGGCCATATCGGCGACCATTTACCTCTGGAACATATTGCCCTATCGGTAATAGTTTTAACTCGTATGCAGTGTAGGCGATTCAACGGAGATGACGCGCGCTGCGGCCTGCACAGATGTATTGCGGCTACCACCCCTAGTAAGAAGGGATGAGGTAAAGGAACCACAGGAGCCTGTTGACAGACAGGCCACAGAGACGCGCAAAAGTTCCTAAGACATTTAACTCGTATGCAGTTATGATTGCATTTCTGGCTTTTCTCTGGGTTTTACCTATTAGATCGCACACACATTCATACTTCCAGACTCTGGGGAGGATAGGGAATAATCTTGGCTAGAAGAAACTTCTCACCCCAGCCGAGAATCGAACCCTTGAATCCCACGCACAGCAGGCACCTATTTACCGACTAAGCTACGAGGCCAGCCTGTGATATCCCAATTAAAATCGTTAAGAGGGATTTATGAGAAAAGTTTCCATGTAAGGAGAAGTTAGCTGAGCGAGGTGGCGCTGCAGTAACGTGTGCGACTCGCATTCACGAGGACCTGGGTGCGATACCTGGGTTTGACCTATGGGTTTATCGTGGTTTCCCCGTGGTCAACAGGCGAATGTTGAGGCGTTTCTTCTCTGCCACGATTTCTTTCCATCATTTCCCTTTCATTCCGTTTCCTTCTCACCTTTCATGTATACTTCTAGTTTCGTGGCGTATGGCGGTGCCGGATGCGTGCTCAATGGGAAGAGTAGATATTCCCTGTGGACACTACAGGACTACATGATTGGTGGGCCTATCATCGCTCTCTCTTGGCGGCTCCAGCAGTGAGACGTGTCTGCGAGCTGGAAATATTAGGACTTCCGCGCGTCTCTGTGACCTGTCTGCCTACAAGCTGTAGCCTCCTGTGGTTCATTCATCTCACCCTTTCCTCCTGTGGGATGGTAACGGAACAGATCTGTGCAGGTCGCAGCGAGCGGGGTTTTCCCCTCCGTTGAATCACCTATACTTAAGGAGAAGTTAGGAAAGGGGCGGGATAATTAAGTAGTATAGAAATTAAAAAATAAAATATGGACAAAAGCTTTCCAGAATATGAAATAAATATTAAAGTTGAAACGTGTTTTTCCAACTCAAGAGAAAGTGGATTGAATGTAGAATGGCAGATTTGCACTTGAATATATATTACATAATTAATTTCTTTCATTTAATAAACTTGCATTCAATAACATATATAATTACCTTTTTATAAACCCTTATTCTTTCACAATTCTTTACATTATTAACGGCTTCAATACATTAAATTAAATTACAATAATTACGTACTTGCTGCCTGCTCTCACATTTACCGATATCTTTTGAAATCTAAACCTCAATAAATGTATAGTTCGGACGATCAACCTTTCGCCGGTGAATAATTACAAAAGAGAATTTTGAATAAGTTAATCCAAAAAAGAATTTAAAAATACCGTCCGGAATGCCTTCTGTCTAAACGCTGTCCTGCTGTTTTCCTCGTGACTTCTCTCGCCGTCGAAGAAAGATTTATCAGCCTTGTGCACGTTGAGGAGAGCTGCAACTAATCCGGCGCCTGCGCAGTCGACGATCACTATCGCCTTTGTACTACACAGCTCAAATTAACTGCGCGCTTTCTTCTTGTTGTCGTCTCCTTGACAAACCACTATCATAGTCGTTTCACTTCTGTTCCCGTAAATGTCAATCTTCCTTTAGTGGAACCCGTCATCGCCTAGAGTAGGTTTCTCCGGGGAGGATCAGTTTGGCACAAAGTCGAAAAACGTTTGTCCCCAGACCATTTAGACCGGATATGTATCATTCCGGCGAAAAAAAGAGGAAAGAAACCTCCATATATTAAGTTTCGTCAATGGTTAATAATATATTACCAAATGAATATAATAAATCATAGTGATTTCACACGGTTTTCAGAAACATGAGATTCTTACTGTGAAAGAATAAAATTAATCACTGGTTACTTTGAACTTAACATTGCTTACAATATGCTGCAAGTAGCTTTTCAATATTTTCTGGGAAATGATGCATCATCAGTAGGTATATTTTGTTAGGTTAAAAAGTTTGCATATCTCGTGATGTAATAGGAGGATACTTTTATCATGTTACAATTAGCAACTGTGTATATGCTAGTATTTCTGCTCTTACGTCGTCTTCGTGGTCTAGGGGTACCATGCTAGCCTCTAGTTCCCGAGGTCGCCTTAACATGGCTTTATTCGGAAGGGAAGTAAAATCGTGGTCCCGTGTAGTAGATTTACCGTACGTAAAAGAACCTCAGTTCTGATAAAGAGGCCTCTGAGCAAAATTTCCGGTCTTTCACGTCCAATATAGAATGGGACGCTAAGGACGACAGTAGTTAAAGAGCATCTATAAATAAAACACAATCTGTTTTTCTGTTGTTACATGCAGGTAGCTTATAAACCTGAAAACTATGAGAATATAGTAGGATGAATTCTTTTCAACAGTAAATTAGAAAGGTATTTACAAATGCTTTTGCAGCTTCAGCCAATTCTTCAATCAGACCTTCTTACAAATTGGATGCTGTGGCAGTATTTTATATCACAACACTGTGAATGCCAGAATGATTGTAGTGTAAATTAGAATTATTGTATGACAATGATTTGAGATGTTTGTTAATTATAACCATTGTTAGGAAATAAGTTTACACGGCCTCACTGAAACTGACAATAGGAGCGGGTAACAATGAGCGAGGGGGTGAGTTGTTTATCAATTATAAGAGACAAGCAAATGACGTCAGATTCGCGCGCTTTTCGGTAGAAATGGAGGGAATATTTTCCTTAGAGCATATGTGTTCGTAATTTTGATTGGATATAAAAATAGACGCTAATGTTGGCGCGTTTTATTAACCAATAGCAGCTCGATTATAATGTTTAGGCATATCGGGGTGAGGGAGTATAAAAAGCTAAAGCCAGAGACCGGTAACCTTCATTCCAACAGAATCATTCGCGGGTTAAACGTCGCGCAGTTCTACAGAATCTCTCGCGTCGTAAAGTTAGTTAAAAGTTGTGAAATACGCGAATTAATAATGTGCGGCAAATAAGTGATAATAGTTACATTCGAAAATATAACAGTCGGGCGTGTATTAAGAGTAAATATGTGAATTGAATAAAGTGTGACGGCAATAAAAGTGTAAAAACAAATTCTTTGATCAGTGTTATCTTTTAGTAACAACTCCTTTCCGTTTACACACCCTGTTGAAGAGATATGCTCGACTGAGTAGTAATAATAGCTAGCCGGAGGACAATGAACCCAACATTCAAAGTAGTAAAACAATAACAGGCGCTCAGCAATAAGATAACACGAAGTGGCCGCGACAAATTGGCTCCCATACGTGGTGCAGATAAACATGAAGCATCTTCCAACTACCAACAAATATTCTACTTCAATGCTATATATAGTTCTCCAGAAAAAAATATCTACATAAAATATCTGAAAAATCTAAGTCATTCCTAATGGAAATATCAATGAAAGGAAAGAGATCAAGGTAAATATGTATAAAAATTTCTTTTTAAAAGCAAATATTTGCAAATTTTACCAAAACTTTTTACGTAAAGTGCTATAATGCTAGTAGTCTTCGTTTAGATCAAAGGTGGCGAAAAGACTTCCTTCCGCGAGTCACCAAATATGCAACACGCACTGCATCACTCAGCAGCATGTGAAAAACAAACGTGCGGTTGCAGAGAGGGAACGACGCCTGCGAGTCAAAATAACTCACGAGTCACTTTTTCGCCACCTCTGGTTTAGAGTATGCCATTTCATATTTTGGCTGACTAGTTATTGATGATGTAGTAGTGTATTTTAAGATATGACGTTTCGTTAAGTATCTGAAGTTTGAAAATATGACTTATTTAGGTATAAGAAGTAACAGATTCGACAGAATATTTCGATATCGACATTTTACCGGAAACGCACGTTTTAGCCGCAAAATAAATCCTGGGATGGAAAATGTTTCGTTATTATTTACAATTTTACATATTAGGATATTGTCATGACAAATTAAAAATGTATACCTTGAATCTTCTGCAAGTAGCAGGTGAGATCCCTCTTATTTTTGTTGAATTTAATTTAATAAGATAAGGTTCATAATCTGGCTCACAATTAACCCAGAACCGAACGAGAACGAAAAACAAATAGACGTGAATGACTTTAGTTCACAGTAACCTAGGAAAGGAAACGAGAATGCTTGTAAATGACAACATCGATAGCAACGTGAAAATTCAATTTTGCGCATTGGGATGTCATTTGTTTGTAACTGATCAATGATATGTTCCAATTGCTTGCAACTGAGTTAATATAATGCAGGTTAACCAACTTGGAAATTAGATGGAAATGTAAGAGTCTGATGGCGATGTAAATCATCATTCTAACCATATTGTTAGTGGTCGTCCAACATTTCTACTTCCTGTAGGTCGTTGGTCTTCCTGCTGTTGTAATTAATATTGTTTATTTCCTCTGCTCTGCCAAAATGTTCACTCTTATGTTCCTTTCTTTCTTAAACAAATGTTATTATATTCGTCATATCAGATTCTTTTATATATATTCATTCTTTATTGTGTCGATTCTTGTTTTTCCTACAATTTCCCTCCCTTAATATGTTCGCTTATATTATTCTGAGTAGCTGTTTGGTTTTATCACTTTCTGCTCTTGTTTCTGCTTCATGCACTAATACAGGTTTCATTACAGTTTTATAAATTTTTCTGTCAGTGTTCAAATATTTATGCTTCAAAATAGTATCTCGTAAATAACATGATATTTTTGCTGGCCTGCGAACTTGATGTCTAACTTTTTCAACTATATTTCGACAACTTGTTACAGTTACTCTCAAGTATTTAAACTGCATTACTTGCTCAGTGATTTTGACTTTGATTTTTAATTTGCACCTTAGAGGTTATTTAGATATACAAATAAGTTTTGTTTTTTCCGTTGAAACTTTCATGTTATATTGTTCTGCTGCTATCACAAATCTGTGCAACAATCTTTGAAAATCATTCTTGGTCCTAGCTATAAGAACGTCATCTGCATGAAGCTGTGTTGAAATGTTTATTTCCCATTACGTACATTCTGCTACGCTTATAATAAATGTCGTGTATTGAGGCAATATTTTATATCACAACACTGAATGCCAGAGTGATTGTAGTGTAAATTAATATTACTGTATTTTAGATGTTTGTTAGACATAAGTATTGTTAGGAAATAACGGCCTCACTGAAACTAACAATAGAAGTGGGTAACAATAAACCGAGGGGGTGAGTTGTTTATCACTAAGAAGAGAAAAACAAATGACGTCAGGGTACGTGCCTTTTTTAGAAATGGAGGGAATATCTTCCCTAGAGTATATAGGTATGTTAGTAGCAGTGATTGGCTGACAAAATAGACGCTAAAGTGGGCGCGATTTGGTAACCAATAGCAGCTCTATTATAATGTTTAGGCAATTCGGGGTGAAGGAGTATATATTCTCGAGCCATAAGCAAGTATCGGAAGAATCATTCACGAGGTGCACGTCACGTAGTCCTGAAGAATCTCTCGCGAGGTACACGTCGCAAAGTTAGTTACAAAATGTGAAGTACGCGAAGTAATTTGTGCGCGGCAACTAAAACGACTGTAGTTACATTCGGAAATATCTCAGTTTCAGTCAGGTGTGTATAAAGATTAAATATGTGAATTATTAATTAAGTGTGTCGGCAATAAAAGTGTAGAAACAAATTATTTATCAGTGCTATCTTTTAGCAACAACTCCTTTCCGTTTACACGCCCTGCATAGAGACACTTGCTCGACTGAGTTGTAGTAGCTAGCCGGAGGACAAAGAACCCAAATTTAAAATAATAAAACAAAAGGCGATCAACAAATAAGATAACACTAGCCATTGAGAACTGCGACAGTATTCAAATTTGCTTTCCTCTGCTGTGTTTTGTTGATTGTTATTGTGGTTTCTGTTTTTCAAAGCGTGCAACTAGAGAGAGCTCTAGCGATGGTTATAGTTCCGGCCTCCTTGAATAATTTCTACTTACCACGTAGACAGCCTCGCACTTTGTGTTCCCGTTCTGGTTCCGTTCCTGCTTTGTGAAAACCGTCCTTAATCATACGCGAAAAATGTAGACCTCATTAACAATACGAGATTTATGTGATATAAGAAATGTTGGAGGACTAACCATTTCAGAGATATTTAATACAGTTCGTTTGAATATGCAATGGTTCAAACATTACATTTTGAAAGTATGAAAAAGCGTGTAGACATCTGATTGTTACCTCAGCATTCTATATACTAACAAAAGAATCTGTAGTGGTAGATACTATATCACTGAATATTTATCATTAATAAAAAGAAGGGGTATCTAGCTTTTATGGATAATTTATAGAATAGATATAACAATAAATTATAACACCGAGAAAGCAGCTTAACTGTAACGCATAGGATTTTTTAACATTATAAACTGGTATCTTACATAGTGCTTGAAACAGCGAGTTACACAAAGTATACATATGTGCAATTTGGTTAGAACAATTTAGTTCACGCGCGCGCTCGCATATTGCAATGCCATTCCCCTCTGTATCATTGCATTTTACACTTTCTCGCGATAAAGAAGCCCTCTTGAAAATACGCCAACAGATGGTGCTAGAACCAGTTGTGTAGCTTGGTTAGTTCGATCACAGATGGCAGCAGCTGCCGCAAAATATTCCAGCCCGGACTGAAACTTTTCACCCGAGAAATCAGGAGCAAGAAGCCTCTTAACCGTATTAGTTACAAAGTTGTTAATTAACACGAGCTTAATTAACCTTTTTCTATTCTTGATTAGATAAAACATCCACCCTTGAATCTTCTCAGATTTCTTATAGAGACGGGCAGGGTCTGCAGCACTCTCGCTCAGAGAGATAATTAAAGATTGTTTTTTGTAAGTTTTAGGAGAGCTTGTATTCGTACGCAGAAAAAAATTCGGAGAGGGTTTTTCATAACCAGATCTAAACTTAACAGTACCTTACACAGTTACCATATGCCTATTCTGTAGTATATAGACATTATGTGGACAAGAAAATTACTTGGAGACATTATATAGACCGGAAAAACTCACTAGAATGAAGATATTCTACCTTACAGCAGAAAAAGCCGAGAATGCTTCGAAAACCGGGACGTATGGTCACCTTATCTATGTAAGGCAGCAATATAAAGTTTCCCTTTTCCTCGTAAATGTGTTACTAGCAGTAGACCTACTGTCTTAGACTACCGTTTGTTATATAACGATATTTTCCCATATTGGTTTGATATGAATTAACTAAATAAAACTAAAAATTTTCCGGGGGTAGAACCCTAAAAACCTCCTCTAAATACGACCTGGCGTATATATTACTTTCTCTTCCACGTACCTAATAAGTAGGGGAAGTATTGCATTCCAAACAACAATGTGATATCGAGATTTTACAGGAAATATATTTCTTTTGGCCCCTGAAAGAAATACAAATATTTTCTGTGATGCTTCCCTAATCTAAGTAGAAACAATCTGATGTGTTACACCCACATGACTTTCTCTACTCTTGTACAAACTATTTATACAAACGCTTATTCTCCATCTACTTCATCTTAATCGAGATAAACATTTGCAGAGTCTATCTTATTGCTAAGCTTCTTGTAGATGTAAGGGGAATATATATTTACAAGGGCAATTTGCAGTAGCCTTTAAGCACATACATATCTCTTAATAGCTGGTTGCTAGGTGCACCACCATTCCCTTTTCCACAGATTAATACTCTTTGCATATCCAAGACGAAAAAATGGATAACGAATTCCCATTTGAGAAAATAAGTATTGAAAAATTTCAATTTAAATTGAAAAAAAAAATTTTAAGAAATAAAATGTATATCTTGAATTTCCTGGGAATGTCTCCAAAAGTATTCTTCATTGTGAACGACTTTTGCATAGCTGGTAAACCATAAGAGATAGACAAAATTTTACTACACAAAAATGTAGATCGCGTTAAAATACACAATTTATGTCATTTACATTTTTCTTGTTGAGTGAACCATTTTCGAGATATTGCTTGTTATTCCCTTAAATGTTCCAATACTTTTTCTCAATGCGAATTCGTTATTCATTTTTTTAGGTCCTGGACATACAAAGAGAATGGAATGTGCCACATAGCAACAAGCTCTTAAAATACTGGATTATCGCTTAAATACTACCATATTCCCCTTGCATTGAATTAGAAAGAAAATTAGCAATAAGATTAACATCTCGATTAACATGAGGCATGTGGAGAATAAGCGTTTGTAAAAATAGTTTGTACAAGAGTAGAGAAAGTCATGTGAGTGTAACACATCAGATTTTTTATTATAATTTCATTTTTTTGTGCAAGCATGAGTGTTTGCGTAATTTAGAATATAACGCTTATAGTCTTTCTCTTGAGACGAAGGTTGAAGGGAAGTTAAAAGGGCGTTAGCAATTAAAGTTCATCCAAACTTCGTTCAGCCAAACTAGTGAACATGTAAGGTAGTCTAACATGTAGTGTGGCTGACTGGAAAAAAAAAGAAAATCTTTCCCCCAGGGTTTTGTTTGTTTGTTTTACTTTTTAGTAATATCACTAAAAGTTTTGATATACCTGGAGAAAATAAAAAATCTGGAGGGATTTAATTTACTATTTCACTATTAGAAAACAAGTGTATACAGATAAGAAGAAATAAATGCAATAAAATGCTCATCGACTTACTTAAAATGACTTAAACCATATTATTAATTAGTGTGTTATTATCAGCAGTTCTCTTGTTACCAGTGTTGCCAACTAAACAATGTCTATTGAATTCTGTGGACGATTGCTAATCAAGAAACAGATGCTAGGGAGGTGACAAAAAACTCTTGGGATAAGCAGCTATGGCTGGTTGAAATAGACGTTCTGTATCATTTTATTGGTCAAAAGCATTACGGGACGACGTTCTAAGAGTAAAATAGCAGTAACCTCCTAGAGATTTTGACTTATCTAGAGAAAATCAAATCCCGCTTGGGATTCAAGTGAGTATTTTACGACTAGAAGAATGTATATAAACACAATAAAATACTGCTACTTGAGTCACTAAAATACTAAAGCCATTTTCAGCTGACTATCCATGTGAGAAGCTAACCACGATTGCAGAGCGTGTTTTACAGCAGCTTGTAAGCAAAGAGAAACAAATGTTGGGAGTGATAAAAATTGTGGTGGTTTACCGATCAGGAGGACTCGTGTGGTGACGTCTGTGGCTCGCATTCAGGAGGTCGCGGATTCAAATCTCGTGAGCCGACCAATATGGCTGGGGTTTTTTTGTCGACAAGGTAAATACCACATTGAATATTTAATACCACGACACAAAGTTCCACCTTAAGTCTAAAACAATAGTAAACATTAAAATAGATGGTAATAGAGAATGCTCTGTCATCTATTCACAGATAATGAAAGCAGGTAGACTGGATGACACCCATATGCCATCTGCCTAGCACGTGAAGAAGCAGAGTCACAGTTGTCTAGCACTAAGGTCTAGCACGTGTCTCTGTGGACACATGTCGAAATCAGTGGCGGCCGTTGAGGTATTCTACTCCGTAGTGGCGGTGCCAAAAGAGTAGAAACAAAACCCTCAAATAAAATGTTTACCAACTTCGTGCAGTAGCATCGAACGTATTAAACAATTGACAAGAATTGAATGTGCTTTCATTTTAGACCATATATGCCTAATACCAGCTATTTTGGTCTTATACAATGGACATCTCTCCCAAATAAGACTAAGGAAAGCTAAACAAACAAACAAACAAACAAACAAACAAACAAACAAACAAACAAACAAAAAAGAGCACTGTTTTTTCTCACAACCACAAACCCATTGTTTTTGGTAAATTTTCGGATTCAACTTACGACATCGATTTTTGTTTGCTGCAGCAGATTCACATTCGGGACTGCGTGCATAAATAAAACTCAATTTAATTTTGCCCTCAAATGTTAACCTATGAACACCGGTCGGATTTAGGCTCAGGAGCGAAGGAAAAGCGGGGAGTAAGGCAAAAAATTTAAGTGAAGTGCTAAAACCCGGAAAGGGATCTGGCTGAACGTGGGAGGAACGGTTCAGTATTTCCTTACCAACCACTGCGCATTATATAGCCACGATTCCATGCACTCAATTGTGCATAGTAGGTAAGGAAGTATTGCATTCCAGCCAAAAATTCTATGTTCAGATACAGATCTTGAACCCCTTGAATAAAGACATATTTTAGAACATCAGAAGTAAAAAATTGGATTGCTGAATTAAAAGGACGTCTATTGGAAAGTTGAATCTGACTTGAAAAAAAAAATCCAATGTCGCGGCCGAGACTCGAACTACGGTTTTTCAGTTCTCCGCACTGTCTACCTTATTGTGTAAACTAACATCACCAGACGCACATCAAATTTTATCGAGTCACAAAGAAATGTCAGATTGTTAACAAATTTAGTATTTAAGTTCAATATATTCCAACAATTCGACATAAATATTTCTTTTTCATAAATTATAACATTCATAATTTTGCAAAGCAATTTTAGAGGAACATTATTTAAATTCTTTTTGATAAATCTCACACAAGGATCCCAGCTTCCCAGATAAATTATTTCACGTTCCTCTTGCAGTTAAGCTGTTACTTAGAAAGGATTTCAACTTAGGCAAAGGACTTATATTGATTCCTTCATTGTTACAAGAAGTGGAAAGACATCAGATGGACATAATAAAGCTCAGATCTCAAAAATATTTTTGTTGTTCAAGTCTCGGAAGTTTAAACAAACAAGGAAGATTTTGAAAACGGCGGAAGTTATGGTTTCTAGCCTAATTCCAGATTCACAGCAGATACCAAAATGATAAGAATTACAAAACTGACGGGATGCAATATTTCAAACTTTTGTGAATAAAGATGCATGTTTTACTGCTTACAACTACAAAATGTTACAGTTTATTTAAAAATCTGGGGGACAAGCCTTTCTCAAGTAGGATTTGTGGCAGTATTTTTGAGCATATACACGAGGGTGGATCGAAAGGTAACGCACAATAATTTCTTTACAAAAATGTTTAGTATCAAAACAACAAAAATCACAAATGAACTTACACCTTTTACCAACTTTTCGACATAGTCATCAAGTCTCTCAACACATTTCTCCCATCGTGATACCAGTTTCAAAATGCCCTGTTCGTAGAAGTCCGTTTCCTTGGAGTATAGCCATCTGCGGACTGCGGATTTCACTTCCACATCTGTCGCCAAGCTTTGGCCGGCCATGAATTTCTTCATGAGACCAAACAGATGAAAGTGCGACGGTGAAATGTCCGGAATGTATGGTGGATGCTGGAGCACCTCCCAATCAAATTTGGTGATTTTTCTGACAAACAGCAGCAGCAACATGAGGGCGAGTATTGTCATCAAAAATTTTGACATCGTCAGCATTCATATTGTGGCGTTTGTCATGAAGGGCACGACGCAACCTCACCAAAGTTTTCATGTAGGCTGCAGCATTCACAGTGGACCCGTGTTCAGCAAAGTCCACCAGTACAACACCATGCACATTCCAGAATACCGTCACAAACACTTTCCTAGCAGATTGAGTCACATTGAATTTTTTCTTCACTGGGGAACCAGCACGTTTCCACTCCATACTTGCCTGCTTGGTTTCGAGCATGTAGTGGCATGCCCACGACTCATCACCAGTGACGATTCCTTTCAGAAAGCCATGCCCTTCTGCAATGTACCACGCTAGGTGATCCAAGCTCGTAATCATTCGCTTGTGATTGTCTGTCAGGTTCTTAGGCACCCATCGAACACTAACTTTACTAAATTTAAACGTCTCATGAACAATATCGTACATTGCACCATAGAAAATGTTGAACTGTTGCGATAAGGTTCACAGTTGCACACGCCGGTCGTTCAAAGTTGCCGCCTCAATGCCTCTGACATTCTGCGGCTTGCAGCTGTTACCGGTCTCCCGGAGCGTGGCGAATCACTAACATTCACACGGCCCTCTAGGAAGAATGCACACCACCTTTAGACATTGCTACGGTCCATACAAGCATCCCCATACTCGCCACTTATGCCTCTGTGATTATCACTCGGTTTATGCCCTTTGGCCCACAAATATCGAACCACACCTCTCTGCTCTTCATACGTGGACGACAGTAATACGCGCGCCATCTTTGTTGCGCAGTTCACGCCTTCTCTCGCTAGAGCTGCACATGAAACACAAAATACCCTCTGTAATGAAAGCTTCAAACTATATCTGTGTGAAATTGCAACATTCCAGCTTCAATACCAAGGCAGAAGAAAATTATAACAATGAATACTAGCCACATTAATAACTAAGAAGCTATAATTCTATGTTATTTAAATATATATTTTAATGTAACTAGCGTGTGTGATGTCTTGCAATTTGTATACAGTTTAGCTGTTAGAAATCTATTTATTCCTAGAAGCTGTTGTAAGGCAGGATAGCTTGCAGTCAGATATGTTTCCAGAACGAGGGTACATGATTATAAAATTAGGGTGCTGAATTTTCTAAAGAGACATCCTTGAAGCGGTTTTGTGAAACCATCCGAGGACAGAGGTAAGCTTGTAAATAAGAATTTCAAAGAAGACTCAAGGAGAGCAAGAGAAGGCAAAGCATTCCTTGTTTACCCTAATACAAACATGTGAAAGTTATGTCACTTGACGAAAGTAACAAATAGAAGCGATAGTTGGGAATTTAAAATATAGCCAGTAAACTTGTAGTAGTCAGTCAGAATTAAGTGTATAAACGTTTGAAAATTCTGTGTAGAAGGACAGGCAATGTGCTCACAACTCAAATCACTTCGTTCGTATCTGTAGTTCTGTAAGCCTTAATGTAAGTGTTAAGTGATACGGGAGCAGTTAGAAACCGGAAATAATGTAGCAACTACACACACAATTCAATAATTGTAATCGTGAAAACAACACAAGTGTGGGAATATAATTCTTATGTGCGTGTGAGTACTAAAAACCACACTACGTTAGAACTTATAATATACGCAATAGTAACGGCCACAATAGTTTTGAATCCCGTACAGGAGCTTCTTCAAACATTATACTGTAGCCACTAGTAAGTGTTAAAAGTGCATATTAAAGATAGGACATACAATCTGACGTCCAAGTGCATTAACTTATATTACACAGGAAACCTTCCTTACCTGTACACGCCTTGACTAAGAGATACTGAGAACTGAGCTAGTCAGCGCAACAATAGAACCCAATAACTACAAAAAATTACAATAAAACAAAAATTTATGTAAGAATAAATAACAAAACAAGTTAGATCTCGCAGTACCGACGCAGGGTATTATTGTTAATCCTTTTTTATTTACAGGTTTTTCACTTTGCATCAGTTCTTTCTCAACTCCCGCTTTCCAGAGATTCCTATCTTCCCATTGTCCCTCTTCTATACCACTCTTTATCATGTCACCATATATTCCCTCATACCAAGTTCTTCTTGCTCTTTTCCGCTTTCCTCTATCTGGCATCTTCCAATTTAAGACTCGTTTAGGCCACCGTTCTTCCGACATCAGTTGTACATGTCCATAACTTTGTAGAGCTCTTTTTAATATTCTGTATATAACAGTTCCTTGTGCATCCATTTCTTGTCTGGTAGGTGTTCCTAATATGTTACAGTCAGGATACTCTCTTACTTATTCGAAGTCCGTCCATTTCTGTCGTTAAAACTCTTTTCTGCATCCTCCCCTTTAATGTCCAACTTTCGTACCCATATGTAAGTACATTTTCTATTATTACTTGAAAATTTGTTTGGTATTTCTGGTCAAATTCCTATTCCATAAAAGACTATTCCGGGTTCTAATCGCCTTACTTACACAATTTACTCTACTAGTAATATCTTTTTCACAAGTGCCAGATTTATCTATTATAGATCCTAGATATTTAAATTGCTCCACACATTTATATAATAATATAAATAGCCACATCATTTATTTGTAAATATTCCGAAACTCCTCCAATTACCATATATTCGGTGTTAATGGAATTTATTTTTAATCCATCTACTTCAAATGCATCTATTAATTTCTTGATCATATATTCTATATCATATTTGTCCTGTCCTATTATAATCTGGTCATCAGCAAATACTAATTGTGCAGTAAATGGCCACTTATCCAATTAGGACAATACAAAATTTACATAAAAGCTCTTCAGCATAATAAAAATGACAAACTATCTATCAACAGAGTTTAAAGTTCCCAAAACCTTACGTCAAGGAAACATTAAGGGTCTGGAAAAAGAAGTGCAGAGGAATAGGTGTTAAGGTTGGTGATAGATTAATGCTTTTCAGTTTGCTGATGACCAAATAATATTACATGATGACGTATCCACTTATAAAACTAAGTGGATAAGCCATCTTCAAAAATGAATACAGAGAGACCACCATTCCATTTCAGAAAGTGTAAAGCAAGAAAGAAAAGAAATATTTTAAGACTAAATAAAAGGTAGCGCCAACAGGATATGCAGATTTCTACAAACAGAAATGCTTTAATGCATGAAGGAAGAAGATGAGTATATCGGTGGGAAACACACTGGAGGTACCAAAAGTCTGAACTCTAGTTTAATTCTAGAAAAGCGAATTATATGGTTATATGATAGGGAAAATAAGATTTTATAATTGAAAATAAAGGAGTTATATAGAGACAATATAAAACTTGGAATAATAAATGTGATGAGGGCGCCGTTTCGTTCGCTGCTCTCGGCTGAGGTTCTGTGGTTCGACTTTATTCAAGCCTTCGTCTCTGAATAACTCATGTGAAGTATACACAATTACAGCGCGCTTCGGGATCCAAGTTGTAGGTCCTCTCGTTTCATCCACATTATCTCCTATCGTTGAAGGTGATGACACCGCCAGTTGAGTGCCTCCAGTCAAAGAATAGGTGCAAAAATCGCCTGATGGAATGAGATTTCCCTTTGCCGGCCCTCGTAGCCGTGGTCGCTGGAGTGTGTAGCTTTGGCGCTCCGCCAAGCTGAGGGTCGCGGGTTCGAGTCCCGCCTTGAGCATTGCGGTAATACGCGATAATGCAAAACAATAAAAACACAGTAATGATAAACTGGGTAACCAAGGGAACTTTAAAAAAAAAGAAAGAAAGAAAGAAAAAAAGACTCATGTGAAGTATACACAACTACCGCGTGGTTCGGAATCCAAGTTTTAGGTCCTCTCGTTTCATCCACATTATCTCCTATTGTCGAAGGTGATGACACCGACAGTTGGGTGCCTCCTGTCAAAGAATAGGTGCAGCCATTGCCTGATGGAATGAGATTTCCCCGAAGGGCGGCAACAACAACATATTTACGGATGGTAGAAGAAAGTATGCAGAAGTTAAAGATCATCTAAAGAAAGGAAAATGTGTAATATCAGTTGAACGCCATATTATGGGATAAAAGTATAACAAAAGAAACCAATCATATAATATATAAATAAATAACGAAACCTATTTTCCTAACTACTCCATTCTAATCGAGATAAACCTTTCCGAAAATAGCTACATTACACGTTTCGGTATAGACACAAAGGGAATAGCGATACTCAAATGAGCTGGACGCTGGCCTTAAAACTTCGCACTCCTGCCATGACATCACGAGAAACAACTGAAAATCTACAGGACTTTAAAAGATTGACAGGTAAATGAAGAATATAAAACTGTGTATGCCACAAAAAAGTACTTGAAATAAATTGTGTGTTTTAAAGAGATCTACATTTTTTTTGCAATACGTATTCGTCTACTTAACGTTTACCAGTTATACAAAAATATAAATCTCCTTCTGAATGAAGAGAACTTCACAAGCTATTCCTAGAAAATTAAAGATGTACGTTATATTTGTCATGCAAATATTTTTAATATATGTGGTATTTTAATCAAAATCGATAGAGCCATTTTTTGAGAAAATCAAACATTTCGAAAAATGCTCCATATAAAGGGTAGTTTAGGGTGGAGAGATTATCTTATAAATCTTCATGTCGTATCTTTGGAAGGTATTCAAAATAAATACCAATTTTGGTATTTATTCGACATTTAATTTTTGAGTTATACTGGTTACAGATACGCACGCATAGATATCACATATACACGCACTGACCTTTTTTCTAAAAGCACTTTTCTTGGAGAACTGAAAACATGTATTTCCGGTGAAATCTCGATATAGAATTTTTGGGTAGAATGTACGTGTTAGAGAAAGTAAAAGGTATATCTTTATATGGATCAGAAATTCGAAACAGTAAAGTACTTTCAGACATACATTGTTGGCAATGGAAATGGATTACTGGAGAATGTAAGCAGGGGTTTCAAAAAGAAAAGGAGTAAGAAATTAGTTAAGAGGAATGCAAGTAAAATATATCTGTTGTTACATTCGCATGACTTTCTCTACCTACTATCATTTATTTTCAAATAGCTTCCACAAACTATACTTACGATATTTCTTCTGTCTACTTCATATTAACCTGATAAACTTTTACGTACATAAATTATTTCATTACACATTTCGTTGAAGGTAGAGGGGAATAGAGAAAACCGAATCAACACTTGAAATGTTTAAAAGCTATCCGCTACATGATGGCCTAGAAATTCCACTCTTTCCACGATGTTATGAGAAGCAATTAAATAATTACAGTACTTAAAAATGACAAACAATTGAAAACTTTAAACTAATAGCAACGTGCATCTCGGATATGGCTAATGCCAAAAAGACTTATATTAATTAAATTTTATGTTTTAAGGAGATACACATTTTTATGTGACACGTTTGTGTCTATCTCTTATCTATGGTTATATTCTACCAGTTATACAAGATTATACAGAATTCCTTGCGAATGAAGAGGACTTCACAGACTATTTCCAGAAAATTTAAGATACACATTTTATTTGTCATGTAAATATCTTAAATATGTGGTATTTTCATCAACATCGTTAGAGCCACTTTTGAGGTAATCGAAAACTCCGTGTAAAGGGTAGTTGGTGCGGGGGATTTTCTTGAAAGCCTGTTTCGCGTCTTTGGAAGATGCTGAATGTAAATAGAAGTTTGGTATTTATTGCACACTCGCTTTTTTGGAATAAGGGGGCCTCAAAACATAAGTAAAAATCGATAAAATCACATTTTTGGTGAAATCTCGATTTTGAATTTTTGCGTAGATTGCAACACCTTCTCTACCTACTAGATACGTTGTAGAGAATGCAATAACATTGTAGAAGTTACAAAAACAAGACAACTAATATTCTATGCAGATGTGATGAGAATGAGTGAAGAAAAGTTACCAAGTATTGCATATGAGTGGATTTAGTAAGATTAAGGAGAATAGGAAAACAAAGGACAATACGAAAAATGGGTATTGTAGAAATGATGGAGAGAATGGTTTTGTGAGGTAAGAGAAATTCATACTAAAGACTGGGGATTCATATTTGGCTGTCAGGAGGTGTGACTATTCTAAACTGGCTGAATAAGTAATAATAATAATAATAATAATAATAATAATAATAATAATAATAATAATAATAATAATACAGCTCTAAAGATTCCAACTTTCATTATTGCTTAATTAGAATGATATAGATGCAAAATTAAATATAAAAATCTGATATGTTACACTCACGTGACTTTCTCTACTCTTATACAAACTAATTTTAGAAACGCTTATTCTCCATCTACTTCATGTTAATCGAGATAAACATTTGCAGACTCTATCTTATTGCTAAGTTTCTTGTAGATGTAAGGGGAAAATATATTTACAAGGGCAATATAGAAATATAGTAGCCTTTAAGCATATACATCTCTCTTAATAGCTGGTTGCTAGGTGCAGCACCATTTCCTTTGCCACAGATTAATACTCTTTCCATATAAAAGATAAAAAAAATGAATAACGAATTCCCATTTGAGAAAATAAGTATTGAAAAATTTAAGGGAATAACAAGCAATATCTCGAAAATGGTTCAATCAACAAAAAAAATGTGTATGGCATAAATTGTGTATTTTAACGCGATCTACATTTTTTGTGTAGTAAAATTTTGCCTATCTCTTATGGTTTACCAGTTATGCAAAAGTCGTTCACAATGAAGAATACTTTTGGAGACATTCCCAGAAAATTCAAGATATTCATTTTATTTGTCATGAAAATATCTTAAACATATGATATTTTAATCAAAATCGTTAGAGCCATTTTTGAGAAAATTAAAATTTTCGAAAAATGTTCCATGTAAAGGGTACTCTGGGGTGGGGGGATTTCCTTGAAAAAACTTCGTGTCGCATCCTTGGAAAATACTGAACCTAAATACCAAGTTTGGTGTTTATCCGACAGTTCGTTTCTGAGTTATGCTGTTCACATACAGACACACAGACAGACAGACACACACACGGACATGTTTCAAAAATGCTTTTTTTATTCAGGGGGTCTCAAAACATGTATTTCCGGTGAAATCTTGGTATCGAATTTTTGGGTGGAATACAATACTTCCCCTACTTACTATACGTAGTAGAGAAAGTAAAAAAATCTGATGTGTTACACTCACATGACTTTCTCTACTCTTGTACAATCTATTTTTACAAACGCCTATTCTCCATATGCTTTATGTTAATCGAGATATCGAGATGTCAATCTTATTGCTAATTTTCTTGTAGATGCAAGGGGAATATGGTAGCTTTTAAGCGATGGTCAAATATTTTATCGCTGGTTGCTATGCGGCGCATTTCATTCTCTTTGCAAGTCCAGGACATAAAAAATCTGATGTGTTACACTCACATGACTTTCTCTACTCTTGTACAATCTAATTTTACAAACGCTTATTCTCCATATGCTTCATGTTAATCGAGATATCGAGATGTCAATCTTATTGGTAATTTTCTTGTAGATGCAAGGGAAATATGGTTGCTTTTAAGCGATAGTCAAATATTTTAACGCTGGTTGCTATGTGGCGCATTCCATTCTCTTTGCATGTCCAGGACAAAAAAAATGAATAACGAATTTGAGAAAAAGTATAAGTATTGGAAAATTTAAGGAAATAACAAGCAATATCTCGAAAACGGTGCACTCAGCAAAAGAAATGTATATGACAAAAGTTGTGTATTTTAACGCGATCTACATTTTTTGTGTAGTAAAATTTTGTCTATCTCTTATGGTTTACCAGTTATGCAAAAGTCGTTCACAATAAAGAATACTTTTGGAGACATTCCCAGAAAATTCGAGATATACATTTCATTTCTCATGACATTATCTTAAACATATGATATTTTCATCAAAATCGTTAGAGCCATTTTTGAGAAAATTAAAATTTTCGAAAAATCTTCCATGTAAAGGGTAGTCTGAGGTGGGGGGATTTTCTTGAAAACCTTCTTGTCGCATCTCTGGAAGATACTGAACCTAAATACCAAGTTTGGTGTTTATCCGACTGTTCGTGTTTGAGTTATGCTGTTCACAGACACACACACACACACACACACACACAGACACACACAGACACACACACGGACATGTTTCCAAAAATGCTTTTTTTGGATTCAGGAGGTCTCAAAACATGTATTTCCGGTGAAATCTCGGTATCGAATTTTTGGTTGGAATGCAATACTTCCCCTACTTACTATACGTAGTAGAGAAAGTAAAAATCTTATGTGTTACACTTACATGACTTTCTCTACTTTTGTACAAACTATTCTTACAAACGCTTATTCTCCATTATTTCATGTTAATCGAGATATCGATATGTTAATCTTATTGTTAATTTTCTTGCAGGTGCAAGGAGAATATGGTAGGCTTTAAGCGATAGTCAAATCTTTTAAGAGGTGGTTGCTATGTGGAGCATTATATTCTCTTTGCATGTCAAGGACATAAAAAAACCGAATAACGAATTCCCATTTGAGAAAAGGTATAAGTATTGAAAAATTCGAAAAAATAACAAGGAATATCACGGACATGGTTTACTCAACAAAAAATAATGTACAGGGCATAATTAGTGTGGTTTTAATGATATGTACATTTTTTGTGTAGTAAAATTGTGTTTCTCTTACGGTTTAGCAGTTATGCAAAAGTCATTCAGAATGAAGACGTCTTTTGGGAATATTTCCAGAAAATTCATGACAAACATTTCATTTGCCATGAAAACATATTAAACATATGATATTTTAATCAACATCGTAGAGCCTTTTTTGAGAAAATCAAAATTTTCGGAAAATGTTGCAGTCTGAGTAGGGATTTTTCTTGAAAATGTTCGTGTCGCATTTTTGAAAGATACTGAACCTAAATACAAAGTTTGATATTTATCCGACTTTTCGTTTTTGAGTTATGTGTTCACAGACACGCTCGCGCACACACAGACACAGACACACACACACACACACACACACACACACACACACACACACCGACTTTTTTCTAAAAATGCTTTTCTTTTTTATTCAGGGGCCTCAAAACATTTATTTCCGGTGAAATCTCGATATCGAATTTTTAGATGGAATGCAACACTTACCCTACTTATCGTATACGTAGTAGAAAAAGTCAAAATGGACTAATCAGAAGAAAATTTGGAAAAGGTATGACAAGAAATATACATTTAAGACTAATAAAATAATTGCTAAACCAAGGAAACGTTTTGGTTCGGAATCTAGGTATTCAAAACGACGAGAAAAGCCCTGAAGCTCAACACATGAGATTTTGAGGGCTCTAATGGGAGTCACGCTTAGAGATCACATTCCCAATAAGACTATTAGGGAGGAGTTTGAAGTTCTAAACATAGTAGAGGAAATAAAACAGTACAAGGAAAAGTGGAAGGAACACTTATTTTCAACAGATGACCAAAGAATACCTAAGTCAACACTATGGTCCAGTGGGAGGGAGTGGTAGGCCAGAGAAGAGAGGGATTTGAAGCTCGAACAGGTTCTGGTGGCATAATCCTTGGACGGCTGAAGAGAAGATTTCCAAAGAATCTCCAGTACTACTTAAACGTCACTTCTAGGAATCGATTTAGTCAGTTGTGTTGTTAAACATTGAGTTGTATTGCTAATTACTTTTTTAAATAGAAGCAGTTGCGTAAGCAAATAAAGGTTTTCACGTTACTGACGTGCGGTAATAGGGTTGCGTAATTTCACATTACGGAAGCAGAATAGCCCTCCCACCTAGTGCAGGATTCCTGAAAACTTATGACAGGCAAGTTGAGATATGCATACATGTAAACAGCAACATTTTAAACGTGGTGCTTTAGTAAAATCATTCATGTACAGGCATCTAATGCGGATCACTATCATTTAAGAGGCCTCTTAATAAAGGGGAGTGGGATGTGTGAACATTATACGGTGATACATAGTTCAAGAAACATGAACATCTCTGGTTATGACTTACACATCAATGTAAAAATTCTTATGTGTTACACTCACATGGCTTTCTCTACTCTTTACAAAATATTTTTACAAACGCTTATTCTCCATATGGTTCATGTTAATCGAGATGTTAATCTTATTGCTAATTTTCTTGTAGGTGCAAAGGGGGTACGGTAGGCTTTAAGCGATAGTCAAATCCTTTAAGGGCAAGTTGCTATGTAGAGCATTCCATTCTCCTTACATGTCCCGGACATAAAAAAACCAATAATGAATTCCCATTTGAGCAAAAGTGTAAGTATTGAAAAATTCAGACAAATAACAAGGAATATCTCGGAAATGGTTCACACCACAAAAAATGTATAGGTTATAAACTGCGTGTTTTAACGAGGTCTACATTTTCCATGTTGAATAAATGTGTCTATCTCTTACGGTTTACCCGTTATGCAAAAGCCTTTAGAATGAAGAGGACTTTTGGGGGCATGCCCAGAAAATTCAAGATATACATTTTATTTGTGATGAAAATATCTTAAATATATGATATTTTAACCAAAATCGTTAAAGCCATTTTTGAGAAAATCGTAATTTTCGAAATTGTTTCCATGTAAAGGGTAGTCTGGGGTAAAGGGATTTTCTTGAAAATCTTTGTGTCGCATCTTTGAAAGATACTGAACCTAAATACCAAGTTTGGTATTTATCCGACTTTTTATTTTTTAGTTATGCTCTTCACAGACACACATGCACACAGACACACACACGGACCTTTTTCTATAAATGTTTTCTTTTGGATTCAGGGAAACTCAAAACTTTTATTTCCGATGAAATCTCGATATCGAAGTTTTCGGTGGAATGCAATACTTCTACTTACTTTACGTAATAGAGAAAGTAAAAGGTATTGTATTGTCAGTAGGTGTGGCTGTATATCTTTATAAATTTTCAGAATTACGTGTTTTAGAATTTTCCTGAAACAATTATGAAAACTTCTAAAGTGGATTCGCTAGATAAAAGCAAAATAACTGATTCTTTAGACTCCTTTTGCTCAAAAACCACCTGAAACAGATTGCTGTGATTTTTCCCACATAAGAAGACTAAGGAAATTAAGCTAATTTTTAAATTGTTTTTTCTCTTAAAAGAAAATGAATCAAAATTTACATCTATTTTTTTAAATAAATCCCTCAATATTTAAACAAATTATTATATTTAGAAATATAACTAGTTCAGTACATACTAATCTATCAGAAGTGTACCAGATTTCAGCCTTGCAACATTTATAACTTTTAAGAAAGTTATTGCATTATCGTATAGTTAAAAGCATCCCAAAATCCAATCTAAGCGATCCTTATCCCGAGAGGTGGGCAACGGAAGTAGGGAATAGCCTATTAGGGCGATGTATAATCTTTTAGGAAAGTTTATGTACACTTTTCGCGTGCAGTATCATTCAGGTGTTCCGTGAATAGGAAATATAAAAACTAAATCGGCCATGGACGTAGTTGTACACCAGCGTGGTCGCCATTTTAACCTGTCACTCACTTCCAAGAATTTCCCAGTATGAGAAATATGGACGAAATAGCGTAAAAACAAGTTGGAGTTTGCAATTGAACTATTAACTACATGGCATTGCAGAGTCTGGAAGAAAACTGAAAATACGTGGAATTATGATTTTAATAGAACCAACATTATATTGTATATAATGCACACACTAAAATCTGCTGTCGTACCTCAGTGGTTAAACACACGCTGTTTCAAGTGTGCCGAGGATTTAGGGTTCGAACTCCAGCATATAGTTATACTTATTATTCCATCCTTTTTACCTTGTATTTCTTGCACACGCGCAAAATATTGCTGGAAGTTCTTTATGCATTGCATTCGAACATTTTCACTAAGACCTCATCTCAGTAGCATGCCACGTCCACGAGTTTGTGTGGAGCTTAATTCAGCCCAAAAGAATGAAATTGTAGGTCGTGCTACTGATGATGAAAACGCCTCGCAAACTGCCAGAGAATTGGGTTGAGATCGAAGAACAGTGAAATAATGACTAGACCGGTATCGCAGGGTGAAGTTGAATGGGCCAAATTCCGCAGGCGTTCAGGTAAGCCTCGTGTAACAACACTTGTTCAAGACGAAGCTCTTGTACAAGATGTGAGGAACCAACCTTTCAGACACAGGTCTGTCTTTCTGGACAAAGCAGTTAAGTATGGTTGCTCATGTGAAACCATACGCCAACGATTAAAGAATGCCGGTATTGCATTGCATCGTCCTGCCACTAAGCCTATTCTCACTGAGGCACACAAGGTAAGAAGGTTACAATGGACACAGCGTAATACTGACCTTCCTCAGTCTTACTGGGACCTGGTAATCTGGAGTGACGAAATGGTATTTCGATCCCAACAGCAAGGGACCCTATGTCTGTAAGACCTGGGGAACTAGTTACGCGCCTAGCAGGTCGATTCAAGCAGAACAATCGGGAAGAGTTGCAGCATATTTCTGGGTCTATATAACAGCATCAAGTCTAGGAGAGTTAATTTATGTAACAGAAAGAATGACGAGTGCAGTATATGTAGATATTCTCGAAAACACTTTGCTGCCATCTCTTTGTGTTAGGTACCATACCATGCCTCAAATATTACCCAAGATTGGCTTACGAGATATTCATAAGCAATCTGCATGAACTGGCCTCCAAGATTTCCTGATCTGAACTCCATTCAACATGTATGGGTCTTCAAGGTAAAGGAATGAGAAGAATGCCGAACAGACAGGGTGCGAGTGAATCTGGTTGCTCTCATGAAGAAGCTATAGTAACATTATCAGCAGAACCCAAACCAGTGTTCTGTATTGGTTGCAAACATGCACGAAAGAACTAGATGATGTAATCGTAGCTGAGGTGATTACATCAGGTTCTAAAACACAAGATTTCATTTTTCTTTCCCATTCTGTGTTTCGACAAGTTACTTCTTCCAGATGAAATATATTTGCTATAATTCTGAAAGGTTTCACACATTAATTTATTTCTGAATATATGACATGGCTTCAGCTATGAAACAGCAGTTGTTTAATTTTTTTAAGCACCATTATCCTTGGCTATCGATTTATTTTTGTTATTTCAAATAAAAACAGTATATTGTATGTAGTAGTTACACAGAATATACATTTTCACTTTTATACATTATACACAATTACATTTTTCAGCTGTAAGTTTGTTTTTCTCAAAATAAGAGCTTATCAGTTTCGTGTTAATTTATGTATTAGCACATTGTTATAATCAGATAGATTGTATACAGCATTTAGAGGTTGACTCCATTGAAATTATTATTCAAACTCCTGGTATTCTCTTCGAAATCATGTAGTAATAGCTTAGTTGCAATAGAACTGTAAATTTGTTCGCTACGGCATCTTACAAAATAAAAAAGTTCGAATAAAAAACCGATTTCGAGCCGTGAATCCTCGGCACACTTGAAACAGCGTGAGTGTTTACCACTGAGCTATGGCAGTAGACAGTAGTGTTTGGTTATATACAACATAGATGTTGGTGCTATTAAAATAAATTCCACGTGTTTTCGGCTATGTAGTTAATAGCTCAGTTACAAGAGAATTGCAGCTTGTTTTGTGGCTGTTTAGTCCATGTTTCGTCATACCGGGTTAACATAACCATAGAAATCTTCGAAGTGAGTGACGATGTTAAAATGGCGACCATGACAGCATACATCTACGACGATGGCCGTACCCCTTACTCACGGAACGTTTAATGATACTGACCCTCGAAAGGTGTATATGAACTTTCCTGAAAGATAGCAAGTTGGTGACTAGTTCCCGAGACCGCTACGGTAGACGATAAGGCCCACTAGGAATCCTGAAAACTGTCAGGTCCTCAAGTGGGGGTATTGGCGAAATGCTAACAACTCTTTCTATGAAAACTTCAAGTTACGTTTCCTGTTAAAAGAAAAGTCGGACGGATAACTGGAATAAACTTTGACTTCAAAAAAGAATGAGTCATGCAAAGGCATCCGGACGATATTGAGCCTATGTTTAGAAAACTTATATAGGAATATAGCTTACATGGACTGAAAGTTAATTTTATGAAGACAGAATAATATACGGTTGATGGATGGAAGGGAGATGATTTGGTTGTAAATGACGTAACAATTATAAAGTCAACCAATTCAACTATTTAGGTACAAACCAGACAGTTCTGGTACCTATGAAAAGGAAATTGTTAAAAGAATAAGGTCAAGGTCTTTGATTGGCGTCCTATGGAGTAGAGAAATGTCATAAAAAGGAGTGTTTTGAAAACAATGAAGGAGAGCGCCCTTATCTATGGGTCAGAGCGTTGGACTCTGAATAATAAATGGAAGAAAAATTTGAATGGTTCCGAAATGGAAGGGTTACATAAAAGTATGAGAGTATCTCGACTACAGCACATAAGGAATTATGTTATTAGAACAGGGATGAAGGCAGAAGATACGGTGATAAATAGAATTGAGGAAACGGATACTGCAGTGGTACGAACATGTACAAAGAATGGAGGAGGAAAGACGGCCCAGACGAATAATTGGTTGTTCTCCCACAGGAAGAAGGAAAAGAGGAAGGGCTCGTTTATGTTGGGGTGATCGTGTGCAAAACGTTATGGCTAAATTTGGCTTAAATGACGGACAGTGGCTCATGAAATACCTGAATAAAACTGAGAAAGATGCTGCAAATATTAATGTGATAACAGAAAACCAATGAATAAATCACTATAGAAATTTATGGTATGATGAAAACAAGGAAGAAGATTGTTGTATAGAAAATAACAGCAATTTTGTAGATTAAGTAGACATAAAAGAATTAGAAGAGGCTTCAATAACAACAAAAATAGAAAAGCCACCGGGCTAGATGAAATTAATGCTGAACTCGTCAAATATGATGAAATGGTATTAATATTCAGTGTTCTTCATTTTTTAAAAATGTATTGGAAGAATTGCCCACTACCCGTGAAATAGAATACAGCTAAAATCATTTAGCTATTTAAAAAAGACAATGAAAGCGATACAGTAAACTATAGAGGACAGCTTATTAAGTGCACGCTATAAAATTTATGGGAAAATTCTAACCAGAGATTACAAACTATCACTGATGCACTGATATCAGAAGAGCAATCGGGCTTTAGGAAAGTAAGTTCATCTAGCGATAATGTATTTATGATTAGACAAATTATTGAAAAACGTCATGAATTTAACCTAGAAACTTACATAGCATTTATTGACTATGAGAAAGCCTTTGATAAGGTAAAACGGCCCATTTTATGGAATATTTTAGAGACAAGAGATTTCCTAAACATCTTATTAATACTGTCAATACCAAAATAAGAACTAATATGGTTTTAAAATGTCAACTGAAATCTTAACAAATCAAGGTGTTTGACAAGGGTGTAGCATATCACCCACTTTATTTAATTTATATATTGACGATGTAGTCTTGAAGTGGAAAGATGAAATACACTTCGGGATTAAAATAGAATTAAACACGCCTTTAGGCACTTTACTATATGCTGATGATCAAATAGTTATACAAGAAAAAGAAGATAATCTACAAAGAGCAGTATATAGATTAAGCAAAATGCAATGCATTACGATTTAACTATATCTACAAATAAAACAAAGATAATGGCCTTTAAAGGGGAAGATATTAATAAATGGTAAAATATTAGAATTTGACAAACACATTGAGATGAAAGTTAATAGGTTGTCAAACCATTTTTGGAACGATAAAAAGAACTCTAGGAAGAAAAACTAGAAAAGGAACACAAATTAAGTTCTATAAGATCTTGGCTTTACCTACTGTATTCCGAGTCGTGGACAGTAACAAAAACAGAGAGATCATGTATTCAGTCCGCCGAAATGAAATTTTTACTTTCTCTACTAAGTATAGTAAGTAGGGGAAGTATTGTATTCGACCCAAAAATTCGATACCGAGATTTCACCGGAAATATATGTTTTCAGACACCCTGAATCCCAAAAAAAATTTTTTTGGAAACATGTCCGAGTGTGTGTCTGTGTCTGTGAACAGCATAACTCAGAAACGAACAGTCGGATAAACACCAAACTTGGTATTTAGGTTCAGTATCTTCCAGAGATGCGACACGAAGGTTTTCAAGAAAATTCCCCGCCCCAGATTACCCTTTACATGGAACATTTTTCGAAAATTTTAATTTTCTCAAAAAATGCTTCTATCGATTTTGATTAAAATATCATATGTTTAAGATATTTTATGACAAATGAAATGTATATCCCGAATTTTCTGGGAATGTCTCCAAAAGTATTCTTCATTGTGAACAACTTTTGCATAACTGGTAAACCATAAGAGATAGACAAAATTTTACTACACAAAAAATGTAGATCGCGTTAAAATACACAATTTATGTCATATACATTTTTTGTTGAGTGAACCATTTTCGCGATATTGCTTGTTATTCCCTTAAATTTTTCAATAATTTTCTCAAATGGGAATTCGTTATTCATTTTTTGTCTTGGATATGCAAAGAGTATTAATCTGTGCCAAAGAGAATGGTACTGCACCTAGCAACCAGCTATTAAGAGATATGTCTATGCTTAAAGGCAATAAAAGGTAGGGTAAAAACAGTTTGTACAAGAGTAGAGAAAGTCATGTGAGTGTAACACATCAGCTTTTTACTTTCTCTACTACGTATAGTAAGTAGGGGAAGTATTGTATTCCACCCAAAAATTCGATACCGAGATTTCACCGGAAATACATGTTTTGAGACCCCCTGAATCCAAAAAAAGCATTTTTGGAAACATGTCCGTGTGTGTGTCTGTGTGTCTGTGTGTGTGTGTGTCTGTCTGTGAACAGCATAACTCAGAAACGAACAGTCGGATAAACACCAAACTTGGTATTTAAGTTCAGTATCTTCCAAGGATGCAACACGAAGGTTTTTCAAGGAAATCCCCCCACCCCAGAGTACCCTTTACATGGAACATTTTTAGAAAATTTTAATTTTCTCAAAAATGGCTCTAACGATTTTGATTAAAATATCATATGTTTAAGATATTTTCATGACAAATGAAATGTGTATCTCGAATTTTCTGGGAATGTCTCCAAAAGTATTCTTCATTGTGAACGACTTTTGCATAACTGGTAAACCATAAGAGATAGACAAGGTTTACCACACAAAAAATGTAGATCGCGTTAAAATACACAATTTATGTCATATACATTTTTTTGTTGTTGAGTGAACCATTTTCGATATATTGCTTGTTATTCCCTTAAATTTTTCAATACTTATTTTCTCAAATGGGAATTCATTATTCATTTTTTGTCTTGGATATGCAAAGAGTATTAATCTGTGGCAAAGAGAATGGTGCTGGACCTAGCAACCAGCTATTAAGAGATATGTCTATGCTTAAAGGCAATAAAAGGTAAGGTAAAAACAGTTTGTACAAGAGTAGAGAAAGTCATGTGAGTGTAAAACATCAGTTTTTTTTATGTCCTGGACATGCAAAGAGGATGGAATGCGCCACATAGCAACCAGCTCTTAAAGTATTTGACTATAGCTTAAAGTCTACCAATTCCCCTTGCATCTACAAGAAAATTAGCAATAAAATTAACATCTCGATTAACATGAAGTAGATGGAGAATAAGCGTTTGTAAAAATAGTTTGTACAAGAGTAGAGAAAGTCATGTGTATGTATCACATCAGATTTTTTAGGTATTTAAAGGGATGCACTAGAGCTGACAAAATAAGAAATGAATTAATAAGATCACATTTGAATATTGTATCAGTAAGCAATAAGATTGATGAAAATAAAAGAAATTGGAAAGAACATGTTGATAGAATAGTAGATGATAGAATACCAAAACATATAACGAATTACCAACCGACAGGGAGGAGAAGTTTAGAAAGACCAGTAAGAGATGGCTAGAGACCGGAACAGGTGATATTACCTAATCCTTGAAAGGAGAAGACGGACAGTGGAACGATAGATCACTACGACGGACAGGAATCAGAAGCAAAAGCTGAAAAGTGGAGAGCTGAATTAAGAAGAAGAATATGTGTGTTTGATATCTTGCTTTAAGGCTGCTATTTGGGGGACAGTCAAGAATTCACCAGCATGGAAACCACATCAACTGTATCACAGAAATAACATATCTAACAGGATAGGTAAGTGGTTACTTGCTTTTTGTTTTCAGCACACTCTGTTCCACGGTAGTTTAAATATATTCCCTGTCAGTCCGGTTTCGCTGAACTTCATTTTTACAAAGTACTATGAGCGAGCAAAGGCTGTAGCACTGAGCCTTGTGCTGTTGAAGCATAAAATATTTTTAGTGTAAATACAGTATAACATCATGAATATAAGGGAAGAAATATTTACGTGACAAGTCGAAGCCAACATTTGGAATAAATATTATAAATTGTATGTTATCTGCTACTCCCATTGTGTATAGAGGAAGTACTGAATTCCACCCAGTAACTCGATATGATATCACCGAAAAGAAACGTTTCAAGTTCACTGAAAACAAAGAAAACGTACATTTTGTAACCTTTTAAAGAATACTGTGTATGTGTATGTATGCGTGTGAACCTATAACTAATGAATGAAAGATCGGATGAATACCCATTTCATACTTGAGTCATTCACCGTTTAAGGACGGCAGGTAAACATTTTCAAGAAAATCCTTCCCAAATCTAACATGTTACGTGAAGTATTTTTCAACATTTATTTTTCCACCCAAAACAAATCACATTGCGTTTATGTATATATGAGTTTGAAAGGCGTGTAGAAATAAACTGCCCTGTCTTCAATGTCTTTGAAGTCCTCATCATTTCCATTGAATTTTATATAACCTAGAACCATAAGAGATAAACAAAAAGCTACTACATTAGAGCTAAATAAAATATATAATTTGTGTCAATAACTCTTTTATACCCTAACCGTTTGTTGAAGTATTAATTGTTGCATTTTTACATTAAGGCAATGCGTCATTTAATGGAAAATATTTGAGAACGAGCGTTTCTTCCTTTTTTTCCGCAAGTGACCAAAAGTTGATTGTGAGTTTTATTTTCGCATAATGAAGACAAGAATGCCCTAGGGTGGCCCTCGTAAAGTGTTACAGGTACTCTTAAGCGAATAGAAAAAACGAAATGTCAAGAATTCAAATCTTATAGGAGCAAAGGGCCATCCAAATTGTGATATGGAAATATTTCCATGGGCCACTTGTAGAGCATACGGGGCCTAACCTCAGAATTTTAAATGAAACCATGAGAATTTCTTTTTATATTCTGGTTCCCCTCAATAAACTAAGCAAGTTTTATTAAAACATTTTTAATGAATTGTCGAGCGCTTAAAGCGTGTTTTCTCTGAAGTACAAAATAGTAGAAAATAGTACTAAACGACTAAGTAAGTCAATAAATGCTTTAAATTACTTTATTAAATGCTCAAAGTAGCCTCCATTAACATCTAAACACTTGGCAATTCTTTGGAAAAGTTTTCTCTAACTGTTAACAACATACAGGGACTAACAGTGCGACAAACTTCACGTATTCGAAATCTCATATTATCTTTGCTTTAAATATGACTTCCTGTTTTATATATCCCATACAAGGTAGTCCAAAGATGTTATGTCGCCTGAACGAGGACGCCAGATGATAAGTCCAGCACACCTATCGCCAAATTTCGTTAGCAGTTGACGTGTGCATATTGCAAAACGTGGTGGTGTACCATCCTGCTGATAATACTACAGTTTCCTTCTCACATTGAAGAACATGTTTTCCAATAAGGGAGGTAACTCATGGTTGAAAAAAATGACAATACGATTCACTAATAAGTATGCCATCAAAGAAGTAAGGACGCATGACAAGATCACCAAGAATTCCACACCAAACATTTAGCGGCTAACGATGCTGAAAAGGCACAGTTCTCATCCATTTGGGATTTTCAGATGCCCAATAATGTGTACTATATCTATTAACTTGTCCAGTATTTGAGAATGTTGCTGCATCCGAAAACAATATGTTTGCCAAGAATGAACCCTTCTCTGCAATGTCATTGCGTAACCACTCCCAAAAAACAACTCGAAGCTGAAAAGCTTTGTATGAGCTCTTGATGCAAACACATGTGATAAGGACTGTATTTCTGCTGCTTTAGTATCCGCTGTACTGACGTGCAGCTAGTTCCACTATCTTTGGACAATATTCACGTTGACTTACCTGTGGATTTACTTCTACAGCAGCAACAATATTGATGAGGTGGCTTTGAAATCACAATATCCATGTTCTTTCATTTGATACCTTATTTCATCCCCGAGTTCATGAAGTGTAACAACTTGAATGAAAGAATCCTATAATAGCTAAAGAATTCATTCTAGAAAAAATGTTTTTATAAAAGTTGTTTAATTTATTGAGGGAACCAGAATATAAAAAAAATCATTGGTTTCATTTACAATTCTGACGTTGGACCCCGTTGTGCCCGATAAAGAATCCCATGGAAATATTTTTCACATCGCTATTTGGAAGGCCCCCTTACTCCTGTAATACTTGGAATTCTTGAGCATATCCGTTTAAGAGGTACTCACCTGTAACACTTTATGCGGGTCACACTGTATAATTTCAAACTACATATATATAGCGGATTGCTGGGAATTAATAAGCGTGTGTTGTGTGTAATATATCATCACATGGTGATAATATTCACCAATGTTGGTTGTATACCATGAGGCAGTATTTTTAACACTTAAATGATTTCAGTCTAACTGTATAATATAAAAAAATAACAGCCCGCCTTAAAGCAATATTTGTGTAATATAACATATAAAATGTATGTAACAGTCATTGTATTATGTTTATATTATTGTATACATGTATAATAATGTTATGTGAATGTATTACGTAATTTAATAATGTAGGAGCTGTGAGAATAGAAGCCGAAAGTGCTAACAATGAGGTAACTTTGAGGCAATAATGAATTGGAAAGTTTAGTAATGCTACTAGTAATTCTTGGAACAATAATGTAAAATTAAAGCAGTTTATAAATAGCCAATCAACAACTAGAAAAAGCTTAAGTTAAATAAAAGTATTCTATTGGTGTAGGATTAGCCAACCAGAAACTTGAAATAGAGAAATTCGCAAATTTAAGCAGTAAACGTCAGACGCTAGACGGCAGCGTACCTGAGCAGTTCATTCGCTCGGTACGTATTCAGTGTGAGACGAAAATTCATTACGGCGAGAATATTATAAAGTTTACGTGTTAAAAAGTGCAAGTAATTAATAAATAATCTCACAGCTCTGTATATAAGTGAAGTGTTATTTAATCGTGTGAAGGATTAATAAAAGGAGTGAAGTAAAAATTATAATTTGTGTAAGCCTACATTCTTTAACCACATCACCCTCTGCTAAGAGATACATGTTTCTACAAATTAATATTGACGCAGCCGAGGCAAACATAAATAAATAAATATTTGCATCGTACGTGGTTGCAACTACTTTAAGTTTTGGCTCCCAACAGTGCAACTACAATACAATCCTTCTTCAACCACCAGGTTCTCTGTCTCCTGTTGCATTCAATGACGGGTGTGCGACTACCTGCTCCTACAATTTATAATGCCAGCCAGAATGCTGTACTTCCCTGAAATATTAATGTGATCTTTAACTATTTAAGGAACGTTGCACTTTTTTAAAGTCCATAAAACAAGTTACTACTGTTTGTAAAACATGTATTACATATACACGAACAGTGGAATGATGGTTTTAATAGATTGTGAAACATCCACGAATTACTACATCTTGTTAATATAACTATGGAAATCCAATAAAAGATACATTTGTACATGAACACTAACCATCAGATTTGTACGTAAATGTATTGTTTTCATATGTGATATGGAATTAAGTTTTACACTGATATGTTTCATGATCTTCTGTGATCCTATGTAAAGTTTATCTTGGATATTCCTGGATATTTGACCTTTTTCTATACACCGAGCCCGTAATCACGAATTTAATTTTTTTTTAATTTTAAAATTAGTATTTAAACACACTAATGACAAAACAACGGAGTTCACACTATGGAGATACTGGTATCATTTCTCAATGAAGTTCAGAATAAACTTGAGGATGCTCCTTTAAAGTATGCAGGAAAAGTAAGCAGTAAATCATGCAGTGTTTTAGAGAGAAATCCTTCCTACCTTTTGTGTTCGATGGATTAGAATTAGCTAATGCGTAACAAATTTTGCCTAAATTTATCTGCAGGCGTGGAAAGATCCTTCTCAGCATACACACTTTTTCTTCTCTATTTACTATTTTACGTCACTTTAACTAGTGATCATATCGCGACCAATCTGTTCGTGGCGGACAGTTAGCCTTATAGGTCTCATTCTGAACCATACCATTTAACACCGTCACATATCCACAGAAGCATGTGTACAGCAACTATACCTCTGGTTTCACAGTGCCAGGAAGATGGCATTAGGGTGAAGTTCAGTCTGCCTGCTTTTATTGTGTGGATAGATGGCACAGCATTTGTCTTGCCATTTATTTTTACTTTCTCTACTACGTATAGTAAGTAGGGGTAGTATTGTATTCCACCCAAAAATTCGATACCGAGATTTCACCGGAAATACATGTTTTGAGACCCCTGAATAAAAAAAGCATTTCTGGTAACATGTCCGTGTGTGTGTCTGCGTTCGTCTGTGTCTGTCTGTGAACAGCATAACTCAGAAACGAACACTCGGATAAACACCAAACATGGTATTTAGGTTCGGTGTCTTCCAGAGATGCGACACGAAGGTTTTCAAGAAAATCCCCCTCCCCAGACTACCCTTTACATGGAACATCTTTCGAAATTTTTAATTTTCTCAAAAATGGCTCTAACGATTTTGATTAAAGTATCATATGTTTAAGATATTTTCACGACAAATGAAATGCATATCTCGAATTTCCTAGGAATGTCTCCAAAAGTATTCTTCATTGTGAACGACTTTTGCATAACTGGTAAACCATAAGAGATAGTCAAAATTTTACTACACAAAAAATGTAGATCGCGTTAAAATACACAATTTATGTCATATACATTTTTTGATGTTGAGTGAACCATTTTCGACATCTTGCTTGTTATTCCCTTAAGTTTTCCAAAACTTATACTTTTTCTCAAATGGGAATTCATTATTCATTTTTTTGTCCTGGTAATGCAAAGAGAATGGAATACTCCACATAGCAACCGCTCTTAAAATATTTGACTATCGTTTAAAGCCTACTAATTCCCCTTGCATCTATAAGAAAATTAGCAATAGATTAACATCTCTATATCTCGATTAACATGAAGCAGATGGAGAATAAGCGTTTGTAAAAATAGTTTGTACAAGAGTAGAGAAAGTCATGTGAGTGTAACACACCAGATTTTTAGTGTAATCAATTCGATTACTAGCCACACTTAGCTGTTCAATGACTTAAACTATATTATATATATATATATATATATATATATATATATCTGTAGTCCTCATCCTGTACAGCGTAAACATTGTAAACTTATCGGTGTGTTATCTTCTCTGAAAATGCAAATAATAATGCACATGGACAGCTAGGTATTTCTTCCTCAGCCAACACATAGTCATTTCATAACATCATTCGTTATCTAGGAAACGTTGCACAGCACTTTGAGACTTATTTAACAACCCACAAAAAATATATCTAATGCTGTGAGCATTTAAAAAGAATTCTTCCTTCAGACGCTACAGCAAGTTCATAGTCAATGTGTATCCTCTTCAGCAATATTATAGAACCTTGTCATTCACAATCACCAAGGGTTTAGGTTTGTGTGTCTAGTATTGTGGCTTCCTTTCGATAACGCAGGAGTTGGGGAAAGGAAATATTTGGTTTAAAAATACCAGCACAATCGTCAAGTATCGCTTAATATTTTGATCTAAAAAAAATGGTGACAAAAATCCAAGAAGAAGGGCTTTGAAAGCATAAGTCTTTTGAATTCCGCTAATAAACCGTTATATTAAAAACCGTTTGAAACCTATAATGGAAGTTAGAAGAAAAACAAGCTGGCTTTAGAAAAGGACGTTCATACAGCGATAATATTCTTATTATTAAATGGATTTTAGAAAAAAGACAAGAAGTCATTTTAGATACTCGTTATTGCTTTTATTGACCTAGAAAAGGATTTAATTTTATAAACAGAGCTGTTTTATGGAAAATAATGGACAAATACCCCCGGCACATTGTAGAGGTAGTTTAAATATATACATCCAAATCGAAAGTAATAATAACAAGCCAAGAGTGCAGCCCCTCATGCTCTCACCCACTTTATATTTATATATTATACTCGTGAGTTCGTTATATTGCCGGGCCGTGGATCGCACTAATGCGTCCTCCGCAAGCTGTCTATTACACTGGGGGATTTTCCGTTCTCACTGTTACTAAGAGTGATAGTAACATGCGCTATAATAAATACTAACCATGTTATAAGTTGTGTTGAAATTGGTGTTTCATCTGCATTGAGATATTCCTGCAATCTTCGGATGAAATTTTCATTAACACACATAAGTTCTTCTTGCGTAATATTCATAATTTCTGTTGTTGTATTGTCCTTAAGTCTGTCTATAGTGGGGAATTGTTCCTATAAACTTTATTATTTAGGTTTCCCACAAATAGAAGTCGCATAAAGAAGATCCGGAGAACGGGGTGGGTCATATTGCTTTAGAAATTATGCTGTCATAAAAAAACCACCTTTGGGTCTCCCAAGGAGTTTTGAGCAGTATGGACTGTGGCAAAATCTTGTTAGAAATATACGTTTTCTCTCCCATTATCTGATATCATTTGAAAACAATGGTGCACCTATCGGAATTTACGATATTACTGAAAAATATGGACCCTATTATCCGTTTTGTTGTTACAGCACACCATACACCGATTTATACACGTTACGGAACTTCTTGAATTAAATGAGGATTCTCAGTGCTCCAATACCTACGAGGAGGTATACAAAATGGCCACTTAAATGAAACCATGCCTCATTAGAGAAAGTTATTAAATGTAGATCAACAGTAAAATCCAGTTAAAGAAATTGACTCGTTTTTCGTCACCACGAGGTTGTAATTCATGAACTACAGTTACTCTGTAGGATTTTAATTTTAAAACTTTAGTAACTGTACGAACAGAGGTTTTGAAACACCCACTTTTTGTGCCACACGTTTTAGGGCTTCTATTAGATTTCAGGTTAAAAGCTGAGGTTTTCTAACTTGTAGTTATTGTTACATGTTAGTTAAATGCAGTTCCCCGTTTAAGGGTAGTTAACCTGGAGTTTGTTAACAATTTGGTATGGTTAGCAATATTTTCGTGCGCAATTCCGCGCCACCTGGATGGAAACTTGTAACATTAGATCTCTAAAATAACCTTTCTGCTGTAATTTGCTTGAGTTCGCCAACTGATTTCTTTGTAAAGTAAAATCTTAAGTTTCTATTAAATTAGTTTGAGGAATTTCATGATTAATATAGATCGTTTCTTAAGGCTTGGATGCATTCAGGAACGTATTAAGGCATACTTGTTACTAATATTACGATTTGTATAGGTTAGGCAGTGGTACATTTCTAAATGTTATGCCGTTAGCTTAGTTTTCGCATTGGAATAGCATTTCGGTATGTTTAAAAAATCTGATGTGTTACACTCACATGACTTTCTCTACTTTTGTACAAACTATTTTTATAAACGCTTATTCTCCATATGCTTCATGTTAATCGAGACGTTAATCTTATTGCTAATTTTCTTGTAGGTGCAAGGAGAATTGGTAGGCTTTAAGCGATAGCCAAATGTTTTAAGAGCTGGTTGCTATGTGGCGAATTCCATTTTCTTTGCATGTCCAGGACATAAAAAAATCTGATGTGTTACACTCACATGACTTTCTCTACTCTTGTACAATCTAGTTTTACAAACGCCTATTCTCCATATGCTTTATGTTAATCGAGATATCGAGATGTCAATCTTATTGTTAATTTTCTTGTAGATGCAAGGGGAATATGGTAGCTTTTAAGCGATGGTCAAATATTTTAACGCTGGTTGCTATGCGGCGCATTCCATTCTCTTTGCAAGTCCAGGACATAAAAAAATGAAGAACGAATTTGAGAAAAAGTATAAGTATTGGAAAATTTAAGGGAATAACAAGCAATATCTCGAAAACGGTTCACTCAACAAAAGAAATGTATATGACATAAGTTGTGTATTTTAACAAGATCTACATTTTTTGTGTAGTAAAATTTTGTCTATCTCTTATGGTTTACCAGTTATGCAAAAGTCGTTCACAATGAAGAATACTTTTGGAGACATTCCCAGAAAATTCGAGATATACATTTCATTTCTCATGACATTATCTTAAACATATGATATTTTAATCAAAATCGTTAGAGCCATTTTTGAGAAAATTAAAATTTTCGAAAAATGTTCCATGTAAAGGGTAGTCTGGGGTGGGGGGATTTTCTTGAAAACCTTCGTGTCGCATCTCTGGAAGATACTGAACCTAAATACCAAGTTTGGTGTTTATCCGACTGTTCGTTTTTGAGTTATGCTGTTCACAGACACACACACACACACACAGACACACACACACACACACAGACACACACACACACACACACACAGACACACACACGGACATGTTTCCAAAAATACTTTTTTTGGATTCAGGAGGTCTCAAAACATGTATTTCCGGTGAAATCTCGGTATCGAATTTTTGGGTGGAATGCAATACTTCCCCTACTTACTATACGTAGTAGAGAAAGTAAAAATGAATAACGAATTTGAGAAAATGTACAAGTATTGGAAAATTTAAGGGAATAACAAGCAATATCTCGAAAACGGTTCACTCAACAAACAAAATATATATGACATAAATTGTGTATTTTAACGCGATCTACATTTTCTGTCTTGTAAAACTTTGCCTATCTCTTATGGTTTACCAGTTATGCAAAAGTCGTTCACAATGAAGAATACTTTTAGACACATTCCCAGAAAATTCGAGATATACATTTCATTTGTCATGAAAATATCTTAAACATATGATATTTTAATCAAAATCGTTAGAGCCATTTTTGAGAAAATTAAAATTTTCGAAAAATTTTCCATGTAAAGGGTAGTTTGTGGTGGGGGGATTCTCTTGAAAACCTTCGTGTCGCATCCTTGGAAAATACTGAACCTGAATACCAAGTTTGGTGTTTATCCAACTGTTCGTTTCTGAGTTATGCTGTTCACAGACACACACACACACATACACACACGGACATGTTTCCAAAAATGCTTTTTTTGGATTCAGGGGATCTCAAAACATGTATTTCCGGTGAAATCTCGGTATCGAATTTTTGGGTGGAATACAATACTTCCCCTACTTACTATACGTAGTAGAGAAAGTAAAAATAATGATTTGCTGTTAGTGAAGTGTAAAATAGGATAGTTATACGTGTGGCTTAGTTTGAAAATAAGTTAGAGTATTTCGGAGTGTTGGGTTATGTGGGATTTCACTCTCAATATGATTTAGGATAATAGAACAGTAGATTTTGCATATAGATAATATAAGAACGCGTTTGTACCGGAGAATGCTGCAGTCTCTCTTGATTGTACAACACGTATGGTATTAAAGTTGCGATTAAAGCATACGAAACTTATTAGAGAAAAAATGAAATAGTTTGTCCGATGTCCATTATACCATCGTACTTGTTTTATTACTGCCAGGTGCTTGATGGTACGGAGGTATTAGCCCTAAGGCCTCTCCACTACATTCAAATTTGTGACGACTACGTTTGAGAAACAACTTCGACAGGTGTGTTGAGTTAAAAAATCTGATGTGTTACACTCACATGACTTTCTCTACTCTTGTACAAACTATTTTTACAAACACTTATTCTCCATATGCTTCATGTTAATGGAGATATCGAGATGTCAATCTTATTGATAATTTTCTTGTAGATGCAAGGGGAATATGGTAGGTTTTAAGCGATAGTCAAATATTTTAACGCTGGTTGCTATGCGGCGCATTCCATTCTGTTTGCATGTCCAGGACATAAAAAAATGAATAACGAATTTGAGAAAAAGTATAAGTATTGGAAAATTTAAGGGAATAACAAGCAATATCTCGCAAACGGTTCACTCAACAAAAGAAAGGTATATGACATAAATTGTGTATTTTAACGCGATCTACATTTTTCGTGTAGTAAAATTTTGTCTATCTCTTATGGTTTACCAGTTATGAAAAAGTCGTTCATAATGAAGAATACTTTTGGAGACATTCCCAGAAAATTCGAGATATACATTTTATTTGTCATGACAATATCTTAAACATATGATATTTTAATCAAAATCGTTATAGACGTTTTTGAGAAAATTAAAATTTTCGAAAAATGTTCCATGTAAAGGGTATTCCGGGGTGGGGATTTTCTTGAAAATCTTCGTGTCGCATCTCTGAAAGATACTGAACCTAAATACCAAGTTTGGTGTTTATCCGACTCTTCGTTTTTGAGTTATGCTGTTCACAGACACACAGACACACAGACAGACACACAGACACACAGACACACAGACAGACACACACACGGACATGTTTCCAAAAGTGCTTTTTTTGGATTCAGTGAGTCTTAAAACATGTATTTCCGGTGAAATCTCGGTATCGAAATTTTGGGTGGAATACAATACTTCCCCTACTTACTATACGTAGTAGAGAAAGTAAAAAAGAGCATAAACTCAGGAAGAGGTTGTGATGCTGCTACAAATTATTACAGAGCGTAAGTATGATAGAAAATAGAACCATAGTGCAATTTTCGTTAACTTGAATCATTTCCTAACTCTCTCACCCCTCTCTTCGAGATATTATTCCTATTATATAAATTAGGTCCGAGCATTCACCTCGGCATCGCTACAAAAAGAACTATGTAGGGCTTTCACTAGATTAAAACAATTCGGAATATTAAATTATTCAGGTTTCGCTATTAACACGCTCCGTGTATTGTGAATGAAATTATTAAAAATGCTTGCATTTAGAAGAAAACCCCCATAAACAAACACAAATGAAAAGCCTATGTTATGTATGATTTCGCAGTTAACATGCTCTTGTAGATTAGTGTGGAAATATGTTGGGTGATTTCGGAGTAGTAGTTTATATGGATTTTTGTTTTCAGCTTCCTATAGTTTAGTAGAAAATGGGACATTTTGGCATATAAGATTAAGTTTTGCTGTTATTTTGTGAAGGTTACCTGAAAAATAGGTTAGACGCACGAATATTGGGTTAATATCTATTACCTACATTATATATTTAAGCAGACATTGCTGTGTTTGCGTTAAAGAAAAAGAAAATAAAACGATGTGCAAACATGTCTAAAATAATGCTTGAAGTATTATGCAGCAGAAAATGTGTAATAGAAATTAAGCGTACCACAATCTAATAACCTTTACAAAATTCACCCTCGTCCCAAACCTGGAAACTACACTTTCGGAAGTCTAATTATTTTGGCTTTCCTCCAGATATATAAATATTGCTCTAATGTTTCGCCTTGGAATCGCTATCGACTGTCAATCGAGGCCGAAGGTACGCCATTTTTGTATGGTTACCTCCAGGTTAGTACCCTAACCGCTACCGAGGTGGCGGTTACTTCATCCCTAAGAATGACTCCCGGTTCGCTGTTAACCGAAGATCGTAATGTGAAAATTTGCCCTGACTCGCAGTTAATATCTAACCGGAAGCTTAATCGGAGATCGTAATACAAGTCCTGAGACTTCTTTGGAGAGCTTTCGAATGATGCGCCAATTTCGTCAATTTTTTCCGCGTTAGAATATACATTTTTTCGTTTCTTTGATTTAGCGATCCCGTTGTCCTAAACTTATTAACGAGGCACCTAACGGCATCTCTATTTGGAACTGGAATACCAGAAAATGTCTCCTAGAATTCTCTACGCACCTGTCTACGTGATTTGGTTTTTACGTATGTATCATACATAAATTTTTTTGTTTAAGCATGAATTTTTCGGTAGGCATTTCAGTGGACCAATATCAACACAAGAACAGCAATAATATGAATACTCTAAAGTAATTCATATATAACTTAGATGTCCTGAATAAACTTTCAACTTTGAGATGCAATATAAATAAACTCTAGTCTTTACAGCTCGAACTGTATGCAGGAACTGACGCAGTATAACATAGTTATCAAACCTAGCCTTGAGCGGGTCGTTCGCATTAGTGTACTGTGAAAAAATACCGAGGTAACTGCGGTGAAGGCGAACGACGCATATACGCGATCTGTGGCCCAGTTTTAAACAGAATGCATGGTGGAAGCACACCTAAAATATGAGCAGGAAACGGAATGAAAGCGAAATGGTGGAAAAGAAATCATGGTAAAAGAGAAACCACACCAGAATTCGCCTACCGACCAGGGAAAACCACGAAAAATCCAAGGTTAGAATGGGCAGTCGACGGAAATGGAACCGAATGTGAGTCTCACAGTTACCCCGGAGTCATATCACTCATTACCGAGCCCCCTTAAAGACAGATAATGCACATTTATAATTATAGCTTGTTTCATCCGTTTAAAGGAGGAAAATGATTTAGATGAGAACTTGTAGAGCAAGGGTCGCTTACTTGAGAATTATAAACAAAATTGTGATTCACATGTGTTCCAGTATCATCCGCATAATTTGCCGATCATGCTGCATAGGTCAAGGTGATGAACCCAGAATATCCCAGCGAATTCTCAGAAGGGGAAAAAATAAAGGAAAGAAGTAGTCCCAGCGGCATGGCAATGGAGTTCATTAAGGTGACAACCGCAAGGCAATACATCGTGATCACGGATGTCAATCAGATCCCAACAGTGTGGGTTTCTAATTGAATGGATACACCGCCTTTGTTTTCAACCAAAGTAATAAAAACCCTCGGAACTGAGAGACACGTCCACACACAGCCACGAACAGCTGCGAGAGCAACAGGTCGATCGTCTTCAGCAAACTCTTGGGACACCAGTAAGTACACCAGAACTATCGTGAGCGTTATTGCAAGCTTTCAAAATAAGAAATAGTGGTAGTTATTCTAAAATTCTGGCCTAGAAATAGGTTAAAACAAAAAATAAATATTTAAGGGGAGTTAGAAATGCAAAGTTAAGGTTTTCTTTTTATATCAAATTAATGTTTACAGTTTCTTGATTAATTTCGTGTAACATAGGTTGATTAGAAATATTTCATTATGCTTTATGATTCATATGCTCTTCCGCACTTGTTCATTTAAAAACCTGATGTGATATTTTCAGTGACATTCCTTACTCTTCTTTCTTGCAAAAGCTTATTCTCTTATCTGTTTCATTTTAATTCAGATAAACGTTTGTAAAAATCGTATAATTACACAAGTCATTATAGGCCCCAAGGTATAGGCAAATCTTTGAAAAGGGGTCGCTATATTCTGGCTTTGAAGTTCCATTCTTTGCATGACCGTGAGGAACGAACGAAAGGTGGCTTAGCATAAAGCATATTGGAAAATCCAAATCAATATCTCAGAAATAGTTAATGCCATAAATAGAAATTTGACATAAATCGTCCATTTTAACGAAATCTGTATGTTTTGTGTAGTCAGCTGTTGTTTATCTTTTAATGTGTGCCAATTATAAAAAAAATCTGATGTGTTACATTCACATGACTATCTCTACTCTTGTACAAACATTTTTACAAACGCTTATTCTCCATATGCTTCATGTTAATCGAGATATCGAGATGTTAATCTTATTGCTAATTTTCTTGTAGATGCAAGGCGAATTGGTAGGCTTTAAGCTATAGTCAGATATTTTAAGAGCTGGTTCCTATGTGGAGTATTCCATTCTCTTTGCATTACCAGGACAAAAAAAAAGAATAACGAATTTGAGAAAAAGTATAAGTATTGGAAAATTTAAGAGAATAACAAGCAATGTCTCCAAAATGGTTCACCCAACAAAAAAATGTATATGACGTAAATTGTGTATTTTAACGCGATCTACATTTTTTGTGTAGTAAACATTTGTCTATCTCATGGTTTACAAGTTATGCAAAAGTCGTTCACAATGAAGAATACTTTTGGAGACATTCCCAGAAAATTCGAGATATACATTTCATTTGTCACGAAAACATCTTAAACATATGATATTTTAATCAAAACGTTAGAGCCATTTTTGAGAAATTTAAAATTTTCGAAAACTGTTCCATGTAAAGGGTAATATAGGGTGGGGGGATGTTCTTGAAAACCTTCGTGTCGCATCTCTGGAAGATACTAAACCTAAATACCAAGTTTGGTGTTTATCCGACTGTTCGTTTCTGAGTTATGCTGTTCACAGACACACACACGGACACGTTTCCAAAATTGATTTTTTTGGATTCAGTGGGTCTCAAAACATGTATTTCCGGTGAAATCTCGATAGAAAAGTTTTGGGTGAAATACAATACTTCCCCTACTTACTATACGTAGTAGAGAAAGTAAAAAACAGTACGACGTTCATTCAGAATAAAGAAGAATTCATAGGTTATATATAGAAAGTTTAAGATGTATATTTTATGTCTCATGCAAATGCCTTAGACATATATTGTTTTAGCCCAAATCCTTAGAGCCATTTTGGAGTAAACAAAACAAAATATCTGTGATACATACACATGACTTTCTCTACCTTTATCTTTATTAACGGGTATGCAAACTATTCTTACTAAAGCTTATTTTTCTATCTACTGCATTTAATCCAAATCAACCTTTGTAAAATAGCTACATTATTCATTTCGGTATAAATACAAAGAGAACAGCGATAGTCAAGTGTTTAAGAACTGGATGTTATATGATGGCCTTAAAATTCCATACTGTTTCCATGCAATCGCGAGAAACAATGGAAATCGATGGGACTTTGAAAGAGTAAGTATTATATAATTTGAACCTATAATAACCGATATCTTAGAAACGGCTTATGCCAAAAAAACTTGCTTTAAGTAAATTGTGTGTTTTAAAGAGATCCACATTTTTTGTATGGTAAGTTTTGGACTATCGCTTAACGTTTAGAAGTTGTACAAGATTATACAAAATTCCTTCCGAATGAAGAGGACTTCCTAGGCTATTCCCAGAAAGTTCAAGATATACATTTTATTTGTCACGTAAATATCTTATATATATGATATTTTAATAACAATTGTTAGAGGCATTTTTTAGAAAATAATATTTTCGAACAATTTTCCATGTAAACGATAGTTGGGGATTGGGGAATTTTCTTGAAAATCTTCGTGTCGCATCCTTGGAGGATACTAAACTCAAATACCAAGTTTGGTATTTATCCGACTTTTCGTTTTTGAGTTATGCTGTTCACAGTCATACACACACGGACATGTTTCCAAAATGCTGAATTATTTGAATTCAGAACGCCTCAAAACATGTATTTCCGGTGAAATCTCTGTATCGAATTTTTTGTTGGAATGCATTACTTCCCCTACTTGTTGTACGTGTAGTGGAGAATGTAATAACAAGAAGTATTAACAACATGTAAAGGGTAGCTTATGATGAGTAAGTTTCATAAAAATCAACAAGTTTTCTCTTTAGAAGGTACTGAACGTAAATACCAAATTAGGTATTTTATATGACTTTTCCTTTTTTATTTATACTGCTCACAGACGACATATATACACACAATTTTTCTAATAACTTTACTGGATTGGGGGACCTCAAGACATATATTGCCGTTGAAATCTCAATATCGAATTTTTGGTAACACTGAAATATTTTAATCTTATTGAACACACTTTTCTAATAATTTGGATTTACAGTAATTGGGGCCAGAGTTGTACATTAACGCTGCAAAAGGCTTAATATAAACAAAATGTAAAAATTCAAATTAAAATTTTAATTTCGTTTTCCCAAACAATCCACTAAGGAAAGAAAATGAATAAATGCATAAAGCACCCAGAGAACATTTTGTTATAGTATCTTTACTACCAGGGAAAAACCAGTCATGAAACGAGATAACCCGTTTCCCGTTAAACTGAGTGTATGGAACCGGTTTGTCTAGCAAAAGAAATGTCATGAATCTATTTATGACAGGAAGCACATTTAGAATCACGTTTATCAAGATTATACCACAAATAAAATACATAAACCGACAGACTTTATCAAAATACAGTGAAAAATAGTGTTATACTCATGTCCAAAATGAAGTTCAATAGTTTAAGAATAAAATCACCGTCATTGGGATATCCTGAGTCCAGGAAGTTGATGCCAACGACGGAAGTGAGACTAATGGAAACCTCAAAATTAGGAGATTCTTAAATAAGAATATAAAATATAAAATATTTTAGAGAATTGCATACATTTTTGTCCCAATGACTCAAACATCACTATAAAGAGTTTCCTACCTGAAAGAAGAGGGGTAACAAACTTGAATCACACATGATTTGCCCATATCATACAGACATCTATGCGTGGAATAATCTGAGAATGTGCAGAACTTTAATTATTAATTAATTAATAATAATACACCGACTTCAGGATGTCTATAATAATATTAATTATGTGCAACTCAAGTATTATAATATAATTTAGATTCAGAAGCTAAAAAGTTAGGAAAAATACATAATTCATTCTTTCTTTCTTTTGAGAAGAATAAATCACTACAGTTTCAGGTATCATTGCAAATTCCTGAAAAATGTTGTATGCAATGTTGCTCTCTGTTTTTAGTATTTCTGCTCGTAAACAAAAGAATATTATACAACAGTGTCTGTGTTTTGGTGCTTTAGCCTCAAAATACCGAGATACCGCTTTCGGTTCCCGCTATAAGTCTGGGAATGTTTCTTCAGTTAGAATTATCCTCTCTGAATCTGGAAGTAGGAACGAGAGCAAATATGTGTGGTATAATCTGTAGGGACCCAGGGATAGAATTTACCATTTTCTGTAGTTTTGAAACTATTTAATTTAAATTTTGTACACATATTTGCTGTCATAAAAAAACCCATAGACACAATTGAATTTGATGTGATAATCGCTTTCCAATGCATTAACTATTATATAAGCATTTAATAGAAGGTTTTGATGCTCCTTGAAGACTCCTTGCAACATAATATTTTAAGTACAGTAATAACTCATTTTCTTGTTTTCTAAGCATAAAAAATGAGACTTTTATGTTTTTAAATTACACTTGTCTGCATTTCAAAATTTTTGTCAGATGAATTCTTAAAAGTAGGTGTTGTTGAATCAAGTTTTTTTCACGTCAGGTTTTTGCACAAAATAAAAAGTAATGTTTTGACAATTTTACTAATGAGCGTAGAAAAGTATTTAAATACCATTTCACACAAGGTAAGTTTTTATTCAAGAAACATTTTAAGAATAATCTCAAGAACTCCCCTAATTTATTTCATGACTACATTTTAACAAAAGAAGAAGCCAAATTGTTTCATTTAATTTTTTTTTTCAAATTTTCTCTTCTTTGTCTTCCTTGCAGATCCTTGAAAATGACTGTCCCTCCTCAACATCCAACAGTAGTCGGCCATCATAGTTTCATTCCATCTCCCCTGGTACCTCCTCTCCATTTCCTTAACATCTTGGTGAACACGTTCACCCTGCTCTTCACTATAATGTCCCAGATTTTCTGGAAAGTAGTCGATATGTGAATGAAGAAAATGCACCTTTACACTCATGTTACAACCCATTTTCTTGAAATTTTCCAACACTGTTTGGACAATGGCCTTGTAATTAGGATCTTTGTTATTGCCTAAGAAGTTTTCAGCAACTGATCGGAAGGCGGTCCATGCTTCTATTTCTCTCTCATTCATTGTCTTCTCAAAATCTTCATCCTTCATCAGTTTCCTTATTTCAGGACCAACAAAAATTCCTGCCTTTAATTTGTCTTGTGTAATGAAGGGGAATTTCTTGGAAAGGTACTTGAAGCAGGGCCCATCCTGTGATAGAGCTCTTACAAATTGCTTCATCAAGCCCAGTTTTATGTGTAGTGGCGGAAGCAATATCTTTATATTTTTGAAGTGAAATTGTGAAAAAACTGTACGTGATAGAAAAAAACTAAAAGCAGTTCTGAAATCAGCATAAAAATTAAGACAGAATCACTTATTATTTTTCAGTCATCCGATATCATGCAGACTAGTGTTATAGTTTACTTACTGAGATAATATTTTTCTTTCTTTTGTGTTTTTACAGTTAGCATTCCTACACTTTCTATTAAAAATTATTTTTATTTTCCCTACTATATAGCGTAAGTAGTGAAAGCATTGTATTCCACCAAAGAGTTCGATACCGAGATATCACCAGAAATATACGTTTTTGAGGCACCCTGATTAAAAAAAAACATTGTTAGAAAAAGGTACATGTGTATGTATGTGTGTGTGTGAACAGCATAAGTCGAAAACGAAAAGTCGGATAAATACCGAACTTGGTATTTAGGTTCAATGTCTTCCAAGGAAACGACACGAAGATTTTCAAGAAAATCCCCCAGCTGAAACTACCCTTTACATGGAACACTTTTTTGAAATTCTTATTTTCTAAAAAAAAATGGCTCTAAGATTTTGTTCAAATACAAATCACATATATATCTTGAGCTTTCTGCGAATAACTTGTGAATTCCACTTCAGTTGGAAGAAATTTTGTATAATCTTGTACAACTGTTAAACGTTAAACGATAGACGAAAACGTACTACGCAAAAAATGTAGATCACTTTAAAAAACACATTTCTTCGAGTAAGTTTTTTGTGCCATAAGCCATTTCTGAGATACTCGTATTAATGGTTCGAATTGTTAATTACTTGTCATTTTTTAAAAGTCCTTTCAAGATTCAATTGTTTCTCGCGATTTCATGGAAACAGTATGGAATTTTAAGGTCAGCATATAGCGTCCAGTTCTTAAACATTTGACTGTCGCTCTTCCCTTTGTATCTATAACGAAATGTGTGTATGCAAAGATTTATTTCGATTAAAATGTAATAGATAGAAGAATAAGCTTTAGTAAGAATAGTTTGTATACTCACTAATGAACGATAGAGGGTAGAGGGAATTTAATTGAATGTATCGCATAAGTTTTTTTTAGATCTACTCTAAAACAGTTACTTGTCGGACTTAACAAGCTGAAAAAAATAGTTCTTTAGTGGCTTAGGCGCTAAAGTTATCACTGCAAAGTTTCGCACCATTCCGATTCAATGCTTCTGGCTCGGATTGAAATTTCCTCAGAATTATCACTCGTATTTTTCAAAAAAAATTAGATAAATAAGGTGCTTCGTATGCATGTTACAATAGAAATCCGTATTTATACGCAGCCTATAAACTTCAAAATAATTACCACTTATAATCCCAGTTTAAAGTTGAAACTTTTGTTTGTTTTCTTCAGTTAGAAACATGTTGGTATACGTCATCATCATTCGTGCAAGGATTGGCCATGCTTGCCTGTTCCGTCTTCACAGCACTATTCCTGGATGTCCAACATATCTTCTACATTGAGGCTATAGCTATTCATCAAGGCTTGTGATCCTTTCACTATTCATTCGATCTAGGAGGACTCTCAAGTTGTCCTTATAATGTTCTATTTTTTTATTTATGTTATATATGCTTTCCTATACGAATAAATTTAATTTCCATGATTGTATCTTACTTTTATCTCTTTCATACGTTATCCAAGCTTATCCGAACATTAACGCTAGTACGGCCGTTATCTTATAACATTTTAATGCTGTCCGTAAATACAGCTTATATTATAAAAATCTGTGTTACACTCACATTACTGTTTCTACTCTTTACAAACTATTTTTACAAACGCTTACTCTCCATCTACTTCATGTTAATCGATATAAAAATTTGCAGAAACTATCGTATTGTTAATTTTCTTGTCGGTGCAAGGGGAATATGGTAGGCTTTAAGCGATAGTCAAATCTTTTAAGAGCTGCTTGCTATGTGGCGCATTCCATTCATTCTCTTTGCATATTCAGGACATAAAAAAACGAATAACGAATTTCCATTTGAGGAAAACTGTAAGTATTGGAAAATTCAAACAAATAACAAGGAAAATCCCGGAAATGGTTCACTGCATAAAAAATGTATATGACATAAATTGTGTGTTTTAATGAGATCCACATTTTTTGTGTGTACAATTTTGCCTGTCTCTTGTGGTTTACCGGTTATGCAAAATGCATTCAGAATGAACGACTTTTGGGGATAATCCCAGAAAATTCAAGATATACCTTTCATTTGGCATGAAAATATCTTAAACATATGATATTTTAATCAAAATCGTTAGAGCCAATTTTGAAAAACCCAAATTTTTTAAAAATGTTCCATGTAAATGGTAGTCTGGGGTGGAGAATTTTCTTGAAAATCTTCGTGCCGTATCTTTGAAAGATACTGAACCTAAATACCAGGTTTGGTGTTTATCTGTTTTTAAGCTATGCTGTTCACAGACACACACGGACGTTCTTCTAAAAATGTTTTTTTCTTTTTTTTGGATTCAAGAGATCCCAAAACAGGTATTTCCGGTGAAATCTCGATATCTAATTTTTGGGTGGAATGCAATACTTTCCCTACTTACTATACGTAGTAGATAAAGTAAAAATAAGTTGCTTGTTCCAGCATTTTATTTTATAAACTTATTTTTGAACGCACAGGATATTTACCACAAAGGGCCATAACTTTCATTTTCTTTGTAGATATTTTCAACTTATATTATTTTCAGATTGATTTATCTTATATACGGAACGCTGTAAATTATCGTCACTATTGCTATCGTATTATTGCTTATACAATTTGCATATAATTTAATGCTTACATACTTATTTCTACTTATTGGTATATCTTATTTCATTCTTCCGTTTACTACTTATGTCGTCAATATAGACAAAAAAGTGTAGGTGATAGACTACAGCCTTATCTCAATCCCTTGTTTATTATTATTGTTTCTGATTTTAACATGATTGTATTATTATTTTTGTACTTCTGTAGAAACATTTAACAGTTTCTACTAAATGTTTAGGATAGCCATTTTTGTATATTTTCTTTCATAGTTTATTTCTGTCAATATAGTCAGGCTTTTTGAAGTCAATGAATCTAATATGTGTTTCTAAATTGACATCAGGTCTTTTCTCTGTAATTTCTTTAATGTTAAAAACATTATCACTGCAGGAGCGACCTATCCTAAAACCTGAATGTTCCTTTTTCGCAGCGTTTGAGATATAATTTTTAATCGACGTATTATTAATACTGTAGCAATGCACCTCCATAAGCAATTAAGCATTAACTCCATCAGGTTCACATGCCTTTCTACTTACTTTCTCTACTACGTATAATATGTAGGGGAAGTATTGTATTCCACCCAAAAATTCGATACAGAGATTTCACCGGAAATATATGTTTTGAGAACCCCTGAATCCAAAAAATCTGATGTGTTACATTCACATTTCTTTCTCTACTCTTGTTCAATCTATTTTTACAATCGCCTATGCTTCATGTTAGTCGAGATATCGAGATGTCAATCTTATTGCTAATTTTCTTGTAGATGCAAGGGGAATATGATAGGTTTTAAGCGATAGTCAAATATTTAACGTTGGTTTGCTCTGCGGCGCATTCCATTCTCTTTGCATATCCAGGACATAAAAAAAATGAATAACGAATTTGAGAAAAAGTATAAGTATTGGAAAATTTAAGGGAATAACAAGCAATATCTCCAAAACGGTTCACTCAACAACAAAATTGTATATGATATAAATTGTGTATTTTAACGTGATTTACATTTTTTTGTGTAGTGAAATTTTGTCTATCTCTTATGGTTTACCAGTTATGTAAAAGTCGTTCACAATGAAGAATACTTTTGGAGACATTCCCAGAAAATTCGAGATATAATTTCATTTCTCATGACAATATCTTAAACATATGATATTTTAATCAAAATCGTTAGAGCCATTTTTTAGAAAATTAAAATTTTCGAAAAATGTTCCATGTAAAGGGTAGTCTGGGGTGGGGGGATTTTCTTGAAAACCTTCGTGTCGCATCTCTGGAAGAAACTGAACCTAAATACCAAGTTTGGTGTTTATCCGACTGTTCGTTTCTGAGTTATGCTGTTCACAGACAGACAGACACACACACACACGGTTCCAAAATTTTTTTTTTGGATTTAGGGGGTCTCAAAACATGTATTTTCGGTGAAATCTCGGTATCGAATTTTTGGGTGGAATACAATACTTCCCCTACTTACTATACGTAGTAGAGAAAGTAAAAAGCATTTTTGGAAACATGTCCCTGTGTGTGTCTGTGTCTGTGTGTCTATGAACAGCATAACTCAGAAACGAACAGTCGGATAAACACCAAACTTGGTACTTAGGTTCAGTATCTTCCAGAGATGCGACAAGAAGGTTTTCAAGAAAATCCCCCACCCCGGATTACCCTTTACATGGAACATTTTTCAAAAGTTTTAATTTTCTCAAAAATGGCTGTAACGATTTTGATTAAAATATCATATGTTTAAGATACTATCATGACAAATAAAATGCATATCTTGAATTTTCTGGGAATGTCTCCAAAAGTATTCTTCATTGTGAACGACTTTTGCATAACTGGTAAAGCATAAGAGATAGACAAATGTTTACTACGTAAAAATGTAGATCGCGTTAAAATACACAATTTATGTCATGTACATTTTTGATGTTGAGTGAACCATTTTCGAGATGTTGCTTGTTGTTCCCTTAAATTTTTCAATACTTATTTTCTCAAATGGGAATTCGTTATTCATTTTTTTGTCTTGCATATGCAAAGAGTATTAATCTGTGACAAAGAGAATGGTGCTGCACCTAGCAACCAACTATTAAGATGTATGTCGATGCTTAAAGTCTACTGTATTTCTATATTGCCCTTGCAAATAAAAAACAAGGAGAACTTAGTACACCTTAAGCCATAGTCAAATATTTTTAGAACTGGTCGCTATGTGTAAAATGTAATTCTCTTTGCATGTCAAGAGATCGTTTCTGCAAATGTTTATCTCGAAATATATGAAATAGATGGAGAATAAGAGTTTGTAAACATAGTTTGTACAAGAGTAGAGAAAGTCATGTGAGTGTAATACATCAGATTTTGTTCATATTTTTCAAAGCTTCCTGTAGAATGTAATTAAATCAATCCCCGTATTATATAAATGTTTATGTCTTCTGCAGTTACATCTCCACTATACCATAGAAATTTGTAATAATGTTTCCACTGCTCTGGTGTAATTATATGTAAGTATACATCTCGAGTTCTTTTGTGATTGATTTAAATATTTCGGCGTATTAAATACCGCAACATGTCTTCCATGCACATCGTGTTCCATGATTACAATATATACTTTCCAACATAGAGTAACAAATATAATGAACACACTATGCTATAAACTGATAGTTGTTTCATTTATACATATTATAAAACTGATTCAAGCCTGTTGTACATGATCAAACCTTTTACTTTCTCTACTACGTATAGTAAGTAGGGGAAGTATTGCATTCCACTCAAAAATTTGGTACCAGGATTTCACCGAAAATACATGTTTTGAGGCCTCCTGAATCCAAAAAATGATTTTTGGAAACATGTCTGTGTGTGTCTGTGTGTCTGTGAACAGCATAACTCAGAAACGAACAGCCGGATAAACACCAAACGAAGGTTTTCAAGAAAATCCCCTACACCAGATTACTCTTTACATGGAACATTTTTCGAAAATTTTAATTTTCTCAAAAATGGCTCTAATGATTTTGAATAAAATACCATAAGTTTAAGACATTTTTATGGCAAATGAATTTTATATCTCGAATTTTCTGGGAATGTCTCCAATAGTATTCTTCATTGTGAACGACTTTTGCATAACTGGTAACCATAAGAGATAGACAAAATGTTACTACACAAAAAATGTAGATCGCGTTAAAATACACAATTTATGTCATATACATTTTTTTTTGAGTGAACCAGTTTCGAGATATAGCTTGTTGTTCCCTTAAATTTTCCAATACTTACACTTTCTCGCAAATGGGAATTCGTTTTTCGTTTTTTTATGTCCTGGTCATGCAATGAGAATAAAATGCTCCACATAGCAACCAGCTCTTAAAATATTTGACTACCGCTTAAAGCCTACCCTATTCCCCTTGCACCTACAAGAGAACTAGCAATAAGATCGTTTCTGCAAATGTTTATCTCGATTAATATGAAATAGATGGAGAATAAGAGTTTGTAAAAATAGTTTGTACAAGAGTAGAGAATGTCATGTGAGTGTAGCACATCAGATTTTTTTTCAATTCAAGAGTTTACAGGAAAAACTGTCAAATATTTGACGAGTAGACAAGAATTGACAAGACTTGACAATGTCAAAAATGTGTATTTACACGTTGTTTCTTTGTCAAACTCTTCAGAACACATTGATAATTTATCATGTGCAAAGTAAATTACTATTAGCGTCAGAATATAACACTTTGGAATAAAATATTGCCCTCTATGCGTAAAATTACATAGTACTTTCACGTATTATAGAACATGAAAGCAGTTTACGATTAAAGAATACAATGGAAATAACACTATTTGGTAGATCAACTACAATATATAACATTGCTTTAATGCATTATTGTACCTTCAGAAATCTGCCCAACAATTTCTTCATATACTCTCACTTTCTTCTTGTGGTAATCCTCGAAGCCGATGACGTATACACGTGGCCAGTTTTCGTATAACCTAATCAGCTCCCAGGTAGCCATTTTTTTTATTTTTTTATTTATTTATTTTTTTTTCTTTTTGTTTTCAGTCATGTTAAGATTTCCTGATGCACTGTAAATAGCCGCATTTCATTGGTGAAAGCCATCAAAACATTGTAAAACCTTTGATCGTTTAGAATACGTCCTTATTTCTTTCAAGACTTCCAGGGACTTTGAAAGCATTGGAAGCAGTTTAACAAGAAAAGTTGTGAGGTTGTGATAATTCTTGGAAAATTTTGGAAAGCATTGAATTTGACAAAACTTTGATCGCGTACAAGGAGCTTTAGAGTATCTAGTATATAACTTTAAGTGCCCAGATAATATACATAGCTTTTTATTAAAACGATTTTATACACTACGTACTAAAATTTTTAGCGGACTCCCATATGATGGAGTCCACTCATGTCTCGTAAGGAAATACCGAAATCGCCCATCGAGTTCAAGTAAGCCCTAGAATAAGGAACAGTGGCGTGGGTAAATCTACCTAAATAAATTGCCAAGAAACCAAATACATTTTTAAACTTATAAATAAAGACAGCCTTAAGCAACTAATGAAAAACTAATTAATACAATCACCTTCACCGCTGCTTACCCCCAACGCCCCAACCCTTAATGCTAAGTGGCAGATTCTAGTGCTGCATCCTTTGGCAGATTCGAAATCTCATGATACGGCAGCAAAGTTGGGTAGAGACTGGGATGGCTGAGCGAGTGCAAGTCTCATCAAGAGTGGAGTTACATAGCTTTTCCACCAAATTTCGACCTCTCGTTGTAGGAAGACATGCCCATATTTTGTTGTGCATTAAGGGCACAAAGGCAGCAGCAGCAGAGACTTAACACTTTAATGAGGTGTTTAGTCTCTGTGTAGCTGCTCTCTCCAAGGCCAGGAAACAGGACAATAGGGGTTGGAGACAAGGGTAAGGCAAGGCATTGTAACAATCATTTCATTTCTCAGTTATTGGTAAACCAGCATTGTGTGCGTGCAGCCGTGCAGTGCATAAAGTTTTAATTTTACGTAAACCTGTGTACGTGTTTTATTGTGCGTATTTTATTTATGATTTTAGAAATATTGACAATTCCATCAATTTAATGGATTACTTATTAAAAATTCAGTTTTCGACTCTATCTTATGAGAAAAAGCGTGAACATGAAGGCAAAAGACAACTTCCTAAGCTTTGACATTGTCTTCCAGGAAAAGAACCAAAAAACGGACATTTCAAACATCCTGGTGCAGTAAATTTAATTGGTTAACTGGCAGTTACATTCATAACAAAGTGTAGATATTGCTTTGTAGGTTTGATTTTTAACGGGGAAAAGGAATGGAGTGTTGAAAGAGTATTAAAGATTAAAAACATTGAAACAAAAGCTTGCAATAAAAACCGCAAAGTGGAGCTTATATACAAGAAAATTAAGTGATTACCCACATTGTTTTCATGATTTACAATCATACACTTGTTTGTAGACATTATGTTATGTTACACCTAACGCTATATTTTATAATCTAGTTTAGTTTAAAACGTATTGTGAGTGAATTTCAGCAATTAGTAGTGATGCTAATGACAACTAAAGCAACAAATAATAATAATAATAATAATAATAATAATAATAATAATAACAATAATCGAATCTACATGAAGAATTCACACTATTTTATGACACCTTAATGTATGGTAATTTGTGCATCATTTAAAAACTTCTAAATTCAATTTTTGAAATCTAGTTTACCCAGAATACAGTATCAAGCTACGCCACTGATTACGAATTAGCATATTTGTATGGGCACATAAATACTATACTACTCCCATTGGAGCTTTTTGGGCTTTTTTGGTTCCTACAGGATGGGACATCAACGCATCTCTTCAATAAATCCAAGAGAGTGACTAACTCACTGATGCGTTTAAAACAAACGAAGAATTTGCTGGTAATGCAAAGTCCCAATCCAGCATGTTAGCTACAGTTGGAAAATTAAGTCAGAGCTATTTGAACTGTATTCATAGTCGCGTTACCAGAGTCAACATGAGGTTTTTATGACCATGTGGTTTATTGTTCCACAGATTAGTTTTTCGCTATTCTATCCATTTTTCTGCACGCAGGTTAACGTGAGCTCAAGATCTTGATGCTGTTGCACGTGTCCACAGTCACGGCAATTTGTGTTCTGATAGAGCTGTCTGATTCCACTTCTACAGAACAGGAATTGGAGGAGTTGTTTAAAACGAGGTAAGTTACTAGACAGCGTAACCCGGTTATGAACTGAAGTTTCAGAACTAGGGTTGCCAGATTTCCTCTATCCCTGATAGCACTTCATCTCAGTTTCCTCGAATCCTCCGGCACAGCTATTTAGGAAATTTCGCTCGTATTTTACCTGTGAGTGCCATATTTTATCATTCTTAATTGAAACTGTCATAGGTAAATAACAAAAGTGTGGTTGTTGAGATTGTCGCATAAGATTGTGAATGCATAGAGCTGATTAATCTCACAACCTCGAGTGTTATTTATTATAACTATCTCAAGAACAAATCTAAATAAATAATGCCATTGTTATTATAATAAAATATACCCAAAAAGAGTAATTTCTGCTTTGGTGTGTTGTGTTTAAAAGCAAATAACCATATTATTTGGAACATTACTACCAACTATGAATGATGTGAAGTTGTTTTGTTTTATTGTTATCTGCCCCACGCTTTGGGAGCCAATCTGAAGTAGGTTGTTGCTTCACGTATGGAAAGCCAATTTGAAGTAGCAGTTGTATTGTAGTTCAACTGTTGGAGAGCCGAACTTTAAGTAGTTGCAACAACACGTATGGCAAAATGTTTCCGGTAGTCTTCGTTCCAAAAAATGTTTAAAAAAATATTAACTTTGTAATTTTGACTGTTTCTTTAAATATTATATGTAATTCTTGACATGATTTTAATAACACTTCACTGATATAGAGAGCTGTGAGATTCTTTTGTTAATTACTTGCACTTTTTAACACGTGAACTATTTTCGTCTCACACGAATACGTATTAAAATTTCTCGAGGACAACCAAAGCGTCCAGTTATGAGCACTGCCTACAAGCAACTGACTTGATTTCTTCCGCCTAAATTTGTAAATTTCTGTATTTCAAGTCTCTGATTGGCTATTCCTAATCCAATAGAATAGTTTTATTTAACTAAAACTTTCTCCAGTTGTTGATTGGCTATTTTATAAACTGTCATAAAGATTAAATTATTGTTGCTCCAATAATGACTAGTAGCATTATTACACTTTCTTACTCATTATTGTCTCAAGGTTACCTCATTGTTAGCAACTTTTAACCTATTATTCTCAAGGCTCCTACATTATTAAATTACGTATTACATTCACATAACATTATTGAACATGTATACGATAATATAAACGTTTACAATGACTAATATACACTTTTTTATATTGTTACATACATATTGCTTTAAGGCGGGGTGTTGTTATATTTATATTACATAATTTGACTGAAATCATTTAAGTGTTAAAAGTATTGCCTCATATGAAACCACACCTAATCTGTAAAACAGAGGTAAAATGTTAGATACTAAAAATGTAAGTCCCCTGGAAGAATAAAATCTACTTTTACAACAATTAATTAAGCTTGACAAATGTTGCAGCTGCCTATTTGTTTTGGATCTCCCACAATCGAAACAGATGACGAACGATATTCATATGCGTTTAAATTTGGAAGAGGTATAATACTGGAATGATTATTATTTCTCGAGTTTAATAATTACGTTGCAATCAGGCCGCCATATGTAAGGAATTCTTAAATATACGTCCCAAATTTTCCAAAAAGTACAAATTATCAACCTTTCCCAACCCATCATTCCTTCCGCCAGAAAAATATTTGTGTAGAGAACCAAGTCTTTTGATTAAGTTGCATATCCTGGAGATCAACGTAGATTTTCGTGACAACAAATTCCTTAGAACGTTTATAGCCTGGTAAGATAGTACTGAGTAAGTTGTTCAAAATAACCTATTCCCTCCACAACACTAATCACTCATTAAAAATGAACTGACTTCTTAGACTTTGTAACATTCAGAACTCCCTTTTATCGTTGACCTGAGAAATTGTATCTAGCCTTGTATGAAAATGAGTGCACCGTTCTGGAGCGTACATTTTTCTTAGTGTTAGTCACTTGCCAGACCTTATGAAGCATATAATTTTTGGTTACTACTAATTAACACGGAAGACGCACTTCTGTCTACTTGGATAAGATACACCTAGTGATCGACGTTGCTCGTGAATGACAAAACTGGTCAAGCCCCAGTACTTCATAAACGAACTACTTCATTTGAAAGGCTCCCAATTATTAATTAGCGTGAATGAGTGAGCCAATTAGTAGGAATGAACTGCTTCGACCCATCTCTATTTTCAGCTTGGAGATTAAATCATTACCTACGTTTATGTAAAATAAGCTTCATTAATTGAAACTTGTGGATATTTTAGTGGCTAGTTTTTTTGCATCAAGTGCACAGTCAAAGAAGATAATTACGGTTGATGTGAATAGCGAGCTCTGTTTTGATATAGGTCCTTGTGCACGCAATTTCAATTAGGTCTCTGTTTACAAATTAAGCTTTAAAAGATTTGCTTGGTTATCTGTAAAGCGAGATGCTGCATGTCAAGTACGAAATAGAAAAGTGAGTAATTGCATGTGTTTAAAAATGTTTAATATGCAAAAAAATAGGATTTAAATCAGACATCACTCATAGTTAATCGGCATTTCCTGTATTTACATCAAGTAAATTTATTAATCGACATGCCTTCCCATTTTCATCTTCCGTTCGTTGTGAACTTTATAAACCAACATGACTCAACTATTTCGCTTTCCCTTCTCGTTCCAGTTCCCATTCACGATATATCTATTATGGAAAACCGAGCGAGATGGCTCGGGCAGCAACGTCTGTACCCCGCATTCGGGTGCTCGTGGGTTCGATTACCATGGATGAACTTCCTGACCAATGTGTTTTTTCAGGGGTTTCCGCGGAACGCCAGATGAATGCTGGGAAAGATCATTACACCCTTTGGATTTCCTGTCCCTCCATTTCATCTCCATTCTCATTTCACTTCACCTTTCATCTGCTTGGTTTCTTCCGGAGTTGCAAGTGTCGACGTGCGCATGACAGGGGAAAAAGATGCTCTGAGAAAACCTTCGTCCTCTGGACCGCGAGTGCCCTCTGGGTCCCGGACCCCAGAGGGTTTGTGTAAGCCCACAGGAGGAAGGGAGGCCGGATGCATCAGCCAGCACCCGCAAAGTTCAAATTTGTAAATGGTAGGGACCCTGCCCTCTGCCTGTCGTGCTTCCTGGTCCGGCCGCCCTGTCTCCTCTTATCTCATCCCTCCCTTCCTTCCAGGGTCGCTCCGTCAGGGGAATAGCCACAACACATCTGCGTAGATCGAGGTGCTAAGTCCCCACCGATTCCAATTCTATCCTATCCTATTATGGAATAGTCTTAGTAATAGATAAAGCTCAATTATTAAACTGGATTTAAAACAACTACTTACCGTTCCGTTCCCGGTCTGATTGTCCTTTACATTGCCATTCCCAACGGACCAGGCTATAACTTCCAGGCTATACTCTAAAGCGACAAAATAGCCACTAGGACTGCAAACTGTTGCTGTGTAATGGGCCAGTAGCTAGCGCTGGGCCTGCTGCCCATTCCATATCCCTCACACACCAGTTACTTAGACTTGGGCCCCACTTACATACACTAAAGCGACAAAATAGCCACTAGGACTGCAAACTGTTGCTGTACAATGGGTCAGTGGCTAGCGCTGGGCCTGCTGCCCATTCCATATCCCTCACACACCAGTTACTTTGACTTGGGCGCCACTTACATACACTAAAGCGACAAAATAGCCACTAGGACTGCAAACTGTTGCTGTGCAATGGGCCAGTGGCTAGCGCTGGGCCTGCTGCCCATTCCATATCCCTCACACACCAGTTACTTAAGACTTGGGCTACCACTTACATACACTAAAGCGACAAAAATAGCCACTAGGACTGCAAACTGTTGCTGTGCAATGGGCCAGTGGCTAGCAATGGGCCTGCTGCCCATTCCATATCCTTCAAACACCAGTTACTTAGACTTGGGTCACCACTTACATACACTAAAGCGACAAAAATAGCCACTAGGACTACAAACTGTTGCTGTGTAATGGGCCAGTAGCTAGCGATGGGCCTGCTGCCCATTCCATATCCCTCACACACCAGTTAGTTAGACTTGGGTCACCACTTACATACACTAAAGCGACAAAAATAGCCACTAGGACTGCAAACTGTTGCTGTTCATTCTCTCATAACAAGGCTCATCTCTATTTAACTTGCTCCTGTTTGTAGTGACGGTTATAAGCATGTATGCATTGAATACATTATCGTAAAAACTGTCAAAGTCACAAACTGTCAACAATCCTTCAATCAATGACAGCAATACCTGCTACATTACCTCCCGCCGTCAAGTACCTTCTACTCTCAAGTGTGCCGCTGGGTGCATACTACAATTGTAAGAAGGAATTATACGATACACTTCTGTTACAGAATTTCCAGACCGTTTTAACATCCTGTTTGTCGACATATTTACAGTAACATTCTTCAGAAGCAAATTATTGCTAAGGAGATAAATATACCCAAGTGTGTGAAACAGTAATTTCTTTCGGCAGATCAAACGAAGACTGGGAGCAGGCCTGGCATCAAGAGCGCCATGCTAGGTGTCAGGAGAGACTGCTGCGCCATCTTTATTGGGCATGTGAGAAGGATATCTATCGACTGTATCGCAGAAACAGCCACGACGAGGAGGACCAACCTCCGTCGGAGAACAATTCCAGTAAGTTTATTCCTGACCGCTGTCCGTAAATGGATATCGTTTGGAACCATGAAGGTGTGCGGGTTTGAGATAAAGCAGAGAACGACACTGTGGTACATCAAGTGTAATGTGTTCTAATGTCGAACACGGTACATGATATATACATTGTATTAACTTATAGGGGTAAGAATATGCCACATAGGGTGGCAAAGTGTGATTCAAAAATCGCGCTGGTTTTAATACAGCATATAGTGAATTTTATTTCTGAAAAGCACATTAAACAGAGGTATTTTAATTTAGAAAATTATATCTTACTGGTATGTAAGAATCTGTCCACGAAATTCATGACTACCTCACAAGCTTGCATTTTGATTTCGCCAACAATTCCATAAATTTCCTCCTTTAACTTGCGGATGTTTCGGGATTGTTGACATAAACCAATGCTTTTATTTTTAATTATCATATATATATAATTAATTGAAATTAATTATAATTTTAGAGACCTTAGCCTAGTCATGGCAAGTTTTTAATATAGAATCAACTGCAGCTCAGCCGGGATTTAAACACGGTTCTCCCGCTCTCCGTGCGGTTGCTCTAACCATTGAGCTACTGTGACAACATGCCGGTGGAGCATTGAATTCCCCAATTGATGAAGATGTTTCCTAGATAGACTACTAAGGCATCTCACTAGAGGCATCCCACACTTGTTCGGCCTCATCTTCAAAAAGTAAGCGCCGATGATGCCACCCATCCAAAATCTACAACAAATATCACTCGCTATGAACAAATTTCGTTTTTATGAATCTACTAAAGATTTTCTGATCTCCCGATGTGGCATTTCTGCTTATTCACAAATCCATTTAAGCGGAGGTGTGCCTCGTCATTGAACATGGTATTTCGTCGTCAATCTATCGACTTCTTAAAACTCAATCAACAAAATGTGTCCTTTTCTAGTGATCTGTCACTTTCATGTGTCGTTTTAACTGATTTTCGAAGGGTGGCAATGGAAATCATACTGAAGAATTTGCTGCAATAAAGAATATACCATGTGCAATTATTGAGGACGGTGACCAACTGATTTCATTGGACTAACATTCACGTTGCCATGTAATCACCGGCAGAACGAGAATACCTAGAGCTTTTCATGGTGACTTTTGAAACTGTTTCGTTAATTTTTTCATAAATCTCTGAACTGTTGATTCATTCGGTGTTTCAATACTCCTAGAATCCCATGGTCTCTGACAGCTCCTGCACAACTCCGTTTTGACAAACGATTCCACACGTTTGTTAGTTATAACACGTTACATGCGTTAACACACAATGAGGAAAAGCAGACTGAAGTACTAGTCGGCCACAATATGAGTGCTTGCGGTAGGAAGAGGAACTAAACAGTTATGGAACGGAACATGTGGGCGAGTTATCGGAAGGAAAGTCAGGTAAATAAAACATCCGCAGTTCCTAGTTGCATTTACTGGCGAAGCTGAGGCCTGAAAATGTAGTACTGTTTTCACTGGGTAACTATACATCCCCGTGTTGCCTTGCCTCTCACTCCCCTCTGATCCCTAGCCTTAATGACGTCCACATCGTCAACAAAAACACTGGCGCCTTCCTACAAGCTCGTTCATGTTGTGGCCAACTAGTAATAATCGGAATGTTAATAGATATCAGCATGATGCAGAATTGTTGACAGCCAAAGGACAACTAAATGGCGAGCGATTCGAAACCGCCGCGCTTTTATAATATTTTGAAGAATCTAATTGCAGTATAAATTACTGATGAGAATCGAGGCAGCTAGTTATGTTACTGTTGCACTACAAGAGAGAGGCACCGGAGTATTATCGGGTCGCGAGGTGTAGGCGTGCCAATGGCTAACAGGCTTTACCTGCCGTCCCGACTTCACATGTCTCGGTTCCCATCCTGCAGCCAATAACGAAACCGGTTTACCTGCTTTCCCAACATAACACGTCTCGATTCCAATCTCCAGCGATAAATCACAACCGCAAAGCAGGCTGTCCTACGAGAAACATGCTTGTCCTATTATATTTTAAATTCAACTTCTTGATTATTTTGTCATTACCGAAGATACGTAATCACTAAATAGTTTTCTTGATTAGCATGAGTGAATACTAAAATAACACTTTAGGCTACGATGGATAGGAATATGATATTGAGGCCTGGTAATAAGGACACTTTCTGGAACAATGTCAGATTAATGTCCCTTATTATTGCTTCGAACACTGTATTCACAAAATTACAGCACAGCTGGAAGCACGACCTAGTTTTTCAAAATTAATTAGTTAGCAATAGAAAATAGGCAATTACTCTTAAAACAGCTGATAGACTTAAGATGCTGATAATAAGCTGGAAACTTCAATACAGCATTTGCGCTACAATGAAACCGCCCTCCCAACGTTATTCCGCTGTTCACGTGAAGAAGTTATCCAGATAAAATGACAATCATCGCTCCCGGATAATTGTTTCTATCAATACGTACATACACTGCCGTTTGTGAAAATTGCAACACTAAGAAGGAATTTCCCGAATAACCTCAAACTTGGTGGAAGTGTAGAAGAATGTGCAAGCAATAAGTCATTAGGTTTGCAGAGAGATTGGGCACACATAGGCCGAGCAGAGCCCTCTCGTGTCGGTCTAACAAGGTCATTGTTGCGCCCAGTGTAGTCTGTGCAGAGCTGTCAAACAAGGTGAAAACAGTAAAGTAGGTGCCAGTATGCCTCGTACATGTCAAAGGGAGCCATATCGGCATGTGAGTGAGTTCGAACGCGGCAGAATGATCGGTCTCCGGGAAGCAGGTTCGTCATACCGTGACATTTCGGCTCGTATAGGGCCAATGCGTGTGTGGACGCAGTAGATTTGTGAAGGTCGTACGCAGCGAAAAGCTGCGTACTGAACCACGGAACATGAGCACAGCATGGGAAGGAAGACCGTCATCTTGTCCGCATGGCCATAACGGACCGTACAGCTTCATCCACAGTGTTGGTTCGACGGGAGCACTGCAACAGGTGTGAACTTGTCTGCACCAACGGTCGCCGTCTGCTGCAGATTGAACTGGTTGCATGCATGCCATTACGTCGGCTTCCATTTTCCAGAAACCACAAGCAATGGGCACGTGAACACCATCACCGGGGTGCTGTGTGGCAAAATGTAGTCTTTTCGGACGAGTCCCGCTTCAACGTATTCTGCAGTAATGGCCGCATGTCCGGCGGTACCGTGGTGAGCGCAACCTGGAGGGCTGCATTGTTGAGCGGCATAGCGGACAAACACCAGGTGTGATGGTTTGGGGCACCATTGGTTACAACAACCGATCTCTTCTACTACGAATTGAGGGTACTTTGAACAGCAACCGGTACCTAACGGCGGGTGTAGAGCCTGAGGTACTCCCCCCTGCTTCAGGCATCTCCACAGGTGGCCACATTTCAGCAGGACAATGCCCGGCCACATATTGCGAGGAATGTACAAGCCTTTTTCAAGAGCGATGGGTCCCATTGCTTCCCTGGCCTGCATTTTCCTGACATGTCGCCCATCGAACATGTCTGGGATATGTTTGGTCGGCACCTGGTGCGCCACGGTCCTCCAGTAACTAGTGTCACGGATTTGTGGGCTCGAATACAAACTGCGTGGAGGGAAATCCCTCAGGAACTTATTCAGAACCTTTTTGATTCAATGCCACGGCGTATCGTAGCTCTAATTGCAGCGCATGGAGGCCACACCAAATACTGAATATTAGGGCTCAAAGGTCATGTATAAATTTGAAAAGTGTATCATTTGTTACTTGTCATGTACCTAACCTGTGGTATTAAATTCATTGAATTCATCCGTTTCCTTCTTGGTGCTGAAATTTTCACAAACGGCAGTATGTATACACACACACACACACAGTATGTATACACACAGTATATACACAGTATGTATACACGCGCACACATCCTGTAGAGGATATATTACATTTTTCTTACAATGGTACCGCATAACTGCTCAGTATGAGTACTAATGAGATACTGACTTTCTTCCAAGGAGAAGAAAATTATTTATTGCTCCTTGGTAACATTCATTATTCTATTACTATTTTACTTTTTATGGAATAAACACGTATGCTTGCTGCCTTCTACAGATTTTTCTTTACATATAAATTTTAACCAAAGTTAGCACGGTTGCTGTCTAAATAAATAAACTCAGCTTATAAATACAAATATAGGTTAATAAAGAACAAATTCTCAATTTCATAATAAATAAAATATAATAATTATGATTACAACATCAAAAATGTGCAAGTAGCATAACACATTCATAAATGTAACATTAAATTTAACCAGTTCTGTATATTTTATATTCTTGAGTCAAATACAATTTGCGTTTAAGCTTTCTGCTTCAAGCTGAATCTCGATTCTTAGGAAAGAGTAACTTCATTGTTACTAACCTTGTCGGCCACATTTTGAAACGTGAACTTTAACCCTAGAGGAAGTGAATTAAATCAGGAATAATGGCAGATTATTATTTGAAAATATATTCCACAAAATAATTAACAAGCCTAATTTCTTTCTTTTAGTGAACTGACACTTCAATCACATAAACCATTACAATTAACAAACCCTTCTTCGTTCATCATTATTTACATGCTTTACGGCTTAAATGCTTTACATTTAATTACAATAGTGACAAATTGCTTCCTACTCTCACATTTACCGATATGTTTCAGACCAACCACAATAAGTCTATAGATCCGACACTCAATCTTTTTGCGGTGCCTTGTAGACAGCACCCTTGAAGAAAGCTAGGCGTGATCCAGCGCCTGCGCAGACAACGACCACAATCGCCTAACGTACTGCTTGAGTCAAACCAACTTCGTCCATTCTTGTTGTTGTAGTCGACTCGTTGAGAAGTACTGCCCTAGTCGTTTCCCTTCTATTGCTTTCCTTTAGTACAGCCCCGTCGCGTACTGTATATTTCTCCGGGGAGGATCAATTTGGCACAATGTTCAAAACCACATGTGTTATTTAGAATTTTCCAATACAACTTTTGGCGAATGGTCCTTCCATTCGTATCATGTTTACGTTGCCGTTAACTTTATACTTCATTTTAGTACTTCATGCAACATACCGACAAGCTGATCACTGACACTACTAGCCTCGACGTTGCTCATTTGTTTGTCAGTACTCCCTTCAACATTCCTGGCTCGATTCTGCTCACGAGACCTGTTCTGCACTTACTTTTGTCAGTAGAAGAGATTGAGCTTAGTGAGAGCGTTACAGGCTGGACACCCTTACGTAAGTTACACTCAACGTCATTGCACCCCAGCTCTCGTACACTGGCTTCCATTTATGCCGTTGCCACAGCTTTGGAAGCCATTCTACTGACCTTCACAAGTGAGTATGTATAGCAAAGAAGAGGTGCGTGTATCTGTTTACATTTTCACGCATACAGTGGCGTCCTGTTTTACTGCACAATTCTAGATTATTCACATATGAATATACAACTTTGAGCAATAGCTTTGCTCGTCATCACTTACATATACGAGGGCTGTCCAGAAAGTAATTTCCATTCATGCATAGCACGAGAAGTAGTGGCAGTAGCGCCGCTGTTTCGACATCAGCGTGTGCAGTGGCTCAGTACGCTTCTAGCTGTGCAAGGTAGAGCATCGTACTGTCGCGTGTTTGCTAGTTATAACCCAACAACATAAGCGCCGAAATATCAAATACCGCCAAGTGTGAAGTGCGTGTGAATTGTGAAAAGGCTAAGAAGAGCAATGCAAAACAAGCGTCGTGGTCTTCTGACTTCTGTTTTTGTGTCTTTGCATGACAACGCTCGCCCTCACACAGCAAACAACACAAATGAACTTTTGGACAAGTTCAAATTGGACATTTTTACCATCCCCTGTACAGCCTGCACATGGCCCCTAGCGACTTCCATCTGTTCTCGTACATGGAAAAGTAGCTTGCAGCTCAGCGTTTTGGCAATGACGAGAGCTTCAAAACACCGTGACAGGTAGGCTTATTTCACAGGCGGCAGAAGTTTATGCAGAGAGTATTTCAAAGGCTGTGAAAAGGTATGAGAAGTGGATGAATCTGTTTGGAGACTACGTAGAAAAAATAGGGAAAAGCTGTAGTTTTCAGATTATATTGAAAAACTTTTGAATGTATACCGGTTTTATGTTTATTTCTAAACATTAACTCTACTTTCGTGTGCAAAAACACTCCTCAAAATATTAAAACTTTGTAATTCAAGGCGGTTAGGGTTAATCAGTGTATACCTAGTAATCTATTCGATTCCGTATTACTACGTTTTAATTATTGGTATATTACGTTGCTTTTGGATCAAAGTATTTGAACGAAGATTTTATAGATGAGAGAATTTAGATTCATGCAGTCATATAAGGATCACATTATTGAAATTGGCCATGCTCCTAAAGTTTTGGGGATTTTATATACACTGGTGTGCAAAACCTAAGGACAATATGGGTAGTATTATAACAAATGAACTACTTGGTGGAAGTAGATGAAGGTGCGGGAGCATGTTGCCAGAGGTTTCTCACATGTACACAGAAAGCTGGACGTCACATGGCGTGAGTGTAGCGAGCCTATAGTGCCAAATGGGTCTGGTTTCCGCAACACTGGGCAGTTGACGAAACCGGAAAAGACGATGTGTGGCAATTGGCGAGCTGTTATGGTGCACTGTAGTGTGTTTTTCATTGCAACATGGCCGTAGACACCATTTGGATGACTTCACACGGGGAAGAATCATCGAGAAACTGGAAGAAGGGCGAAGTGTGATGAGTGTTGCTCAGGAGTTTGGATTTGCTCACAGCATTGTTTCACGTGCATGGGGAACCTTATAAACCACACGCACTGCTGTCCCAAGGAGAGGTGGTGGTTAACCACGCTCAAATACAGCAGCAGATGACCGCTACATTGTGCAACAGGCAAGAAGGAATCCATGCCAAACAGCGGGTGCAATTGCAACCACGTATAACAGGGCAGCTAGGCACGCAATCTCACGATACACAAGCACGGCGACTACACAGAGGTGTACTCCTTGCCGATGGTCATTACGTTGTGTTCCATTGACATCCGCATATCGGCGGCACCGTTCACGATGGTCCCAAGGGCATCAAAATTGGACCAACGAGGTTTGGGGTCGCGTGCTCTTCTCTGATGAGAGCAGATTCAGTCTAAGTATGATTCTCGACATACCCTCATCTTGCGAGAGGTGGGAACACGCAATGAACCCAGGAAGATCGTTGAACAAGATCGTTTTGGTGGTCCGGGTGTTATGGTTTCGGGAGGCATAATGTTGCATGGGCGCACCGACCTCCAAATCTTTGAACACGGTACGCTCACTGGTGAACACTATTGTGATACTGTACTCCTCCATGTGCGTCTTTTCAAGGGTGCAGTCGGCCCTGATTTCATTTTTATGGATAACAATGCGCGACCGCATCGATTGGCGCAGGTTCTAGAGGATATTCAGCGAATGGACTGGCCTGCCCGTTCCCCCGAATTAAATCCCATCGAACACGTGTGGGATGCTTTGGGGAGACGCATTGCAGCACATCCACATGCACCAACGACCATCCAACTGTTGTCAACAACGCTGGTGGAGAAATGGAACGCTTTACCACAAGAACTGCTTACCAACGTTGTAGCCAGCATGGGAGCACGATGCAGAACAAGCATTGCTGTCCGTGGTGATCATATATCCTTTTAAGCACCATGTATCTGTTTCTATAAATTTAGACAGCCATTATATGTGGTATTGACTTTAGTGTAGCTTATGGCATATGAATAAAAGTGACATTTCTGTTCGTCTCATTGCATATTTCGTTTAGTTGCCTACTGTAGCATACCATACCAGTTCCCTCTATGTATGATTCATGTTTCGTCGAGCTATGTTACTCGGCAGTGTCACAGAACACGCAAAGATTACTTTCGTCCTCCTTAGGTTTTGCACATCAGTGTATATCGTAATTGAAATGGCACAGACCTGGTAATTCATAAGCAATAGGAATAACATCTGATCTACTCTTGTCTTTTGCATACTCAAGCAACAAAGAGGTTACCATTATCAGGACCATATAAGGTTGCTAAATTTAGTTAGTAATTGATTTGAATGCAGATTCCTAAGGCTTTAACTTTTATTAATATTTTATTACTTTTTCTATTACGTATAGTAAGCGGGCAAAGTATTGCTTTCCACCCTAAAATTCGATACCGAGATTTCATCGGAAATATACGTTTTGAGACCCTCTGAATCCAAAAAAAAAGAAAAAAGCATTTTTGGAAACATGTACGTGTGTGTGTGTGTGTGTGTGTCTGTGAACAGCATAACTCAGAAACGAACAGTCGGATAAACACCAAACTTGGTATTTAAGTTCAGTGTCTTCCAGAGATGCGACACGAAGGTTTTCAAGAAAATCCCCCCACCCCAGACTACCCTTTACATGAAAAATTTTTCGAAAATTTTAATTTTCTAAAAAATGGCTCTAACGATTTTGATTAAAATATAATATGTTTTAAGATATTTTCTTGACAAATGAAATGTATATCTCGAATTTTCTGGGAATGTCTCCAAAAGTATTCTTCATTGTGAATGACTTTTGCATAACTGGTAAACCTTAAGAGATAGACAAAATATTACTGCACAAAAAATTTAGATCGCGTAAAATACACAATTTATGTCATATACATTTCTTTTGTTGGGTGAACCGTTTTCGAGATATTGCTTGTTATTTCCTTAAATTTTCCAATACTTATACTTTTTTTCAAATTCTTTATTCATTTTTTTATGTCCTGGACATGCAAAGAGAATGGAATGCGCCACATAGCAACCAGCTCTTAAAATATTTGACTATCGCTTAAAACCTACCAATTCCCCTTGCATCTATAAGAAAATTAGCAATAAGTTTAACATTTCGATTAACATGAAGCATATGGAGAATAAGCGGTTGTAGAAATAGTTTGTACAAGAGTAGAGAAAGTCATGTGAGTGTAACACATCAGATTTTTTTAGTCCTGGACATGCAAAGAGAATGGAATGCGCCACATAGCAACCAGCGCTTAAACGATTTGACTATCGCTTATAACCTACCATATTCCCCTTGCATCTACAAGAAAATTAGCAATAAGATTGACATTTCGATATCTCGATTAACATAAAGCATATGGAGAATAAACGTTTGTAAAATAGTTTCTACAAGAGTAGAGAAAGTCATGTGGCTGTAACACATCAGACTTTTTTATGCCCTGGACATACAAAGAGAATGGAATGTGCCACATAGCAACCAGCTCTTAAAAGATTTGACTATCGCTTAAAGTCTACCATATTTCCATTGCGCCTACAAGAAAATTAGCAATAAGATTAACATCTTGATTAACATGAAGTATATGGAGAATAAGCTTTTGTAAAAATAGTTTGTACAAGAGTGGAGAAAGTCATTTGAATGTAACACATCAGATTTTTTTCTGTATTAAAATGTTTTTTCTGAAATTGTACAGGCTAAGGAAACTAGGTATATACATACCTGCAATCCTAAGGTTCGCGTGCAATGTTGGTGTAAATTACTTTGGAAGTAACTTTTACTAAAGAAGTCCGTATTGGAAAGTAACGTTGGATAGCTCAACTACAATTTGCTTTTATAGTTATTACTACAGAATTACAGTTCATTACTCGCAGAGTATTTTATATTTGCGCAGGTTACTTGAAGTGATTATGTTATGTGTTATGTGGGACACAAAAGGGGGAAGCGTTAGCGAAAGAGATTGCTTTTGTTGGTAGAGATAATGAAAATCCAATTAAGGAATACACATATACAGCAAAAAAAGAGAATGTATTTATAAAGTTCCTGGATAAGAAAATAAATACCTGGAAAGTTGTGATGTATGAATTTAATGCTTCAAAGCTAGGAACAAAGAGCAGAAATCCACGGAAACACAAGGAACATTTTAAATTGGCGGTAGTTCACACACCTATAACATACTTGGACGATGTTTCGAAAATAATAATTGAAATAATGCCTCAAGTTTCCGAAGAATTAAACTCAGTTTGTAACATGGTGCAACAGAAGCAAATTTAATCGGAAATAACGGTCATTGCATAAATATTGAAGCTCTCGTGGTGATTTGGAACATCAACTGGGTCCAAGTTTGGACATTTCGGTAATAATAATCCTGATGACTCCACGAGTGTTATTGCTGTAAGTTCAAAACATGGTTAGTGAAAACTTAACTCTTATTGTGAAAAGAGATGAACACGTCAGAAGCAGAGATAACCATGAGGTTTTGTTACTTCGAACAATTAAATTTAGGATTGGATTAATAAAAAGCACTAAAATATCTATAGAAGAGTGTGTTACCATCTAAAATATTAAAACATAGTGGTATGTAAATTTTACTACAGAAAATAAATACTTGTCTCTTTCGGCTTCTACAGACTTACGATTCAGTAGCGGCTACGGAAATGCTTTAGCAATGCCCTAATACCGCCTTAATTCATGAACACGTCAAAACATCTTTCACGATGCCGTATTGTGGTTTAATTGACAGATGAGTTACTTCATCCAGGTCATGAGAGAGGTCTGAAGGCCCTCTATAACCACTCGGTTAACTCCAAGCTGGTCTTAAAATGCCGCGCGTTCCTCACAGCTTCCCACAATTCAGTTCAGCTGAGGTGGGTGTCAGGTCATGTGGGAATTTTGTGCAATGAAAGCGCGGATCAAGCCCCTAAGAAGGGAACTAAGAAACATTTTAATGGACCCTAACCAGTACTGGGGATGTTATCAGTGCCGGTTAAGCTCGTTACAGGGACTGGTTGCGCAGAGAACCGAGAAATGCTGAAACTCAATAGGATTCAGGCACTTCAAAGCTGTCATACGGAGATTGGACAGAAGCAGGTAGCGAAAAGTGCAAAACTTAGGCGGGAAAAGCTCTCATTGGTAACATGAGACAATTGCCCATCTATTGTGCGAGTACCCAGCACTTGCGTCATTAAAGAGCCCTCGTTTTGGTTGTCAATTTCCAAAATTGGAGGATCTTTCAACCATCACGGACCAACCATCAATTCAGTACCAACGTTAGTATTCTAGATCAAGGATAATAAGACTGGGGATGCGCAATAAATCTACAAAGATCGTAGTGGAGGACAGTGTCACCTCCCCCTATTGTACTAAATTAAACTGTATTTTGCTCTTTTTAATTTTATAGTAACATAAAACAAGTTGGTGCTCTTTAACATTTACTCCCGGAGTATCTGAAAGTAGTTTACTCCGTATGGAAGTTACCGAGTGTTGACTTTAATAGTAGTTTACTACTTACTCTAGGTTGGTGTACTCCGGCCTATTATTGCCAAACTCTGCTGCATTTCTTAAGTTTCGGGGATTTCGTCGCTTTGTCTTAAGATTATCGGATTACTGCCAGAGAAATTTTGTTTCGGTTGGTATTAAACAAACTATTCACCTGAGTAGATAAACCCCTCTCCCTCTTCACCCAAAAGTAGTATTCTTCTCTGCGAACTATGCACCTCTATTTGTTTGAGGCAATGCACCTAATAAAAATAATGAACATTTTAAAAAGACTAAAATTTTCTTCTTTCTTTTTATCATGTTGACCCCTATAATTTCACTTACGACTTCTGGTTGCTAATTTCAAAAATGTTTAAAGGTCTTAAATACTAATATTAACTACAATACAATACTCTAATGGTCATTCCAATATTAAATGCCATTTTTCTCAAAACCCTTTTTTTTTTATCGTATTTCATTACTTAAAATGCTCCACAAATAATTATTAAACAATTAACATGAATGTTCAATAAGATTTCAGAAATTATTATTACAAAGGCTCGCATGTCCGCCTTTAAAAGACTTATTGTTTTTCTTTTATTAAATATTTTCATACTATATATTCATAAAATTTAAACATATAAAACAAACAAACTTGATCATTTAAATTTTTTTTTTAATTTTTTGAGTCGGAAAATGTAAATTCACATCACATACGTGCGCTAGATGTTATCGCAGGAGCGCTTTCGAGAGATGTTTCTCTCATCTTCAGCTGAGAGTCGGATTCTCAGCTGAAGATGAGAGAAACATCTCTCGAAAGCCTCCTGCGATAACATCTAGCGCACATATGTGATTGGAATTTACATTTTCCGACTCAACAAATTTTAAATGTTACATAACATCACTATAAATAATACTTCTGGTTTATCATAAAAAAACTTGATCATTCTTTCGCAAGGCTTGATTGAAATTTATATAAAAAATCTGATGTGTTACACTCTAATGACTTTCTCTGCTCTTGTACGAACTATTTGGACAAACGCTTATTCTCCATATGCTTCATGTTAATCGAGATGTTAATCTTATTGCTAACTTTCTTGTAGATGCAAGGGGAATATGGTAGGCTTTAAGCGATAGTCAAATCTTTTAAGAGCTGGTTGCTACGTGGCGCATTCTATTCTCCTTGTATGTCCAGTACATAAAAAAATGAATAACGAATTCCCATTTGAGAAAAAGTATAAGTATTGGAAAATTAAAGTGAATAACAAGCAATATCTCGAAAATGGTTCACTCAACAACAAAAAATGTACATGGCATAAATTGTGTTTTTTAACCCGATCTACATTTTTTGTGTAGTAAAATTTTGTCTATTTCTTATGGTTTACTAGTTATGCAAAAGTCGCTCACAATGAAGAATACTTTTGGAGACATTCCCAGAAAATTCGAGATATACATTTCATTTGTCATAAAAATATCTTAAATATATGATATTTTAATCAAAATCGTTAGAGCCATTTTTGAGAAAACTAAAATTTTCGAAAAATGCTCCATGTAAAGGGTAACCTGGGGTGGGAGGTTTTTCTTGAAAACCTTTGTGCCGCATATCTGGAAGATACTGAACCTAAATACCAAGTTTGGTGTTTATCCGACTGTTCTTTTCTGAGTTATGCTGTTCACAGACAGACACACAGACACACACACCCGGACATGTTTCCAAAAATGCTTTTTTTGGATTCAGGGGGTCTCAAAACATATATTTCCGGTGAAATCTTGGTATCGAATTTTTGGGTGGAATACAATACTTCCCCTACTTACTATACGTAGTAGAGAAAGTAAAAACTATTTGATGTTTCCTATAAGTTTTTGTTAAAGCCAAAATAACATTTTGAGCATGATGTGACATACCATTTGACAAAAACTTATTGTTCCATTTCTTTGTTTTTTGTTCATTTGATTTTTTTGTTTTGTTCCATTCATACCCCGCCTCTAACTGCTGTGGTTATATCGGCAGCCTTTTACCTTGCAACATATTGTCTTATCGGCAATCTGGAATGGAACTCGGGACGCTCGCACAGCAAACAGGAGCGCTACCGACTGAGCTCTTCTATTTCTTGTCAGTCAAGATAAACTTTCAGACATTTACGCATTTAGGTATAAGACGGATACAGTACGATAAAGTAAATGTAATATTGAAAAGAAACGGATCGCTATGTGATGGCTTTAAAATTATCTTTGCATGACCAACAAAAGCAATAACGACTTACCACTTGAAAAAGATATGACTACATATGTAATAATTCAAACCAATAACAAAGAATATCTCGGAAATGGTTTACGCCACAGAAATGTTTATTTGACATTTTGTCGCTTAATGACATATGCATCTCTACGGTTCTCTTACGGTTTACCATTGTACACAAGTAATTCAGAATATAGAGGACTTAACAGGCAATTCTCAAAAAAATTCAAGATATATGTTTTATTTATTATGAAAATGTCTTAAACACATGCCATTTTAATCAAAATCCTTAGGGTTATTTTTGTGAAAATAAAAAAAAATAACCAAAAACGTTCCATGTAAAGGGTAGTCTGGGGTGGAGAGTTTTTCTTGAAAACCTTCCTGAATATGAAATAGTGAATATAAATACCGAGTTTCGTGTTTAACCGATTTTTCGTTTTTCAATTACACATTTAACATACACACACATTCAAAATTCGATATTCGATATAGAATTTTTGGGTAGAATGCTATAGTCCTCAATTTACTATAGGTAAGTAGTAGAGAAATTCAAAACTCTGATGTGATACATGCACATGAATCTACTAATGACCAATTCACATTATATCCTACTATAGTATGAATACAAAAAGTAATTCTTCTGTCCATCTTACTTTACTCACAATATTTTTTGTGCAGGGACGATTTCAAAATAAGTAATAATGTTTAGTTACAAAAGCAATCACAAACAGTAATCTATTCGTGGTAATAAGTTCTTGAGATGGAAAGAAGTAAAGAAAGAAAGAAAAACAATCAAAGTTTTTTTTCTCAAAAAATGCCCCTTCTGGATTCAGAGACTTCAAAACATGTATTTCCAACGAAATACATTGGGTTGAATGTTCTACAGAAAGTAATATACCTGAAAGAAGCACACACTAATTTAAATTATGGATGCTGCCTTTATGCTACATTATCCTAGAATAAAAGGTTCAAGTCAAATTAAAACTGTGGATTGTAAGATTTTCACAGGTCCATTGCGTAAAGGAGTTCCTTGACTTATCTTCCAGAACGGTTAAAATAATTCCTCATTCTGACCTAATGTTTTATGCATTTATACTCGGGGGATGCTACCTATGAGTATGTCACATGATCGTTTAGTGGTGAGGTAAGTTATGGCAATCTATCTATGAAATTTGGCAAAAAAGACGAAATTTTCGATTTATTTTGTTTTGTTTTTAGTTTTTGCATTTTTATTGTTCTTATAAGTTGTAATTTCTTGCTACAATAGTTATTTATGAAACAGATATAGAAAGCGACATATTTTTGAACGCGCGAGAAACACGGCTTTCTATAAAAGCTGCATGCATCATTCTTTCCGCTACCTACCTCAAAAGTATGTCATTGTGTCCGTAGTCTGTCATTTTTAAAGTATAGGAGACGCAATACGAATTAATGATGAAGTTCTTCTGATAATTAACAGTGAAGTTGCAAGAATCGATTTAGGGTAACACTCGCAAATAAACGAAGTTCTGTGTGGTCGCCATTTTACGGTTATTGTAACATACGAGTTTCTTAAATTAAAACTGAAATAACAGGAGCTTGGAAAGTGACAAAGGTGTTATTCTACTGGTATACAGGAATCAGCAGTACAGTAACAATCAATTTATTAAATAAATGAAAATTCTGTTGTAGGTTATGTTGAATAAAATGTTTGGAGCTCAAGTTTATTTCCTTCTGTAAAAAAATCAGTCTTGCAAATGACAAGCTTTCGCAACTCCAATCAATTCAAGAAAAATACTTTTGAGGTAGCTAGAGGAAAAATGTTTCAATATCAATATATTTTCAAGCCTCAAATTGCTATTTAGTTGTTCTGGCCAATTTAGGAAGCACCGCGCTGAACTTAAACACCATTTTTTTCATTTGTTTTTCTTTGCTAAGCATTTTTTACTATTCAAAGTGCTTCATGGACCAGAGTTTATAACTTATTAGTTCATTTTCAAGAGACCTTCAGGAATTATGAATTTAAAAATTCTTGTGCAGTACCTATAAATATTAAATAGTTCAGCTGAAATTATTTACTTGCTATAACTCATATTGAAGAAGTTAAACAATTAACTATCATAAAATACAAAATCTTGTTTTACACTAATTAAAATTAAGAAATCCTATTCAACTATTTGTTATCTTTGTATACCAACCTCAAATTAAAAGTTTGGGAGTGATACGATAAGCTGTAAGATCCAAGGAGCATTTTATATTACCATAAGTTATTATTTATGAATAAAAAATTAGTATTTTAATAACAGTTCAACCTGTTCAAATTATGCTTTACGTTCCAAATAGAACGTACAGTAAAAAGGTCAAAGCAATTAGAAGAAAACTGTGGATTTTTTTTATTTTCATAGATACACTACCTTACACGTATGTCCTATTTTACTGACGATTTTTTCTCCTCACTTCTATACCAGCGTTAAAAATATTTTGTCGCAGTCGGTGATTTACTAGGCTAAATCGCAGCTATTAATTCGCCGAATGTGACACAGACTTCATTGTTCTAATACTTTTAGTAATCTAGTTGTATTCTGATGACACTAAAATGCATATGTCCTGATCCACAGGGTGGCCGTTCCTGAGTGTATTGGAGGCGCAGGTGTACTTGAGGGATCGCCGTGGCGCCAGAAGACGGAGAGCGGCTACTTCCTCCATCACTGATGAATGTTGTGTCCGTACAGCTGGCTGCACCTGGGAGGAATACGCCGAGTATTGTCCGAGCAACAAACGCTTCAGAAAATTCGTCTAGATAACCTTCTTATCTTACAGTTGATGTTTTCCTTAATTTTGGAAAATCTTATACCTTGTATTTAGTGACAGAACTTTTAATGTCTGCGCACTGCTTGTATGTTAAGGATGCCCATCTGCATATTTCAAAAGTCCAAAATGTTAGGACAATAAAAATAAGGAAGTCCACAACATGTGTTTAAATTATTAGTTCCAGATATACTAGCTTACTGCACCTTTTTACTGTGCTGAATAATTACTCCACATAGATACAATTATTTTTGAAAAATTAATATGTATTTTATTATTAAACCTAATACTATACTATAAATTTTAGAGGTGAATTATTAATTGTCCAGTCCAAATAGTTTGCGTGAAAATAAGTATTAAATATGAAACTTACATTTTTCGCGTAAACATTTACACAATGTGACTATTATTTTAGTAACATTACTACAAAGCATGGCGACGATTATTGGCATAAAAACCCGAGAAATGATAGTTTAAAAAGTATATATGCCTTTACAGACATTATGCTATTAAAAAGCATTTAGTGCATACTCAATCACTTCATCTTTTTCTGCTCATCTGCAACTAATTTAGTATTTGAAGGTTCCCGAAGATCTCTCATGAGTGTGTCGTTCACTTTAATCCATTTTACTACAGTTTTATAGGAGGATAGGCTTGCAGCAGACATTTAAATCGCTATATGACTTGCTTTAAAAGGTCGTACAGCTATAAAACCTACACAGTACTAAAGTAGAAGGTTTGTAGTGTTTAATATCACTAAAATCCATATTTATGGATTTTGGCAATTTTAGACCCTTTTTCACAGATGGGCATCAGAAGCATTACATAATGTATTAATTTAGAAGCTGGTTAACACATCTGCACTGTTACTCGCTTTTTATGATAATAAATATCTGTTACACTTTATACCCAAATCAGAAAAGAAAATAATTCTTATTTCTTAAAATCTATGTTAATTGCAATTTTTTGCCTCAGGCAAATACTAACAAAATAGGGCAGAGGATTGTCAGCGCATACCGAAAGCGTAACGAAACTCCCATTGGCAGTTTATGCCTTATATGCTACACTGGCATTGATGGAAGTTTGAAAAAGACGTAATTAGTTTATAGGGAGTAGTTTATGCTTTTTGCAGAAATTTTGTCGAACATCAAATTCAATAAGAATGGTAAAGATATGCAATAAGAATGCTAGCTAAGATATGCTAAATGGACGATATGACTCCCGGATAAGTGTGAAGCTCACCTTCGAGGTACCGGGTTCGACTGCAGTCGGGTCAACCACTCTAATCTTAGGTGTTCTCGTGGTTTTCCGAGGTCGGTAGGCTTGGGCGGTTTCTCTTGTACCACGAATATCCTGCATGTTATTTCCTGTCCCCTGTCGTTTCATCTGTTTTATATTTATTTATTTATTTATTTCAGAGTTTTAGGAATATACGACGGCGAACGTGCGCTGTGCGGGACGGTGGAATTTGCGCTGTGTAAAATATTTCTCCCTATCACTTTGTTGGCCGACTAAGGCCACTTCCTGGGAGTGGCTCGTGAAATTCCGGGTAATTGAAGAACCTTTGGTGGGTTCGTGCCAAAGCCAGGATAGTGACATTCTGAATAGTTTGTGACCCCGTCCTTGTTAGAGTGCATCGTCATACGAATCTAATGACCCTTCGGATCTATCTGTCATGCCTTCCTTTCAGGAGTTGCGTTGGAAGCACAAATGGCCTACTGTAGCCTACTGGGTGCATACAACCTAAATTCAGAACAAAAATGTTGAGTTCATTAAAATATATAAATTGTATTAAACAATTATTATTCTTATGATAATCGTTTTGAAATATTTCACGCTGTATAGTTCAGATGATAGAAGTTTGAATGCTTCAGATTCTTCTCTTCTATGAACTAAGGATTTATTCCTCCGTGCTTCTGATAAACATTTGAAGGTTGTTTTTGTAGGTCGTGTAGAGCTAAGTACTTAATGGAATCATTTCTAATTAAAATATATCATGAATAAGGCAATAAAAATAATATATACTCTTAAATAAATACTATAATTAATAGGGTCACACTCTCTTTCTAGCGTGTCCCGTTCTCAATGATATCTAAAGGGGAGTGCAAGAATAACAAAGGAATATACGCACCATGGCTAAGGAGCAACTGCCAGACACTAAGTAGGAACTAGGAATGCCCCGCAAAGAACTTGTTGAAAACACACGTGACGTTCATATTCTGGGTTTATTTGACAAAGCTTTTCACATTACTGGTGTCCGTTTGTGAAACAAAACATGTCTATAAATCGTGCTATCCCCGTAACGTTTTGGGCGCGATAAACCCCCTGACTGCTTTCGTCCTATCTGGGTCGATGGTTATATTCACCGGAGAAACTACATGTCTCAAGAAAGAAATCTGATTAGTAGCAAAAGTGCACTTCACCTTCTTAAGAGTGAGATTGGCGCGCTACAAACGTGAGCAAACTTCACGGAGGTGGTCCAAATGAGTGTCAAAATACGCGGAATAGATCGCCACGTCATCCAAATAGTGGTACACAAATTTAAGCTTTACATGAGAAAACAAATTGTCAATCAACGAGGTAAAACCTGAGCACCTTTTGCCATCCCAAAGGGTACTCATTGAAACTCGTAAAGACGTTCACGGAGTAGCAAAAGCAGTCACGTGTTTAAATGATTCGGCCAAAGGAATTTGAAAATAGGCCTGATTTAAATCTAAGGTTGTAAACACCTTGACGCCTTTAAAATGGTGAGCAGCTTTAGAAAGTCCGGAATTGGTTGGGCCCCGACACATATTTTCTTATTCAGGTAGCGATAATCTGCTACCAGATGAAAATCCTTTTGACTTTTTGGTACGAGAAAAATGAATCTACTATACGTAGACGTAGAGGGTCGGATTATATCTTTTGTAAAGGTATCCTCAATTTTATCTTTCAAAATCGCGATTTTAGGCGGAGTTAAACTATAGGGCGGACGCCTAGCCGGTATAGTGTCCGAAAGCTCAACGTTATATGTGACTAAGTTTGTCACGCCCAAATTATTAGAAAATAACGCATCGTGCTGTGTCAAAAATTCTTGCACACCGAGACTGCTCGGAGGTCAAATGTGGCAACTGAGCCGTATCAGCAACTATTTCCTGAAATAAAGCCTCCCTAGAAACATGAGTAGCCTGTAAAGTTTCGTTACTTAAGAAAGGAATCCTAACATGTGGCGCAAAAGAAAATGGCATTTGTCGATTTTGAAAGTCGAATTTTAATCCTACCCGAGCCATAAAATCAGCTCCCAAAATTAGTTTGTACGGTAAATCCGGCAATAAATAACACCATGCTTCCAGGCAAAGCGCGAGAAACGTACCGTAAGCAACGTTTTAGTTTTAACTTGAAACCTCTGCCCATTCACTGAAAGACATTGAAGCTGACATGACAGCGGCTCCGCCAGAAACTTGCGCGAAGCCTCGCGAAAAAGTTGTTCGTCTACTAACGAGCAAGAACTACCCGAATCTAACAAAGACATAAGGGGAACTTTCCCCACGGTAACGTGTACTACGTGTTTAACGCCAAAAGGAAGTCCTACAACTCCACGGAAAACTGCATACCAGGCAGCTTCGGGCATTAAATAGGATGTTTTTGAAAATGGCTACCTGGAGCAATTTTATTGCTTCCAGCACGAAAACGACGATGCGTAGCACACTATCATACATGATTGTCACACGCGCCACAATGAAACCAAGCCGTGAAAAACTGAAGCTCTCTATCGCGAACTGCTACCGTCAGACGAAAAAGTCGGTGGCAAATGGAGGCGGACGAGAAACGTCACACACGAAGGTTATCTGACGCATGCTCTCCTGCTAAAAGGGACAATAACAAGTTTCATTCGGTAAAGCTGGTGGGGTGAGGTGCAACAACCAATGTAGAACTCACAGCAGGAATAACGTCGCACACCTAACGTTCACTATCAGGTAATCATAATAATTTGCACATAGCTTCACCCTGCCTATACATTCAGCAAAGACGATTAAGCCTGAGGCTTCAAATACCGATTTTTCACCAATGAAGCTAATGCCCGATATGGGATAAAACAACGCATAGCGGATGTAACTCACTTTTAGTTCTCCCCAAAATATCCAGCATGGCCCCTTTTGACTTAGCAGCAATGACCTCTAAAAGCAATGGCATGGAAACATTACAGGCTTGGGCGTACACTTCCGTGTGCACAACAAATTCAAGAAATGCCAGGGTCAACTGCACATCATTATCTCAAAATATGGCAAATATTGTGTATACTTTTGTAACGGATGCTGCAATTTTAATTGTAGAAAACCCGAAACAGGCTCGGCATTTCAGGGTATCACAACAACACCAGTGATAAAACCTGCTCATTTGTCTGTCTGGGCACCTTCTCCAATAAAGCCACAAATTCCGCTAGTAACCGTGGTAAGGGCAAGGTGAACGCCACGTTGGGGGAAAATTTACAAAATAATCAACCCGATGCATATAATGGTTAAGACGTGCAGGTAATTTCCTAGTCTGATATTTCGACAACCCGATCTCTAACTCTTGTCGCCCTCCGTAGACTAGGAGTACCTTACTAACCTGTAGTTCCCGAGGTTGTGGGTTTAAACCCGGTGTTAGTAGTTAAAGAGCGTCCATAAATAAAACTCAACTTCTCTGACTTCCAAATCCCAATCGGCAAAAAACTCCTGAAATCTGGCTGACGCCCTATCACATATTACCGGAGATTCCGTAACACATGGACATCGCGTAATTTAATCACCTTATTATCCTTGACCTGCCGAAAAGAATCTTAAATGGCCGCAACTTCTGCAGGCGGAAGTAATACAGCGCTGCGTATAACAAGTTCAAATAATAATTCATGCTTGCGCAGCAAGGCTGCATCCATCACAATAGCCGTAGCATAAAACCCAGTAAAGAATTGTTATATTCACAACAGACAAATTTACGGCACAAATTCTCTCAACCGCGAAATGCTCACCAATTGCGCCTTCCCTCTCTAGCGTGCCCCGTACTCAATGACACATCTAAAGGGGAGTGCAAGGACTACAAAGGAATATTCGGATCATGGCTAAGGGGTAACGGCCAGACCCAAAGTAGGAACTAGGAATGCCCCAAAGCACTTGTTCAAAACAAGTGAAGTCATATATTCTGGGTTTATTTGACAAACGCTTTCACAAAATATAAAATACCTTTTCAGATACGACATGTATTATGAAATTATCAGTTCTCATGTGGTTGAAAATTGCAGTACAGTATTACGTAAGATTAATAATGGAAACAGAGAATAACGCTATATAACAGACCCTTGAAACTACAGACCCTTGTAACTGTATATTCACTTCTGTCCACCTCATGCTAGGCTAAAAAGAATAAACCCGACTTTAATAAGTTCTCGTGAAACGGTAAATAAGTAATTTACAAAACCAACCCTACAAAAAGATTTACACACATCAACAATTAACTATTGAAGCTATAAATAACAATTTAATACACCCTGGAAAAAATTGACAATTTTAATAAGCAGCCAAATTGAACATAATCTCCTAAACTGCCAACCACCTAACAATTATATAAAACTTAGGACATAACATTAATTTAAAGGTATTAAAAACTCTGAGAAAAGCTAATTCAGAAATTGTGTACATTAACCAACATGACCAGAATACAATTATAACAGCAATTCAATTTAATAAGCTAGAATTTCATCTCTGGATCCGCTAAATATTCGCTGCATACAAAACGGAAGGCTTCAGAATAAATAATAAAGGACGAGCCCTGGGAAAAATCCGGTCAGAAATCCTCTAAGAATATACCAAGTTTCATAGCTTACTAAGCCATTCGGAACTCACCAAACTTAAGATGTGTGCCGTAGCAGCGTAAAACAGAACCCAATCCAAGCCAGGAAAAGCAACGACGGACATCGAGCGGAGAAAAATCAATTTAGTAAGAACCAGGATGCCACCTGCCAAGATCTAATACATCCATCTAAATTTCGCTGAAAAGAAAAAAACGATGTGCGAACAGCACAGGGAATTTACGAATCGCCGTCCATTTAGTTGGAATATTCAAGCCAAATAAAATCGATATGACGCTGAAGTCAGTTGACAAATGGAAAGCGTACGAATCACATCTTGTGTTTATATTTAATTATTTAATTTGTGAAGCTGATCATGGTAAACGACAATGTGCAGTTAATTCATGAAAAACATAGATAATAAATTATTAACCTATTTTTGCACGTTTAAAAGTGTTGCTGGGGGATACTTTGAATTGCATGGATGAACTTTTGTTTCAGGTCATCTATAGGTGCTCTCTCTGAAAAACGTTCTGCTTTAAATACACCATAGAAAAATCAGGGGGAATGAGGTCTGGTGACCGTGGGGGCCACGACTGAGGTCCACTTCGTGTAATCCCTGGGCACCGAGCATCTCATTTAATTTATGGTGATCTATCAGAGGATAATGCGGCATGTCTCAACATATTGAAACCTCACTCTTAACCACTGATTTAGTGGCAGTCCCCATGTATGTACCCGTTTACATCCGCGTCAAGGAAATGTGACACCACGACCAACTATTTCACAACACATCATAACTTTTGGTCCATTACAGTAAGAATACGTATTGTTACTAAACAAAACATGCCCAAGAAAGAATCGATCGGAGCACAAACGCTGTGTGATCCAGTTGCAACATGTTCCCTCTTGTATAATTATCTTCTTTCATATGTGTCAATGCTGTAATTTGAAGGGATGAAAACGTGCTGATTTTAGTATTCTGCGAACAGATTCTCTGCTGATACCACTTTCTCGAGCCATACAGTGCACTGGTCTTTTACGGCTGGCTTCGCAATGCCTGGCTGATCTTCGTAATCACATTTATTGAATTCTGTTCCTCAGTAGCAGATTTGGGACCATCAATTCGTTTCTTCTCGAGTATATTGAAAGATGTCTTCAATTTATGTGATATTTTGGCTACATTTTCGTGTGATGTTATTGGAATGTCAGGATGACAATGATGAAACTCAGCTACGGCTTTTCTTGTTCTTCTTGATTGTCTCCCGTAGAGCAACACTAGCTCCAATCCCTCTTCAGGACTCAACATACTTCTTTCTTAAATCATCAATATGAATAACCTAACTGGAAACAAACAGTACTGTAATGCTTTCTTACTTTAATTTATACCTCCCAAAGAACAGAATGCTTCAATGCCGCAAAAAATAAACGTAACAAAACAAAACTAACTGTAGCACTGTTTATGTATGTCCTACTTCAATGTATACTCCTTTTACTGTATTCCAGAGAAATTAATGGTATGATAGCCGGTGAGTAATCTTGGGATTGGAAAAGAAAATACATCAGAAACATAAATAATGGGAAAATAATTAATTATAAATTATGTAAAATAGGTATATAATGCGAGAATTGTCCCATAATACCTTACAAAATATTAACACTTCAATGTAGTTTGCATAGGAAGATTTTTCCCATTTGTCAACTGACTTTTGTGTCTCACTGTGTACCTATTGTTTTATTATAACATTGCGTAGACTATCTACTTCTGTTTCAGTTATATTATTCTAAGTATTTCTAACACTATCGCCACATACGAGGAAGCTGTGTTTAGTACTTAGTGTCCTAACATTTACTTTTGATTGTGGCATCAATCTAACCAACATACTGTTTATTTTAATAACATATCGTATAGTATTATAATGTTATTAGTACGAATTCTAATGATTATGATGCTTATATCCGCAGCTGTGCTTCTGTGGGAGAGATTAGGGCGGGGTTTCTAACGAAGAGGTTCGAAATTCGAATCCCGCTCCCGTCTGCAGAGTATTATATCTGTAATACATACTGTACTTTACATATACAAGTATGCAAAGAGCCACCACTCATAACTGAATAACTGATTAAAATCTGTACCACCCTTGCAACATACAAGTAATCAACATTACATGTGCACGCTGCACAACTACCACACATAACTTAAAGAAGTGGACGACCATTCGGGAACTTGTAATCCGCAAAGGAAAAAGTATGCCTACAACATATCAGAACTTTTTTATATATTGCATAATATTAGACCGTATGTTCGCTTTCAAAGAGAGCTAAAATAAAGGAGAGGAGTTATATTTCTGAAAACAAATAATTTATGAACCTAGCATTCCATTCCTGTCAGTGAAGTTCATATCGCAAGAGAGAAATTTGATACCACAGGTCTTCTGTTTGGAACAAGAGGTACCCTTCCTAAATAAATAAAAATGCTTTAGAAAACTCTACTTTTAAATTTAAATTCCACGAATTAAAAAATATTCTCATATAGATACTAAGAGACCCAATACTAATATTTTATTTTCATTTGCATCTGCAGAAAACTATAATTATCTAAGATAATTATTTCTGAATAAACTAGATAAAAATATAAATATTGTAATAGAAATAAGTAGGATGTAATTATTTTCAAAAACAGTTGTTAATAGCATACTTATTTTTAAAATAAATTGTAAACAATTTTAACAAATTGTCTAGTGTCTATATATTCTGGATCCATGTGGTAAACCTCACTGGAGGACAGATGATTTATTTATTTATTTATTTATCTATTAATAAATATTTCTCTCTGTTCAGAATTCTGATATTCTGTAATTGGGAGACAACGTGTTCTGAAAGTATTCTTTTACCTTTTTTTATTCTTGTGTCACACGAAGACTCCCATGCTATATTTGCTACTAAAAACTGATAAAGTTTATACAATAAAACTGTCACATGAACCTTCATAATTGAATATGCAATATAAAGTCTGTCACAGAAATGTTTTCTTCTTGTGTATTCTCATCAGCAACTGAGAGCTGATTTCAAAGCACAATAACAATAGCTTTATTCTAAGGTACAGTCGCCTGTTATATAGGTGAATCAAGTCCTCCTTCCATCGTCTTTTCACTTCCAGGACGTTATGCCGTTGTACTATTCGTGTAGAACTCCGGTTAGAGCAACCAGATGGAAACCGACGGCATTCACTCGTCGATTCTACCTTTCCGACCTTGTCAACACACGGCTTGTATGTAAGAACAATTAATTCCACCCATCCTTGGATACATGTTCATCCCATTCTTTCTTCCTCCTTGCGATCTATTGTGTCAGTCTCGATCTTGCATATCTCTCCAATATCTTCATTTCTTACTCGGTCACACAGTGTCTTTCCAGCTATTTTTCTCAGCACTTTCATTTCGGTTGTTACCATCATTTGTTGTGTTCTTGTGTTCGTTTCCCTCATTTTAATATTGCGACATAATTTTCTGTATACGTGAAAAAAAAGAAATGGGTACCTTAAACCTTTAACGAAAATTAATTTTAGGACACCAATATTCAGTTTTTAAGCATAAACGAAAGCTTAGTTTTATTCACTATAAAAGTAGCGTGTTAAGACAAATGCATCTTTGGAATTTGGTAAAATATATGAACATTTTCTATTTTTTTGCCTATTGCACTTTTATTATACTAATACGTGTACTTTATGACTACATAATGACAATTTTAAAGGCACAATTACCTGTTTAATTGTTCCTGTACCATTTAATTAAAACGCAGCATCGAACTTTAAACTCCAGTTTTCTTAGTTCATTTTTTCAGCGCTTTTCACTACTCAAAACCCTCCTTGGATCACAGTTTATAACTTGTTAGCTTGAAGTTCTTAGAAGAGCTTCATGAATTATGGATTTAAACATTTATTTCCCATAAATCACATGAAAACAAACATTTGTTCTGTTAAACTAATTAAATGAATAAATGCTTGCATAATAATTTATTTATATTAGTAAACTAAGCTCAAATAAGCTTGGTAGTGATATGATAAACCGTGAGGTATAAGGAGATTTATATATTACCATATCAAAAAGTGAGTAATTATGAATAAAAAATAAGATCTTAACAACAGTTTGACATAGCTCGTTAAAGTTTTATTTACGCTCTGTGTTTTATATTCCGAGTACGTGGTAAAAAAGTCAAATCAATATTTTTACAGATGCATTGCCTTAAGCACGGGTGTTAAGGCATTCCATTCAAAAAGAGACATATCAGTTACAGGTGATTTTAGTGTTCATTACTCTACAGAATAAACACAAAATCTCAATTATTTCGCAACTACTAAGCCAAGGGATAATTTGATGAAACTGGTGGTTCAGTGAAGTGTCATATTTTGTCAAATATCGAAAGAATACAAAAGGTAGGTATCTAATTCTTACAACAGATGTTATGTGAGTTATTCATAAAAATTACTTTTTAAAATAATATAACACATATAAGAAATGTTAACTATATTAGTTATAATGCTTAATTACAGACTTGTACAGCATTGGATAATGAGTAACACAGAAGAGTGTTGTATTTGTACAATATACCTTATATATTTGTTCTTAAAATAACTTAAGCTACCAAGATGGTATTTCAAGCTTATGCAGTATGTATAAAACAATAATTGTGCCAATGTTATTCTATCAAGGTAAATATATGTCATAGCATCCTAAATAAATTTTATGGTAAAATTTTCATTTTTCTCTGATAAGTTATGCAATCGTTGTGCCATTTTATAGGTCACTACAGAATAGCTATAGGGTTACATGAGTAAAATTATGTCAAAACAAAGCGAGAAATGTTCACTTCTGTGCAGAAGAAGTGGCCCAGTCACCTGACCATATTAGTAATAAATATTCAAGACAAATCCTCTTCTGTAGATACCAGAATAATAGATTCCATGTTGACTATATGAATACAAGTTGTGCTTAATTTGGGTTTTAGTTGTTTATTTGGGATAACAAAACTGTACTCCAAGGATGTTTGTTTTTTTTTCTTTTTTTTTATTTCGTTAAGTTCCAGGTTTACAAAGCTAACCGTCGTCTATACCCTGCCCTTGTCACTTCTCTCTATGAATCGCTTGAACCAAATTTCAAGACACAAAAATTAACCAATCAACCATTTTATATTCGATATGGAATAAATAGGTGGTCAGAAACAGCCTTGCTTGATCAATTTTGCTACGATTGAAGTAAATAAGCAAAGGTGGGTAACACTATGAAATATGGATATAGACTCGACCACATGGAGGGAAGAGTGAGAAATTATTTACTTTTGTCAAAGTGCAAAACAGTTACAAAAATCAAAAGCTTCTTTGGAAATATACATGGAGACAAAAACTGAAGTAATAGTCGTCATCGAACAGGGGTATAGCGCTGCAAGGATTGTTGAACTATATGACGTATTGTTTGTTCAGAGTCTTTTGAGACAATGAAAGGGGGAGATAAGGATATCGGTGGCCGGTGTAGCAGCCACACGGCGCCGACTTGGGCACGAGCAACCGGTTTTCTATCTTCCCCTTCCATTGTCTCAAAAAAAACTCTGAACAAAGTATAACTCGATGATCCTTTGACAGTAAATTTATTAAGAAAGGGACGATTTGGCACATAAACCGGATAAGAAATTCGATGTTTATGTAAAGTTCCGTATATGATTTAGGTCTAGATATCAATTATGTAAAATAATAGTAATAATAGTAACAGTTTCATTAAATATATTATGATGATCAGCATTATTGATTCTGCCATGATGTAAGAACGTAGGTTTTCACGGCCGGTGTCACAATTATAACTAATATGATTTTCCGGGCTGTTATGCCGTGGTCTGCTGAAGAAAGATTTCCCAGACGTTTCGTCCACAACTGCGGTGGACATCTTCAGTGGCGCGGACGAAGTCTTCTCGGTGAAAGTATCGCAGCGTCTGATGCGTTGGTGCTAAGGTGCTAAGGTTATTTATTGAGGAAATTACCTGGTGCCGGTACATTAGGCCCGGCTAACAGGCTTATGTTTACATGTTTTTTACAGTTTACGTGTTAGCATTATACTATGTTTATTGTAGGAAAGAAAAAACCCATGCGGTGGCCAGCATTAGGCCACCGAGAACAGTTTTAGTTTGTAGTGTTTATCAGTTTTTGTTTTCTTAAATTTGTTTTGAAAGACATTCTTTTTCATTATGTACATATGTACACACACACATACACACACACACACACACACACGCTCTCACACACATACACACATCTGGCCATGCGAAGCACGTCCCAGGACTAAAACTAAACACTATCACACGAGATATTTACACTAATTACACAACACAAAAGCACTATTTACACAATATTTACAGTCCGCCGTTTTGCTGTGCGGCAGCGTGTAGCAGGATGGTTGTTGCGTAGTGACGGCCTCTGCAGTAGTTGGGGTGGCCTGGGGCCTGGTGTGATGGGCGCGCTTAATGGCGAGCCGTGTTGCCGCTAAAACATTTTGATACGGCTGTGCTTTCTGTGTTTCGGCTCGCCACTGCCGATGCTGGAGATTAGGGGGTTTTGGTGTCCCCGTATGCGCGCCCATACCGACGAGGCACGTTTAGTAATGGCATCAGGGATGGAGGGCATGTTTGTTTCACGGAGGATGGTTCGGTTGGATGTGAGGAGAGGAACACGAAGGATTTTTCGGAGGGAGAGGTTTTGAAGGATTTCAACGTGCCTTTTTGCAGATGCAGATGCATTTGCCCAGGCCACACATGCGTAGAGGACCACCGACAGAATGAAGGATTTGTACAGAATAAGTTTGGATTTCAAGTTCAGCTGTTTGCTGCGGAAGACGGGGGCGCATAACTTTAACCGCTGCCGCCCTTTGTTGGCGCTATCTTTTAGGTGGGCAGTCCACCGCAATGTTCGGTCCAAGGTGACGCCAAGGTACTTAACTTGCTGGCGACAGTGCAATCTTTGACCACCGACCGTTAGGTCCATGGCCGGAAGGCGCAGCTTACGTGAAAAATAAATCAGCTGGCATTTGTTTGCATTAATTTCTATCTTCCAATCGTGGAGCCACGAGAGGAAGCGGTCAATATACCGCTGCATTTCTAAAAGACCGAAACGAGGATTTTTGTGGTGATTGTAGATTGCAGTGTCGTCAGCATACATTGCGATTTTGCATCTGGCGTCCACGGGAAAGTCATTGGTGAATAATGTGTATAGAAAGGGGGACATTATAGCCCCTTGAGGGACGCCAGCCCGCATAACTCGCTCCCGAGAAGAGGAGCGGCCCACTTGGACGTAGAAGCGCCGGTTTTCTAAAAAGCTCTGTATGAGGTACATGAAATTTTGAAGGCCGGGAAAATTGTGGTGCAATTTGTAAAGTAGGCCATTGTGCCAGCACCGGTCGAATGCGGCTTCTACGTCCAAAAATAGCGCCAACGTTGAAGCATCATTGTTGAACTGCTCAGTGACGTCATCCGCAAAGCGTAATAGTTGCAATTCTGTGGAGTGACCTTTTCTAAAGCCAAACTGAGATTTTGATAATTCATGTATTTCCGAAACTTGTTTTTGAAGTCGACAAAGTATAAGTTTTTCGAGCAGTTTTCCAACAGCAGACAGGAGACTAATGGGGCGGTAATTTTGTGGTTGCCTGGTGCTTTTCCCTTGCTTCGGGAGCATTATTACCTTGGCTCGTTTCCAAGTGGTGGGGAAGTAATTATGCCTCAAACAGGCGTTGAAAATCTTTGTGAGCTGCACCAGGGCTTTTCTCGGGAGATGCTTGAGTTCCTCATTAGTCACCCTGTCCGGGCCGGCGGCTTTTCCATTAGGCAAATGCCTAATTAGCTTGTACACTTCCAGCGGCGTTATGATAGGCAGTTGTTGCTCATGCTTCTGCGCCACCCAATTTTGTACCCATGTCAGAACCTCCCGTTCTTGTGCGGGGTTCGTCGTAGGATTTTCAGAAAATCTGTCTTGGAGACAGTCGGCGAAAACCTCGGCTTTCTCCTCACCGGAGAAGTGCAGGCCGAGGGGAGTGTGAAGCGCCTCAGTGCCGGAGTTGACGCTAGAGGAGACCTTGAATGCCCTTAGTAATTTCCATAGAGAATTGTCCGAATGTGTGGTACTTAACATTTTATTTTCCCACTGTTCAATTTTGTTCAGTTGAATTTGTTGCCGAATGATGTTGCGTAGCCATTTTGCTGCAACTTTGTATTCGGGCTGGCGGGTAAGCCGCCAAAGTCTCGTCAGGCGCCGCCTCCGGGCAATGAGCTGCTCCACCTCCGGGTACGTGCAAAAACTAGGTGGACTTGTGGTGTACGTGGTAGCGTTTCTTTTGGCCGTGCGTAGCGAGGCAGTGAAGTTTTCAATGGCGGCATCGATGTCTGCCTCGCTGTAGTATGACAGCTTAGGCTGAGCCATCCTGTGCATGTCCGACGTGAAGTTTGGCCAGTTTGTCTCTGCTCTCCGCGGCGGGCCGCTCCAGCCGGCCGTGACTGCGCCGCAGATTTCAAAATGCACAGGTAAATGGTCAGAGTCTAAGCTGTGATACACTGTAAAATTTTGTGAAAGAGCCGCATTTTTTGTCAGCACGAAGTCACAACACAACAGTCGGCCGGTGTTTACCGTATTCCCTGTTCGTGTGGTTCAGTGTATATTGGTACCACACAGCGGAGCGCTAACACCAGACTGAGCGAACACAAAAGGAACTGCCGCCTGGGCCATACAGAAAAATCGGCAGTCGCCGAACATGCCATTGAAGCCGAGGGCAAACACATCATTAGATTTCAGGACACCAACATCCTTTCCTCCATAAAGCATTACCATACCCGGCTACAACGCGAAGCAATAGAGATTTATAAACATCCCAATAATTTCAATAGGAAAGAAGAAGCATTGAAACTCAACAGTAACTGGCATCTAGTCATCAAAAACAAGAAAGGTCATACAAAACCGAAAAACACTGCGAGCCAATCAGAAGAGAGCAACAACACAGCCGGCGCCAGCCCCCTCATACCAGCGGGCCAATCAGCAGAGAGCGCCCACACTATAAAGAGAGTGGCACTAACGGCCAACGCATCAGACGCTGCGATACTTTCACCGAGAAGACTTCGTCCGCGCCACTGAAGATGTCCACCGCAGTTGTGGACGAAACGTCTGGGAAATCTTTCTTCAGCAGACCACGGCATAACAGCCCGGAAAATCATATTAGTTATAATTCTGCCATGATGATTATTATTATAATTAATAATAATTTAAAGGTAATCCACTAGTGAGAGGATAGACAACTCCCTGGCTATGTTACTCTCCGTCCATCTTTTGGAACGAGATAAGCAACTATCAACCAAGTGTCTAAAATGGTACGAGAGGGAGAAAGGAATTACAAACCTAAATAGACGCAATCCTACTTCCGCTTCTTTACTTTTCCTACTAAGTATATACCTAGTACGCAGAGGAAGTATTGTATTCCACCCATAAGTTCGATACCGAGATTTCATTGGAAATACACGTTTTGAGAAACCCTGAGTACAAAAGAAGCAATTTTACTATCTCTACTACTCATCCATTGTAAGCAGCGGAAGCACTGCGTTCCGTCCAAAAATTCTATACCGAACTTATAAGTTTTTAAAAAAAAGCTCTGTATGTCTGTGAATAACAGAACTCAAAAACGAAAAGTCTGCTAAGGTTACTAAATTTGGTATTTGAATTCAGTGTCTTCCAAGGATGTGACAACAAGATTTTCAAGAAAATTCCTAACCCCAAATTGTCCTTTACATGGAAACACGTTTGTTATTTTTTATTCTCTCAAAAATGGCTCTAAAGATTTTAATGAAAATACCAAGTTTTTAAAACATTTGCAGCATCACAAATAAACTCTAGATACATCTTGAATTTTCTGGGAATGGCTGTGTAGTCCTCCTCATTCTGAATTAATTTTGTATATTTGGTAAACCGTAAGAGAGACAGTCTTACTACACAATGAGAAAGGAGTTGTCTTTACTTTGTTTGCCCAACGTATGGGCGCCAATTTTAGAAGATAGTTTTTAGCTCCACGTATTGTCGTATGCCTCACTTTATATTAACTTAGAAATGCAGATGGGAGCAACTCGCTTGTGAGAGGGATCGTTAAACAAACAAAGAACGTTTAATTTACGAGGCAACGACGAAGGGACGCAGCTAAAGTTAGATTACAAAATAATTACTACACCAACACAATGCCTGGCTCAAGGGAGAGGAAAGGATTCTATGCTACCATAATTAAAACTGCAAGAGAATGGATAGCTGGTAGATTTATTATAAAAACATTTCATACCCCATGTGTCTGCCGGGCGAGGACGCCATGTCTTAGGCAGTTGCCCGTCCGACTCACTCGAAGCCTACTCACAGAATGACACAGAAGCCACGCTAACACCCCAAGCGTCAGTAACGCCATATCCCTTCCAATGACACTGTTTCCTCTCATTCGCCCCTACTCACGGACAAACTGCCGAGCTTCGGAGTCCAGAGAGCGTCTTAACCTTAATATCTGTGCACATGCCACAGTATGGACGCCAATTTGAGAAAGAATTTGTTTGTTACGTTATTTATTAGCACCACGCTTTGGGCGTCAATTTGAAGTAGGTCATATTGAAGGAGTTGTATTATATTTCAACTGTTGGGAAGCGAACTTGAAGTAGTTGCAACCGCACGTATAGAAAACAGTTTCTGGTAGCCTTCGCCCCAAATGTGCTTTCAGGTGGCCTTTGCCCCAAGTTTAAAAAATATTAACTTTGTAATTTTGACTGTTTCTTTAAGTATTGATATTTATGTTTGCCTCGGCTGCGTCAGTATTATTGTTAGGGACACGTTTCTCTTAGCAGAGCGTGGTGCGACAAGAATGTAGGCTTACACAGATTATAATTTTACTTCACTTCTTTTATTAATGCTTGATACGATTTAAATAACACTTCACTGATATAGAGAGCTGTGAGATTCTTTTTATTAATTAATTGCACTTTTTAACACGTAAACTTATTTCTCGTCTCACACGAATACGTATTAAATCTCTCGAGGACGCATCTCGCATCCGGTTACAATCACTGTCTGCAGGCAACTGAACTGTAAATTTGTAAAATATTCTCCTTTTCAGTTTCTGTTTGGCTAATCCTACTCCAATAGAATACCTTCATTTAACCAAAGCTTTTTCTGGTTGTTGATTGGCTATTTTTAAATATCTCAAAATTTACATTATTGTTGCTCCAATAATGACTAGTAGCATTTAAACTTTCAAATTCATTATTGCCTCAAGGTTACCTCATTGTTAGCAACTTTGAACCTATTATTCTCACAACTCCTACATTATTAAATTACATAATATATTCACATAACATTATTACACATGGATACAATAATATACAATAATATAAACATATACAATGACTGTAATATACACTCATATATTGTTACATACACACATTGCTTTAAGGCGGGCCGTTATTGAATTTATATATTATATAATTTGACTGAAATCATTTAAGTGTTAAAAATACTACCTCAACAAAAATTATAGATCTCTCGCAAAGGAGCACACAAATTATGTTAAATAAATATTTTTGTGGCGTTAACTATTTCCGAGCTATTCCTTCTTATTAGTTTGAATTTTCAAATACTTATACTTTTTGCTAGAGGTAAGTCACTATTCGTTTTTCTCGTGATTATGCAAGAAGGATGAAATTTCAGAGCCATGACTATCCCTTTAGCCTAACGAATCCTTCTTTGTGTAAATTTGTAATGAAAGTGTATCTCGATTAGCAACAAGTAGACAGAAGAATAGGATTTTGTAAATACAGTTTTTAGAAGAGTAGATATAGAAAGTGATGTGAATGCAACATATCCGATTTTCTCCACACAAGTTAACAGAGCCGAAGAAGCTGGAGTCTGTTTTAACTCCGTTGCTGCTTTAAAGAGGGCATTGCATTTCATCACTTCATCCTCGTATCGTATTTGCTTTATACTGATCCCGGGTGGTACGTTCCACAGTACGGAAACCTTTCTTCCAAAGCGAACAAGAAAACACCTCCTTCCCCATGAAGCTCATCAACCGCAATTCTAGCCAATAATTACAAACTTGCTAAATTAGTTCGAGTCTAATTAACATGGTGGGTAACACGCAACTTGACATAGGGTGTTTTTCTTTGAAATTTTAATAGAGAATTGATTAGATTTTCTAAAATAATCATATCTGTTACAAATTATGACTTCAGATTTTTACTTTCTCTACCATGTACCTAGTAGGTAGAGAAGGTATTCCATTCCACCCAAAAGTTCGATATTAAGATTTCATCGGAAATATAATGTTTTGAATCCCCTGAAAAATAAAACCAACTCATTTTTTGGGAGAAGGATCGGTTCGTGTGTTTGTGTATGTCTGTGCGAGTGCCTGTGAACAGCATAACTCAAAAACAAAAACTAGGATAAATGCGAAACTTGGTATTCAAATTCAGTATCCTTCAAAGAAGAACATGATTTTCAAGATGATCCCCTCACCTTAAATTACCCTTTATATAGAAAACGTTTTCAAATTTTTTTATTTTCTCAAAAATGGCCCTAGCGATTTTAATAAGGTTCATTTTCTTAAGGTGCTGTCGCTATTCAGTCGTTTAGCGTAATATCACTGAATAAGTGTGAATTTCTGGGCGCCAGGGTATACCGACTAGCTTGTAAATATCTGAGTAGCGACTCAGTTTCCTCTATCTCCCTTGTATCTACAAAGAAAATGTATGTAGACACAAAATGCTAACAAATCGACCTCAAAAAGATCTGATGTGTTACACTCACATGACTTTCTCTATTCTTGTACAAACTATTATTACAAACTCTTATTCTTCATCTATTTCATATTAATCGAGATAAAAATTTGCAGAAACAATCTTTTGGCATGCAAAGAGAATTACATTTTACACATAGCGACCAGTTCTAAAAATATTTGACTATCGCTTAAGGCGTACTATGTTCCCCTTGTTTAGTAATTGCAAGGGCACTATAGAAATACAGTAGCCTCTAAGCATCGACATTTATCTTATTAGCTGGTTGCTAGGTGCAGCACCATTCCCTTTGCCACAGATTAATACTCTTTGCATATTACTCCAAGTCAAAAAAATGAATAACGTATTCCCATTTGCGAAGATAAGTATTGAAACATTTAAGGAAATAACAAGCAATATCTCGAAAATGGTTCACTCAACAACAAAAAAATGTGCATGACATAAATTGTGTATTTTAACGCGGATCTACATTTTGTGTGTAGTAAAACTTTCTCTATCTCTTATGGTTTACCGGTTATGCAAAAGTCGTTCACAAGGAAGAACACTTTTGGAGACATTCCCAGAAAATTCAAGATATACGTTTTATTTGTCATGAAAATATCTTAAACATATGATATTTTAATCAAAATCGTTAGAGCCATTTTGAGAAAATTAAAATTTTTGAAAAATGTTCCATGTAAAGGGTAGTCTGGGGTGGGGGAATTTTCTTGAAAACCTTCGTGTCGCATCTATGGAAGATACTGAACCTAAATACCAAGTTTGGTGTTTATCAGACTGTTCGTTTCTGAGTTATGCTGTTCACAGACACACACACACACACACACAGACCACAGACACACACACGGACATGTTTCCAAAAATGTTTTTTTTTTGGATTCCGGGGTTCTCAAAACATATATTACCGGTGAAATCTCGGTATCGAATTTTTGGGTGGAATACAATACTTCCCCTACTTACTATACGTAGTAGAAAAAGTAAAAAGGGGGATATAGAATCCCTTTCAAACTTTATAGAGCAATTTAACACCCGTCAGCTTAGTTGAAGTTGAAGCTCTTACTGGATGATATTGAAATACTAAATAAACTGCAAGTCACTCTTACCACATGCTATACCAACCATCAATAATATCACTTCATATGGAATGGAATGTGTATCGGAGGGGACTCGGCACCGATCCAGTGTACCTCTGCCCTCGAGGGGGCACCAACTAGAAGAGAGGGATGAGGTGCGAGAAAACACCGGTCGGCGGAACCAGCAGTGACGGCACAGAAATGACAGGGTCCCTATAGTTTCCAGATTGAGACGCCCCCACAGTCGAACAGGCAAATCGGGGACCCCACCCCACATAGAGGGTCCAACGCACCCCCAAGGGACGGTCCGTGTACCCGGCAACCAACGAAGGCCGAGGGACGGAGAAAGTTCTAGAGAGAGCATTCTTTTCCCTGCCACGCCGTACCGGAACCCATCGCCGACATTTCCAACCCTGAAAAAGACTTAACGGGGTGAAGGACGATTTAAATGATTAATAGGGCGATATGAAGGAACAGGAAATTCGAGGATGAGAGAAGCTACTCCAGCATTCACCCTACGATCCGGAAAAGCCCCCGTAAAAACCCATAGGTCGCTTAGAGTCGAGCCCGGGACCTGAATGCAGGCCTCCTATCCCGCTCGGTATCACCTCATATAGTTACAGTCTCACTGATCAACTGCATTATTACTCACCATAACTACTGTGTGTTTCACTCACTGTCATTCTTCACTTGTTCTAAACAAAGAATTTTATAGCATGCTACTTGCTGTATTATGTATTATCTTGTAAAGTTTGCTATAAGACCTAAGACACTTTAGCGACTATAAATAAATTTAAATTTAAAAACGAAATGTGTGAGGAAACTATTTCTAAAAATATTTATTTCTATTAACACGAAAAATAAGCTTTCGTAAGAATAGCCTATACAAGCTACACAAAAATAAACATAGTGGGTAGAGAAAGGCATGTGCAGCACAGCATACTTTCTCTACTACTTTAAGTATTACTTTTCAATCTAAAAATTCGAAATCGATATTTCACCGGAAATACACGTTTTGAGTCTCCATAAATCAGAAAAAATAATTTTTAGAAAAAGGCCCGTGTGTATATGTGTGTGTGCGTAAAAGTAAAAAATAAAAGTCGTTTAAGCACTAAACTTTAATTGCTGCGTCTTCCAAGGATTCGAACTGAAGATATTCAAGAAACTACCCTTTATGTTTTTGTTATTATTTTTATATTCTCAAAAATGGCTGTAACAATTCTGATTAAAATATCATATGTTTAAGACATTTGCATGGCAAATAAAATGTATAGCTTATATTTTCTGGGAATAATTGTAAAGTCCTGTTCATTCTGAATGACTTCTATACAACTGCTAAGCCGTAAGATATATAGACAAAAAAGTAGATCTCGTTAAAGGACACATTTATGTAAAAAATTGTTGTGGCATTAACAATTTCCGAGATATTCTTTGTTATTGGTTTGAATCTTCCAGTACATCTGACTTCGATTGGATTTCCTCTATCCCCTTTAATCTACAACGAAATGTGTAGTGAAGCTATTTTGCAAAGGTTTATCTCGATTAACATGAAGTAGATAGAAAAAAAATTCTGATGTGTTGTATTCACATGACTTTCTCTATTCACAATTATAAAAACTGTGTTTACAAGACCCTATTATTCTGTCTACTTCTTGTTAATCTAGATAAACCTTAATTACACATTTACACATTTTGTTGTAAGTATAAGAAGCACACAGCAGCAGGCGAAAGCGGATCGCTATGTGTCAGCTTTGAAATGCTATGCTCTTTGCATAACCACGAGAAAAAAATCTGTGTTACATTCACATGTCTTTCTCTACTCTCTGTCGTTTATTAGTGGGTATACAAATTTATCCTTACGAAAGTTTATTTTTCTATCTGCTTCATTTTAATCCAAATAAACAGCTACAGGAATAGCTACATTACGCTATAGATACAAAGGAAACAGCAAGTCAAATATTTGGGAATTGGACAATCGCATGTCCAATGTTTCCATGCAATCGCGAGGAACAACCGAAAATCGAGGGACTTAAAAAAATTGACAAAGTATTGAACAAATGAAAGCATTAATAGCGTATATCTCGGAAATGATGATGCTACAAAAATGATTGTGCTACAAAAAAGTTATTTGGAAATAAATTGTGTGCTTTAAACAGTTCTACGTTTTTTTGTGGTAGGTTTTCGTCTATTGCTTAACGTTTACCACGAATACAAAATTATGCAAAACTCCTTCCGGATAAAGAGAACTTCATAGGCTATACTCAGAAAATTCAAAATATACATTTTATTTGTAATGTAAATATCTTTAATATATGATATTTTAATCGAAATCATTAGAGCCATTTTTTGAGAAAATCAGAGGTTTTCTTGAAAACCTTCGTTTCACATCTTTGGAAGGTACTGAACCTAAATACCAAGTTCTGTATTTATCCGACTCTTTGCTTTTGAGTTCTAAGTTCACAGACAGACACAGGCGCACACGCCACGCGAAGACCTTTTTCTAGTATGCCTTTTTTAAACAGTGGGTCTCAAAACGTCTATTTCCGGTGAAATCTCCATATAGAATTTTTTGATGGAATGCAATATCTGCTCTACGTACTATGTACGTGGTAGAGAAAATAAAAATCGAATAGAGACTTACCGTTTTGCGTTACATTCACATGACTTTAACCACTATATTTTATTTTTCTAGAGCTTCTACAGTGTATTTTTACAAAAGCTTATTTTTCTATCTGTTTAAGATTAATCGAGATAAACGTTACAGAAATAGTTTCATTACAGATTTTGTTGTAGACAAAAATGGGATACAGGAAACCCATAAGTCAGACGTTTAAAAAGCGGGTCGCATTATGATAGTCTAGAAATTTCATACTATTTCCATGACATCGCGAGAAAGAAGTGAATAGTGTCAGCACTTTAAACAAATTACAAAGCATTTAAAAATCCAAAATAAAATTAACGGGATTCTCGGGAATGGCTGGTGCTACAAAAATGTTATCTGAAATAAATTGAGTGTTTTAAAGAGATATATATTTTTATGTAGTGCTTTTTCATCTATCGCTTAACGTTTACCAGTGATACAAGATTATATAACATTCCTTCGGAATGAATGACTTCACAGGCTATTCCTATAAAATTTAAGATATGCCTTTATATTTAAAAATTTTTGAAAAATGATCGAAGTTCAGGGACTTGGGGTGGGGGAATTTTCTTGAAAATCTTCGTATCGCATCTTTGAAACTACTAAACAAAGTTTGGTATTTATCCGACTTTTTGCTTTTGAGTTATGCTGTTCACAGACACACACGGGCCTTTTTCTAAAAATGCTTTTTTGGATTCAAGGGTCCTCGAAACAAATATTTCCGGTAAAAACATGGTATCGAATTTTTGTATGGAATGCGGTACCATTTGTACCTACTATGTAATAATAAAGTAACAATTGTTATATGTTTGCTAACAGGTTAGAAATTTAAAGGACGAGGACAGCCCAGGTTACGGTACAACAAATGTTTTTTCTGCAATTTTTATTGAAATGATAAATGTTTCTGGACATAGTAATTACAGTATTCCCAAACAGTTCCAGCCTTCAAACAACAGATTGTTACAACTTTTAAATACCAAGAAATGCCATCTCTCAGCACACGCATCATTTGACTATGAAAATGGATATAAGAGCGAATACCTCGTTATATAGTTCTTTCTGAAGTATATGCGCAGTTTATTTGCAGATAAAAACAAGCATGTAAAAATACTTGAATACCTCTTGTACCGGTTGCACGACAGCTCTTGGGGGCACTGGCAAGTAGCAGAACCAGGCCAATGAAGAAGTATGTAATTCTCAGAACATTATAATTGTATTCAAACACCTCTTGCTCGAAAAGTTTCACGGTATATTCCAACTAACAGCGTAGGAGTTCTTATTTTTAAAAACTTGTTACGCGTGTGTTTCTGCCATTACGTCATATTGCCAATTATATGTTTAATAAGGGAACACTTACGTAAACAGCGAATAGAAAGATTTCCGCATTACTGGCGTGAGGCAAAGTTATTGCATAACTTCACGCTATGGCAGCAAGGTTAACACTTTTATTCTCTTCTACTACTAGATGCAATATTCCAATCCAACCAAAAATTCCAGATTTCACCGGGAATATGTTCTTTTAGAAAAAGGACCGCGCGTGCGCACTCGTGTGTGTGTGTGTTTATACACAGAATAACTAAGAAATGAATAATCGGTTAAATAAAATAAATAAATCCCATGGTGCCATAGCCGCGAAAGGCCTGAGCCTACTAAACCACAGTCGTCCTCACGCTCACGTGCGCACGACAGATGTGGGCGATCTTCAAATCGATACGGGGAGGTAATATTACGATCATTACCACACATCCCCCAGCGAAAATTGACTCACAAGGCCAGGACCAATGCCTATCGCAGCTCCTCACTTTCCTCCCGATGCTAAGTGGGCACCAGTCTTATACCCGGGACCAAAAATCCGTACCCCCATGGGTGGGATCGAACCTTGGAGCATTCCGTGGCCGGCAACGAGAGCACCATGCTCCAGTCCACTGCACCACGCGCAGAACAATTAGATAAATGCCATAATTTGTAATTAGTTCAGCCTTTTCCAAAGATGCGATGCGAAGATTTCCAAGGAAATCCCTCACCCCACATTACTCTTTACATAGAAAAGATTTCGTTATATTTGATTTTCTGAAAAATGGCTCTAACGATTTTGATTTAAAATACCAGAATATCTGTATGATAAATAAAATGTATGTATTATATTAAATGTTTAGCGAAGAGAGTGTGAGATCTCTTCATTTGAATGGATTTTGCATAACCTGTAAACCCTGAGAGATAGATAAAGCTTTACTACACAACAAATGCAGATCTCGTTAAAACACATAATTTATGTCAAATAATATTTGCAGCATTAACTAAACATAACCATCTGTGGCATTCTTGCGGCAACAGATAGTGACATAACGCAAGTACGAGATATTTGCAGGGATTGTTATTATACAAACAACATTCTAAATTATACAGCGTTACATGTCAGATGCGTTTGTAAGATTCTGTGTCTTGCGTTGATATCCAGTAGATTAGTTAGGAAATAATCCCAAAAATATTACTTAAATATGTTAATAGGCTCCCATAAATATAAACAACTAAAGTTACTACTGGTTTCATCCATGAATATCTTGCTAACATTCTTTAATTAACAACAATGCTTGTTCTCTCGTCATATAATTAATACAACAAAACCGATATAATGTCCCTCTAATACACACATAGATATGGAGACTGCAGTTTGTAAACCTGTTTTTAAAGTAAGTACGTTTTAATATTTTGCCGCTGCATCGCTGCAGTCGCGATCATTTTCTCCATTCGGTAAGAAGCCAGACGCAGCTGTGATCGACCGTCACTTTGTGTTTTCCTGTTGTTAGAGCGTTTCGAAATGTTCAAGGCCATCGAAGGACCTGCCAACGTGAAGTCAGATCAGTGATTTGTTTTTTTGAATGCGAGAAATGTTACGCCAGCAAACATTCATCGCTAGTTGTGTGAGGTTTATGGGGAAACAATAATGAGTGACAATGCTCGGCTACACACAGCAAAACAAACTCAAGATCTGACCGCATGATTTGTTTGGGAACAATTCGACCACCCTCCCTACAGTCCGAATTTGGCACCAAGCGATTTTCATCCGTTTCTTCATCTTAAGGTATTCCATGGTGGTGCAAAAGAAGAAGTGCATACTTGGTTTCATCACGGGCGACATCATTATTTGACGAAGGCATACACAAACTGGTTTCCTGTTACAAGTGCCTGAATAACGACGGTGACTATATGGAGAAATAGTGGAAATAGTGTTCTGTGATTTTTTTAAAACCTTATCGGACCATACTTTAAAAACGAGCCTCGTACATGCGTAGGGTTTTATCGTTACGTTGCGTGATAGGTTTTTCGTAAGTACATGAAATTCCTCAAGGTTTTATTTGTTTTTAATAGTAGTTCTCCAATATTATAATTTGTAAAAGCATCGTAAGAAGTGTTCAGGCAAACCTAGCATTTCTTGGCGCATCCGATTCACCTAAGTATCAATTCATGGCAACACATTTAAAGTAAAACGCTTAACTGTCTTTTTCATTGGAGTTGCAGATAATTAAAAATATGTTTAGCCCATTTAAGACTTAATAAGGTGGATTATACATTGTAATATCCCGTTGGGGAATCGAATCCCGGCATCTGGTAATGACAAACGCGAGTACAATCCATTATACCACTGTTTCGAATGGGCGTTCATAAACACGTTAGCAACGCTTCGACCAATGCCCAGGATCCCATTATGGTTGCATTTCGCTTCTCATAGCTATGGGTATAATAATTAGCCATTTTTATTGTTCCACGTATACCCTGCCTTTAACGGCAATGGTCATAATCTTTGGAATATATTACCTGTTGGAAATGGTGTTAACTCGTATATACTTGCCATTAGATTTCTAGTTACTTTCTCTATTACGTATGCAAGTGGAGTCTGTGAACAGCATAACCCAAAACGAAAAGTCGGATAAATACCAAACTTGGTATTTGAGTTAAGTATCTTCCAAGGATGTAACACGAAGATTTTCAAGAAAATCCCCTCACCCCAGACTACCCTTTACGTGGAACATTTTTCGAAAAATTTACAAAAATGGCTCTAAGATGTTTAAGATATTTTCATAAACAAATGAAATGTATATCTTAAATTTTCTGGAAATGGCCCCAAAAGTCCTCTTCATTCTGAAAATACTTTCACATAACTGGTAAACCGTAAGAGATAAACAAAATTTTACTACACAAAAACTGTAGATATTGTTAAAACACACAATTTATGTCATATACATTTTTTTATGTCGAGTGACCCATTTCCGAGATATTCCTTGTCATTTGTTGTTTTCTAATACTTATACTTTTTCTCACATAGGTATTCGCTATTATTTTATTTATTTATTTATTTATTCATTTATTTATGTCCTGGACATGCAAACACAATGGAATGCTCCGCATAGCAACCACCTCTTAAAAGATTTGACTATCGCTTAAATCCTACCATATTTCCCTTGCACCTACAAGAAAGTTAGTAATGAGTTTCTGTAAATGTTTATCTCGATTAATATGAAGTAGGCGGAAAATAAGCGCTTGTAAAAACAGTTTGTACAAGAGTAGAGAAAGTCATGTGAGTGCAACATATCAGAGTTTATTTTTCTTTACGTTAGATCACACCACATGCATTTACACTCTCGTGCATATTTCCGGATTCTAAGTTTCCAGGAAGGTATTTCTCTCGCCAAGATTATTCCCTATCCTCCCCAGAATCTGATGTGTTGCACTCACATGACTTTCTCTACTCCTGTACAAACTATTTTTACAAGCGCTTATTCTCCGTTTATATTTCATTGCAGTATTTCTTTTAGCTAGCAAAGTTTCGAGGCATGAGCTTCGGTTTGGAAATATCCAGCAGAGGATCTTTATCGTAACTATCCTTAACTTTGCACCGATTTCATACAAATATGAAATGTGTGGACAAAGTTTTATCTAACTCGTGTGTAAACTTTCAACTCCACGATACGGACAGACGGACAAAGTGAAACTAAAAGATGCTCCATAGCAGCGCACAGACCCAATAAGGTGGATCATTGTGTCCTTTGCTTGCTTGGTAGAACGGCTAGAAGACGAGACTAGAGCGTAACATTTTGGTTAGAAATCAGTTTGCCACAAGGAAGCACGCTGCTAATTGAATGGCAAGAGTTCCTGGACGAATTATATTATTAATTGTTTCAATACAAATTGTTCATTACATTTCAAATCAGGTTTACTAAACGAATGGCTATCGAAGAACATGTCATTTATGGGCACTGCAGGTATTGTTTTTCTAATTCTAACAATACCCTGTTCCATTTAATGCAATGTTACTTCATTTTGGGGGTGTGGTCTTGAGTGTACAGGAGATATAGGTGATTCAACAGAGGGGGACACGCAATCTGCGCCGATCTACTGTGGCTACCACCCCTAGGAGGTGGTCATCCTCCATGAAACAGTGGTACCATGCTAGCCTCTGGTTCCCAAGGTCATGGGTTCAAACCCAGCGGAGGGCGATGGATGTTTTCGGGCCTAAAAATACTTAGCATAGCTTCCTTCGGAAGGGAAGTAAAGCCAGTGGTTCCGTGTCGTATATTTTCGGCACGTAAAAGAATCTCAAGCCTGATAAAGAGGCCTCTAAGCAAAATTTCGGTCTTTCACGCCCAATCTAGAATGGGACGCTAAGACCCATAGTAGTTAAAGAGCGCCCATAAACAAAACTAAATTTTTATTAACTTCTAGAAGGGAGGGATGGGGTGAAGAAACCACAGAACACAAGCCGCAGGCAGACAGGCCACAGAGACGCGCGGAAGTTCTTTAACATTTACAAGCTCGCAGACCTGTCCCAAGGTAACGGGAATCGTGGTAGAGAAGAAAGCCACCCCAGCATTCGCTGCCAACCCCGTGGAAACCAGGGATCGAACCCAAAGGCGAGTCGCATACGTTACCGCGGCGCCACCTCGCTTGTCTCGTTTATCTACCACTTGCTAATTGCAGTAGACCTTTGTCCTGAGAGTAAAAGAGTAATTCACTACATTTCCATCGGTCACTTCGCTCTTTCTTACGTAAACATTCACGTCAACAGGCGCAATGGGCCTTAGAATTTACATTTTCCATTTCTCTACGCAGTGTGGATTACAGTGACATATTCACAGGATGTATATGCATTGTGAAGTTCAAGTTAATCGTATAAGGTGTTTGGCCTTCGAAGATACCGCAAGAAAACGAACGTAAAGCCTATGAAGGTTGCACGCATAACCTCAATAAATAAATGCGGAGTATGAAATAGTTATGACGATTGTAAGAACAGGAAAGAATGTTTAGAAGTTATCTAAAGTAAGAAATAAAGCAATATTTCAAACAGTTGGGGTTCTTCGTCATCTTCCGGCATTTCCAAAAAAATTCAAGCGATTTGAAATATCACTTTAAGAGGTATATTTTACTTAAATGTAAAACAAGATAAGATTGCCTTTATGCGTTAAGCGATATAACAATAGTATATACTGCAAAATGTCTAATAGGAAGAAAGAAACAACACCATGAAATATAATTTTACAGGAGTGTCATGTCTATAGTGTAAGCTATAATTTCAGCATGTCATATCTGGACTTCGAGCAGTTTCTACATCGCTTTTTATAAAACTCTGATGTACGTTCACATGACTATCTCAACTCTCGATCGTTTATTAGTAGGTATTCAAATTATTCTTACATAAGCTTATTAATAAAGCTCGTCTAACCATGTACCTAATTGGGAGAGAAGATATTACATTCCACCCAAAAATTCGATACCGAGATTTCACCGCATATACATGTTTTGAGGCCCCTGAATACAAAAAAACGTTGTTAGAAAAAGGTCCGTTTGTGTGTGTATGTACATGGACAGCATAACTCAAAAACTCAAAAGTCGGATCAACACCAAACTTGGGATTTAAGTCCTCCAGTATTCCAAAGATGCGACATGAAGATTTTTCAAGAAAAACCCCTAACCAAAACTATCCTTTACGTGGAACATTTTTCGAAATTTGTTACTTCATAAAATGGCTTTAACTATTTTGATTAAAATACCGTATATTAAAGTATTTACATAACAAATAAAATGTATATCTTGAATTTTCTGGGAACACCCTTTGAAGTCCTCTTCATTCAGAAGGTATTTTGTATAATCTTGTATACTTGCTAAACGTTAAGCGACAGGCGAAAGCTTAATACACAAGGAATGCAGATCTCTTTAAAATATACAATTTATATCATATAACCTTTTTAGTGGCATCAGCCATTTCCGATATATCCGTTATTAATGTTTCAAGTTGTTCAAGATTTAGCCATCCTTTTAAAATCCTGTCAAAATTCAGTTATTTCTCGCGATTGCGTGGAAACAGTATGGAATTTTAGGCCAGAGTATAGCTTCCAGTTCTTAAACATCTGACTGTCGCTTTTCCTCTTGTATCTATAATGAAATGTGTAATGTAGCTATTTCAGCAAAAGTTTAGTTGGATTAAAATGAAGTAGTATTTCACCCAAAAATTCGATACCGAGATTTCACCGGAAATACATATTTTGAGGTCCCTGAATAAAAAAAAGCTTTTATAGAAAAACATCCTATGCGTGAGTGTCTGTCAGTCTGTCTTTCTGTCTGTGCATGTGTGAACGACATAACTCAAAAAAGTCAGATAAATACCAAACTTGGTATTTAGGTTCAGTACTTCCAAGGTTGCAACACGAAGATTTTCAAGAAAGTCCCCTACCCCCAAACTACCCTTTACCTGGAACAGTTTTTGAAATCTTTGACTTTCTAAAAAGTGGCTCTAACGATTCGGATTAAAATACCATATATTAAAGACGTTTACATGAAAAATAAAATGTATATCTTGAATTTTCTTGGAAAGTCTGTGAAGTCCACTTGGAATAAATTTTGTATAAACTTGTACAACTGCGACAGAAGAAAACTCAGGCACTACACAAAAAATGTAGATCTCTTTAAAACGCAGTTTACTTCAAATATTTTTTTTTTGCATAAGCCATTTCTGAGATATCCATTATTAAAGGTTCTAACTATTCATTCTTTAAAGTCCGTTCAACATTCAGTTGTTTCTCGCGATTACATGGAAACAGTATGGAATTTTAAGCCAGCGTATAGCGTCCAGTTCTTAAACATTTGACTATCCCTTTAAATCCTTTACGAAATGTTTACGTAGCTGTTTCTACAAAGTCAGGTGGTCCCAGTTCCTCAGCTTGAAAACCTTCTTACCGAATAAACCCCACGCATTGTGTATATACTATATATGGACATTCAAATGCAAATTCAAGATTTGTTCTCCTTCGACCTCCAGTGCTTGTACCGGGAAATACGCACGAGTCCTTTGCAAACAGCTAGTTTTTTCCTCAAAGCAGTACCTTTAACGCATCCCTTTAAATGATGTCTGCAAGAAAAAATCAGTATGGTGCACTCACTACACAAGTATTTCTTATATGTTAAGACTATTCATATAAACTCTGGTGTGTTATATTCATATGGCTTTCTCTACCGACTATCGTTTATTTGTATATAACTACTACAAACTATTGCTGTAAAAGTTTATGTTTCTATCTCCTTCATGTTACTCGAAATAAACCTTTGTAGAAATAAATTCTTACACATCTCGTTCTAGGTACAAGGAGGATACAGAAAGTACAATCGATAGTCAGATGTCGCTATATACTGGCCTTGAAATTGCATTCTCTTTCCACGACATCACGAAAACAACTGAACAGCGGCAGCGCTTTAAAAAATGACAGTACTGAAAAACTCAAACCAATAATAACTATATCTTGGATGTGACTAAGTCACAGTAAAAGATAATTTAAATAAGTTATGTGTTTTAGATAGGTCTACATTTTTTGCGTAATAAGTTTTTATCTGCATCTTATCGATTAAAGGTTATACAAAATGCATAAAATACTCTTCTTATGAAGAGGACTTCATGGGTTATTCCCAGAAAATTCATTTTATTTGATATACATTTTATTTGTCATATAAATATCTTAAATTAACAACATTTTATCAAAAAATTTCACTTTTGAGAAAGTGAAAAATTTCGAAACATTTTCATGTAAAGGCTGTTGGGGATTTCTTTTGAAAATCTTCACGTCATATCTTTGGAAGAAACAGTTCAGTTACCAAGTCTGGTATTTATCCAGCAATTTCCTTTTAGCGTTTACGCTGCTCTCTCTCTCTCTCCCTCTCACGCGCGCGCGCAAATCTTGTTTAAATTCTTTTTTATTCAGGGAGCTTCAAATATATATTTCCGGTGAAATCTCGTTATCGAATTTTTGGTTAGAAAACAATACTTTGTAGTCCAGAAAGTAAAAAAAAAAAATCTTAGGTGTTACATTAACATGTATTTTTCTGCCCATTATTGCTTATTTTATGTGTATGTATATATTCTATAAACTATTCTTACGCAAGCTTATTTTTTCCATCTACTTCATTTTAATCATTATAAATATTTGCAGAAATAGCTCCATTACACATTTCGTTATAAATGCAAAGGGAACAGCGATAGTCAAATGTTTAAGAACTGCACGCATATGCTGGCCTTAAAATTCCACTCTCTCTGCATTCCTTCGCGAGAAACAACCGAATATCTATGGGATTTTAAAACAGGCACAAAGTATTCAACAATTGATACGATTAATAACGGATATTTCGGAAATGGCTTATGCCACAAAAAATGTTATTTGAAATACACTAAACTCGCTCTAATCCGACCCTCAGTAGTACGGCCTCTTAGTAACCCGGCTCACATCCGGCCTCTAGTCGTTCAAGCAGAAATGACGCACCAACAATGTTAATTAAATATAATGTTATGCAATGCTATATTACTTTCTCTACTACGTTTAGTAAGTCAGGGAGGTATTGTATTCCACCCAAAAATTCCATACCAAGATTTCACCGGGAATATACGTTTTGAGACCCCCTGAATCCAAAAAAAAACCATTTTTTGTAAACATGACCGTGTGTGTGTGTGTGTGTGTGTGTGTGTGTGTGTGTGTGTCTGAACAACATAACTTGAAGTGGTATATTTGTTGGTTGGTTGGAAGATGATTCATGTTTATATGCACCACGTATGGAAGCCAATCTGTCGCAGTCACTTCGTGTTATCTTATTGCTGGGCGCCTGTTATTGTTTTATTATTTTGCATTTTGGGTTCATTGTGCTCCGGCTAGCTATTATTATTATTATTAAGTCGAGCATATCTCTTGATCAAGGTGTGTAAACGGAAAGGATTTGTTACTCAAAGATAACACTGATAAAAAAATTTGTTTTTACACTTTTATTACCGTCACAATTAATTAAGTTCACATATTGACTCGTGATACACACCAAACTGAAACTGTTATATTTCCTAATATCACTATAATCACTTATTTACTGCACATTATTAATTCGCGTGTTTCACATTTATAACAAACTTTAAGACGTGAGAGATTCTGTAGAATTGCGACGTGTACTTTATGTACGCTTCCGTTAAACTACGCGACGTGTAACCCGCGAACGATTCTGATAAACTAACTGTGCGACGCATAACGCGTGAATGCTTCTGTTGGACTGACGAAATGTGCCTCTGACGTTAGCTTTTTATACTCCCACACCCCGATATGCCTAAAGATTATAACCGAGCTGCTATTGGTTAATAAAACGCGCCAACATTAGCGTCTATTTTTATATCCAATCAAAAATTACGAAAACTTATGCTCTAGGGAAAATATTCCCGCTATTTCTAAGAAAAGTGCGCCAATCTTACGTCATTTGTTTGTCTCTTCTAATTAATATTCAACTCACCCCCTCGCACATTGTTATGCGCTCCTATTGTCAGTTTTAGTGAGGCCGTGTAAACTTATTTCCTAATAATGCATATAATTAACAAACATCTCAAATCATTATCAAACAATAATATTAATTTACACTACAATCACTCTGGCATTTACATTATTGTGATACAAATTACTGGCACAAACTCAGAAACGAACAGTCGGATAAACACCAAACTTGGTATTTAGGTTCAGTATCTTCCAGAGATGTGACATGAAGGTTTTCAAGAAAATCCTCCCACCCCAGATTACCCTTTATATGGAACATTTTTCGAAAATTTTAATTTTCTCAAAAATGGCTAAGGGTTTTGATTAAAATATCATATGTTTAGGATTTCTCATGCCAAATGAAATGTATATCTCGAATTTTCTGGGAATGTCTCCAAAAGTATTCTTCATTGTGAACGACTTTTGCATAACTGGTAAACCATAAGAGTTAGACAAAATTTTACTACACAAAAAATGTAGATCGCGTTAAGATACACAATTTATGTCATATACATTTTTTTTGCTGTTGAGAGAACCATTTTAGAGATATTGCTTGTTATTCCCTTACATTTTCCAATACTTTTTCTCAAATGGGAATTCGTTATTCATTTTTTTACGTCCTGAACATACAAAGAGAATGGAATGCGCCACATAGCAACCAGCTCTTAAAAGGTTTGACTATCGCTTAAAGCTTACCATATTCCCCTTGCACCTACAAGAAAATTAGCAATAAGATTAACATGTCGATTAACATGAAGCATATGGAGAATACGTTTGTAAAAATAGTTTGTACAAGAGTAGAGAAAGTCATGTGAGTGTAACACATCAGATTTTTTTAAATTGTGGCTTCCTTTACAGTTCATTATCATGGCTTCTAAAACAAAACACGTTACTCTAGAGCTCTAGCAAAAACTGAAATTGTAGATAAGTTGAACCAAGGTTCTTCACAGAAAGTCATTGCTGCTGAGTACAATGTTAGACGAAGAAATATTTTTGACATCAAAAATAAAGACAGTACGCAAGTCAAATGGAGAACGAGTTTGAAAAACGGAAGGTTATGCGAAAGAGTAAGAATGAAGAACTGGACGCATCTAGTCATCGATGGTTCATACAACAACGCAGTAAAGGAGTTCCAATCAGTGGCCCGACAATAAAGAAAACAGCAATTGCATTTAACAAACACTTGGCGGTAGTAACTTTTGTGCAGCAAGCAAGCGTTGGAAAAAACGACATGGCGTGCGGCAGCTAACAGTCTCCGGGAAAGTTGCTCAGCTAACGGAAAAGATGCAGAAGAGTTTGTAAGGAAGATAGGGAACACAACAAAGGAAAAAGGTTTAACTGCCAATGCCTTGAACAACACTGATGAAACCGGTTTGTTTTACAAGATGTTCCCTTCAAAAACATTAGCTGCCCAAAATGGGAAGATAGCTCGTGGGTGCAAACAGAAACAGCACGTGACATTAATAGCGTGTTGTGCGCAAATGGGAGCCATAATCATCACTACCCCAACATCCACTTGTTTTCAACACAGTGACAGGAATACATTATCATTGCAATATTGTGCTCAGAAGAAAGCAGGGATGGATAGAGAAATATTCTTTCATTGGTTCCACGAAACATTTGTACCAGTTGTGAGAAAAGAGCTGAAGAAGAAAAAAGCTTCCACTAAAAGCCATCCCTATAATTGATAATGCTCCCAGTCAACCTTATGATGCGATTCTAAAGTTCGATGGTACACCGATCCTTCTTCCACCCAATGATTCCGCCCTGATTCAGCCCATTGACTATGGCATTATCGACATGCCTTCCTGTCTCCTTGCTGAACGAATGTGTAAACAACTCTACCGAGGCTATGTTGAAAGTGTGGAAAACAATTAACTTATTCGATGAAGAGCTGAAGAAAAGTGTGGTCATCCGTTGATGAAGAGTTGAAACTAGTATTCAGCGACAGCGATGAGCCAGTCAATTGTAATCATCACTTGCTGACACTTTGTACATTGGCATGTTCCACAAGCTTCCAGGAGGAGACTAAATTGGTGAAGAAGATGTTGCTAAATGGCTGAGTAAGGAAAGCTGTGAGGTAGACAAAGCATTAACACATGAAGAACTAATCAAAAGCGTGCAGGGAAGTAATGATGAAAGTGATGAAGAGGACATGGGAGGAGAGAGCATGAAGATTTCTCACACTGCTGGTGCTGAAGCTGCAGATATCTTATGCAACAACCAGATACATGCAGTAATGGTGCAAAGCGGTTACATGATTAAGCATGCCGCCGTCGCGTATCATCATTGCGACAACTAAAGATTCGGGACATTTTTCATAGTGAATGATACTACTGTATATGTACACTCACAAGGACTAACTTTTTTTATGAAAATGAATGTAAATTATGGATTTAATAAATTATAGTTCCTATGTGTTTAAAGTAAATTCCAGACACCTTCAATAATCCGGCACTTCCGCTAAACCGGCACCCATATGAGCAAGGAATGGCCGGATTAGCGAGAGTCTTGTATAAACTGTTTTAAAGAGATCTACTCTTTTGGTGTGAGTAGACAATCACCTATTTACTGTATAGGTAGCCATGAGCAAACAGATGAACACCGCCGTTAAATTGGTATCAGGATGGTGCTCAGCCTTGGAAGCTCGAACTAAAACAGACCGATCAAGATAACTCCGCAATAACGTTTGAGGCTCCCATTTGGGAGGTCTCGGGTTCTATTCCCGTCGGATCAACCACGCTGGCCATGGATTTTATCATGATTTCCCCGGATCGATAGGGGAATGGTAGGGTGGTTACCCTTTTACCGCGAATTTCCTGTCCAGTTTTCCTGTTTCCATCATTTACTTTCTGTTTCAGCGCATCTGTTTCAGGGTTATAGGACGAGGCGATGGCTGTTGGTGTGTTGCGGCAGAACGGTGGAATTTTACTGTAAGATTTCTCCCTGGCGCTTGATAAGGCTGCTGGGCCCCCTTCCTATTGAGAGTGTCTTGTCTGTTTCGGGTTGTGGCAGGGGCCGGCATCAGGATTGTATCAAATTGGAATCGTTAGGGACACCATGCTTGTTAGCGCACATCGTCGGCCGGATCAAGTCGCCCTTCGGGTCTCCACAAAGGGCCCACTGTGGCCTACGTGGTGCTGTGCTCCAGTTACTGGAGGTTCCTCCGTCCCACTACTCCCAACTCCTAGCATTCAACAGCGTAAACATTGGTGTCACAATAATAGTATATAGCGATATAAGGACGGTAAGTGGATTACAACATAATTGAAGAAAAGTAATAAAATAAGAGACGAATTGTAACGTTATGTACCTAGTTGCTTATTAAAAGCTGGTTGAAGTATCAAAATGGTTGGCCAGTACCAAAAATATTTTACAATTTATTAATGCCTGTTCCATGACCAATTTTATTTTCAGATAAACGCCACATTGATTGAAGGTGAGCGACGTAAGCTCATTGCCAACGATCACTTTCACCTGGTATTAGGAAATCATTAAGACGCTGCTATCACGGTGGAAACCTTTAAGTCGGAGAATTGAAGAGGCATAGCAAATGGAATGAGCTTCTTTGGTTCCTAATAAATCCAAATCAGTTTTTCCAATTTTACAGATCATTTCAATGCCCAGAAATAGATTACAGTGATCAATAAAACGCTAGTGAGAGGTTATGGTTAAAATTTTTCATTGCAATAAATATATTAATCTATATTTTCCAATCGTACGTCGTAAACATGGCCATCTTTTCCAGCTTTTGACTGGTATGAGCCAGTAGTAGGATATGACAAACATTCATTTTCAGGTAACGCTTATAATTGTCGCACTTACAGTGCGTTAACGATTACATGTAGCAGTTACAGTAACGATTAAGTTTTTTTCTCATATCTATCACGTTCGCAATTGCATTACATTAATGGTTACCAGTGACAATTAACTGTAACTACGTTTCAACATGAAGGATGTCGATACAGACGTACTATGTTAATTGATGCAGTGTAAAAAGAAGTTTCTCTAGCTGTATCGACATCGAACTGGTTTTCATAGGTTGCTCATTTTGCAATACTAAACGATTGGATTGTACAGGTGGACGGAGCTATTTATGGGATTCTAAATATAAATATCTTGTGATGCAGACATTAGGAAAGCAGATACATCAACATTGCCGACATCAACATGACTGAAATTAAGCACATAACTTATATATTCTCGTAGCACGTTATATAAAACATGGTATTGAGATTTTGAAAGATGTTGTTGACAGAGAAGAGAAACATTGACCCCCAAACACACATTATTGTCTAATATCACAAAAGATACAGATAATCTCAATTGGTTACAAATATGTAGCAAAGCTTATAATTAGTAGACAGTTTTCTCGCCAGATGGTACATTAGATCGGCAACGGCACTCACGATCTCTTGCAAAATCGAAAGATGCTGTGTAATAAGTTGAAGTGCCTACCTGGTCCCCGATATGCGATACCAATGCACATGCATTATGTTAACCAGACTGGATAATTGTCTCCGTTACTTTAGTAACCGTTAATAGGAGAACTAGATACGCTCTTCGTTACTTTGGTACCCTCATTGAGTAATTAGTTACTTCCGTTCGTTAATTTTGTAACCGTTAATGGGTAACCAGTTACTTTGGTAGCCGTTATTGTCTAACTAGTTACCTTGTATTCGTTACTTTTGTAATCGATAATGGGTAAACAGTTACTTATATTCGTTACTTTGGTAACCGTTATTGGCTAACTAGTTAATTTGTATTCGTTACTTTCGTAACAGTTATTGGGTAACTAGTTATATTGCATTCGTTACTTTTTTAACCGTTAATGGTAACCATTTAGTTTGTATTCGTTACTTTGGTAACCGTTATTGGGTAATTAGTTACTTTGTCGTTACTTTTGCAACCGTTATTGGGTAATTAGTTACTTTGTATTCGTTACTTTTGTAGCCGTTATTGGGTAACTGTTACTGTCTCTCTCCATTACTGCTGTAACCGTTACATTAAAGTAACCGTTACAATGCAACCGTTACGTTATTTTCTGCCTATGTGAACGGGCAAAACGAGCCTTATGGTGCAGAAAAGCGCACCTTGTGCAGTATGAGTACGAGTAACACCTCACAGCTCTGGTTGGAAAATATCCTTGAAATAAAATTGAGAATGCTAGGCTGCAGTCCTTATCGGGCTCAAGCTGTAAATGAAGATGGTCATTCAGCTAGTTTCGCCTGGTAACGAAATGTGGAAATCAAGATGACGCGGGGATTAAATACTTATAAAGAAATTAAAGCATAAGTAATGACAGAGGAAAGCCTGAAATGGTAAACATTTAAATAAATGAAGACCACATTCCATATCTGTACTATCTACTAATAAAAAAACTCTTGTCCATAAGCTGCAAAAGCAGAAAAAGAGGTGGATAGGTTATGTTGGTTGCAACGAAGGCGGAAATCCCGACTTCCGAGCCTTTTTATGATGGTAAATTCATAAAATACACAATTGCAGAAAAAAGTTATTTGTAGGAAAACGTTATTATTAATGAGCTGTAGATTTTGGAGTAATAAGTTGTTATGCAACACTAGCACTTTAATAAAATTGTTTTAGTATAGATATCGCGCATAATTGGCTCATTATGGCATGCGTGCCAGCAATAGCTATGACGTATTTCCTATATTAACGTCGTAATACCGCATTCCAAGTTGTCGCAGCTTATAGACAGGATGAAACCATTTTATGGTATTCTTTTCTCTGAGCAACGAATACGCAAAAATCTCTGAACATTATTCAATATAGAATACTCAAGGTCTGATAATAGGCTACATCATACACGTAACAGCTGCTCAGGAAAGAAATGCATGCAAGTGGCTGTCTTATTTATCGCTTCAACTCGCCAGGTAATAAGAAATTAAATGCAGGGAGAGAAGCTAACGTCTCATTTACAAACACATAAAGACACTCTTGTTTATGTCAGTAATGGAATTGTTTCATGATTTATTTCCTACAATTTATAACGCCAAGATTGTATAACATGATGTATCCAAATACTGGCTAAATACATTTTATCTACCTGCTGTAGTTTTACACTTATACAATTAGCAGAACCTCATAGGCCATTTAGAGATAATTTAAAATATACATTTCATTCTTCATGCCTAGTTAAATCCAAAACGTTAAAGCCATTTTTAAGAAAATAAAAAATTAACGAAATGCGGTCTATGTAAAGGAATTTTCTGGTGCGGAAAGTTTTAGCAGAATTCCTGAAATAAAAAATATTTTCTGATGTGATACTTTCACATGACTCTCTCTACCCTCTTTCGTTTACTAGTGGGAAACAAACTTTTTTACTAAATCTTATTTTTCTGCATACTACATTTTAATCCAAATAAACCTTTGCAGAAAGGGAACAGTGATATTCAAATGTTTAAGAACTGGATGCTATACGCTGCCTTAAAATTCCATACTGTTTCCATGCAATCTCAGCAAACAATTGGACGTTGAAAGAAAATGACCAAGAAATAAACAATTCGAACATTTAATAACGGATATCTCAGAAACGGTTTATGCACAAAAAGTTATCAGAAATAAATTATACGTTTTAAAGAGATCTACATTTTTTGTGTGGTACGTTTTCGTCCATCGCTTAACTTTTACTAGTTATACAATTATACAAAATTCCCTCCGAATGAAGAGGACTTCATAGGCTATTCCCCAAAAGCTTAAGATGTATATTTTATTCGCCATGTAAATTAATTTAATATATGGATGGTATTTTGATTAAAATTGTTAAAAAACGCTTTTTAAAAAAAATAAAAATTTTCGAAAAATGTTCCATGTAAAGAGTATTTTGGGGTGAGGGGATTTTGTTGAAAATCTTCGTGTGGCATCTTTGGAAGATATTGAACCTAAATACTGCGCTTAGTATTTATCTGACTTTTCGTTTTTGAGTTATGCTGTTCACAGGCACACAGATAGACACACTCAAACATGTTTCCAAAATTGTTTTATTTAGTTTCAGGGCGCCTCAAAACATGCATTTCCGGTGAAATCTCGGTATCGAATTCTTAGGTGGAATGCAATACTTTCTCTACTTACTATAGGTAGTAGGGAAAGTTAAAGGTTCTAGACAATTTTTGTGATCCGCTAAGTTTTCTTTACTGTTTGTCCCCATCTAAAGCGTTCGTCATTTCTGGTTGTTTACGGAAAGAACGTAGTTCTGAATAAAAAGAGAGTTCCACTTCTCCTTCTTCTTAAGGTTGAGCTCAACAGCATAAACTATTAAAATTATGGAAGTTTTTCTCTTTCAACGGAGCTGTGGCATTTCCTGCAATAAAGTATTATATGTATTCCCACTGCAAACGAAAAGTTAACTCTCTTTTACTGAGCGGGATGGCTCAGGCAGATGCGCCTGGGACCCGCATTCGGGAGGTCCTGGGTACGATTCCCGCGGCCGACCATCCTGACCCATGCTTTTTTTGGAGGGGGGTTTCCCCGGATCACTATGCGAATGCTGGAAAGGTTCATTACATCCCCCGAATTTCTTGTCGCTCCATTTCGCCTCAATGCTCATTTCACTTCCCCTTTCATCCACTTGGCTGTTTCAGGGTTGCAAGTATCGGCGGGAGTCTCGGTGTTACATTGCAAGGGAAAAGGATGCTCTATATAACACTTCATCCATCGGAATGGGGGCGATCACCGAATCCTGCGCCCCCCCCCAAGTAGAATGTACAAGGCTGCAGGGGAAGGGTAGCCGGATGCACCCAGTTTCAATCTGCAAAATGTAGGGATTCTGCCCTCTGCCCTGCCGTGCCACCTGGTCCGGCCGCCCTCTGTCTCCTCTCACCTTACCCCTACCTCCCCGGAGGCCTCCTGTCAGAGGCTTAGATTCAAAAAAGATTGGTCGAGGTGCTAATTCCCCCTCCGGTCCTAGTCCTACTCTCTTTTTCCAAAATTTTGAGAATTTGACTTTTAATAGTACAACAATAACAAAAAAAGGCTGACTCCCAAGTCCAGAAGTCCCGGGTTCGATTCCCGGCTGGAGGATGGATTATTCCCGTCCTCCCTGGAAGTTCCGTCTAGATGTACGAGTGAGAGTGTGCATGTGTGCGTGAAATTGATGTTTAAATAGCAAACTCAAAGTAAAATAAACCCAAATATTACCACCATAGTAAAACGAGTGAACATCATCTCCGATGGGCAATTGTTCCAAAGGCAAAAGCCGCCGATATTACCTTAGCTGTTAAAGGGGCTACATAAATGAAACAAAGGAAGGTACGAGAAAAGATTTTTCTTGCTCAGTTTAGAAATATCAATAATAAAAGGGTGACAGCAGGATTTAAAAGTTGCACATGTAAAGAAAAATTTACTGTAAGCAAGAAGCTCTAAACGTCCTATCCCACCAATATTATATTTTCTAAATTCATGATCCATTATCTCAGAAACTGTTTAAGAATTTAGTCTGAAATCTTACAGAAGATTGATGAGGTCTAACTACACTCATATGTTTTCGTACAATAATTTAGTTTATTAAGTAATATAGTTTTTTCATAATTATACAACTCTTATTAAAATATATAACCGAATAATATTTTAAGAACTAACAACCATCTTATGAATACTAAAGTAGAACCAACTATTAAGGTATGGTTTTTAAAATGCTAATATGTTATTCAGTTATAGTCAATAAATTCTGAGAAATGGATTATCTATATCAGAAAATGTCACTCACAGAAAGAACTATTCAAAGTCAAAGCGGTGATAAAAATCACATATATTTGCAAAGAAAGAAAACATATGACTTGGACACGTGAAAGCTGTCATATTCAACAGTGTTATCAATTTGTAGGGCAAAACTTTCACTAACAGATGCGTTAATATTAACATCTCCACCCTTAAAGTAGAGGAGTTATAGTATTTTCTGCGAAGTGATTTAGAAATCAGAATACAAAATGACAGATGAGCTACCATTATTAAAGATAAAATTAAAATATATAAATTTTGTCTACATTGATAAAATACATAATATAGGATGTTACATAATTCAACCGACAAGTTTTCAGGGATTACAGAGGGATATAGGAACACCTAGATATAGAACACCTATGGTCTGTGACGACAAAATTCGAAGTTACGTAACGGTTTTTTATTTGAATATTTGTACATGAATGCAAATAAACAAATAAAGTATTAATACGAGTGTGGTACTGACTTTCACTCTAAAATAGTTCATTTCTCTTTCAGAATCGCAAAAATGGCTACCATCTGTGTATTTTCTAAGTTATGAGCTTTGGTTCCTTTTTTAGGGGAAGTGGAAATGCTCCAACAGCATAGGCCAGTACACCCCTGATACCTCCACTTTTACATGGAAAATCATATGTATCGTAGAGACAAACAGCAGTTAGCTGCAGTAATAGCGCAGTTATTTGAGTACTTTGCTGTCGCTGTGTGGGGCTGAGCTCAATCCCCGTGGAAATAAAATGTTACTTCCTCAAACAGATGAATGGCGTACGTTTAGAGTGAATCGAATTTTAATTTTTCGCATTTCTTTCAAATTTTAAGTGCATGTTACGGAGGGCCCACAAGGAATTTTTTTAACGTAACCTGGCTACGATTACCTGCAAGTAGTAGGGAAGCTTTATCAACTGTGCACTGTCTCTTTGTTAATTTGATGTATTGCAAACAACGATGAACTCAAATACCATACATAAGAGTCCTATAACAAAGTGTTGGCCTAACACTACTCTTAATCCCTGTTAAGTTAGTCGGTTGGATCTTGCAACTTCCTGTATATCAAAATAAAAGACGAAATCCCTATTATAATCCTTATTAAGTGGATTAAATTGTGAAAACTTCCATAAAAGTGACATTTTAAGTTTTGTTGTGCTGTTTCATAAATGCTCTATACATCTCAAATGAAGAACAGCACCTGTGAGAAGAATTAAATGCGGAAAAATTAATCATATATTCAAAATTCTATGTCACGTCTAAGGTTGATCTTTGGCTTGCCGTACGGACGAACAATGGGCAATTCCCACTCACTTGAGGAAATTGTGCTGGCGACCTTCAGGAGGATGACGATCGCTATGACGTCGTGCTCACCATGGAGCAACTTGGTACCCCTTTGTGTCCTTGGAGTTATTATTTTTGTGTGATAGACTCAGCAATGCAGTAATGTCCTTATCAGCGATAAGTATGAAGAAGCTCACAAAAATATGATTTATATGCACTAAAATATCCTCATGTATGTGCATAGACATAGAAAATATTCGCTTCCATTTAAAAAAAAATTATATCGCGTATGTTACATTCACACGTATTTCTCTACCCAGTATCGTTTATTTTTATATAGCTTCTAGAAACTATTATTACGAAAACTTTTTTCTACTTACTCCATGTTAATCGTGATAAACCTCTGTAGAAATGGTTTTGTTACACATTTCGTTGTAGGTACAAAGGATAGAGGAAACTGAATCGACAGTCAGGTGTTTGAAACCGGGAGGTTATATGCTGTCTGAAAAGTTTATAGTCTTCGAGAGAAACAACTGAATAGTCACAGCATTTCAAAAAAAAGACAATAAAAGATCTTGGAAAGGGCTGTCACAAAAAAAATTAATGGAAGTAAACTGCGCGTATTAAAGAGATGTACGTTGTTTACTACTATGCTCTTGTCACCAAGAAAGGTGACAGCGGGAGGTCCCGGATTCACACCCCGATCCTCGGGAGGCGAATGTTGGTGTCATTTCTTTTCTACCACGACTTTCCGGCCCCTCATTTCCTGTACCCATTATCTCCTTCATTGTCATCTATTTCAGGGTTGTAGGACCAGGCGGCGGTGTCCGGCGTGTTGCGGCTGGTCGGTGGCTGATCGTTTTGTAGAGTTTTCTTCCCTGGTTGCGAGACTACTCAGATAGGACCCGCCTCCGAGTGGGCCTCACAAGAAGGAACTTCGGGAGTCTGAAGGCTTGTGGATGATCCCGAACTGTGCACGTCGTCATCCAGATCTGATCACCCTTCGGGTCTCTCCGCTCATCTCTACCTCTCAGGAGTCACGGTAGAAACAAAGAGGGCCGTTGCGGCCTGCTTGCGTTGCTCTGCCCCGGTTGCGGGGCCCTTCCGTTCCTCCGTACCTTTAGCTTTTAGTAGTGATGGTACGATACCGCTATTTCTCGATTCTCGATACTCATTTTGTAAAAATTGTAAAGGCGATAGCTTGTTCACTGAATTATGTTCGTATTTGTAGTTTTCTGTGTATAAACACAAGTAACCAAGTGTGTACAAATGCTAATTCCGAAATTGTTCCTGTTTGACATTCTCCAATTGGCAGCAATTGATGATACCACAGATTATATAGGGTCTATCAACAAGAGTGTCCTATCTTTGAACTTAAATAAAACTCGTTCTATAAATGATAGAGGTTTATTTATTTTTTTATTTTGAATCATAATTAATATCATTATGTGTGGAAGAGAACACCAGTTAAGTGACCGCCGCGACTTCGTTGGGTTGCGCGCATACGGTTGACCCAATTTTCAATGACAGAAGAACGTAAATTAGGTCCAACTTCACGAATAACACGCGTGCTGTCATTCATTTACTGTTTCTGGCTTGTTGACAAACTCGAGATTTAACATAACCCCACAAGAAGTAATCCAACGGCGTTAAATCACATGACCTCGGGGGCCAGTTAACATCACCACCACGGGAAATGAAGAAAACATCTGAACTTCTCCTTCAAAAGATCGATTGTTTCGAGAGCAGTATGGCATGTGACACCATCTTTCTGGAACCAGATGTTTCTGAGATCCATACAATCCAATTGAGGCCAAAAAAGTCCCTTATAAGAGCCCGGTATCTTTCTCCATTGACACTTAGAGCTTCTCCATCTTCATCTTGGAAAATATATGGACCAATGATTCCACCATACCAAAGTCCACACTACACAGTAACTTTTTGGGGATGAAGTGATCGTTCTTGAATCTGCATTGGATTGTGATTGCTCCAATAGCGGCAATTTTGTTTGTTAACACAACCATCCATCCAAAAGTGGGCTTCGTCGCTGAAGACGATTTTACGACAAAAATCCAATTGTTCCACAGTCCAGTCAGCGAATACACAGCGCAACCTATGGTCGTTGGGCTTTAGTTCTTGAGTTAACACCATTTTGTAAGCGTGAAACTTCAAGTCCAGCTGCATAATTTGACAAGTTGTGGTCAGCAAAAGCCCCAATTCTTGCGCTCGAAGAGCAATTGATTTGTTTCCGTTCCCGCGTACACTCTCACGAACGGCGTCTATGTTTTCGTTGGAGCGCTTACGTCGATTACGCACAGGCGTTCTTTGATCGCTGACAGAATAAGACTTCTTTCAAATTTATCGATCAAACGCCGAATCGTTCTCTCGCAGGGACGAATATGCACACCGTAAACTTCACGCAATACACGGAAGGTTTGACGAACAGATGATCCATTTTTATAATAAATGTTCACAATTTCTACGCGTTGCTGAATGCTTTAACGTTCCATGGCTGTTGTCCACATGAGCCATGTAACCACATGAAAAAATGAGTGCTGCAACTCAATAACAACGGCAGCTATCACATGTTAAAGATGGACACTCATGTTGAAAAGACCCTTTATATCCCCTATTGTTAGTCAAGGCTAATAGTAATAATAATAAATAATAATAATAATAATAATACCTTCTTTGCTTCCCTTTTTATGTAACTATACTTTGTGCTGAAAACTTTCTTTCAAAGGATTTTCTATCCATAGAAGAACAAATACTAGCAATTCTTCTTTATTCTCCAATCTTGAAAATATAAACTAATATATATTTTACATGAAACTCAAACAACTAAAATTATTGTATGTGTTACACCATTTTACCACTGTTCACAACTACCACATAACATTGTGTATTTTTTTCCACTAATCAGCCATATAACACTTGGAAACACAGTAAGTTTGTGGATTAAGCCTCTCTACTCTACCTATCCTCATACTTTAGCATATACATGTTTAATACAAAGTATACTACACACAATTAAAAATGTGGTGTGTTTCACTCACATGACTTCATCTACAAACTATTTTTACAAACGCTTATTCTCCATCCACTTTATGTTACTCGAGATATCGAGATGTTAATGCTATGGCTAATTTTCTTGTAGGTGCAAGGGGAATATGGTACGCTTTAAGCGACAGTCAAATGTTTTAAGCGCTGGTTGCTATGTGGAGCATTCCATTCTCTTTGCATATCCAAGACATAAAAAAGAAAGCGAATAACGAATTCCCCATTTGAGAAAAAGAATGTGTTGGTAATTCAAACAAATAACAAGGAATATCTCGGAAATGGTTCACTCGACAAAAATACATATATTGTGTGTTTTAACCAGATGTAAATCTTTGTGTAGTTAAATTTTGTCTATCTCTTACGCTTTACCAGTTATGCGAAAGTCATTCAGAATGAAGAGGACTTTTGGGTACATTCCCAGAAGATTTAAGATATACGTTTCATTTCCCATGAAAATATCTTAAACATATGATATTTTTATAAAAATCATTAAAGCGATTTTTGAGAAACTCAAAATATTTAAAAATGTTCCTTGTAAAGGATAGTCTGGGTTCGTGGATTTTCTTGAAAATCTTCATGTCGAATTCATGGAAGGTAGTAAACTCAAGTGTCAACTTTGGTATTTATCCGACTACATGTTTCCCAAAATTCTTTATTTGGATTCAGGGCACCCCAAAGCATTTTAAACCCTGATATCGAATTTTTGGGTGGAATGCAATACTTCCCCTACTTACTGTCGTAGTAGAGAAAGTAAAAAATTGAAGAAGAAAACAAGTATTATATGAAATGCAGAGATGTAAAGGAATCGAATATCTACGTTTAAGAACACAAGCATTCTTACTCTTTCTATTCTACTTCTATGCGGTGAATTATCTCACGTCTTAAGTTCTGATTCACAGATTTTGATAATCGAAGTAGGTAAATGTGAAAGGTTACCAAGCCAGGCTATTGCAGAAACGTAATTTAGTGCGTCAGTTAAATCAGCATCATTCACAACTCAGTTAACTCAGACGTATGAGTCTCTGGAATGTTGCTTTGACTCATTCACAGGAAAAGCAGTCAAGGTCTAACAAGAACTATAATCCAGCAACTCTTTAGGCACACGTGCAAGGCAATAAAGTTAAGTCTTGAGTATTTTCATTTCCTATCTAGCATAAGTTGTAGTTAGACGCCACAACTTTGAATAATTCAAAACTTAAAAATTTAAAAGGTATTGAAGGTTTATCTCAAAGGATTAATCATACTTCGATACCACCGAGTATCGAGAGCATCGAGATATTGACGGTACCAGGGTCCCATATCTTTCAGTATGCTTTTGTCTTCTTTAGAGTTTGCCCAGTGTATAAAAGTATATAAAACTCCTTCGAATTTCTTTTTAGGATTATACTGTCCACACATACGTGCATGTTTTTATTTTCTCTACTATTTACCTATAATAAGTTAAGTATTGCATTCGAAACAAATATTCGATACCGAAATCTCAAAATATCTCGAGCGCCTGTGCACGTGTCTGTAAGCAGTATAACTCAAAAACGAAAATTTGGTTAAACACCAACCTTGGTATTCAAGTTCAGCGCCTTCTAAGGATGCGACACAAAGATTTCAAGAAAAATCTCCCACCCAAAACTACCCATTACGTTTTTCGTTATTTCTTATTTTCTCACAATAGCACAAAAATTTTGATTAAAATACCATGCGTTTAAGATATTTGCATGGGTTATAAAATGCTTATGTTGAATTTTCTGGTAATAGTGTTATATCCTCATTAGGATGAATTTTGTTTAATCCATAAATCGTAGGAGATAGACAAATATTTATTTTGGTGTACTTGCTTTATGCTGGAACCTGAAAAGCAGAAAAAGATAGCACTGTATTCCACACATAGTTGGTAATCCTTAACTGGCTAATCTCGAAAACTTTACTTTTGAAACTCACTATTTAAAATCTGGGTTAAGTTGAAACATGTAATTTAGTACACAGCAACCAATATCCGCTTTTAACAATACGAAAGGCAGCGAAAAAATGATGGCTGAAGATATCAGGATATTTTCCATATTTCACTGCCAAAAGTGCAGTGCAGTCCAGTGCGAGACTAGGCAGTGAAGGGTGATTGACATGTTTCTCTGCACTCGGGCCGTCATTAGCGCACCCTCCTCCTAGAACGGTCAAGTAGTGTCAAAATGCTCATGTTTCAACTTAAACCTCACATACTGTAATCAAAAACTGTATAAATTTTAAGTCGCATAATTTATGTCAAATACTTGTTTGTGACATTATGCATTTCCGAGATATTCTTAATGGTCATTCACAGACAAGGGATTTCACATCCATCACATGGTGACTCGATTTTAAATGAATTGACTAACTTTTAACCGTACTATATTCCACTTGTGCCTACAACCATCTGTGTAATAAACCCATGATCGAAAATTTGCATCTGCTTTAACATGACGCAGACAGAAGTATAAGACTTTTAAGAATAGTGAATTGAAGAGTGGGTAGAGAAAGTCATGTGAGTGTAACACACAATACCTTTCTATAAACTCCCTTTTTTTTATTTGCCTTTAAGCATGTATTTCCGATGAAATCTCGACATCAAAATGTTTGGTTGAATAGATATATACAAGAGAATGTAAAACGTCTAGCAGCCAAATTAAAGGGGAAACGCGACAATTTTTCATTTCTTTTTGTGTGGTGTTTATAAAGTTATTTTAAATGCACTTATTAGAGCAAATGTAACTATAATACCTGAAATTGCTGTGAAAATGGGTTTTGATCCCTGGGAGGAAGCGATTAAGGGGGGGGGTCGAAGGGCGACCAGATCCGGACGATCGTCCACACAAACAAGTATGGGGTCCCTAACGATTCCAGAATGATTCCAAACTTGACGCCAACAATCTTCCTGCTCCATCTTCAACCGGATTTCCTAGGAAAGAGCCTCCGGAAGGGACACCAGCCGCCCGCCAACCGCCAGGGAGAAATCTTTACATAAAGCTATTGTCCCGCCGCAGCACACGAATCGCCGTCGCCTGCCCTTACAATCCTGAGACATATGAAGCGTGAAACGGATGAAAGGTGATGATAGGACAGGAGATTCGTAGTAGAAGAGGAACCACCCCAGCTTTCGCCTACCGATCCGGGAAATCCTCGAAAAACTCAAGGTCAGTGTGGACGGCTTAACGGAAATCGAACGCGGGAACCTCCCGTTACGTGGGGCCATTTCGCTCGGTGTACCAGACTTTTAAGCAGCATTTACTGTTCAGTTTTTTTCAATACTTTTCCAACTAAGTGTGCCCATATTTTTGATATCTCATAAACGTTAATGCCTGTATCAAAAATGAAATATTGAAATTTCCTAAATTTGTAAAAACTACGAAACAAAAGTTAAATGTTCAAAGTGGTTCTAACCTTCAAAATAAATCTGAGAAAATTTTAGTTTATTCATCCAAAATGTACTCTAATTAAATTTCTAGACCTTTTACATTATATAAATACCTATTAAACATCATATTTTTAATTAATGTCATTCATTATTTGTTACTTCCTGCTATAACGAATAAAATCAGTGACAGGAGAAGAAGACATATTCTTAATAAACTATTTATATAAATTTCAATTGAATGGTGTGTATCAAAATTTAACTACTGTTAAACGAATAATTTCTTCAGGAAATAGGTGGACTTTATTTATCAATTGCTTTTTTCACTAAATTGCCTTTTTTCTTGATTCTCTGGAAGAACAGAACTTATTTTCCCTTTCAATATTAACCAATAGCAAGTGCTTAAACAAAACCCATTCACTTCCTAATACCACAGTAATTTAATTATTAGAGTTGGAGTGTAATAGTTATTCATTCACACAAATGCTAAAGATTGCAATGTCTTTCTTTATGAGAGATGTTTATATAGGCGAAGGTCGGAAGTTCAATACGAAGAAGAAATAATACTTTCTTGGTATTTATATCCTGTTTTTGCATGATCGCGCGCGCGCGTGTGTGTGTGTTTTCTTTCTTTCCTTTTTCGTCTTCCCGGTGATATTTACATAGAAGATAATTTAGAATTCCCAGCATATCAATTCGTTTCCAAGGAAATTGTATATTATCAAAATAAATTTGGTAGTTGTAACAACATATTGTACAATCATACACCATAATAGTGGTGTAGTGGTTACCATGCTAGCCTCTAGTTCCGGAGGTCGCGGGTTCAAATCCGGTGGAGGGCAATGAATTTTTTCGGGTGTAAAAATTCTTAGCATGGCTTCCTTCGTAAGGGAAGTAAAGCCGGTGGTCCCGTGTCGTAGATTTACGGCACGTAAAACAACCTCAAACTTGATAAAGAGGCCTCTGAGAAAAATTATCGGTCTTTCACGCCCAATATAGAATGGGACGCTAAGGACCACAGCAGTTAAAGAGCATCCATTAAAATACTCAATTTCAAATGGTATACAAAAAAATCTGTGTTACACTCACGTGACTTTCCCTACTCTTGTACAAACTATTTTTACAAACGCTTATTCTCCATATGCTTCATGTTAATCGAGATGTTAATCTTATTGCTACTTTTCTTGTAGATGCAAGAGGAATTGGTAGGCTTTAAGCGATAGTCAAATATTTTAAGAGCTGGTTGCTATGTGGAGTATTTCATTCTCTTTGCATTACCAGGACAAAAAATGAATAACGAATTCCTATTTGAGAAAAAGTATAAGTATTGGAAAATTTAAGAGAATAACAAGCAATGTCTCAAAAATGGTCCACTCTACAACAACAAAAATGTATATGACATAAATTGTGTATTTTAACGCGATCTACATTTTTTGTGGAGTAAAATTTTGTCTATCTCTTATGGTTTACCAGTTATGCAAAAGTCGTTCAGAATGAAGAATGCTTTTGTAGACATTCCCAGAAAATTCGGGATATACATTTTATTTGTCATGAAAGTATCTTAAATATATGATATTTTAATCAAAATCGTTAGTCATTTTTGAGAAAATTAAAATTTTCGAAAAATGTTCCATGTAAAGGGTAATCTGGGGAGGGGGATTTTCTTGATCTCTGGAAGATACTGAACCTAAATACAAAGTTTGGTGTTTATCCGACTATTCGTTTCCGAGTTATGATGTTCACAGACAAACACACACATGGATATATTTCCAAAAATGCTTTATATGCATTCAGTGCACCTCAAAACATGTATTTCCTGTGAAATCTCGGTATCGAATTTTTTAATGGAATGCTATACTTCCCATATTGACTATACGCAGTACAGAAAGTAAAAAAGATACGGTGTCGTTTAAAAATGTTTCCGATGGCGTCACAATTTGCACAACAATGATGAATGGTTTTTTTCTGCTAAACAGCGCTTTTAAAATATACTGTTTGACGTGTACGAGCGTTTTTGAAAAATATTTCCATTTAGCTGTAGCAGAAAATATGTAGCTTTTGAAACGCGCCGTATATATACTCGAAGTAAAATACATGATTTAACAATCAGTAATAACACATTGCAGTGAATGGCACACTTCTAACAGAATTACATATGTTATTTCAAACATTATTTAAAACTAATTAAATGAATTTAAATATGAATATCTCATTCTAAATTTTTCAGGAATCAATGAAGTGTATCCAATTTTCCATGCCTCTTCAAAATCTGCGTCATAATAATGCTCGCCTCCGACTTCAAATTCTTCTTGAAATAGTGTGTCTCTATTATCGTTCATATTATTTTCAAACAACTCTATTTGAGTCAGGGCAACAACCATCAAACATTCACTCAAGGCCCCCTAAATTATGGTATGTTATTAAGCCATCGTAGTAATTATAGCTGTTGAATTGGCAACATTGCATTATGAAACGGCAACTCTAGGCCGAGCCCGAGAACTGTAATTATAGATAATTTATTAATTAACTTTTATTGATGTTAAATCATACTATGTAAATATCTTTTTCTCATACTGCTTGTATATTTTAAGAAGGGTGATTTAACGTTATGTATGTATCTAGGTTACTAATATTAGTAGAGTTATAAATGGTTTAATGTAAATAATTTAACCGCTGTGTTAAAATACTGTCCACGACGAAATGTTTTAGCTACAGGAATAGTGCTTTCGAAGGCAGAAAATCTAGTTTTATGACCTCTCTTTGGGTCGCAGTGCCATTATCCTACAGCGAGGGTGTAGCGCCTTTGTTCCTTTATTTCATAATTCGCCGTGACCAAAAGAGAGAGACAGATAGCTTAACGGTAAACTTGGGAAAAGCCGCGATTTATATTAAACTTGGACCAATGAGTTCCCTGGAAGTTTATACGAAATAGTTAGACGCGTCGAGTGGCGCTAAAATGGACCAATAGGAAAGGAAGCAGCCTCAGTAGCCTGAGACTATAAATGGATCTGTTTGAAGCAAATTCGGGGCAGTTTTGTCATGTCAGTTTAGCATTGCAGTTTGTTTGACAGTTTTGTCATGTGTGGTCAGGGAGAGATGCTGCAGGATGTGTGAGATATCGCGCCAAAAAGGGAATCAAGACAGTTTTAGAAACACACCTAAGATCTGCTACTCGTAAAGAGATAATACGCATATTTAAACTTCGTATCATATCCGCGCCGCATTTTAACAGCGGCAATACCAGTTTTGTATACTACGTGTGTTAGTTAAATAAAAAGAAACGGCAGTGTCATCTTTACATAAACAAAGCACGTCTATGTCTTCCTATATCACCACCCGAGATCTACGCTTTCCTTTACCGAGGATAAGTCCATGCTCCTATATAGTTTAAAGAAAACTACTGCAGCTAGCCGAGGATAAAATTGAAGAGAACCAGCACACTGCGAACTTCTGGAACCAACGGGAGAAGCATCAAGGTAAGACTAACAGCTACGGACGGAGGAGGTGACTGCCGCAATTACCACAAATTCGAGTTGAGGATGGGAAACTTCATAAGACTATTTTGGTATTAATAATTCGTTCAAAATAATAAAACACATGATCGTGCAAAAAGCAGTGTGCAATGCATACGAGGTGGTATCCAAAATATCGGGCCTGGTGCTGCCATCTCAACAGTAGTTGCAGTAAAGTTTTGTACCGCTAGGTGGCAACACTAGCACATCTGATGAGTGAGTGTTTAAAGTTTCATCCAGCTGGGCAGATGTGTTGAGATTCTATAGTACTTTTCATGATACTCTGTGTGTAGTGTGTGGCGATTTTACAATGGATCCAAGATTACAACAGGGAGTGTGCATCAAATTCTGTGCAGATCTCGGGGAAAATGCTACGGAGATGCTCGTAATGTTTCAACAAGTGTTTGGGGGACAAAGCATGAGCTGTACACTCAATGGCATGCTCGGTTCAGGGCCGGCCGTACAGCTATTGAAGACGATGCTCACACCGGTAGGCCCGTCAGCTGCACAAGCTGCATACTCCTCGTTTTCTTTGATACTAAGGGGATTATACACTGAAGATGTTTATTTGCTGCTACGTATGGAAAGCCGATTTGAAGTAGGAGTTGTATTGTAGTTCTTATGTTGGGGAGCCGAAGTTGAAGTAGTTGCAACCGCACATATGGCAAAAAGTTTCCGGTAGCCTTCGCCCTAAATGTACTTTCCAGTGACCTTTGCCCCCAAAAAATGTTTAAAAATATTACCTTTGTAATTTGACTGTTTCTTTAAATATTATATATTTATGTTTGCCTCGGCTGCGTCAGTATTATTGTTAGAGACATGTTTCTCTTTGCAGAGTTGTGGTGCGACTGAAGAATGTAGGCTTACACAGATTATAATTTTACTTCACTCCTTTTATTAATGCTTGACACGATTTAAAGAACACTTCACTGATATAGAGAGCTGTAGATTCTTTTGTTAATTACTTGCACTTTCTAACACGTAAACTATTTTTTCTCACAGAAAATACATATTAAATTTCTCGAGGACACATCTCGCGTCCGGTTAGGAACACTGTCTGCAAGCAACGCGTCCTGTTATGGGCGCTGTCTACAAGCAACTGAACTCTAAATTTGTAAATTTTCCTATATTTCAATTTCTGATTGGCTAATCCTACCAATAGAATACTTTCATTTAACTTAAGCTTCTTTCTGGATGTTGATTGGATGTTTTATAAACTGTCACAAAATTTACATTATTGTTGCTCCAAGAATGACTAGTATCGTTATTAAACCTTCTAATTCATAATTGCCTCAAGGTTATCTCATTGTTACCTCATTGTTAGCAACTTTTGACCTATTTCTCACAGCTCCTGCATTATTAAATTGCGTAATACATTCACATAACATTATTGAACATGTATACAATAATATAAACATATACAATGACTGTAATGTACACTTTTTATGTATTGTTACACACACATATTGCTTTAAGGCGGGCTGTTATTGAATTATATATTGTATAATTAGACTGAAATCATTTAAGTGTTAAAAATACTGCCTCAGCACAAAGAATTCGTCCCACCAAATCAAACAGTGAATTCCACGTACTACTGTGACGTTTTGCGACGGTTCTTTGAAAATGTGCGTAGACTACGACCCGATCTTTGGCGACAAGAGAACTGGCTGTTGCATCACAATAATGCGCCCTGTCACAATTCCTTGTTCACCAGGAGCTTTTTGACGAAAAACAGCATGGCAGTTGTCCCCCACCTACCGTACTCGTCTGATTTGGCACCGTGCGACTTTGCTCCATTTCCCAAACTGAAAATTAAATTAAAAGGACGTTGGTTCGACACAATTGAGAGGATTCAAGAAGAAACGCTGTCTGTGCTAAACACCCTCAAAGAACATACTTACAGGATGCATTGGAAATGGCAGAATCGCTGGGACCGGTGAATACGTGTGGAATGGAACTACTTCTAGGGTAACGGCGATCATCAGTCTCAAAGTAAGTTATTAGCCAGATGGCAGCACCAGTTCCGAATATTTTGGATACCACCTCGTATGTGTGAAATGCATAACAGAATCTCGAAACAAAAAAGACTCGACATCGTCTCGTTTTTTCAAATTATTCCTCGATTCTGTAATAATGCATCCCACATTCATATTACAATACTACTTCCGAACGATATATATATATATATATATATATATATAAATTAATCTTTAATTCCACGTCAGTATATAAACATATGAAGATTATGCTGGTTTCTTTTTCGGGGAAACGAGTTTAGATGGTTTTAAGAACTAGATTACGCTATTTAATGAAAGCTTCTAGTTTGCACGGTGAAGGTAACGTAATCTGTAAAAGATGTCCTCTATCTTCAATTTTTGTACTACAGTGAGCTATTTTTCTACTGTAGAGGTAGACGTGATGCAACAGAAGGAGTAACCTTGTGCCCTAGCAACCTGCACAAATCCATTGAAGCAACCACCCTCCAGGAGAAAGGGATGAGGGAAGGAACCGCAGGAGGCTATAGTAGACAGACAGGCCACAGAGATGCGCGGAAGTCCCTAAATTTTTCAAGCTCGCAGATCCGTTCCACTGCGAAGCCGCCGAGAGAAGGCGAAAAACGACCCATCATTCAAGCAGCCCTCTGGTGTCCACGAAAAATACTCTTCCCATGAACATGTATCTGCGCCATCTTTCCGACACCGCCATACGCCACGAAACCTAGAAGCACAACTGAAAGATGAGAAGGAAACGGAATGTAGAGAAGAAAGAAAAACAGTATTCGCCTGCCGATCTCAGGGAAACCGCAGAAACCCCATGGGTCAAAGCGAGCGGTCTCGCCGGGGATCGAACCCGGGACCTCCCGAATACAAGTCACACACGTCACCGCGGCGCCTCCTCGCTCGATATTTTTCTATAGTAATCTCAAACATTCCTATATTCTACCTATATTTCTCCCAATGTGTATCCGTAAACATAGACACTGGAAAATAGCTGCTGAAATGTAAAGTTTTCACTTTGTAAACAATTATATCTCAACATTATGTGGAACATAACGATAGAATGTTACAAGAGCTTGAGTAACAACCTGTTAACAGTTAAAATGTCCTTGGTTCAATACTTTGAACATGACCGTGAGCTTGGTTTAATTCAAGGCCGATTATATCGCGAAACTAAGCCTCAAGGTTTTGCAACGCTACTTACTGCAAGACATAATTTGGTGCTGGAATTACAAAAGAATAAAAACACATATACAAAGAAGAACACTAAAACTACCCCATTAGTTCCAGTGCAGATTTGTTTACAGCCATGTACAACAATAGTCAAATGCTAAATATAATTGAAGCAGGAAATTTAAAACTAGTTACTTTATCACTTTTGAAACCCAGTCTAGCCCGAGTTAACAACATATTAAACGTAGAAAGATTTATAGCGTTTTCTATTGCTCTATTTTTTCCGTTGAGGTAGCGATAATGTATACTTAGGTATTACCTTGTGAAATAATAACCCAGGATATAAGGAAAGTATTATCATGTGACGTCAGTCGACTTCTTTTCCTACCTTTTCATACCAAAATTAGAGGCAACATCGGGCACCTTGGAGGCGGCTTTGATTATACATCTCCACAATATGTTTCTTTCCACAGATCGTAGGTATTGATCGAACACGGCATAGCAACAACATAAAGAAGATTCCTAGAGACTGTGTAAACAGAGGCGAGAGGCAGAAAAGCAGTAGAGAAAGAAAATGTGTTTATTGTGCCCCAAAAATACATTATCTTAAATTAATTTTAATTATTTGCTATAATATTTTACCGCTGATCTATAATTTACAGACCCACATGCCCGACCTGTTCTGCTGTGAAGACCTTTAGTTAAATCTGATATGTAATCATTGCATCATTTTCGCTTCATAAAATCTTATTTTTCTACCCACTTCAGGTTTACAGTAGATATTTGGTAGGGATATAAATGGTTTCAGTTACATAACACCACAAAAAACTTTAAGAAAATTCAAATATCAAAGAGACAGTATTTCGGGATAGGTTAGTGATTCATTACCCATATAAACATATAATAAAGATTTGAACAATGTATATACTTTTCAGTTTTTGATAAATAATTTACTTTAACGTTTATAATAGCTTACGGGGTATTTTAGAGTTCTAACGAAAGGTCTGAGAGATTGTAGAGGGATATTAGGGGATTGGCTTGGTATAGGACATTTATGGTCTCTGAGCGTTTTATTGTATACTTCTTCTTTAACAGATTAGCCTCCTCATTGTAGGACTTACACCCCCAAGGACTTACAAGCCAATGTTGGGCCAGTAGAGGAGCAAGCGAACTCTGGATCCTAACATATCCAGGATGGATAATAATACTGCTATAGCGGTGAAAAATAAGGAAATGAAATGTAGTGATGACAGAGACGAATGCAGATCAAATTATCTACCCCAGCATTCGCCTAGCGAGAGGAAAATCGCAACAAAAAAAAAATCTCCGTTCAGATTTGTTACCCCAGGGGGTTTGAACCCGGGATCTCCTGAATGCGGGCCAAAGAGGTCACCGTCTGAGCCCTCCCGCAAGGTTTATTGTAGACAATGGGCCAAAATAAAACTGAACCAGTGCGCCACAGTTAAAACTGCAAAATGATGATATTGTCGCGCTCGCTACGTTAACACTAGTACGAAACGTTCCTTATCGCTTCATACCTAAACCTCTCTATCGAGTGGACTAATGCTTTGTTTTGCCTTGTTCTCAGTTGAAGCAAAATGGGCCAAAAAGAAGTACGAAGCAGGAGGAGAAAACAGTGACGACATACTTCGTCCACTAACATAGCTTTGGGGTACTGCGTATGATTCGCATTCAAGAGATCCCAAGTAAGATCTCGGTTGGGATGATTTATCTCGATAACTTTTTTTTTCTTCGAGTTATCCCCTACACTCAGAAGACCAATGTTAAGCAACTTTAAGCTCTAGAGACGCCTGGGCTCCTCACTTTTTTGCAGCAGCATTAATTATCCTTATGCGATTTTATCATCCACGCGAAAGACATAGGCTTGAGTTATTTCGTCTAAACCAACAAGGAGAAGTCAAAGGTAAAGGTACCTGCGTATCACGGAGGGGCTCCCGGAAACGGGGCAGAGCATCGCACGCAGGGCGATGTCGGATGCGTCATATATGGAAACGTTAGGAACCCGTCCATGCTTGCGCCCGTCAGCATCCGGATCTGCCTTCGGAACTCTCCTCTCATCCTTCCCTCCCAGGGGTCACGTTGGAAGCATAAAGGGCCGACTAGTCTCCCCGTATCGGTTGGATAATCATTCACTTCTGCCGTGTGTACATGGGCACGAGACCAGCAGCCGGGTTGTTAGGACCGGGCCCTCCACGTGCTGTAGCGTAACGGGAATATTATTATCATTATTGTTATTATTACACTTATTAACATGACATTAATACCCCAAATAATACAGCAAATCATAAGCATCTACATATTTTTTCATTGCAATATCTCTACTAGTTTTCAAGTTATTAATTGCTTAATCAATTATTTTAATGGTAAACAAAAATGGTTCATACAATGCAAACATTAAAATTTTACAAATACAAATAGCTATTTTTACTCTTAGGAATATTTAAGAAAAAAATGTTGAAAACAAGTTTTTTATTGATGGTTTAGTTTTTGAGGGGAAAAAAGTTTTAAACTTATGAGAAATAATATTTTTCACCAATTTAAGTGTGATAATTAGGTATAGTAATTCATATGTCTGCATTAATAACGGTAAAGAAAAATCACTCATAATTTTTAATTTTATAGTTTAGGGCATTTCCCTATAAAATTTTAAAGAAATTGAACAAAAGTTGCATCGTATGTAACGTTTTGAACGGGTAAAAAACAAAGCAAGAAAACCATTATCTCAGTCGGTTGAGCAAGTGCCTGCTATGCGAGGGGTTTCAGGTTCAACTCCCGGCTGGGGGTTGGAATGTTTCTGTAGTCAAGATTAATACCTACCCGCCCCCAAGTGTCTGGAAGTATGAATGTGTGTATGATCTAATGATGATTAAGAAAATAAGGGCAAGAAACCGAACGACACGAGTTAACACCATTGCCAATAGGCAATAAGTTCCAAAGGAAAGGTCACCGATAAGATCAATGCACTCAAAGGGATATAAATGGAACTGAAAAAAAATTCTCGTGCGAGACGCATTTAAAAACTCCTGTAAAATTATTTTTATTCATTAGTAAAAGACACCAAATACAGATTATAAACCTAGGTGATTCATTTCTAATAAAGAAATATAAACAAAATTTGGAATTTTTGAAGGAGTTTCCTCAATTTTCACCTATGAGTATCCTTAAAGTGCTTGATCACTTAACAGCCTCATAGCAGTAAAGTATATATTAAAGCGGTATAATCGGTAGGAATGATTAATATTTCAAAACAAAATAAGCAGACGCGCTATGCATACGCATTAACTTCTTTAGACAGTTAAAAACGGTAAAGCTAGCATAAACGGCTATGTGCATTAAATGTGGTCAGGATCTGACACATTAAATCGAACAAAGTCGCAGTAACACAGTAGGTATTAAGTTACTCAGACAAACTAGCTGACCAAGAATTAATTACTTTCTCTACTACGTATAGTAAGTTGGGGAAGTGTTGTATTCCACCCAAAAATTCGATACCGAAATTTCACCGAAAATACATGTTTTGGACCACCTGATTCCAAAAAAGGCATTTTGGAAACATGTCCGTGTGTTGTGTGTCTGAACAGCATAATTCACAAACGAACAGTCGGATAAACACCAAACTTGGTATTTGGTTTCAGTATTTTCCAGAGATGCGACACTAAAGCTTTAAAGAAAATTCCCCCAACCCAGACTACCCTTTACATGGAACATTTTTCGAAAATTTTAATTTTCTCAAAAATGGCTATAACGATTTTCATTAAAAAATTATAGGTTTAAGATATTTTTATGACAAATGAAATGTATATCTCGAATTTTCTGGGAATGTCTCCAAAAGTATTCTTCGTTGTAAACAACTTTTGCATAACTGGTAAACCATAAGATATAGACAAAATTTTACTGCACAAAAATGTAGATCGCGTTAAAATACACAATTTATGTCATATACATTTTTTTGTAGAGTGAACCATTTTCGAGATATTGCTCGTTATTCCCTTAAATTTTCTAGTACTTATACTTTTTCTCAAATTCGTTATTCATTTTTTTTTTTTGTCCTGGACATGCAAAGAGAATGAAATGCGACACACAGCGCAGCCAACGCTTAAAAGATTTGACTATCCTTATAACCTAGCATATTCCCCTTGCATCTACAAGAAAATTAGCAATAAGATTGACATCTCGATATCTCGATTAACATGAAGCATATGGAGAATAGAGGTTTGTAAAAATAGTTTGTACAAGAGTAGAGAAAGTCATGCAAGTGTAGCACATCAGATGTTTTTTAATATCAATGATAAAGCTTAAAGCTGTATGTAATTGGAATGGATGCCTAATGTGCTAATATTTCACGAAACCTGCCTAAGTTACGATAGCAAAGTACAAGATCTTATGCCGGGATTACGATGAACTTTATTTACTTAACGTAACTTAACGCGACGGGACGTAACGTGAACTTATGAAATGCTGTTAAACTAAGGTCTAATTAGGATGCCCTTAACATAACGAGAATGATTCTCGGTTGGTAGCTGGTTTCATTACTTCATGCTATTGCTTCACGCCGATTGCTTCTAATTATCTGCGTCAAACTTAACGTAACGTGAAGGTAAAGTTTCGCATTGACAAACTTTCACATTACGTCGCGTTAAGTTAAGTCACGTTACGTTAAAGTTGATTGTAATCCCTTTACAATATGTCTAAAATGGGAAACTACAACAATAGCTTCGATACAGAAGTGTATACGCGACACATACACCAAATACAAAATAAATTAACACACTTTCGACTTTAGGCAAAACCAACAAATTACATTAACTAGGAATAGAATGCTCAAACTGAACCGAGCTTATAACTCGTAAAATAGACTGACCATCTTCAGTGCAAACCTGACAGGAGAGCAATTAACAGAAATCGCTACCTTAAGTAACAATAAAACGCCCAAAGATTCTCAATATAAAATAAAATTGTACAGTAACAGAATGCTTGGATGAAACATTTTCCCGCTATTATCGAGACAATAATACAGAACATTAATGATTTCGAAGTATTAAACACATTTTAAAACATGCCCCATTGAACGATCTTTCGTGACCCACAACTAAAACCGAATGTGCAGTTATGAACATACTTGAAAGGCAAGCAATAGCAAAGCAAAATGCGGTCAGCATATAGGCAGCTGCAAGACGTTAAATATAATTCACGTAAGTATAAAGGAGGCAGCTGGATACTTACACACCGCTGAATGTAGAACTCGGTAGAGACTTCTTCTTCTTTGAAAATTATTGACTTGAGCCAAATTTCGGACTCTACATCCAGCGAAACGTCAAAAGACACAAACGTTTATAAAAACTACACAATTCAACACGCGGATTAAGCATTATGTATAAGACGTAACAAGTAGAGTAAACTGGGATGGAAAAGATAAATACGGCTATAATAGAGAATGTGCGTCGAGACAAAAGTCTCATAAAATGAGCACAAAAGAGGTACATGACGACACACATTACATACAGAAACGGTTAGAAAATTCGTAAGATTTGAAAATACGTAAAACTTTGAGAAAACTGGTAGCGATATTCGATAACGAAAACTATCAGACAAAACAACTTTTTTCGAAGCAAAATACAAGACACGTTCACCCATCAAGGGCGAACGAGCAAGTCCAAAAGACGCTAAGCAGACTTTAACCTCACGGTAGCCCGACTCACAACAGGCACGGAGCGAGACTGTGCTGCACCTTGCGGGCCAAAGTGCACTTCCCAGGAGAAAGGAACATGGCTGAGCTAGCGAGAGCAGCGAGGCAATTTTTAGAAGCAAAAATTCAAACTATACGGCATAAATGGGCGTGTGAAATGTGTGCATATAGTTCCTGCCATTTTTAAAATTGATTTTCTAGTAATTTTGTTCCTTACATTTTTGCGTGATGCGATTTGTTCAGTTTCTTTCAAATTTTCAGCATATATGCTTTGATGATGGATGTAGCCTTTTGTGATATCAGGTATATTTTTGAATTTGGGTTTTTAATAATTTAATGCTTGATAGACTTTTAGAAAATTAAAGCTATTAAATACTTAATATTTTTTTGCAAGAAATGTTTTATTGTTACACAAAATGTTATCTTTAAATGTACAGAACTGAGGAATAATATGAAACATTTAAGAGGTAAACATTTTCAGTAATTCATCACCGGAGGCATTTGATATGCGACTGAATTTTCAGTTTCTGATAGTTTTCTGGAAAACTAGGTACAAAGAAGCACGAAAATGAATTTTCCGCTATAAACATTTCAATCCAATTGGTTGAAATATGTAGAAATCAAGAATTTCTGCACCGAGAACTCTTGATAGGAGTATGATAAATTATTTTAAATAAATCACTTTAATTCCTTGGATATTGGACCCACCGGAGCGCGATGGTTGAGGCGGCAACGCCTGTGGCCCGCATTCGGGAGGTCCCAGGTTCAAACCCGCGGAGTCCACCAACCTGACCGTAGGTTTTTTCGCGGTTTTCCTCAGTTGCTAGGCGAATGCTGTGTTAGATAATTTGATCCGCGAATTTTCCTCTTCTCCCTTACATCACTGCGTTTCATTTCATCCTTCACCGAATACCAAGCATTGAGCTGATCACCCATTCTGGATATGCTGTGATCCAGTGTTTGCCTTACTCCTAGACAGGCTACTGACCCAAGGCTTGGCTTGTAAGTCCTTGGAGGTGTAAAAGGTAAAGGTACGTATCACGGAGGAGCCCCCGGAACCGGCAGAGCGCCGCACGCAGGCCGGTAGGCCCATTGTGCTTCCAACGTGACCGTCTGGGAAGGAAGGATGAGGGGAGAGACCCGATGGCGACCAGATCCGAATACGGACGGGCGCAGGAATGGACGGGAATCCTAACGTTTACAGATTGAACGCATCTGACACCGCACGATCCCTGCCCACAAGCAACCAACCTCCAGGCTCCCCCAGAGCGGAGCTTCGCGGTGAGGAGAGACCTAACTGAGCGGTACCGCAGCGACGCAGGGAAGAAACCTTTACAGAGTGCAAGCCGCCGAACACCGTCGCCTGCTCCTACAACTCTGAAACAGATGACAAGAAAGAAGATGATGGGTACAGGAAATGAGGGAAAGGAGAGTCGTGTTAGAAGAGAACCACCCCAAGCATTCGCCTGGCGAGCCGGAGAAACCACGAAAAACACCTTGGGCTGTCGCCGGGGATCGAACCCGGGACCTCCCGAATGCGGGCCTCAGACGTAAGCGCTTGAGTCATCCCGCTCAGTCTTGGTGGTGTAAGTCCTACAATGAGGAGGGTAATCTGTTAAAGAACAAGAATATTAGACCCGCAAATGGACGTCATTTCCACGGACAATCTGCCAGCCTATGCTCAAATACTCGTCTCTTGAAACAACTTTTTGTTTCCAGTACAATAGCATTTCACTATGAAAATAGTCTTTTAGAACTACAAGAGTTTGTGGACGATTTGGTTAAAGCTTGCTCTTCAAGTACCTCCAAAGATTCTGGGAAGGCCAGGAACTTGGTATTGGAAGTCCCTATTCCTTTCTTTTGAATGTACGGAGACGTTTCTAAATACTACCTGCTACTCCTGCTACTCCTGCTACTACTACTACTACTACTACTACTACTACTACTACTACTACTACTACTACTACTACTACTACTACTACAACTAATTATAATAATAATAATAATAATAATAATAATAATAATAATGTGTTCGCAATCACTTTTATTCACAAAGGACCTTGTAGGTTGGACGCTGGAGGGTTGTTGCCTGTAAAGCAAACTCACTCGGCGATCCTCCTTCCCGAATCGTTGGATGACGACGTCGTAGCATGTGATGCAGTAATTTGTATCATAAATTATTTAAATGTAAAGAATGATTATAGTATGAATATGCATTTTTATGTGACATTGATTTGAGATGTTTGTTGATTGTAATTATTGTTGAGAAGTAAGTTTATACTGCCTTACTGAAACTGACAATAATAGCGTGCAATAATGTAGCGAGGGGGTGAGCTGTTTATCATTATTAGAGACGAGGAAGTTACGTAATGTTGGCGCGTTTTTCCTTTAGAATTTGCTGGAACATTATACCTAGAGCATATGTATTCATAATTTTCATTGGATATAAAAATAGACGCTAATGTTGGCGCGTTTTATTAGCCAATTGCAGCTCAGTTATAATCTTTAGGCATATCGGGGTGTAGGAGTATAAAAAGGGCTAGGTTAGAGGTAAAGTCCTTCAGTCCGTCAGTTCACTGAAAATGTTTGTATGCTACACGTCGCCCTCAGTCCAGCAGAAATATTTGTAAAGTATACGTCGGCTATCGATTCACAAGTTACGCGTAGCAGAGTTAGGAAAATTCTCAAGTGTTGTAAAGTTAATTATACAAAAGGTTGAAGTACGTGAATTAAAAGTGATCAGTAAGAAGTTGTTATAACAGTTTCAGTTTGGCGAGTGTCTAGATCAATGTGTAAATGTGATAGTGAATGTGTTCGTCATTAAAAGTGTAAAACAAATTCTTTCATCAGTGTTATCTTTGGATAAAAGACTCCTTTCCGTTTACACAACCTGTATAAAGAGAAGTGCTCGACCAAAAAGATCATAGCTAGCCGGAGGACAGAAAACCAAAATTAAATAAAATAACAGTAGCATTCTTTCAAACAAACACTAATACTACCGCAAATTGTTAACACTAGATGGAGCTACAAACCTAACAAAGAATCACATCACAAAATGGCTTCACCACGTGAAGTAAACACACATACACAAACATTATAAGTATACCGCCGCAAATTGGCTCCCAAACGTAGGGACTCAACAAATTAAATATAACAAGTATACCACTTCAAATTGGCTACCCATACGTGGGGCAGTTAAAATTATGTAACCAAACAAAACAAAAGCAGCGCAACATAAGATCTTCAAGTTCTAATAATTTACGTAAAAACATATTACGTAAGCACTAAACCACTTTCAAATTGGCGCACAACGTGGGGCTACAAAAATGTTAAATATAAATAACATTAATACAACCGCAAATTGGCACCCAGAACATGGGGCATAATGACCAGGAAAGGAGCATAATGACCAGGAAAGGAGCAGAATGACCGGGAAAGAGCAGAATGAACCAGGACGTGGAGCGAATGGAGCAGTGAACTGAACTACAAGACGCAGATTCCAGAAATAACTACAGGGACGACAGACGACGCGGATGAGAGGACATCATAATTCCGAGATTAAAAGGCAACAGGGGAATTCAACTATAGGACACCAAGATGATGTAGATTCATCATAATACGACGCAGAAGCAACATATAATCTAGGAGAGAGGGGCAGGAAGCTGGACATCAAAGCAACATAAGCAGATAGGATCAGAAAGGTTAGAAAAGTGTGATTTTTATTCTAAAAAAAAAGAGTGTAAAGTTTTAAATGTACCTTAGGAGCGGTAGGATAAAGAAAACAATGTCCACTAATAATACAGAAGAAATAATTATGGAGGGAGATAGTGTAACAGTTAGCTGTAATTCAATACAGGTTACAGAAAATAGCTCAAATAATGTAGAATTTGAGGGAGGAAATGTTAGTGAAGAAAGTCAGAATAGAATAGCAGGAAATGTTCATTTTGATGCTAGTATGATGATGAAAATGATGAGAAATTTTGGCGAAACAGTAAATAAGAATATTGAGAAATTAGAGCAAAATTTAGATCAAAACAGAGAAGATATGGAAAAGAATAAGAGGGAATTGAGGGAAGATATTGATAGGAGTTTAGAACAAAAACTAACTCAGAATAATGAGAAATTGAGGGAAGATATTGGTAAGAGTATTACAGATCAATTAAGGGAAGAAATTGGTAAGAGTAATGAGAAATTAGAGCATAAATTAGATCAAAATAGGGAAGAAATTGAAAAGAAATTCATGGAGTTAGATAGTAGTATGATTAGAATGCGAAATGAAAATCAGTAAATGATAGTAAATGAGATAGGGGAAGTTTCAAAGAAAATGGTAGACATGAGCAGGGAAATATCTAACCAAAAAAGTGAGGTTAATAATAAAATAGAACATGTTGATGCAAAATGTACAGTTAGGTAGCCGAATGAGTAGCATTTCAAGTGAGTTAAGAGAGATGATGGAGGCTACAAATGCAGATTTAATTCAGGTGCAAGTTAATTTCAGAGGGGAAATATCTGAAATTCAGAAGGAGTCAGAAACACAGAGAAATAAATTGTCTGAAGAAGTTAAAGATGTGTCTAAAAATTTGAATCAAAAGCTAACTTCTGAAATTAACAAACAACAAGCTGTTCAAAATGAGAATAATAAAAAATTGGAACAGACAATAGAAAATCTGCAAGGTACTGTAAATAGGTTAGAATTAAATTCAAGGGTAAATATATGTGATGTGAATGTATCTGATGTACAAAATAATGATAGAGGTAGTTCCTCAGGTATGACAAATAATGTGAGTGATGCGGCAGCTTCATCTATAGCTAATGCTGAAACTCAGAGTGCAAAAGTAACACTAGAGAATTTAAATATGGGAGTAGGGAATTTGCAAAATTACAATCATATTTTAAGTGATTTTCCACTTCCAAAATTTAATGAAAACTCCAGTCCAGTACAGTTTATTGCAGACTTATCAAAGTATTTTCAAATTAAAAAGATATCTGAAGCATTAAAAATGATAGTTGTCAAAAGATGTTTGGACCAGAAAACTTTAGATTGGTTACAAATGGTATCAGGTGGTGAAATATCATTTGAATCCTTTAAGAGGTTATCCATGAACAAATTTTGGAAGGTTAGGATACAGCTACGAGTAATGTTTAGCCACCGACAATTTGATCCAGGAGGGTGAATAGCAATGAGATAAAAAGTAAATTCAGGATAGTTAAAAGATGAAATGCAGAGCAGTGTATTGGGATGTAAGAGGGTTAACTAAATATATATGTCATGAGAAAACAGAAATAAATCCAGCATAAAAAAAATTAAATATTTAAAAGGGAAAATAACATTTTTTTTAAGTAACTGTAACAGCATTTGAAATTAAAACTTAACGTAATATTAAAGTAAAAGTACATAGATATAATTCCAAGAGTGGTGTGCATATAAAGTACAAAACAAAAAAAATGGGGTAGAAATAATTAAAACAAATATTTATGTAGCAAACAGAACATGTGAAACAGTGGCTAGATTTAAGAGTTGTAAATATATTTATGCAGAGGGTGAATATTTTTGGTAAATATGTGTAATAATTACAAAAATTCTTGAATGCATCAATTTTTGTCAACAATATAAGAGAGTAAACCAATTTTGTAACAGTAACTAAATAACTCAGGGTACAGTATTTGCTATAAAAAAAATTTTTTGTGATGTCAGATTAATGTCTAAACACATTAGACCAGAGCCAGTAAATAGTGGCGAGATAAAGGAAAAACATATGTCATGTGCTAAATGCGTGTAAAGTGTTAAGTCAAAGTGATAAATAGTGTGAGTTCCAAGATCTAGGGGACTAAAAACCCAATTATAACATTTCCAAACAAGTTGTAAATATTTATAATTATGTTTCTAGTGGGACATATGATGCAGTAATTTGTATCATAAATTATTTAAATGTAAAGAATGATTATAGTATGAATATGCATTTTTATGTGACATTGATTTGAGATGTTTGTTGATTGTAATTATTGTTGAGAAGTAAGTTTATACTGCCTTACTGAAACTGACAATAATAGCGTGCAATAATGCAGCGAGGGGGTGAGCTGTTTATCACTATTAGAGACGAGGAAGTTACGTAATGTTGGCGCGTTTTTCCTTTAGAATTTGCTGGAACATTATACCTAGAGCATATGTATTCATAATTTTCATTGGATATAAAAATAGACGCTAATGTTGGCGCGTTTCATTAGCTAATTGCAGCTCAGTTATAATCTTTAGGCATATCGGAGTGTAGGAGTATAAAAAGGGCTAGGTTAGAGGTAAAGTCCTTCAGTCCGTCAGTTCACCGAAAATATTTGTATGCTACACGTCGCCCTCAGTCCAGCAGAAATATTTGTAAAGTATACGTCGGCTATCGATTCACAAGTTACGCGTAGCAGAGTTAGGAAAATTCTCAAGTGTTGTAAAGTTAATTATACAAAAGGTTGAAGTACGTGAATTAAAAGTGATCAGTAAGAAGTTGTTATAACAGTATCAGTTTGGCGAATGTCTAGATCAATGTGTAAATGTGATAGTGAATGTGTTCGACAATAAAAGTGTAAAACAAATTCTTTCATCAGTGTTATCTTTGGATAAAAGACTCCTTTCCGTTTACACAACCTGTATAAAGAGAAGTGCTCGACCAAAAAGATCATAGCTAGCTGGAGGACAGAAAACCAAAATTAAATAAAATAACAGTAGCATTCTTTCAAACAAACACTAATACTACCGCAAATTGCTAACACCAGATAGAGCTACAAACCTAACAAAGAATCACATCACAAAATGGCTTCACCACGTGAAGTAAACACACATACACAAACATTATAAGTATACCCCGCAAATTGGCTCCCAAACGTAGGGACTCAACAAATTAAATATAACAAGATACCACTTCACATGCGTCTCAAGTATTCTCAGTACTGGTTTTTCAATTGAAGCACAAGAAGAGCTGATAAGCCATCCTTTCCCTACTGTTCCTCAAATCATTTTTACGCGTTGAGGATAAGAAGATACTTTTTTCAACTGTAGCATTGTTTGCGGGGATGGAAGAATTTGGTCCATTTTATTTTGAGCAATTCTTTTAATTAATTTGAAATGTTTATTTATGTTGGGAGGAAAATATAGCTCCAGTTCTACACGTAATTCTGAGTAGTTGGAAGACGCACCATACGTTTCTAATAATGAATTCAGACCATATACAGCGAATTAAATGAAATTGAGTTTTACGAGTATTTATGGATGCTCTTTAACTGCTGTGGTTCTTAGCATCCCATTCTATATTGGGGGTAAAAGTCTGGAAATTTTGCTCAGAGGCCTCTATCAGACTTGAGGTTCTTTTACGTGCCGTAAATCTACGACACAGGACCACCGGCTGTACTTACCTTCCGAAGGAAGACAGGCTAAGTATTTTTACGCCCGAACAAATCCATGACCCCTGACCCCGGAAACCAGAGGCTAGCATGCCACCGCTAGACCACGGAGGACGACTATACACAGGGGATGTTGCTCATAATTGGCGAATGAGTAGTTTCACATAATGTAAGAAATGTCGGTTTATACAATGTTAAAATGTTGTTTCCAGTTGTGTTGTAGTATTATCGAATATCTTGAAGTATATCTGTTTGTACTTTGACATCAATGGATTGCTAATGTATTCATCTATATCAGTTCAGATCTATTCACTGGGAACTTCAGGATGCGAATTAGTCGACCTTTCCGGGACTTCAAAAACTCCATCAATTCATCTTCATTAATGATACCATGATACTTAGTTCCCAAGATCGCGGGTTCAATCCCGTCCGAGGCAATGGATTTTTTGGGGCGTAAAGATCTTCAGCATGGCTTCCTCGGAAGGAAAGTAGAGCAGGTGGTCCCGTGTCGTAGATTTACGCACGTAAAAGAACTTCAAACCTGATAAAGAGGCCTCTGATCAAAATTTCCGGTCTTTCACGCCCAATATAGAACAGACGCTAAGAACCACAGTAGTTAAAGAGCGTCCATAAATAAAACTCAATTTAATTTTTCAACTCATCTTCATTTTTTAAGTTTACATAAAGTTACGCATTCTGAGACAGCATTGCTTGAAACTGTGCGATGTTGTTCTTTTTTCTGGGAATGCTGAGAAGAGTCCAGTCTTTAAGAATATTATATGAAAAAAATAAGAAAAAACGGAATTAAAAAGCGAAACCTCCTGCAAGGAAGTAAAGTCCTCATTCCATAGTCGTATATGAGTACTTATAGCAGGTCGAGCTTCATCCGTATTTGCTGTACCGGGAACAAGAGAAAACTAGAGAAACGGCACCGCAGTAACTGGCCTCCCACAGCACGGAGGATCAGAGCAGCACGGGCGAGACAGCTTGTACCGACTCAATTGCTTATAGCAGTGGCGTAATTGTTACCATCACAACCGGACGCTTGCAGGCGGCCCAACATATATTTGTACATTGGCTTCTCTGAGCGGGATGGCTCAGGCGGTTCCGTCTGTAATCCGCATTCGGGAGTTCCCTGGATCAATCCTCGGTGACTACCCACTTTGACCAAAGATTTTTCGTGGTTTCTCCGGGTCGCCAGGCAAATGCTTGGGGTGGTTCATCTTCTACCACGACTCTCCTTTCTCTCACTTCCTGTACCCATCATCTTCTTTCTTGTCATCTGTTTCAGAGTTGTAGGAGCAGGCGACGGTGTTCGGTGGGTTGCGCATTGGTTTGCGCTCTGTAAAGCTTTCTTCCCTGCGTCGCTGCGGTACCGCTCAGTTAGGTCTCTCCTCAGCGTGGAGCTCCGCTCTGGGGTAGCCTGAAGGTTGGTTGCTTGTGGGCAGGGATCGTGCGGTGTCAGATGCGTTCAATCTGTAAACATTAGGATTCCCGACCATTCTTGCGCCCGTCCGTATTCGGATCTGGTCGCCATTCGGGTCTCTCCCCTCATCCTTCCTTCCCAGAGGGTCACGTTGTGAGCACAATGGGCCTACCGGCCTGCGTGCGGCGCTCTGCCGGTACGTATCTTTACCTTTACCTTTTACACCTCCAAGGACTTACAAGCAAAGTCTTGGGTCAGTAGCCTGTATAGGAGTAAGCAAACACTGGATCACAGCAGTAGACATATAATGAGAGTTCTGGGCCAAAGGCGATGCCGACAACTGATAAGCTTCTTTGTTCTATGCCGACAAGCCCCGCCCCCTCTTTGAGGCCTTACATGCCGCCCTGGTCGCGCGTGCCGCTAGCCCCGCCCCCTCCCTTTGTGGCCTTACCTAATGCCGACTGGGTCTGTGCCGACAAGTCCTACCCCCTCCCCCATGGTGCCTGGTCGCGTGCCGGTGGCCCCGCCCCCTCCCACCCCCATACGTTGGGTGCGTACCCTCCCTCCCCTTTGCGGTCTGGTTGGTTCCCTGTGGATAGGTGGGAGAGTGTGTATTGTTCCTATACGGTGGATACATTCCCGCCCACCCCTCATTGTGATTTGTCTAAATCCCTGCCGTGTGATTGATTTCCCCTGCGGATATGTGGGAGAGTGTGTATTGTTCCTATACGCTGGCGACGTCACCCTGCTCTCATAGCGTCCTGTCTAAATCCCGCCCCTGGTAAGGTGTGTGGTAGGGAATGTGATTCTCGATGCCTGCCGCACATCGGCAAATCGTTTGAGTACATAATTGTGTCAATCAATTAGGTAATGTGTTATTGAAAAAATCGGCATTTTATTACTAGTAATGTCCGCACATTGCATATCTAATGAAACGATGCTCCTCGATCGATGAAAACAATTAAGTATTTTTAATTGATTAATTGTCTATGAATTGACTTGCGCACATGTATCTCAACCCCCATTTTTACACCTACTAAATGTCCGCACATTACATATCTAATGAAACGATGCTTCTCGATGGATGAATACAATTAAGTATTTTTGATTGTTTAATGTAATTGACTCGCGTGCGCCTGGCCGCGTTCTATGTGTGCTAGCATGTGTATAACTATTACGAGTAATAACATTCGTTTAAATCTACTTTTGAGGGAAAATATATTTTGGATTTATAAGAATATTACAACACTTAGATGAATCCATAGCTGAAAGAGTTGCCGTAACAGTCGTTATCGCGTGATAATTTCGCTGAAAACCCGCGCGCAACCCTTCCTCCATGCAGCGTTTCACTCGAGTGAACGGCTCTAGGCAAGTGTAGTGGCAAGTCGGCTACGGCACCCCCTCCACTCGCGTTTCAGTTCGCGACCTACACCAGCGCGCCGGGTGGTAATATGAGGGAAACTGGTTTTTTCTCTCTGAACCAGCGTGGGCTTCCTCACGGTGCGCCTGGCGGTCATATTCGAAAGTTGTGAATTCGCCATATTGAAGCTCGAGGTGCGCGCAAGGCGGCCATCTTAACTCTATATAATTCAGCGAAATATTATTCTGGAAAAAAACAAAGGCGAATTAACATTTTAGTTAAATAATACTCGTTTAACATGCGAGGTGCGTTCATGTTGTCTCGTTATAATTCCGGAGGAATTGATTATAAAAAAATAAATAAATACGGTTAACATTATAGTTAAATATTATAAATGTTATTAAAAATGATTCGGTTAACATTATAGGTGAATATTACATATGTTATAAAAATAATAAATACAGTTAACATTATAGTTAAATATTATAAATGTTATTAAAAATAAAATAAATACGGTTAACATTATAGTTAAATATTATAAATGTTATTAAAAAAATAAATGATACGGTTAACATTATAGGTGAATATTACATATGTTATTAAAAAAATAAATAAATACGGTTAACATTATAGTTAAATATTACATACGTTATTAAAAATAAATAAGGCTCTCGCTGATCGATGAATACAATTAAATATTTTTTATTGATTAATGTAATTGACTTGCGCATCTAGCGCTATCTCACACCATTTTTCACCTACTAAGGAATATTGCACTTCTAATGAAACGACGCTCATCGATCGATGAAAACAATTAAGTTTTTTTATTAATTAATTGTATATAAATTGACTCGCGCACCCGGTTGTTCTCGTATATGTGTGATTATTACGCGTGTATAACTATTACGGCTAATAACATTTGTTTAATTCTTCTTTTGAACGGAGGGTTTATAAAAATATTACATTGCTTAGACGAATTAAAAAGTGACTGAAAAGGACGTTGTAAATAGCTAGCGTGTGACGTTAACACGAGAACCCTTCACGAAAAACAAGACGCATGCAACCGCTGTGCATCGTCTAATACAATGAAGCTTAAGAAGTGGTTAAACCAGGACGCTAGGGTTTTTCCCCCGGTACCTGCTCTTAATGGCTAGGGGTATCCATCACACCACCTGCCGGGTACGCTCCAACTGATGTTAAAAAATATAAGACCGCTGTCTCTTCTCACTCGAGAGAAGCAATTAAAAGATTTGCTTTGTTGCTCTTTTAATTAAGCTATTTATAGTTTGGCCTGAAATAAGCTTCAATAGAAATGTATATAGGTAGAGACATTCGAGGAAAAATACAGAGCAGACCATTTCAAAAACAGACTTCGTCTCCAACACGTAAACTCTCCCTCTCTCCTTACAGAACCTTCACTCTCTCTCTCTCCCTTTCCTTACAAGAAATTCGAAACACGCACGAAGACCTCAAATATAAATTTGATATTCGTTTTTTAAATGTTCCTTCTAAAGACGTAGCGAACTTTGAGAAATTCAACGAATTATTCACTTGCGTGCCCTGCTTGAAAGAAATATGCTGTACACCCCTGAAGAACGCATACGGTGTTCTCGGAAGAAATGTCCATGTAAACAATCATTAGCGGACAATGGCAGACATTTCCACGTCATTAAAGATCTTAAGAGACTTTAAGAATGCATACTGGGTCCTGTATACAGTCATTAGCGGACAATGGCAGACGTTTTCCCTTCATTAAACATCCTAAGTGCTCTGAAAAACCCCAGACCCTCTGGGTAAATAACTATTAGCGATACAATAGATTTTCTTAATGTTTTAGCTTAATGAGTTCCTCTGTGCAGAAATTCCATCACAAACCGTGGAAAACCAAGCCTAGTCATCTTTTAGGCTTACCACAAAAAAAATTTTCCCCGATAATTAATATAAATTCTACATGAAGATTATTAATGATTAAGTTTCATAGCTCTTATTTCTTTCAATAAAATATTGAATATGACTCAAGCGTTAGGAAAATTAAACGGTGAGAAGCACTATTTTCTACGTTGAAATTATAATTAAACGTATACTGTATAGGTTCTGTACTTAAACATTCGATTGTATCTTTGTAATTATTTAAATACTCACATACAAGAAATGCATGCATGATATCAAAAATTAAACTGATTATTTTACGGTATGTTAAACAAAGAAATATGATTTGGCGAGAGTGATATGAAGAATAAAAAGTATTCAGAACGGTGAATATTACATATGTTATTAAAAAATAAAATAAATAGGTTAACATTATAGTTAAATATTACAAATGTTATTAAAAAAATAAATGATTCGGTTAACATGATAGGTGAATATTACATATGTTATTAAAAAATAATTCGGTTAACATTATAGGTGAATATTACATACGCTATTAAAAATAAATAAAGCTCTCGCTGATCGATGAAAACAATTAAATATTTTTTATTAATTAATTGTATATGAATTGACTTGCGCATTTTGCTTGCTGTCGTATGTGTTCGGATGTTACGTTGATTATTACGCGTGTATAACCATTACGACTAATAGCATTTGTTTAATTCTAAATAAATAATGAAATATGGAGCCTATCCTAAACAAGACACAATCCTCGTTACTCTTAATTTATTCCATTTAAAAAGATTGGCTTATTCTCTTAGTAAACATAGGACGAGAACGATTTTAAATACCTCATCCATTCGAGAGATATTTTTTGAATATTCCAGCATGTTAAATATAAACTTAATACACACACAAAAAAATTCATTTCAAGTAATATTTTTGCGACATTAAGTATTCGCGAATGAGTTTTTACTTTCTCTACTACGTATAGTAAGTAGAGGAAGTGTTGTATTCCACCCAAAAAATTCGATAACGAAATTTCACCGGAAATACATGTTTTGAGACCCTCTGAATCCAAAAAAGCATGGCTGAGTGTGTGTGTCTGTGTGCCTGTGAAGCATAACTCAGAAACGAAGAGTCGGATAAACACAAAACTTGGTATTTAGGAGAATTCTAAAGCCATCACATAGCATCAGGCTTTTTTAAACATCTGTGACGTGTCTATTCACAATCGAAAGGTCGCTGGTTCGAGGAAAATTATATCAACAGAAACAATACATTATTTTCACTCTGTGATTATTTTGGTAATGTAACAATAATTAACAATGAATTTTAGCCGTACATGTAAAAAATAAAATATATTTTTATTTCCTAGCGTCATATGCAGAAGCATTCCCCTTAAGGAACGCTGGCGTGATCGATGGATTTCCCCATAACAGGTTTAGGCATGCTTACGAAATGCCCCTGTGCGAGTCTAGCATTTCCCACTCCTTTTTCTCGAAGGTTTGGAGTAGCCAATCAAAATCGTTGTATTATATATCTTAAACGTTCACGCATACATTTTTTATATTGTAAAAGAACACTATAAAAAGGCTGCTTCATCGGGAATTCTTACAGTTTCTCCGCTGAAATCAACGAGCTAAGACCTCTACAAACTTTACTCTTTCAAAGTGAAATTTCAACGAACATCATGTCTGGTAAGTTGTAACAAAACACTTCATTTACTTTCAAAAGTTAAATTATTACTCAGTATATTTAACTTATATTTGCGTTCTTGTTTTTAATGTCTGGCATTTATATGCGAATAGTTGTACTTCTACCGTTAATATCTAGCTGCGGGAATTCTCAAAAAAAAAATGTGAACAATTTAGTTACGTATTCACCTTGTTGAGTAATTATTATTCCGGATATTTAAATACGTGTTTTCACCAGGTGAATTATATTCCTTTCTAGAGAAATACAATTACTTGAAAACCCTACGAATCGAATAAAAATGTTCTGTATAAATATTCTTCCGATGGTAACCGACGGTAATCGATCCGCGGACTTCCTGTTTGCATGCATTGGTCGAACATTCACTGTGAATGTTTCATTCCTCTCGCGCATTTATTTAGTAAAAACTTTCAGCCTGTTTCCATCATGTTAAAGAGATATTTTCCATGATTGTGTCGAGAAATACACGTGCTTTATTTGTAATAGAAATTTCTCAGGTGTTTAAAATACATCGACATTTTCCCTGTATAAGCTATTCGCAATAAAGTAAATTAACTTCATAATATAACTTTTCTTTAATAAATAAGTAAATAAAAATCTAACGCGTAAATTAATTGCGTTTTCAGCATTCAGTTCCGCTAACATAGCTGAGGCGTACATCCAGCTCCAGCAGGAAACCCGCCACCGGCTGCAGGATCGCTCCTCAAATACCGTAATGATTCAGGCACCCGAACACCCGAATGGTAAGCATTCTTCAGAGTTTTAAAAAAGTAATGTAACAATTCATATTAACTTCTTGTTCATATTCTTTATTATTATTATTATTATTATTATTATTATTATTATTATTATTTCCAGGAAGTGGACTATATTTTGGTATCGGCCATCCATCGACCGCGGCACAGGCACCACCAGGCTTCCAAACCTTCCTGGTGCCAAATCATCATGGAGGTGGCTCTGCCCCGTACATGCAGCAACACTCGTACGGTAAGAATTTACAGACTGGTGTTTGAGCAATTGTAACTAAAATTATTTAATAGTAGACATACAATGCCGATTCTAGCACACAAGCCCTACCTACGATAGCATAGAATTCCGGATTGTATAAGGAGAAAAGGATATATTTAAGGGGAGTTTCTCGCCCCATATGCAGTCACATAACTCTTTCGGTCTCCAAGAGTGCTATGTATTTTTCACGCAGGTGTTTAAAACATGTATTTTTTCACGTATAGCGTGTAGATTGTTTAGAACTCTGTACTTAAACATGCTATACTATTATTATTATTATTTATTTTTTCCAGGAAATGGACTTTATTTCGGAGGCGGCATCGCTCAACAGGCGACCGCTGCACCGGTACCTCCAGGCTTCGCGACCGTTGCACCAGCAGGCTTCGCGACCGTTGCACCGCCACCCCCAAGCTTCCAGACCTTCCTGGTACAAAATCAGCAGGGGTGTGGCCCTGCGCCATACATGCAGCAAGCACCGAACGGTAAGGATTTTTCAACATTTTACGAAGTTCTTTTACACATTCTATATTATTATTAATATTGTTATTATTATTTCCAGGAAGTGGACTTTATTTTGGGATCGGTCATCCATCGAGCGCTGCACCGGCACCACCAGGCTTCCAAGCCCTCATGCGACCAAATCAGCATGGTTGGGTCCCTGCCCCATACATGCAGCAAGCACCGAACGGTAAGAATTTTTCAATATTTTATGAACTTCTTTTACACTTTCTATATTATTATTAATATTATTATTATTTTTAGGAAGTGGGCTTTATTTCGGAGGCGGTATTGTTCATCACGCGCCCTCTGCACTCCACGTATTCCCTGCACCAAATCAGCAGTGATGGGGCTCTGCCCCATACATGCAGCAACCACTGAATGGTAAGAATTTTTTCAACATTTTATGAACTTCTTTTACACATTCTATATTATTAATATTATTGTTATTATTATTAATATTATTATTACTATTATTATTTTTATTCCAGGAAATGATCTAGGTGACATTGTAAGCCAGCCTATGGATCTAGCAACACAGGAGTCAACATCACCGGAGATTGGTGAATACTCGACCGCTGCACCGTCCGCCTCCTCATCATTCGACACTCTGGAGGAAGTTGTACCCGCTGCACCATCAACCTCCTCAGTCGTCGGCGATGAAGCCGCTGCACCATCGACCTCCTCAGGCGCAAACGATGAAGTCGTTGCACCATCAACCTCCTCCTCATCATCCAATGATGTAGAACCTAGGAATGGAAAGAGAGGTCCGACATCGGACGGGAGGGAGCAGCTTACAATCAAAAAAGCCAAGGTTAGTGCTAGTAATTGCCAGGGACTTGAATGCAATACCATCCAATCGGCGTTCAAGGGACGTATTTTTAATAGTAGAATAGAAAATACATTAAAAATACTGGACCCCAGAGTCTTTTTAGATGAATGCAAGGAGCTTATTATTAAAGAAGTGGAAAACGTTTTGCAGAGAAGCATTTGTGGATAAAGATGCATTGTTCCATGGAACTTGAATATTTAATCCACAAACCTGATGAAGAGAAGAGTCTTTCCACTGGCTTTAATTCTAAGCCTGTACTGATTCTTCCGTCAAGCGATCTCAATTAGATCTTCTCTTCAATTGCGGGGGATATTTTGGAAAACATTTCTAAATTTGAGGGGGGAGCATCGTCGAAGTCCTTGTTAAACATACTCAGCCTGGTGATGGGCTTTACACACTACGATCCTTTACACGCAGGTTTATACATTGAACTACCGCAGAAAATTGCGAAAAAACATGCAGTCATAAATATAAAGAACAAAGATAATTTCTGCTTCGCATGGTGCATGCTTGCCTCTAAATACCCCGCTAGTGACCATAGATATAGAACCACAGTATACCCTGAGGAACTGCTTTTTGAGGCATTCAATTATGAAGGTATCGAATTTCCGACACCCTTTCATCAAATTGAATGCTTTGAAAAGCAGAACAATGGAGTATCCATTTCAGTGTTTGGTATAGAGGAGGAGAATGAGAAAATTATTCCTCTATACCAAACAGCTGAAAAGAAGCAGCACCATACCAATCTGTTATATATTGAGCAGGGGGAAAAGTCCCACTACTGCCTCATTAACGACTTGTTGTCCAGACTTGTAAGCAGTCAAGCCACCAAACATAACGGTAAAATATGGACATGTGAGGGGTGCCTCAAGAGATGCACCAATGAAAAGGCCCTGGAAACGCACCGATTAAGATGTGGAAAATGCCAGCTACTTAAAATGCCTCAACAGGATGAATACCTTGAATTTAAAGCATTCTCCAAGAGCGTTCCTGTACCATTTGTTATATACGCAGACATTGAATCTGTTCTGGCGAAGGTTCACTCTTGCGAGCCCTCAAGCAATTCGAGCTGGACCCGAACCGTTCAAGAGCATGAAGCAATGTCTATTGCCTTGAAGGTGGTATGTAGGCATGACGAGGTATGGTCAAAATTCTTTCTCTTTAGAGGTCCAAATGCCATCGATGACTTTATCAAACAATTGAAATCAATTGCTGATGACGTCATCGATGTTTATTCCAATCCTATACCCATGGATTTAACCCTTGAAGAGCAACAGAATTTTGATAATGCCTCTGAGTGTCATATATGCCTTGCTGCTTTCACTATGAGCGATTTGCGCGTGAGGGATCACGATCATGTGACAGGGGAATATCTGGGTGCTGCTCATAATAGATGCAATCTGAATAGAAAGGTCCCTGATTTCATACCGATCTTTTTCATTGTTTATCTAATTATGACAGCCACTTCTTGATAAGACGCCTGGCATATGATAATAAGCCCATATCGTGCATCACTCAAAGTGGTGAAAGGTATATAGCGTTTAGCAAACGATACAGGAACATCAGCTTCAGGTTTCTGGACAGCTTTAAGTTTCTTGACGATAAGCTGTCCAGCCTGGCTGACATGCTGGAGGAGAGTGACTTTAAAATAACAAGGGCAGAATATCCTGTTTAGGAGCATTTTAAGCTGGCAAAGAGCAAGGGAATATTCCCATATGATTATGTTTCAAGCCTTGCCGTACTCAAAGAAACTTCTCTACCACCGAAGGAGGCCTTCTACAGCACTCTCACTGACAACCACATTACCGAAGAGGAATACTGGCATGCTGTAAAAGTCTGGTAGGTCTTTAATATCCGGAATCTCGGAGAATACAGCGATCTATATTGAAAACAGATATACTGCTCTTGGCGGATATTTTCGAAAAGTTTCGAGATCTCATCCTGGGAATGTATAAACTTGACCCAGCATGGTTTTATACATTACCAGGACTCGCCTCTGACGCTATGTTGAAGATAACAAAGGCGAAACTTTCCTTAATATCCGACAAGAGCATGCTGGAATTTTTCGAGTCGGGAATTAGAGGCGGACTGTGCACAGTGGTGAAGGGCTATACCAAAGCTAACCATAGGTACATGTCCAACTTTGACCAGCATGCTCCTGTTAAACACCTGTCCTATTGGGACATAAACAACTTATATGGAGCTTCTATGAGGTCTGCCCTACCGTACAAAAATCTGAAATGGCTCACCAGAGAAGAAATTGACAGCATAAACTTCGCAGAAATCAAAGAAGACTCAGAGACTGGATATGTGCTTGAGGTTGATATCGAATACCCCGACCATATCCACGACGCCCATAACGAGCTTCCTTTCTGCCCACAGAGCGCGACACCACCGAATGGCCAATACAAGAAACTGTTTGCAACATTAGAACAGAAAAGCAAATATGTCTTGCACTACAGGGTGATGCAGCAGTGTATCGAGCAAGGTCTAACTGTGAGACATATTCACATAGTGGTGTCCTACGACCAGTCTAACTGGTTGAAGACATATATCGACGTCAACACCGAGAAGAGAGCACAAGAAAAGTCAAAATTCGGGCAAAACCTGTGGAAAAAGATGAATAACGCCGTATATGGAAAATTTATAGAGAATGTGACAAAATACACTGATTTCAAAATAGTTGGAACCTGGAAACAGGCAAAGAAGTTGATAGCACGCAGCACTTACCTACGCACCATAATTTTTGAAGAAAATCTTGTAGGAATCGAACTGGGCAGAGAGGAAGTGCTTATGAACAAACCAATCTACATAGGACACGCAATTTTGGACATTTCAAAATTTATCATGTATGACTTCTTTTACAATATCATGAAACCAAATTTAAAAGACTTGCTGCTGAATTACATGGATACAGACTCGTTTATTTTTGAAACGAGTTCTGATATCTATGAATTCATCAGGGAGAACCCTCAATATTTCGACACTTCAAACTTCGAAAAGGATAATGTATATGGTATTAAGCAAGCCAATAGGAAAAAGATTGGGTTGTTCAAGGACGAATTGGGCGGCTTGGTTATGGAGGAGTATGTCGGTATAAGAGCAAAGTTATACGCATACAGATACGGAGGGCAGACAATTAAGAAAGCTAAGGGCATCACCAGGGCAGGTATGGATAAAATCGATTTCGGCCATTATTTTGAATGCTTAAAAGACCATAGCCTAAAAATTTATTCGGTACAAAAAACATTTCGGAGTAAACACCACAAAATTAACACCATTGAGACAAACAAATTGGCATTGAAGGGGCGTGACGATAAGAGGAAGTTGATGGAAGGAAGCTATAAGACTCTAGCGTGGGGCCATTATTCCCTTAGACCTGGTGATTGCTAGTGCCTAAACTTGTTAATATGTATATAATGTAAATATTTGAAGATATCTTGTTTTTTACTTTTTCAATCTGAATTTTGTATATATTCATTTAAATTGTGTATGAGGGTTTCTATATATTAATTTTCCCTCTGATAATGTTATTGTATATATTCATTTAAAGTATGTGAGGGTTTTTATATATTAATTTTCCCTCTGATAATGTTAATGTATATATCCATTTAAATTGTGTATGAGGGTTTCTATATAATAATTGTTCCCTCTGATAATGTTATTGTATATATCCATTTAAATTGTGTATGAGGGTTTTTATGTAATAATTTTTCCCTCTGATAATGTTATTGTATATATTCATTTAAATTGTGTATGAGGGTTTTTATATATTAATTTTCCCTCTGATAATGTTATTGTATATATTCATTTAAAGTATGTGAGGGTTTTTATGTAATAATTTTCCCTCTATGATGTTATTGTATATATTCATTTAAAGTATGTGAGGGTTTTTATGTAATAATTTTTCCCTCTGATAATGTTATTGTATATATTGATTTATAGTATGTGAGGGTTCTTATGTGATAATTTTCCCTCAAAAAAAGAAAAAATATGAAGGATTTTTTAAAATAAAAAAAATACTCATGATTTTACAATCATAAAAACTGGTCTTTATTAAGTCTTCATACATTACACCAAATCCTTTATATCAATCCATTGAGTATCTGAAAACCATACCACTTTACAAGAACTTTGTTTCCACGTTTACGTATAACCTTTTCTACTAAATATGTGTTAGGATAGTTAGTCTTTTTTAGTTCATGTCCATAAAAGCCACCTTTTATGATTTCACCATTCCTATCCTTTAGTATGTATGTTGTAGGCTTGGTACGATTCACACGAAATACTTTGAAGATTTCAACGCTCCAGTTAGATACATAACCCTTTTCAAAATGTCCTTTATGTTTAGATATCCTGACATAATCACCAACACTAAACTTCCTTGAAGCCTTCTTCTCTCTTCGGTCTTGATTATAGTTATACACAGTCAGAAGAAGATCGTTGTTTTTCACTTCATTAGGCTTCATGCGGATAGTTGAATGAAAAGTATCATTGTACTTTACAAGGATTTTAGGTAAAAGATCTAGCCACTTGTATGAGCCTTGGACTAAAAACTCTCGGTACATCATATTCTTCAAGGTTCGAATTAAACGTTCAACAACCGCAGCCTTCACATTGGTATAGGTGCTGTAGTGGTTAATATTATACTTAAACATTAATCGTTTAAAGAACTTGTTATAAAATTCTTTCCCGTTGTCACTTTGAATATTCCGGGGAGGGACATCCATTTCTTGTAATATATCCTCCATAGCCTTTGCAACATTAACTCCGCCCTTATCCTTTAAGGGTTTTGCATATGCCATTTTAGAGTAAAAGTTGATTGCGATCAGAATGTATTTGAAATTTTTGTTCACTCTTGCATATGGTATCATTTCAATCAAATCAATTTGTAATAAATCATTCATACCTTTGCTGATAATTTTGCGACGTAAATAGTTCCTCCTCGCCGATCCGTGAAGCTCTCTGGCGATATTCTGTTTGGCGGTCATGCTATAATTTTAGATGCTTTCAACTCCCGGATAATTTCCTCAATCTCTTGAGCGTGACTATTATTACCAGCGTCCCTCGAAGCAATAAGTAACCTCAGTCTATTCACTAATGTGTTTGGATTTCTCCAGAAAACGTAGTCAACCTCCTTATCAGGCTTATGCTCCTTCCATGCCAGTCCTAGACCTGAATGTGTATTGAGCAAGGGTCGTATTATATTCTTGTATTTATACGATTTACCAGATTTCAAACGACCGTGTCTGCTGTAACCACTTCTATGAAGAAAAGTACTTTTCATAATCTTAGCGTACGTCTCCAAGTCTTCACTGGTGTATGCAGAAATCTGAGGCGTTCGCTTAAAGATGAGATCCGTCAAACCAGCGGTAGACTCATACGTTTCATCACCTATCAATATTTTGATTATTTATAAAATGAATATCTTTATTTCCAAGCATATAACTTCCATCCTGATATCTCACACCGTACAATGTATCAATACGATCCTTGTCTTTTGAGCGAACGTGTTGAAGTTAAGTAGAAGTACTTGTAGAATCACCATCTTCATTCTTGACGGTCTTCACAGTCAACCCTCGTTGAGTGTCCAAAATATCCTTGAGGGGGGCGGTTACAGGCTTCAAAGCTTCGGACATGACATGCTGAGTCTCAAACCTGAGACCTTTTAGAGCTCTCAGTTTTTCTTTTACAGCCCTGGTATGCTCGGCTACAGACTCTTTAAGTCTTATGCTTTCACTATCCATCTTACAAATGATGTGAAAATAGACGATTACCTTCAATTTATAGCCTGCGTCCAGCTTGAGTTCTCAACGTGTCGATAGCCTTAGCTAACATCTCTATCGAAGTTCTCAGTTGCTCGGTTTCTTTCTTATGCTCCTGTGTATGTGTCTTGAACGCTTCAGCAAAGATTGCCGTATTAGCGTACTGGCTTCTGGCTGATTCTTCTAGACTCGTCATTTGCTGCATATTAGTTTTGTAGGCGTCCATCATCATATTTATATTATCCTCCACTTTCTTAAGTTTATCATTGCAGCAATCAGTTTTGAGAGTATTCAAAACCTCTATCTTTAACTGCCTGACTGTACCCTCTAAATCTGAAACTCGCTTCATCGCTAACTTTTCTAAATTACTAATTTTCTGATTGCAAAGATTCTGAAGATTTGTTTTTTCTCTATCAAGCTCTGCGGTAACTTGTTTAATAGAGTCCATTACAGAATCCACTCTGTCTTTTGTAGAGGTTGTTAGAGTATCCACTTTACTCGTAGTTTTATTCAGATTTGCTGTGATGTCTAGCAGCTTCTTACCTATTTGCATCTCGATTTCTTTTGGCAAGTACCTGTTTAACTGCTGTCGCGTCTCGTTCGATTTCCTAATGATCATAGCTCTAGCATATCTTTTATTTACAGCATCCGTATCTCCGAGAGGATCTGCTATATCAATAATTCTCTTATTGTCGAATATAATGTTACCATTACCATCTCTCGACTGCGTGCGTGAATTGACATATCCAGCGATGAACTTTTTATTCACAACATCATTATCGTGAACAGGATCTAGCAATACCTTCAATCTAACTTTATCGATGACTATGTTATTTTCCTTATCTCTCTTGAGGAAATATCTTGAAATCAATTCATCGACCAGTGTCTTAGCCGTAACCTCAACATTGTTAGCAGCTTGCTGAGAGAAATCGTGCATCCTAATTTCGAGAGCATCCACATAATTCTTATTGGTGGCGTCATGATTATCTTCAGGATCGTGAACATTGCACAATCTCTTATTCTTAAATTGATAGTTTCCTTTGACATCTCTATTTATGATAAAACGATCAAACACTCTTCTAACTGGACCAGTTCTCTGAGAACCGAACCTATCGATGCTCATGATTAACTACGAATGATCATTTTCTTTTTTGTCGAGCTTAATATACACATCAAAACAATTCCTATATCGCCCCTCATTCATGTGAAATTCAGGAACTATCACAACAAAGGGTCTTCCTTCTGATACACTCTCCCAAACGCTCTTACATGGATCTTTAAATTCATTGTAGGTCATGTCGGTATTTACATAATCATCGTAAATGTGCTTTAAGTTTAAATTGTCTTGTCTGATGAGTATTATCCTGTTTGTATTATCGCGAATTAAATGTTTTGGAACTTTAGCATAGGACTGTGCTAGATATACAGAGTCGACATTTCGATGTCTACCCATACTGTAAAAGGATGCTATCTTTACCTGCTTTTCAGTGATGACGTCATCAAATATAAAGATTGAATTTTCTTTGACTTCAGAAGGATGCAAAACATCATCCCCGTTGTCGAAGGTGTTCACTTCTATACCTTCGATGTTTCCGAGCACTTTAATTAGGTATTGGTACTTTGGTTGATAGAGAGACTTTGAATAAATACACAAATTTTCAAAACGTAGTCCATTCTCATGGAGTAGCATATTGAGTAATACGTTTGTTTTCCCTGCACTGGAGCTCCCTAAAATAAGAGCTCTGACATTAGATGGAAATAACTTGCCATGTCGATCACTTCTGAAGTCGCTTTCAAAGTCTAATACCTGAATAGGTAGAGAGCAGTGCTGCTTAACAAGCTCCATGTTAACAACTAACTTACAAAATGTATGTGCGATGTTTATATATTACCGGTTGTAAAGTAGTTAATGATTGAATGCAATGATATAAAAGGGCTATTGCATGCAATTATTCGCTTAGTATATCATGAGAGCTAAGAGAGGAAGGTCGTTGCAGTATAAGCGTGGCTCCGAAATTATTAATTCCATAATTAATTCGCTCCCCTTTGAAGCTCACTTACCTGGATATAGATATTGTGGGCCTGGTACTAAATTGGAAAAACGTCTAAAAAGAGGAGACCCAGGAATTAACCAATTAGACGAAGCTTGCAAACAGCACGACCTCGCGTACGCTGAAAATAAGGACACCGCTTCAAGACAAATAGCGGATAAGATTCTTGCAGAGAAGGCTTGGAAACGGGTGCAGTCATCAGATTCAACTTTTGGTGAAAGGTTAGCTGCAAGGCTAGTAACTGCAATCATGAAGGGAAAGGTTGCAGTGGGAGCCGGAAAGAGAAAGAAGAAGAGAGGAGGGTTTTTACCATTGATACCCATCATTGCTGCTTTAGGCGCTGCAGCAGGCGGCGCTGCTCAGATAGCCTCTGCAGTCAATAAAAAAAGGCTGCTGATAGGCACTTAGCAGGAGTTGCGAGGCATAACAAGGCGATGGAGACACGAGGAAAGGGACTCCGAAAGAGAAGGTGTAAGAAGAGGAATAAAGGAGGATTCTTACCTGCAATGCCGCTGATGTCGTCTTTAGCCGCTGCATCTAAAATAGCAAGGTCCTTGAAAAAAAGAGGATCTAAAGGCAGGGGTTTAAAGAAGAAGGCAAAAAACGGTGGAAGAGGATTGTACATATACCGGAGGAAGCCCTAAGTAACGTAGCCATCGAATATTATGCTAAAGGTTTAAAAATTCCTTATTTTAGAGGAGTTTATATGATTGACAAACTTCCTTTAAAACCACACTTCAAAGAGAGACTTATTACCAATCTCGATACCTCCGATAATGAAGGAACACACTGGGTTGCTATAAGGAAAGAAGGTGATGTCGCATACTACTTTGATAGTTTCGGCAATTTGAAACCGCCTCCCGAGATTGAGAAATATCTACAAGGGTTTAACATCTACTATAATACACAGAGATGCCAGAATTTCGAATCAGTCATCTGCGGGCACTTGTGCTTGCAATTTCTTTTATCCTAGAAGCTGCTACATCGTCAAGATGAGTTATACAGTTACAGTGAGTGGACCAGACACTGTTATTTCAACGTATCTAAACCCGCCTCTACAGCTAGATCCTCCAGGTCATTATGAGATTGCTCTCTTAAATTTTGAAACATTCTATTCAATACCAAATGTCGATGAAAGTAGTAATAGATTTCATTATATTCATAATGGTAATCCTGAAACCATTGTCCCTCATGGAACCTACGAGATTGCCGATATCAATGCATTTCTAAAGGATAAACTAGGATTGAATGATGAAGTCTTCTTCATAAGGCCTAACAATAATACAATGAAGGCTGAGAATAAATGTCCTTATACAATAGACTTTTCTAAGGCTAGATCTATTGGCTCGCTTCTAGGATTCACAGACACTAAAATAATTCCTGCTGGAGAAGCGTTTGAATCTGACGATCTTGTGAATATATTTAAAGTGAGTATCATACGTGTGGAGTGCAGTATTGCAACAGGCTCTTTCATTGACGGTAAAAGCGGACATTCTCTCTACGAGTTTTTCCCTTCTGTTCCTCCAGGCTATCATATCTCTCAAGAACCCTCGTACCCGATATATTTACCGGTCATAGATACAAACTATATAGACCAGATCACTATTCGAGTGGTAGATCAACACGGAAAGGCGATCAACTTCAGGAACGAAGTTATCACTACAAGACTCCACATAAGACGCAATGGCAATACATTTTAAAAGGCACCTCAAATACTATAATAGACGACGTACACCACGTTCGAAGCATACTACCTCTCCAGCTTCCGAGGAGTTAACACGTGCTAACCGCAAGTTCCTCGAGGGGTTAGGTTACAGGACGCTATAATGGACATCTCAAACGTGACAGAAGTTCCAGCCTTTGACGACAAGATCACCAAGGAGGAGGAGCATATTTTTCTTCCATACAACACCTCCGCTCTGGATGTAAACGATGAAATTAGAATACCATGCCAAGCTGAAGATTTGTATACGCTACCTAACAAGAGTTATCTCTACATCGAAGGTGTTCTCACCAAGGTAGATGGATCCCCTACTACAGCGAAGCTCGCTAATAATGCTATAGCCTTCATGTTTCATGAGATACGTCTAGATATGAATGCTACAACTATAGACAGAACAAGGAATCCTGGAATTACTACAACTATACGAAATTATGTGACTCTCAACCCTATGGAGTCGAATCGGCTGCTGAATGCTGGATAGGCCTATCCTGGTGAAGAAGTTGATATAGTACACGCAACGAATGGAGCTTTCAATGCTGTAGTCCCTCTCTCGATGCTCCTAGGATTTGCTGATGACGACAAGGAGCTTATACTCAACAGCAAGTTTGAATTGATTCTCATAAGATCCAAAGATTCTAGAAACTGTGTCCTGACTTCGAATGGAGAGGAAGCTAATGTAAAGTTAACTAGAATCGAATGGAGGATGCCCGTAATTCGTCTTTCCGATGCTGAAAGAGTTCACATTCTAAAAATTTACAAGTCTGATAAACCTCTACACCTTGCCTTTCGATCTATGGATCTTCATACCCAGCCTGCTGTACCCCAGACAAGATCTTTCACTTGGAATGTAGCAACAATATCTAAGCTCGAGAAACCTCGCTTCATCATAGTGTGCGCGCAGACTGCAAGATTGGGTGATTACAGCAAGAACAGTTCCGAGTTTGATCACTGCAACATTACTAATTTGAGACTATTCCTCAACAGTGAATGCTACCCCTACCATGATTTGAACTTGGACTTTAAAAATTCAAAGTTTGCTTCACTATATGAAATGTACTGTAAATTTCAAAGTTCCTATTATGAAAGATATAAATATCCCCTCTTGAAGAGAAAGGATTTTCTTCACCGTGCACCATTATTCGTAATAGACTGTTCTCACCAACCCGAGGAGGTTATAAATGGAGCTGTGAACATCAGAATCGAGATTCAAGCATCTGCAAATATACCAGCCCAGACGTCACTGTACTGCCTGGTTCTACATGACAAAGTATTTACCTACAAACCTCTTTCTCACGTGATGCAAGCACTTATATAATTATGTATATGTTTGGGTGAATGGTTTTTTGTAAAGGAATGTACATGGATAAGTTTATGAATAATAAATTGAATTCATATACTAAAACACTCTTTTATTGACTTTAGCATACATTTCAAGCATTTTCCTTCTCCCCCTCCTACTCCCTGAAAAACTAGTTGCTCCTGACATGCAGAAATCATTTAAAATATTCAAATGTCTTTCAATATAGGGCAATAACCGTTTTAGGTTACTTACACCCTTAATGTCTAAAGATATTACATTATTATTTAAACAAGTATTTATGAAATGAATTGAATGGTCAATAAATACAATAATATTGTATGCATAAATTACATTGTCACAATATTCATCACACGCAAACTTTTTTTCTTGGCGTAGGTAATCTTCAATCATTGGAATGTTTTTGAAATTATATCCCAGTCTGATTTTGTGATATAAACAAATGATTTATCACTTTCGCAATTTATGTAGAGGGAGGGGACGTCATAGTATAGTCCAATGTTCACGGAATGGGAGGGGGAGATGCTGACGTCATCAAGCGCATGTGATCGATTCTCCATGTTCCTCCGGGGTATCTTCAATGAATAAGAAGACCATAGGTCCCTCGTTGAGGATTCTCCTCTTACACCTCCTCTTCTGCTTTTTCTCCCCAGTCTCGTTCTGCCTCTTCCTCCGCTCCCTCCTCACACCCCTGCAACATATATTCAAAACAATGTTAGAAATAGGTTTAGTTAATGATTTCATGCTTCTGAAAGAGAAAATACATATATTAGAAAAAATCCTCTCCCCTTGTCACACAAAAAGTACTATCAAAGGGTGTCATACTCACTTCACGGGTTTGCACGATTCTGTGTGTATCTCGGGCGAGCAATCTGGAGTCGTCTGATTTATCCACTCCTGTACCCTCGTAGCTTTATCATCAGGTGTAGTAGTAATGGCGGGTAGTGGAGCGGCATCCTCATCCATACGCTGTGTATGGCGCTCTGCGATTGGATATTCCACTATATCGACATCGCGTCTCTCAGGATCCAGCTACTCTATTGGCACAGGTACCTTAGGCGCAGTCAATCGCAGTTTGTAATAATTTAATTTTAGGTTAGACACAGAGTGGCATTAGAAGCAGTAAATGAATATGTAATTTAACATTTCTTCTACTTACTCGAGTTTTCTCTTCCTGCGCTGGTAGACCTCGCAGTTGTCGTTACATAGGAAGAAGGATGTCATGCGTTCATGCTGGGCCGGGTTAGTACAAAGTACAGAATGCATGAATCCGGTGCACGACTCTGTATCACATTCAGCTAGGTGTTTCGAGACGAAGACATCGTCAACTTCTTCGACATCGCTAAGATCCTCCACATCAACACCCATGCGATTTTCACTGAAAGAATAAAATAATTTCAAGTTAGATTTCATTTAACATGCGTACAATACATTACCGAGTTATAGAAATATGTATATTACATGTTCGCTCCTCGATAAACAGGACAGCTCTCTGTACACACTTCCAGTGTAGTCATCTGATCATGATGCGATGGTTGAGTACACAACACTGAATGCATTAAACCATTGCATGTTTCGGTATGGAAGTATATGTAGTGAAAATAATCTTCTCCGCACTCGCTCCAGTAATCATTCACATGAGATGCACGATTATCACCAGCCATCACGATTATCACCAGCCATTTCGATTATCATTGAACGAACACTGAAAAAACAATAAATGATCGCTCCGGTTGCCGGCGTTCCTTATATACTGTAGACGGTGACGTGACGAGGCGGTGGAGGGGGTGGAATGCATGTTGAGACCTGTTATTCACCCTCCAGGCAGAAGCCAGCTGTCTGTTTTTTAATACAAAGGAAAGCCATTGGCGAGCGTGTTTTAACATGATTTACCGACGCCGACAGAGTGGAGCCTGGCTAGTCTACATGTCGAGGCTTGTTAGTGACGTCACGCACACAGTCGCGGAGTGGGGGTGAAACTGGTTATTACCAGACCGAAGTCGGCTGCCAGGTTTTCATTACATGTCGGACTGTTGCCGGAGAGAGGTTAAGACCGTGAGCGTGATAGTTATACATTTGCTAGCATACATATACGATGGCGGCCAGGCGCACGCGATTCCATTAATCAATCAAAAATACTTAATTGGCTGACGAGGAACGTTTAATTGCATTAGCAGTATAGAAATATTGATTCTTTTTTTCAATAACACATTACGTAATTGATTGACACAATTATGTACTCAAACGATTTGCCGATGTGCGGCAGGCATCGAGAATCACATTCCCTACCACACACCTTACCAGGGGCGGGATTTAGACAGGACGCTATGAGAGCAGGGTGACGTCGCCAGCATATAGGAACAATACACACTCTCCCACATATCCGCAGGGGAACCAATCACACGGCAGGGATTTAGACAAATCACAATGAGGGGGGCGGGAATGTATCCACCATATAGGAACAATACACACTCTCCCACCTATCCACAGGGAACCAACCAGACCACAAAGGGGAGGGAGGGTACGCACCCAGCGTATGGGGGAGGGAGGGGAGCGGGGCCAACGGCACGCGACCAGGCACCATGGGGGAGGGGGTAGGGCCTGTCGGCACAGACCCAGTCCGCATTAGGTAAGGCCACAAAGGGAGGGGGCGGGGTTAGCGGCACGCGCGACCAGGGCGGCATGTAAGGCCTCAAAGAGGGGGCGGGGCTTGTCGGCATAGAACAAAGAAGCTTATCAGTTGTCGGCATCGCCTTGGTCCAGAACTCTCATTATATGTCTACTCACAGCATATCCAGAATGGGTGATCAGCTCAATGCTTGGTATTCGGCGAAGAATGACATGAAACGCAGTGATGTAAGGGAGAATAGGAAAATTCGCGGATCAGATTATCTAACACAGCATTCGCCTAGCGACTGAGGAAAACCGGTGGGCTCCACGGGTTTGAACCTGGGACATCTCGAATGCGGGCCACAGGCGTTGCCGCCTCAGCCATCGCGCTCGGTGGGTCCAATATTCAAGGAATTAAAGTGATTTATCTAAAATGACACATTGTTCGTATCAAGAGTTCTCGATGCTGATATTGTTGATTTCTACCGATTTCAAGCAATTGAGCTGAAATGTTTATAGCAGAAAATTTATTTATAAAATTATCAGAAAATGGAAATTCAGTCTCTCATAAAATGCCTCCCGTGATAATAACTGAAAGGTTTACCTTTTAAATGTTTCATATTATTCCTCAGTTCTGTACATTTAAATATAACATTTTGTTTAACAATAAAACATTTCTTGCAAAAAAATATTAAGTATGTAATAGCTTTAATTTTCTAAAAGTCTATCATGCATTAGATTATTAAAATCCTAAATTCAAAACTATATTTGATATCAACAAAAGGCTCCTATACTTCTTCATCCATCTTCAAAGCATATATACTGAAAATTTGAAAGAAACTGAACAAATTGCATCACACAAAAATTTTAGGAAACAAAATTACGAGAAAGTCAATCTTAAAAACGGCAGGAACTATATGCACACATTTCACAAGCCCATTTATGCCGTATAGTTTGAATTTTTGCTTCTGAAAATTGCCTCGCTGCTCTCGCTAGCTCAGCCATGTTCCTTTCTCCTGGGAAGTGCACTTTGGCTCGCAAGGTGCAGCACAGTCTCGCTCCGTGCCTGTTGTGAGTCGGGCTAGCGTGAGGTTAAAGTCTGCTTAGCGTCTTTTGGACTTGCTCGTTCGCCCTTGATGGGTGAACGTGTCTTGTATTTTGCTTCGAAAAAAGTTGTTTTATCTGATAGTTTTCGTTATCGAATATCGCTACCAGTTTTCTCAAAGTTTTACGTATTTTAAAATCTTACGAATTTTCTAACCGTTTCTGTATGTAATATGTGTCGTCATGTACCTCTTTTGTGCTCATTTTATGAGACTTTTGTCTCCACGCACATTCCCTATTATAGCCATATTTATCTTTTCCAACCCAGTTTATTCTACTTGTTACGTCTTATACATACTGCTTAATCCGCGTGTTGAATTGTGTAGTTTTTATAAACTTTGTGTCTTTTGACGTTTCTCTGCATGTAGAGTCCGAAATTTGGCTCAAGTCAATAATTTTCAAAGAAGAAGAAGTCTCTACCGAGTTCTACATTCAGCGGTGTGTAAGTATCCAGCTGCCTCCTTTATACTTACGTGAATTATATTTAACGTCTTGCAGCTGCCTATATGCTGACCGCATTTTGCTTTGCTATTGCTTGCCTTTCAAGTATGTTCATAACTGCACATTCGGTTTTAGTTGTGGGTCACGAAAATCGTTCAATGGGGCATGTTTTAAAATGTGTTTAATACTTCGAAATCATTAATGTTCTGTATTATTGTCTCGATAAGAGCGGGAAAATGTTTCATCCAAGCATTCTGTTACTGTACAATTTTATTTTATATTGAGAATCTTTGGGCGTTTTATTGCTACTTAAGGTAGCGATTTCTGTTAATTGCTCTCATGTCAGGTTTGCATTGAAGATCATCAGTCTGTTTTACGAGAGTTATAAGCTCGTTCAGTTTGAGCATTCTATTCCTAGTTAATGTAATTTGTTGGTTTCGTCTAAAGTCGAAAGTGTGTTAATTTATTTTGTATTTGGTGTATCTGTCGCCTATACACTGTCGCTATTGTTGTAGTTTCCCATTTTAGACATATTGTAAAGGGATTACAATCAACTTAAACGTAACGTGACTTAACTTAACGCGACGTAATGTGAAAGTTTGTCAATGCGAAACTTTACCTTCACGTTACGTTAAGTTTGACACAGATAATTAGAAGCAATCGGCGTGAAGCAATAGCATGAAGTAATGAAACCAGCTACCAACCGAGAATCATTCTCGTTATGTTAAGGGTATCCTAATTAGACCTTGGTTTAACAGCATTTCATAAGTTCACGTTACGTTAAGTTTGACACAGATAATTAGAAGCAATCGGCGTGAAGCAATAGCATGAAGTAATGAAACCAGCTACCAACCGAGAATCATTCTCGTTATGTTAAGGGCAACCTAATTAGACCTTAGTTTAACAGCATTTCATAAGTTCACGTTACGTCCCGTCGCGTTAAGTTACGTTAAATAAACAAAGTTCATCGTAATCCCGGCATAAGATCTTTTACTTTGCTATCGTAACTTAGGCAGGTTTCGTGAAATATTAGCACATTAGGCATCCATTCCAATTACGTACAGCTTTAAGCTTTATCATTGATATTAAAAAAAAACTGATGTGCTACACTTGCATGACTTTCTCTACTCTTGTACAAACTATTTTTACAAACCTCTATTCTCCATATGCTTAATGTTAATCGAGATATCGAGATGTCAATCTTATTGCTAATTTTCTTGTAGATGCAAGGGGAATATGGTAGCTTATAAGGATAGTCAATTCTTTTAAGCGTTGGCTGCTGTGTGTCGCATTTCATTCTCTTTGCATGTCCAGGACAAAAAAAAAATGAATAACGAATTTGAGAAAAGGTAAAGGTACTGGAAAATTTAAGGGAATAACGAGCAATATCTCGAAAATGGTTCACTCTACAAAAAATGTATATGACATAAATTGTGTATTTTAACGCGATCTACATTTTTTGTGCCGTAAAATTTTGTCTATATCTTATGGTTTACCAGTTATGCAAAAGTTGTTTACAACGAAGAATACTTTTGGAGACATTCCCAGAAAATTCGAGATATACATTTCATTTGTCATAAAAATACCTTAAACATATGATATTTTAATCAAAATCGTTAGAGCCATTTTTGAGAAAATTAGAATTTTCGAAAAATGTTCCATGTAAAAGGTAGTCTGGGTTGGGGGTTTTCTTGAAAACCTTCGTGTCGCATCTCTGGACGATACTGAACCTAAATACCAAGTTTGGTGTTTATCCAACTGTTCGTTTCTGAGTTATGCTGTTCATAGACACACAGACATACACACGGACATGTTTCCAAAAATGCCTTTTTTGGATTCAGGGGTCTCAAAACATGTATTTCCGGTGAAAATTCGGTATCGAATTTTTGGGTGGAATACAGTACTTCCCTTACTTACTATACGTAGTAGAGAAAGTAATTAATTCTTGGTCAGCTAGTTTGGCTGAATAACTTAATACCTACTGTGTTACTGCGACTTTGTTCGATTTAATGTGTCAGATCCTGACCACATTTAATGCACATAGCCGTTTATGCTAGCTTTACCGTTTTTAACTGTCTAAAGAAGTTAATGCGTATGCATAGCGCGTCTGCTTATTTTGTTTTGAAATATTAATCATTCCTACCGATTATACCGCTTTAATATATACTTTACTGCTATGAGGCTGTTAAGTGATCAAGCACTTTAAGGATACTCATAGGTGAAAATTGAGGAAACTCCTTCAAAAATTCCAAATTTTGTTTATATGTCTTTATTAAAAATGAAAATCATCTATGTTCATAATCTGTATTTGGTGTCATTTACTAATGAATAAAAATAATTTTGCACGAGCTTTTAAATGCGTCTCGCGCGAGAATCTTTTTTTCAGTTCCATTTATAGCTCTTTAAGTGCATTGATCTTATCGGCGGCCTTTTCTTTGGAACTTATTGCCTATTGGCAATGGTGTTCAACTCGTGTCGTTGGGTTTCTTGCCCTTATTTTCTTAATCATCATTAGATCATACACACATTCACACTCCCATTCATACTTCCAGACTCTGAGGGGGGGTAGGTATTAATCTTGACTACAGAAACATTCCAACCCCCAGCCGGGAGTCTAACCTGAAACCCCTCGCATAGCAGGCACTTGCTCTACCGACTGAGATAATGGTTTTCTTGCTTTGTTTTCTACGCGTTCAAAACGTTACATACGATGCAACTTTTGTTCAATTTCTTTAAAATTTTATAGGGAAATGCCCTAAACTATAAAATTAAAAATTGAGTGACTTTTCTTTACGGTTATTAATACAGACATATGAATTACAATACCTAATTATCACACTAAAATTGGTTAAAAATATTGTTTCTCATAAGTTTAAACTTTTTTCCCCTTAAAAACTAAAACAGCAATAAAAAAGGTTTTCAACACTTTTTTTCTTAAATATTCCTAAGAGTAAAAATAGCTATTTGTATTAGTAAAATTTTAATGTTTTCATCGTATAGACCATTTTTGTTTACCATTAAAATAATTAATTAAACAATTGATGATGATGATGATGATGATGATGATGAGATGCGGTTTAAGGGCGCTCAACAGCTATGGTCATCAGCGCCCTTACAAAGTATAAAATGTAAAGTCCAAAAAATAAAATAGGGGTAAAAAAACGCAGATACAACAACACTATAAAATAAGCCATCGAATTCGAAAATTTAAAATCCAGAAATTAAAATACGGGACACAAACCCGCGTAGTCGATACATTAAAAAACATATCAATGTCTAAAAAACAACCACACTAAAAACGTTGCAAAGCAAATAATAAAAGAGGATCTGTAGAAGCCAAGGGTCCAGAGCATCGTATGACCCCAGAGGACAACAGCCCCCCCATTAAAATGGACAATATAAAATCATAAAACTAAAAGACGCTCCGCGCATTACGGATAAAACATAAAAGACTTGCTACAGTATACGGTCGTCTGCCAAAATGTCTGCTAAACCAACAAATTAAACAATTAATAACTTGAAAACTACTGCAATGAAAATATGCATAGATGCTTTTGATTTGGTGAATTATTTGCGGTATAAATTTCAAAAACTCATATTAATAAATATCATAATAATAATAATAATAATAATAATAATAATAATAATAATAATAATAATAATAATAATAGTAATAATATTCCCGTTAGGCTACAGCACGTGGAGGGCCCGGTCCTAACAACCCGGCTGCTGGTCTCGCGCCCATGTACACACGGCAGAAGTGAATGATTATCCAACCGATACGGGGAAGTGATGTGACCACTATCACGCATCCTCCAGCCGGAATGTTGGCCTCCGTGGCCGAGTTCGCTGTCTATCACAGCTCCTTTATTTCCCCACAATGCTAAGTGGGCACCGGTCCTATACTCCAGACTTAAAATCCGCACCCCCATAGATGGGAACGAACCTGTTAATAAATGTAGAATTTAGACATTTCACCTATGTGTTACTCCTGAGCATATTTGTAAATTATACCATGTTAACTAAAAAAATGTTTTGGAGACGTTTGGCGTTGACAGTATTGCCTGTTGCATCCTTCAAATGTCTGGACGCTGTAGACCTGTAGGTTTGCCAGAGAGGCAAAACCACGATTGGATCCTGATTCTACAATGTTTCTGATTTTTCCACATAAACATTTTAAAAAGTAAAGTTTTTCGAAATTTTGTTGAAAATTCAGCATGGAGTATCTTTAATGTCGTATATTTGCTAATTCGACAAACTTCCTTATCCGGCCCCTCTGTGTATTTTTTTTTTTTTTTTTTAGTTAGCGTTCCGCCAGTAGGGGGCACTTTGTGCCTCTCGTTGATGCACTTCAGAACTGAAGAGCTGCCAACATTGGAATGAAAAACACGCAGTAAAACGGTAGGGTCCTGTGCTTTTAAAATTCATCCCAGAGTTAGGTTACGAGGTCTAGGTAAGTGTATATACTCGTTATGAATGGGATTTAAATAATCAGTTCCGTTGATTACACTTCGGCTGGCGGCTTCTTCTACTCATGAGTAGTGTTAACAAGGTGAAGTCCTTTGTTGACATTTCGCGATGATTTTGCTATAAAAGAAACTATCTTAAGAAGCGCGGTTAAGGGGCTTCCAGGCTTTATAAGTGTTCACATCTTCTTCTAAGGTGTTTTCATTGCTTTCGCCTCCGTTATATATATATATATATATATATAATGGAGGCGAAACTTTAGGTAAATATATATATATATATATATATATATATATATATTTTTACCTAAAGTTGACTACGAAATTTAAAAACTTGCTTCCATTGAATCGCCCTGTATTTAGCAGGCAAGTAAGGATATGAGCAAATCCAAATTCGGGACTACATTTATTCCATGGTGAAAGGTTTCAGTTCTAAGGTACCAATAGTTCGCAGATTTAACATGAGCCCCTTAATTTTGGCCAGAATATGGGCATGAGGAGTTTCTGGTTTTAGCGATTTATTTGATAAATTTTCTAAAATCCAGAGAATATCCGTACTCACGTTGGCAACTTTGACCCTTTTTAAGACGCTTTCTTATGTAAGAAATAAATCGCTAAACGTAAACGAAGTACTCCATTTTATTACCTCTGCACATGCGCGGAAGAAATTTCCAACCCACAACTACCAGCAAAATCCGCGAACATAGCGATATTTTTAGTTCTTCCACATGCGCGAGCGCGAGCTCGCGTTACCTACCTTATCTATCCCACCAAATAAAGTATCCTAGTTCTTCACAGATCCTAAGGCTATGTATTATAGTCGTTTCGTATTTCGGCTTTCACTCCTTATAAAAAACACATAAAAACTTCACTTATAAAAAACATCCCTCGACTACGTCTTGCGCCTTAGAGCCCACACCGTTGGGCTACCCTTTGTAGCTTAGGGCGGTGAACCCTGGACTACGCTTTGCTGCTTAGGGCCTTAAATCAATCATTCGCGTTAGGCTCGCTGTGTTTTTCCATTCAGCTGTTGGCGGCTCTTTCGTATGAACAGCACACTCACAAAGTACCTACTACCGGCCAAAGCGTGAACTTGGCGTAAATTAAGTCCCTCACTTTTCTTTCTGAAGTGGCAATGTCTAGAGAAATACTTGGTCTGTAAACTTGACTTGCAGAATCGAGCAGAAAACACTCTTTTGTATTCATAACACTATAAACGTACACATAAATGAAAAATACTCTGAATCTCGCTACAAACGTTCAAGTTTACGCATATATTTAAACAAAATTTACACAAGCACCTTATCCCTTAGTAACGTGCTTCCATTAAGTGTGTGCCCAAGCTTTGCCAATTTTTGGCTGTTTATAATTAAGTCCCAGCATGCTGTCTGTGTGTTGGAAGCAAAAAAAAAAAAATACTTCCGACATTAATTTTTTACAAGAACCCTCCGTCTGCACGCATGTTGCCAAAGTATGCGTCCAGCCTTCTTGTTGCCCACGTAATGGGCAAATCCTCCTACCAGCATCGTCAACAATCTTACGAGCATTCCACCCTTTCAATCTAAGCCATGCTATTCTGTCCTCTGCTTCATACCTATTTCCAAAATGTATGTTTCCTTACTCCATCCAGTTTGTATTTTATTTTGTAGCTTCAATGCTGATCTGTTCAGATTCTATTTCCTGCCTGTTTATATCACATATTCGTCTTTTGACTTTTTCACGGTACTATTTCTATTTTCGTTACCCCTTTGTAAAATATCGTTTAAGTCAAATTTTGTTAATCCCCGTTGTAGCCGCCCACCATTTTGGATGCTCTGTTATTGATGACGATATCATGCTCTCAGAGCTGTTGGTATCATGACGCAAGTGATAGGCGTTAGATTTACAGGGTCGATTTTTGCATCCTTAAACCAGTTTAAGAGTGACATTCTAATCTTAAAAACTGGGAATTACGGATATTTTACTCAGCAGTGCACTTTTTCAAGTTCCACGAAGTAACGCAGGGCTGATAACACAATCTTCAACCGAAAGTGTTTCTAGCTCCCGGATATCGCAAACGCTTTATTAGTGTGCACATGGTGCTCCAATGTGTATATACTATTAGACAGTCTTGGAGGCCGGATATCGCCAGTAAACATGGTTTCGGCAACACAAAACCCAGGGTATGTACATCCTTCTATACAGCTAGTGAAGCTTTAACTCCATTAACATACATGCAAATATAACCTTTTTTTTAAAAAAAAAAAGGTAAAGTTTAGTGAACAATTTAATAAAATAGTTTGAAACATAGAAAAACCAAATATTTTTAATTAAAGTTGTTATGGAGTGTCAATGCGGTTTGCAGTCAGTATATTTCCGAATAAACCCAAAGCTCCGATTCAATTTCCGAATACAGGAGACATTTTTTTCAGTAGTTAAGATTATTCTCTATCCGTTTAGAGTTCCGAAGCATGCACAAAAGTATGAACACATCTATGATTCGGAGTTCAAGGTATTAATGATTTTTCTTGTATGTTTTGCTTTTACCACTGCTTACTTATAGTAGGGAGATGACGTATTGTACTCCACCCAGAAATTCTATATCGAAATTCACCAGAAATGCCTATTTTGAGGTCCAATGGAACAAAATAAAAATGTTTTTTAGGAAAAGGTTCGTGTGTGTGTTTGTGCAGAACAACTCGAACGAAAAGTCGTATAAGTGCATAACTTAATGGCATTTAATTCGCCATCTTTCAAGGATCCATCCGAAACTGACCCTGAAGCTACCTTTACTTGGATAAATTGTATTTATTTTTTATTTTCTCTAAAATATTAATATATTATGACTAATATGATGTATAAATTAAATTTTCTGCGAATAGCCAGTGGAGTTCTCTTCAGTCGAAATCATTTTGTATAACTGGTAAACCGTATGTGATGACAAAAACTTTATTGCATAAAAATGTAGATCTTCTAAAACACAGTTTAATTCAAACATTTCTTGTAGCATCAACTATTTCTGAGGTATATGTTGTTTTATTTTTTCAATACTTTGCTATTTTTTAACTGCTGTTACCATTCAGTTATTTCTCGGGGTCATACACAAGTATGAGCTTTCAAAACCAGCACATAGCGACCAGCTTTTTTTTCCCAAGATTTCACTATCGTTTCTGTCTCTTGTGTCCCTTTTGTATCTTCAGACAAATGTAATAAAACCATTTCTGCAAGCATTTATCTCGATTAACTGGCTAGAGAAAGTCATGTGAATGTATTACATCAGAAAGTTTTCATTGCTTCCATCAAAAAAGGCCCATAAGAATGCCGTGCCAAAACCGCGGATAAATTAGTACTAAACAGAACATCGGCAGACTAGGATATTTTGACCACTTGCAACATAATCATATAAAAAGCATGAACATTCTAAGTTTATCCGTCTGTGAAGTCAACGGGTAAACCCTTGAAACAAATACACATACACACACAATGTATATATAGGTAAGTAGCATTTTCATTGTTTCGTTAAGTCGGCCATTTCACATGAGACTCGATTTTCATTTTGTAAAATTATTTTTTTAGACAGCATGGCCTAAAAGTAGAACCCCTAACATAGTGCACATGAACTAAAAGCTTCAGATTATCCCACTACTTTGGTTTCAATTCCAATCACATAGCAATTACCCTTTGTGTTTGCACATGTTTGATAACTCCACTTGGTTTGATTAAGTTTTACTTATCATTATGTCTTTTTACATGATTAATTTCTCATGGCGCTCGCATTATCTGTTCACAATACAAATTATCATACTTCAATTTAACTCAATTCTTGTGGAGTTAACCTATACGTTACATTGGCAGCCTTCTTCTTTCTTTGATCTAAAACTTTATTCTTTTATCTTGTATAACCTACATAAATCTTAAATGGCGGAAGCTACAAATTCAGAAGAAACTGAAATGGAAGAGACAGGTGAGATTACAGAAGCAGCAGAAAGAATAGCGGTAGAAGTACTTAATCAAAAAACTCCAGAAAGCAATATAATGTAGCATTTAATTGCTTCATTAGCAAGTGTAAGACAAAACATTCTGAAAAGAATTTCACTGAAAATGACTGCCAGCTAATCATCAAAACATTTGACATTTCGCATTTTTGTCACTTCTTTTGTTTCAAGAACCGTGTTCTAATTGTGATCTCTCTTAGTTTCAGGAATCAATATAACATTATTCATATTTCACAAATTTAGCGATGTCTAAAAAACGGTATATGGCACGAGTGTTAAAAATGGTTTTATTACTCGCCTATGGCTTTTCTTTCGCAAACATTGTTACTCGCAAAATATAGCCCTAATTTTATACAAACTGTTCTTACTAAAGCTTTTTACTTTCTCTACTACGTATAGTAAGTAGGGGAAGTATTGCATTCCACCCAAAAATTCGATACCGAGATTTCACCGGAAATACATGTTTTGAGACCTCCTGAATCCAAAAATAGCATTTTTGGAAACATGTCCGTGTGTGTGTGTGTGTGTGTGTGTGTGTGTGTGTGTGTGTGTGTGTGTGTGTGTGAACAGCATAACTCAGAAACGAACAGTCGGATAAACACCAAACTTGGTGTTTAGGTTTAGTATCTTCCAGAGATGCGACACGAAGGTTTTCAAGAAAATCCCCCCACCCCAGATTATCCTTTACATGGAACATTTTTCGAAAATTGTAATTTTCTCAAAAATGGCTCTAACGATTTTGATTAAAATATCATATATATAAGATATTTTCATGACAAATGAAATGTATATCTTGAATTTTCTGGGAATGTCTCCAAAAGTATTCTTCATTGTGAACGACTTTTGCATAACTGGTAAACCATAAGAGATAGACAAAATTTTACTACATAAAAAATTTAGATCACGTTAAAATACACAATTTATGTCATATACATTTTTTGTTGTTGAGTGAACCATTTTCGAGATATTGCTTGCTATTCCCTTAAATTTTTCAATACTTATTTTCTCAAATGGGAATTCGTTATTCATTTTTACTTTCTCTACTACGTACAGTAACTAGGGAAGGTATTGTATTCCACCCAAAAATTCGATACCGAGATTTCAACGGAAATACATGTTTTGAGACCCCCTGAATCCAAAAATAGCATTTTGGAAACATGTCTCTGTGTGTGTGTGTGTGTGTGTGTGGTGTGTGTGTGTGTGTGTGTGTGTCTGTGTCTGTGTGTGTGTCTGTCTGTGAACAGCATAACTCAGAAACGAACAGTCGGATAAACACCAAACTTGGTATTTAGGTTCAGTATCTTCCAAGGATGCGACACGAAGGTTTTTCAAGAAAATCCCCCCACCCCAGATTACCCTTTACATGGAACCTTTTTCGAAAATTTTAATTTTCTCAAAAATGGCTCTAACGATTTTGATTAAAATATCATATGTTTAAGATATTTTATGACAAATAAAATGTATATCTTGAATTTCCTGAGAATGTCTCCAAAAGTATTCTTCATTGTGAACGACTTTTGCATAACTGGTAAACCATAAGAGATAGACAAAATTTTACTACATAAAAACTTTAGATCGCGTTAAAATACACAATTTATGTCATATATATATATATATTTGTTGAGTGAACCATTTTCGAGATATTACTTGTTATTCCCTTAAATTTTTCAATACTAATTTTCTCAAATGGGAATTCGTTATTCATTTTATTGTCTTGGATATGCAAAGAGTTATAATCTGTGGCAAAGGGAATGGTGCTGCACCTAGCAACCAGCTATTAAGAGATATGTATGTGCTTAAAGGCTACTGTATTTCTATATTGCCCTTGTAAATATATTTTCCCCTTACATCTACAAGAAAATTAGCAATAAGATAGAGTTTACAAATGCTTATCTCGATTAACATGAAGTAGATGGAGAATAAGCGTTTGTAAAAATAGTTTGTACAAGAGTAGAAAAAGTCATCTGAGCGTAATACATCAGATTTTTTTCTACTTACTACATTGTATCCAAATAAACCTTTACAGAAGTAGCTACATTACACGTTTTGTTACAGTTAAAAATGGAACAGTGATAGTTAATTGTTGAAGAAGAGAACAAAGAACTGGACGCTATACGCTGCTTTAAAATAACCTCTCTCCATGCAATCGCGAGAAACAACTGAATGTTGACACGACTTTAATATAATGACCAAGTAATGAACAATTCGAACCATTAATAATGGTTATCTCAAAGATGGCTTATGCCTCAAAACATTTATTAGGAATAAATTGTGTCTTTTAAACAGATCTACAGTTTTTGTGTAGTGCCCTTAACATTTACCACTTATACAAGATTATACAAAATTCCTTCCGAATGAAGAGGACTTCACAGGCTATTCCCGAAGATTCAAGATATACATTTTATTTGTCATGTAAATATCTTTAGTACATGGTATTTTAATAAAACATTAAAAAAATATTCGATGTAAAGGACAGTTCGGGGAGGAAATTTTCTTGTAAGTCTTCATTCCACATCTTTGGAAGATACTCAAATTAAATTTCAAGCTTGGTATTTATCCGACTTTTTGTTTTTTGAATTACACTGTTCACTGACCTTTTTCTAAAAATTCTTTTTAATTCAAGGAGCCTTAAAACATGTATTTCCCCTGAATCTCGGTATCGTATTTTAGGGTTGAATGCAAATACCTTCTCTACCTACTATGTACGTGGTATTGAAAGTAAAAAAAAGTTGTTCGTTACATCCACATGACTATCCACTAGTCCACTTTGATATAGCTTTTACAAACTATTTTAAGGAAAGCTTATTTTTCTATCTACTTCATGTTATTCGAGATAGACCTTTGCAGAAATGTTCTATTACACATTTCGTACCAAGGGGTTTAGAGGAACCCTAATCAATGGTCGAATGTTTAAAATCGAGTGGCTACATGGCCTTGAAATTCCAATCTTTCCACGATCACGAGAAACTGCTGAATAGCTATGCACTTTAAAAATATGACAAAAGTATTGACAAATTTAAACCAATAATAATGGATATTTCCGAAATGGCTGATTTATTTGAAATAAATTGTGTATTTTGAAGAGGTATGTGATTTTGTGTAGTGGTAATTTTTTCTATCGCTTAACGTTTACCAATCATACAACATTCCTTCCGAATGAAGAGGACTTCTCAGGTTATTCACAGAAAATTTAAGATATTCACTTTGTCAAGAAATATCTTAAGTATATGGTGTAATAATCAAACTGATTTTATCTATTTTTGATGGATTTTCGACATGTTTGAAACGTTTTCAATGTAAAGGTTAATTTGGGGGAAAATTTTCTTGAAAATCTTCATGTTGCTCTTTGGAAAATACTTAACTTAAATACCAAGTTTGGTACTTATCAGAGTTTTCGGTTTTTAGTTATGCTGCTTTCAAAAAAACTTTTTTTTGGATTCAGAAAAAATTAAATTTAGTTTTATTTATGCGCGCTCTTTAATTACTATGGTACTTAGCGTCCCATTCTATATTGAGCGTGAAAGACCGGAAATTTTGCTCAGAGACCTCTATCAGGCTTAAGGTTCTTTTACGTGTAGTAAATCTACGACACGGGACCACCGGCTTTACTTCCCTTCCAAAGGAAGCCATGCTAAGGATTTCTACGCTCGAAAAAGATCCATTTCCTCCGTCGGGTTGTTGGATTCAGAGGGCCTAAAAGTATTAATTTACGGTGAAATCTCGATCTGAAATTTTATGGGTGGAATGCAGTACCTTCTCTACGTACTAGGCGGTAGAGAAAGTAAAGAGTTAAAGCGTTTGAAAACTCAAACCAATAACAAGGAATATCTCGGAAATGGTAAAGCCACAAAAAATTATTTGACAAAGGATGTGCTTTGTGATCTTTATGTAGTAATATTTTGTCTGTCCTTACGATTTACCAGTTGTACAAAACTCGTTCAGAATGAAGAGAAATTGAAAGGCTGTTCGCGGAAAATCCAAGATATACATTTTGTCATGAAAATATCTTAAACAAATGGCATTTTATTCAAACTCATTAACCATATTGGGGAGAATAAAAAATAACGAAACATTTTCTGTGTAAACGGAAGTTCTGGATGGGGGAGTTATTTTAAATCTTACCATAGCTGAAGATCCTGAATTTAAATACTAGGCTCTATATTCATTCAGCTTTTCGTTTTGAGTCGTGTGGTTCAGACAGACAGACAGACACACACACACACACACAATACGTTATTCTCAAAGTGCTTTTTCGCCTCAAAATGTGTATTTGCGGTGAAAACTCGGAGTTATAGACATAAATTTTTGTACTAAATATATTTCAACTTAGATCACCGATTGGAGGGTCCTAGATGAGCTATCGCATTTCGGATCATAACTATACATCCTTTAATGTTAATACAGTTAAATGAGTTAATCTCTACAGAAGTCCCTGGAGGGAGCCTTATATGCAGGATCTCTCAGGTAGGATGGAGCGGACTGATAGAATTAGATCCTTTGGAAATATTGACAAGGTCGCCTACTCAATTGAAGTGTCTATACTTGACAGCTATCACGATAACTGCTCCATACAATGCTGAAATCCAAGAAAGTGACATTATGGACTAAAGAACATAGGAGAGGCAGAGTAAGACGTTTCTTTAACAAGGCCAAAAAACTGAAAACTGGAAGGAGTATCGTTTAGCCCTCATACACTATAATAAAAGCATACATAAGTCCAAAACATCTCCTAGCAACCTTCTGTTAAGCAATATCTAGCCTGTTAGAGGCCGTTAGGCTATAAAGAACATTGGCCCACAGTCTAATAAATCCAATAGGAACAATATCCAAGACTACAAATGTTTTACATGCTCGGTTGAAGAAACACTCTGAGTTCTCTTTGAGCTTCACTTCTCCGGGTGCAAATATGAAGACGAGACCTGCGAACTCTCAGGCCACCGCGAAAACTCTATACCAAGAGAATCGCAGAAGGACTGGGAACTTACACGTCAAGTACTCACAGTTGCCGCTGTTAAATGGGCAATTGATAAATTTAACCCATTTAAATCGTCATGTGGAGACGGTATCTTTCCCGGCTGCTGCAGAGGGGATCTGACTTGCTTTATAACCTCCTCTGTAACCTATTCCAGTCCACTACAGCTTTTAGTTGTATTCCTCTGGCCTGGAGAGAAGCCAGAGTAGTGTTCATTCCTAAGCGCGGACGTAACAATTACAGCGAAGCAAAGGCTTACCGATGGAATAGTCTTGGATCGTTTCTTTTAAAGGCTTTGCAAAGATTATTCGAAAGATACATTCGAAGGAGGGTACCGTTAGATACTCCCCTCCATGGAAATCAGCATGCTTACCAGCCATCAAAGTTCTCTGTAACGGCGCTGCACAGTTTTTTCGGTAGACAGGAGGGCTGAAAAGCTTGGAAGAAAATAGCCCATGGAGCTTCCCTGGACATACAGGTTACTGTTGATAAAACTCCACATGAATGTGTAATTTTGGCTGCACAGAAGTATGGAGTCAATGACACTCTGTAGTTGGAAAAACTACATACTCAGGAGCAGAAAAATTACAAGGCTAAGCCGATAATATAGCATTGGTTACTTTTGGAAAATTTCCCAATATAGTCACAGACATGATGAATCATGGACTGAGAAAAATTCACAACTGGTGTATGCAGGAGGACTTTCCATCAATTCCAGAAAAAGAAGTTGTTCCCTTCACCAATAGGAGGAATTTAAAACCTCTAGGAGATCTTAAACTAAGTAATGAACCCTGAAATAATCAAAGTCAATAAAATATCTAGGCCTCGTACTAGTTAAGAAACTGACCAGGAAAGAATACATTGATACAGGTTCTCCGTAGAACCACGCGGTCGATAAGAAACTGACCTGGGACGAACACATTGATACAGTTCTCCGTAGAACCATGTGGTCGATAAAAAACTGACCTGGGACGAACACATTGATACAGTTCTCCGTAGAACCATGTGGTCGATAAGAAACTGACCTGGGACGAACACATTGATACAGTTCTCCGTAGAACCATGTGGTCGATAAGAAACTGACCTGGGACGAACACATTGATACAGTTCTCCGTAGAACCATGTGGTCGATAAGAAACTGACCTGGGACGAACACATTGATACAGTTCTCCGTAGAACCATGTGGTCGATAAGAAACTGACCTGGGACGAAGACATTGATACTGTTCTCCGTAGACCAGGTGGTCGATAAGAAACTGACCTGGAACAAACACATTGATACTGTTCTCCGTAGAACCATGTGGTCGATAAGAAACTGACCTGGAACGAACACATTTATACAGTTCTCCGTAGAACCAGTGGTCGCTTCTATCAAACGCACTAGCGGAACAAACTGGGGTATGAAGGTATAATTGGCCATAGCCTATGTGTTGCAAGATATCTTATTTCACCATCGTTTGGTGGCCAAAATACTCATAAATGCTGTAGTAAGTAAATTTACCAAGCTACAGAGGCTAACAGGTCAGGTCTTTGTATTACATGGGCTTTCAGAAGTACTCCGACACACTTCTGGAACTCCCCGCCCCCATGAACATCTATTTACAATAAAGAGGCTAGAGTTACTGCCTACCGCTTAGTGCAAAAAGGGAAGTGGAGAGGTAGCTGTTCAACAACTAAATACACCTTTTACCTAAATTTCCTGATATTTAAGTATTGAGTATGCTATCTACCCTAATGAATATTCATTGTTCTTTCCCTGCATTTAAGGTGACAATCAGGTCTCGAGAAGACTGTATGGAAGAAATTACGCCTGCTAAATAATGTGACCAACTTTTGTGGTTCACAGATGGATCCTGTCTAGGGACACAATCAGGCGCAGACATTTATGGCATATCTCAAAGTACAAATATTAGTAGAAGCCTTAAAAATATTCAAGTCTTTCGGCGAAATATTTACGATCCTGAGCTGTGCTCTAAGGGATCTTGAGAAAGGTTAACATGGTAAACGAATTCACATTCACACACAATAAAAGTGCTTTAATAGCATTCTCCTCAGACCAGGTAAAATCAAAACTGGTGTGGGAAAGCCTAGATCTCCTGACTGCCTTATCTCGCAACAGGCTGAAATGGGATGAGTGCCAGGGCATCGGAGCATCTATGGAAATGAAAAGGCTGATCAGTTACCTAAAAGAGGTACTGAGATACCCTACGTTGGCTCAGAACCCGTGGTTGGAATCAGTGCACGTACTTCCAAAACCTCGGAAATGCATGGATTAGGGAAGAATAACACAGATAGCAAGCCTATACTGGACAAAGAAAAGTCAGGTCTTAGGTCCATGCAACACTCTTTCTTCACTCTCCTGAGATTCAATAGATCAGGAATAAGGAAAGCAGTTGCATTCATTTCTGAACATGGTCACCTCGGAAACATGTACGTAAAGTAGGTCTCTACAAGGATGAACCCATTTTTAGAATGTGCAAAGACGATGAGGAAACTGCCTCGCATATCCTCTTTTACTGCCCATTCCCTGCAAGAAAGAGACTTGCTCTTTCTATAACGGGGAAGATCTAGGAAAACATGCTGACATTGGAAGCTGAATACTGCAAATCATTCAGCGAATACGTTTTGTGAAATACTGAAGACATCCTTTCCAATAGGGTTGCACAATAAGCTCTTTTAGGTGGGAGGTCGATAAAACTTCAAAAATCCCTCCTGTTATCTATCGAATGTAGGGGAGTAGTAGATAAAATAAAAATGTGTGATTAAATTTTAGCCAAATTAACTGACATTGTATAAATTAGCGATTTCAATACCAAGTACCCTTAAAAAAGTCTATCTTAAAGAACCTCAGTGGTCGGCTACAGAGTACAAAACGTTTATAATTGCTGAAACGAAGCCAAAAATCATGAATGTCAAAAAGCTGTTCATTTGATGTGTTCACTGTAGGGAATCCCTGCAGGCGGTAGAAAAGGAAGACAGTTCTCTGCTCAAGATGGACCCTGTCTTCATGATGATGAAAGAAGAAGAGGCCTCTGTGAACAGGAGTAATCCAGTACGATGTAGGTGGAAACAGGTGAGATAAAACTGTTATTTTCAATTTCCAGATATAATAGAAAGTCCGGGTTCGATTCTGAACTATGGTGTGGTGTTTTTAAATCTCCCCTATCCGAGTCTTCACCTCTGACTAGTTCATGTGAATCATCCCCAATTCCAACATGCTTCGGAGTTCACGGTAAAAGCCTTCGTTCCATCGTCACCCTTATGATCATCCTACTATCACTTTAACTGCTGTGGTTCTTAGCATCCCATTCTATATTGGGCGTGAAAGACCGGTAATTTTGCTCAGAGGCCTCTTTATCAGGCTTGAGGTTCTTTTACGTGCCGTAGGAGGTGACATATCCCTGGGTGCTCCAATCAATAAATAAGTCCAGGTATCGCTTAATGGAACGAGATTCCCCTTAAGATCAGTGACCATATGGGGAGCGCTGGAAATAACTGCAATAATTATAGATATCAATATTAACTACCTATGTGTTAATACTTTCCAGTAAAATGTCCACTAATGCGTTGTTGACGTTCCCGAAATATTCTGAATGAGAAGGCGGTGTAACATATCTGAACGTATTTCGAAGTATATTTGTTATTTGTTTGCATTTTTACGTTGTATGCAATCTACTGAACCAAGAACGCAAGGAAAATGTATACGTATATAACCGGAGAGCATTACTCTACCGACTTTAAAACTTAATCAATCAGAAAAAAACACATTCTACTAGATTGACGCCGGCCGTGAAAATCCAAGGATGTATATCAATTAGGAAAGTCTACATAAGTTCTCTAAAAGTGCAAAATTTTTCCAGAACCACGCTGTAATTCCTTCTCCAATGTTTGTGAATAACGTTTCTATGTGTGTTCAATTAAATTTTTTTCTGGGGGAGGGGGAAGTTTCTTGAATGTTAGCACTCCTAGGGCCGGGTTTCTTAAAGATATCTTAAAAATATGTGCAAAAGATGGACAAATAAAATAAAATGCATACAAATTAGCCTTCAAAGTTTGTTAAATACTTAAAAACACTGTACTATAAATAAATTCATAAAAAGTAACCTGTTGAAGAATCGTAACGAAAATGAGTATTACTTATTAAATGTTGAGTCTATCTATAATCGAGTATCTGTTATTCAACATTTCTCAACGCCTAAAAAGCGAGATATTCAGTAATTTTATACTTACGCCCCATTACTGCCCCTCTGGGAAAAACAATTAGAGTAAGTCTAACTTTCGTTGAAGTATTCCAATTTTTTTCGTCCATTAGTCATCAAACGATGTGAAATCTGGAATTCTCAAAGAACGACAAATTTTTAAAACATATATTAATACATTAATTGATGAGAAATATTCCTTAAAAATTAAAACAGGCACCTAAACAGCAGTACTTTGCAAGAAATGTCCCTTTCTGGGTCGACCTCAAAAATAATTACTTGCCAGCACTTCTAATTCAGACAGATACATTTCGTGATATACTACCTTGAAATAAATTATTTAAGCTCAGCGTTATACTTATACAAATGCATCAAATAAAACTGAAATTCTGCACTTAATGAACGGGAAATCCATATGTAAATAACGCTGTGTATATGGATCAGGAAATTAAAATCAAAGAGAAATACGAGGGCTGATTGATAAGTCAGTGACTTTTTAAAGAAAATAACAATTTTTTCCAAAAAATAAAGTACATTTTTCAACATACTCTCCTTTGAATTCAATACACGTTGTCCAACGTTTCTCCATTTTTTTAACCCTTCCAAAAATTATGATTTTTCAAAGTCTGCAAAATATGAGCTTGTTTCTGCCATGATGTGTTCACTGGACGTGAATTTCTTCCCAGCGAGCCAGTTTTTCAGGTTTGCGAAGAGGAAGATGTCGCTCGGAGACAAATCTGGAGAATATAGTGGGTCAGGTAGCAGTTCGTAGCCCAATTCCACAAACTTTGCAATGGCAATGGCTGAATTGTGTGCGGGTGCATTATCCTTGTGAAAGAGACCATTTTCTTCACCAAATGGGGTCGTTTCTTTAACAATTCCTTGTGAAACTGATCCAGCATTGCGGCATAATATAAATCTGGTCGTTTTACCCTTTTCCAGGTAGTGGATGTCTATCACCTATTGTGAATCCCAAAAGACAGCTGTCATGATTTTTCCTACCGATGGAATGTTTTTCGCTTTCTTTGGAACAGGTTCGCCGAAGGAAATCCACTGCTTTGATTGCTGTTTGGTTTCAGGGTGATAGTAATGGATCCAAGTTTCACCAACAGTGATATAAGGCCGCAAAAACTCATTTGGATTGCGCTGGAACATGTTCAAACATCCCTGTGAAATGGTCACACGATTTTGCTTGTTCTCAACTGTGAGCAGTCGCGACTTCCATCTTGCTGACGGCTTTGTCATACCCAAAAATTCGTGCAGAATGTTATACACCCATTCACTCGAAATGTTTATGGTCTTGGCTATCTCACACATTCTCACGCGGCGGTCTTCCAACACAATATCGTGAACTTTGTTCACTATTTCTTCTGTTGTGACCTCAACCGGTCGTCCTGTGCGCACAGTGTCTCTTGTGTTCGAACGGCCACATCGAAACTCTGAGAACCACTTGTGAAGGAGCATGATGTGATGGAGTCCTCATAATACTTGTTCGGCTTTTCTTTGGTTTCCTTCACCGTCTTACCACGCAAAAAGTAGTGCTTTATCAGAACACGAAATTCACTTTTCTTAATTTTCTACTAAGCAACACACATGTGCGCTTATTTTAAACGCTCTCAACAATGTTCTAAGAAACAAATTACGACGAATTTCTGCGATTATACCCAGAATAGATGTAAGACTTGGGTGCAAACAAGAAACCTGTGATTAGGAAACTATCTCTTGTCAAAGTCATGATCTTATCAGTCCGCCCTCGTATATTTGCCTGAGATGCGGCATTGACCCAGAGCAAAATACTTGTACCGAACTTTGTTCTTACTCAATTCCTGACCATGGCAAATTTAATTCATTTCGAGTGATTAAGATCAAGCATAAATAACCATCCCAGATGGTTATTCATGCTTCTGTAGATCCCCTCAAACAGCTTTTGAGTGTCCTGTATATGGGAGATCAAAATACACCGTGAACAATCACCTGAACTTTTGTGACAATGAAGTGGCAAATCCTCTATTTCATATCTTCAAAAAACAAGGTTATTATTCTCACTTTTTAGCATCCATTCATCGTATCTTTAATAAGCTTTCATCAAGATGTTCAATCCGTTTTATTAATAGTATGTAATTGTCGGATTACAACCATAATATGCTCCGCACAATAGGGTCTATTTTCTGTTTTCTGGATATACAACAATAAATGTAAATAACACTTTGTATGGGCGATCAGACTTTATTATCCAAACAAATGTAAAAAAATAAGCACATTCATATAATAGTGATGAAGGCAGTGTTAGCATTAACATCTGTTCCACATAACTTTGCCCCGCAATCTGTTAACGGTCACGTGCACTAGTCACTTCTCATTGGCTGTTGTCCTGGAATAAGTTATGTGATACAAAATAGTTCCTTATTTAACACCATCATTTACCTTAATATATTCGAAGATTAATTACTAAATTTAAACTTTCATAACCGTATGAATTAAATATATTATATAACATAGTTTCATACATCTGGAATGCATTTAATTCTTACCAACATATAGATGGGAGGATCCTTCAGTTTAAACCTGCCCTCTTTATGACAAAAGCAGTGAATCACGACAATGTGTTTATATCGCTTTTATGGTCTATCCTTGCACTGCACACGTCTTTTTTGTCACCATTCGAAGATGTAGATTAGCCAACCAGTGGAAAGGGGGAGGAAACGCAACGCGAAAGAATACATGTTTGGGGGAGGGGCAAGGTTATATGAAACAGGGTTTCGATATATTACCCATTCAGGTCAATGCTGTAACTTCGTCGTTAAGAAGGCGGCTTCAATTACTTGTTAAGGATAAATAACCCTCTTCAAAAGTGTGCCACTATTTAACGTTCGAAAACTCGTTTCTTATCACGATATTTATTTCCTAGAGGATTGTTGGCAACTGTTATGGCTAATGGAAAATTAGTGCGCTCTGCGATAGTGTTTTGTTTTCCCATTGTCACCAGCTCGGGGATAGAGACTACCGAATACCTTTATTACTTTGCCTTGCCCAGATGTAGAGGAAGTATGCTGTGAAAAAAGTGTAAAAATGTAAGATATGTGCGGATTTTTTCAGTTTGCACTCATTGCTTAGAACAGGAAGACTTACACCTTTTAGTAACTCCAAATAATTGTAATTTGTGAGGGAAACTTGCCCAACCGCTGAACAGTTATGGCAGAGGCCCTGTAAAATGAGTTTGAATTGTAGGTTAGGAAAGATAATAAAAATAACCAACAGAACAGCTGCCATTTCCAATCTTCCCAATACAGTTAACAGACCCAATATGCTCAAGACGACGCTACAGTTTTTGATGAATACAAAACTCTCTAAATAACTGTAAATGTTTACCCAATTCCATGTTTATACAACTGTAAATTAATGTGTATTATTGTACATTGTATAAGTATATCATAATGTATTTTTATGATAACAAGTCGTGATAAGACCATGTACTCAACAGACCTTAAATAAACCTTTAATAATAAAAAAATTGGAGTGTAACATTGTTTTGATGCAAGTTTTACTAATTTATATCAATCCGCAATTCATTACTTGCGCTTCTTTACGGTTATTGCTTTTTAGTGAGACCTTTTACTGATACCATCGCATGCAGACTTTTCTGAAGATTTAATATGTACATCAAATATAAGTAGGTATTTTGTTTATTAGAGAATTGGCAATGTTCAGCTCTCGTTCAGATCTGTAGAAATGTTCTTGCACCTTAATCTTTGAATGATAATCGTAATTGGTATTTGCAATAGGCATATTATTTTAGATATTCGCTGAGTGGAATATCGTAGTGAAAAAAAAGTCATTCTCCGTGGTCCAGTGGTCCCACGTTAGCTTCTAGTTCCCTAGATCGCGCGTAGGGCGATAGATTTTTTCGAGCATAAAAATCCTTACCATGGCTTCCTTCGAAAGGGAAGTAAAGCCGGTGGTCCCGTGTCGTAGATTCACGGCACGTAAAAGAACCCCAAGCCTGATAGAGGCCTCTGAGCAAAATTGCCGATCTTTCACGCCCAATATAGAATGGGACGCTAAGAACCACAGCAGTTAAAGAACGTCCATAAATAAAACTCAATTTAATTTTAATTTTTCCGAAGGAAGCCATGCTAAGGACTTTTACGCCCGAAAAACCCCATCACCCTCTGCCAGGTTTGAACCTGCGACCTCGGCAACCAGAGGCTAGCATGGTACTCCCAAACCACGGAGGACGAGCATCCCCTCCCCCGAAAAAAAGGTTAGGTTCACTAGTTCTGTCATCTAAGGGAATGTTGCTGCTGCAACTATTTTATTACGAATTATCCTTCATGTGCAAATTTATTAAGCAGAAATTGCAACTTTATAACCAAATTGACTGTCTTCTTCCTCTTCCAGCAGCATCAGTACAAACTCTTATTTTCTATGGTTATGAAAAGCTGGTAAATAGCTTTCTGCTAATCGCTTCTTTGAACAGATTGAAAAGTCTCGTAAATTGATTCTGGGAATGAGAACAATCACTGTAATACGTACCTTACAGCCCTCAAAAGTGCTCAGTTCGTAATCCTAACCTAAAACTGAAGCGAATATATTCGTGAATCATACAAGTTAGCACATTAATCACATTTGAACCTACAATTTTTAAATTAATAACTGTTACTTTTATTACGCAACGCTTATTTTGCTATTAAAATTGGTTTTCTTAAAAGTTATGTTGGGCGCACCATTTATCAATGCTATCACACGGAACATTGCTTACCCAGGCGTAACATTGATACTTTTCACTATAACGAATAAACCCACATTTGATAATTAAATTGTCAACTTTGTATAATATTTTTTCCTTTATAGAATCATCAAAATGACTTCTGTGCGAATCCATTCTGTAACAAACGGTTAGCAAGAGGATCTGAGTGTTTGTTGCGTTCAACAACCAAATCTTTATTCTTAATAAAATTTTGGTTTGTTAGGAAGTTACAGAATACTGAATAGCACAATAGCCATAACAATTGGTTAGTGACTTTAAAATTTGTTAAAAATACGTTACAGATTAGCCCAACTTGTCTCTGAGATAAACATTGTTAAATTGCTTCAATTTAATCGTTAAGCTCTCCAAAAGCCCAAATTTTGTAAACAATAATAATCAAGCTTATTTAGAAACTCTACTAAATGTCAGCATACCAGCGTCGCAACGCATCACCAGTATGCCCCAAAGTTGTTCCACAGTTCACGTGCCAGTAAAAGTACTTATAAGGCTGTCGTATTTAGGCTCACTTAAGTGCTTAAATTCCATCGCCCTGATCCGGAATCGAACCCGCAAACTAAACAAGAAAAACCGGAGTTCGATATAGCAGTTCGCCCACACTGATGGCATACTTTAACGAGTAGCAGCATTTCCAGAATTTTTACTCCCTTTTCTGAAACAGGTTGCTTTACTCTTATTTTTTACAGCTCATCCCTTTTAGTATGCGCTTTTATGCCTAGTTTCCTCACCTATTTCCAACATATCTATACTAAAATGAGTATGTGTGTAAGCCCTATGCTTTGTCTTGTGACTTGTCTGCTCTTTCTCTGGTCACTTTTTGGCTTCTCCCTTCCGTCGCTAATTAACTCTGAAATCTCCTTCCCTCCACGCGTAAACAACTCCTACTTGCCCACACGTTGCAAGAACTTGCTGAAGAAACATTAGAACTGAATCGAACCCAGTCAGGCTTCAGACAACTTTTTATACCCAAATGTCATTTATAAAAGATTCATAAGAGGATCGAAGTTAAGGAAATTTCTGCCCGCATTTCGATAAGAGTTCCAGACAGTTCAATAAGCTGAGAACACCTCCACCTCCCTCTCCCAACCAGAACATGCCAGCCGGTGCCGAAACCACGCCCTGTCAAAGTATTATTTACAGTTCCCAACTGTACGAGTAAACACCACGTCATACAAAATATTCTTAGGGATGTAATTTGCAATTATGTTCTTGTGAAATACAACAGATAAGGGTTCAATTACTGCTCGTTGTTGCAGGTATTTATATGGATCCTCAAGTTATTATCCTCATCATTATTAGGTTTGTGCTCTGGGTACTCTCCAGTGCTGGCAACGCAATTCAGGACTCCTGATGGAGAGTTCCAACCAGATGAGGAGTTGATATCCTGGATCGGTAAGTTAATAATACGTACTTCTAAATCTGCAAACACAGGAGCAAATTAATTAGATGTAGATAGTAACAAATACATGTTCTTTCAAAATTAAATATAAACATATTGAGGGAGGATTATTTGAAATTTCAAAGTGATATTGTTGGGAATGAGAGGATGAAACCCTAAAAGGCAACTAATTCTGGTTTTAAATTCCTCCTCGATATTTAAATTGTAATTTTTGATTAAATTAAAATTAAACAAATTATTTAGATTGCGAGGTTTCGAAATCGAAATCCTGTAGCATGATCTCGTATTTTCAAACTTCTTCCTAGTTATGCAAAGATGTACTTAGCGCGCTTGTACTGCAATATAATGTACTATAGGGTAGTTAAATTATATTCCAATCCACTCGCGGCCTCTCTCCACTGCGCGAGACAGCCGGCAGTCGCCGGGGAAATTACGCCGGCAGAGGCGGACTAAAATTCTTACCTTATAATAGATGCTGAAAATGTTGACCTTCTGCTCTCAAACAGGCAGCATATCTCCTGTAAATATTTTCGCTCACTCTCCGAAACTCGGCAGCAGGAATTATTGTGATTTCTTGCACAAAGTTTTCTCTAAGTTCCTGTAGTGTGAGAGGATTGGAACCCGTATGTGCTGTTGCAGAATCTTGCTGGAACAAACCATACGATTTCACTTCTTCTGTCAAGCGATTGCAAAATGGCCTCAGAATTAACCTCTGATATCGCTATTGGTTCCAGTAAGATTCTGCAACAGCGTATACGGCTGCCGAATCATTACATGCAATAAGAGAGGTGTTTGATCACAGAATAATTAGTGTTGATTTCTGGCCCCCCTCGTTCTCCTGACCTAACGAGTTGTGATATTTATTTATGGGGCTCTTTAAAAGACGAAGTGTATTGTTCCAATCCTCTAGCTAGCATGGTACCCATAGTCCACGGAGGACGATATATGCAACCAACTCCATACATTGGTACAATTACTAAAAGAAAAGATGAGGTGAGAAATTCACTCAATTTTAGATATTTAACTTTCGAGTGTAAAGAGCATTTCCTGGGTAGATGCCAGAAACATGTGGATTGATGACAGCATTTCCAACTTCTTATGATAAGGTACGTCCTTATCATTTATTGTAAATATGAGAACGTGAGGTGATTGCGCGGATATTATAATTGTTTTAGCGGGAGTGAGAGCTGTAGTGACCGGTGCGCGAGCAACTATTTGGTGGCTGCAGTATGAAAGAAAAGCACTGCATTTTTAATTAATTTTTTTAAATATATAATTTTTCTTATGCCTACTTTTTCTACTTATATAACAGTTATATTTATGTATAAATTAATGTATAACCTTGTGTACACTAATTTAATAAATTAAAGGTTTAGGTCATATTTTAATTATTAGTATTTTTTTATAACTTTGGTCATTTTATAGGCCATTTTTCAAACAAGGTCATCAGAACCCCGGCCCTGGTCGAATACAATAGTTATTGTTTGTTAGGCAAACAGAGAAAGTAATATTTGCTTCTTTTTTCAGTTAGTTCCTTCAGCTTCGCCACTTTGCTGGGCTGTATGGGGGGTGGTGTAGCAGCTGACTGGTTTGGCCGGCGTAGAACCTCCGTCGTCGCTCTCGTGTGCACAGCTGCGGCTTGGATGCTGACGGCGGTGGCACCAAATGTCGCTTGGGTCATCACAGGCAGGGTGATCACGGCTATAGCCGTGTATGCCTTTCATATCAACACCATGGTGAGGCTTAGATCATTTTACGTCTTTGTACTTAAGGATCTTCGACATAACTGATAATAGTAATTATCCAGGAATTGAATAAAATATTTTATGCAACTTAGCATTATAAATTGAAGAAAATAAATCGTGAAATAGCTCAGCATCCGCAACCGACATAAATGGGAGCATCTTCATATGTTATGAAACGTTAGCCTCTCCCTGCGTTTCATTTGTTATTACCTATCGTGTCGGTGCGATGAATAAGGCAGACACTCGCATGCACTTCCTTCCTGGGAGAGAAGTAAGCAGATGTTACGGACTGTAATGTAGCGTATTATCAGCACAGCATAGTAAGTAATTGTAAACTCAGCTCTTAGTTATTCTACATTTAATAATGTCCAGAGGTTTTTGCATCTTTTTTGAGTGAACAGAATATCACAAAATCGTTTCATCTCCTCTTTATAAGCCAAGGCAACTTGGAAACCGATATTACGTAATTGCTACAGGTAATACTCATTTCTATTATTGGCACGCGTACCATAATGAGTCAATTATGCACGACGATATTGAATACAGTAAGAACCTGTTTATAATGGTAGGATTATATAAATGTATTCCGATTATGTAACTTCCAGATGCAGATTTAGCTTCTTAGTTGATAACTGAAGTAATTTAGTTTAAAACAGGTCTTGTGGTTACTTAGCAATACTCAAACGAATCATATTAACAGTGTATAATATTGTTATATAAATTATTACAAAATGTGTAGGTTCATAAATTGACTTTACTGTAAATTCCGAACGGTGCTTTTCGCGAGTTTGTTCTCGCCTTGTCAGCAATTGAATCTAACCAAATTCTAGCGAACAGAGGCATGCCACTGTGCATCCTAGGTTTTTATAACGTTCACCACAGGCGGTGGACACTGGTTACAGATGAAATGATGTGATTATTGGAAAAGGAAATTTGATAAGGAACGTTCCAGGCCGTTTAAAATACCTTCCCGACATTTGTTGGTTATAAAGACTGAGGAAACCGTGGAAGAAGCCTGCCCCGGAGGGCGGTCTTTGCGGAATTTGAACCGCGGATCTCCTGCTCACGAATTCCTGCTTTAATGTACTTGCTCTGTACAATAGAAATTGAGGACAGTCAGCATCAGATTTGCCCTAGAAATGGCTGTACTATACACATACAGATTTCTTTTGAATGACAATTAGTCTAATGGACGTAAATGAACGGTAAAACAAATCTTATGGGCTGCACTCGCATGACATTCTCTACTCTTGTACAAACTATTTTTTTATTTTCTTGTAGGTGCAAGGGGAATATGGTAGGCTTTAAGCGATAGTTAAATATTTTAAGAGCTGGTTGCTATGTGAAGCATTCCATTCTCTTTGCATGTCCAAGACATAAAAAAGCGAATAACGAATTCCCACTTGAGAAAAAGTATGAGCATTGAAAAATTCAAACAAATAAGGAATATCTCGGAAATGGTTCGTTCGGCCAAAAAAAAAGTATGTGACATAAATTGTGTTTTAACGAGATCTACATTTTTTGTGTAGTAAACCTTTGCTCTCTCTCTCTCTCTCTCTCTCTCTCTCTCTCTCTCTCTCTCTCTCTCTTACTGTTTACCGGTTATGCAAAATCTAGTCACAATGAAGAGAACTTTTGGGGACATTTCCAGAAAATTCAGGATATACATTTTGTTTGTCATGAAAATATCTTAAACATATGATATTTTAATAAAAATCGTTAGCCATTTTTAGAAACTCAGCATTTCCGGAAAAACGTTCAAGTAATGGGTATTCCGGGGTGTGGGGATTTTGTTGAAAATCTTCGTGTCGCATCTTTGAAAGATACTGAACCTAAATACCAAGTTTTGGTATTTATCCGACTTTTCGCGCGTGTGCGTGTGCGAGAGAGAGAGAGAGAGAGAGAGAGAGAGAGAGAGAGAGAGAGAACAGTATAACTCGCAAAACGAAAGGTATTGGTATTTACGTTCGGCATCTTCCGAGGATGCGACAGACGCAGATTTTCAAGAAAATCCCCTCCATCCAAAGCTACACTTCACATGAATAAGATATCAATTTTTTCCCCAAAAAATGGCTATAATGATTTTTATTAAATGACATATGTTTAAGATATTTACTTAACAAGTAAAATGTATATCTCGGAATAACCTCTGAAGTCCTCTTCATTTTGAATGATTTTTGTATACTTGTAAATCGAAGAAGATTTACAAAAAATTTAGATCTCGTTGAAACACATGATTATCAAAGTAGAATAAGAAATTATGAAACTGAAAGTAATATGAAAACAAATTAAGAGGAAATAAAAATGTAACAATCAATTTCCATTAAATTTGTTTGTGGCTTTAACTATTTCTGAGATATTCTTTGTTATTGCTTTACATTTTCAAATAGTTATACTTTTTCAAGTGGCAGTTCGCTATCCGTATTTTGTAGTGGTCATGCAAAGAATCGTGGAATTTTCAAGCTTCACTTAACGACTTGTTTTATAAAAATCTGGCTAATACTTTAGGATTCTTACATCTGCAACCAAATTTATAATGTTTAATAAAAGTTTACCGATTAACAAGAAGTAGATAGAAGAAAGAGCTTTTGTAAGAATAGTTTGTAAAAGAGAGAGAGGTCACTTTTTTTTTAAGTATTTTAACTTCTTGGTCTTATCACGACTTTACTGTACGATCGTTAGTTCATCTGAGTCGAGAGTACGGTAGACAGATAGCCTTAGTTACTCAGTCGCCTTCCTGTGCCATCTGCTTGAGGAGGTGCTGATAGATAGCTTGAGTTTCGTAGTCTCCTTCCAGTACCATCTATTTTTATTTATTTCTTAGTTCTATAGGTGGAACTTTGGGTCCTGCAACTGAATATATGTACGTATGTACTTAAGGAGTTCAATAAGTCCTTAGAAAATTCATGAGAGGGCGCTGCTAGTATCGAAAAAGGTTTTATTTTAGTAAGTGTCATACTCTCACCAGATTGCGGTTAAAGCTGCCGCTATATCCATCTCGTGGTTACATTGTCATAGGCTGTTGAAGCAACAAACTTGTGATTATTTACAAAATTGAAGAAAAAAAGAAACGAGTTTCGTGCGGTGATTAAACACTTCTATTTAAAAGGTTTAACAGCGAAACAGATCAAAGCTGAGTTTGTTTGCTCGTCTGCTCCTATGTTTGCGAATGTTTACAGTTGGATAAATGAATTTAAACGTGGCCGTAGATCAACAAATGAACATCTTTCAGGACGTCGAGTGAAGAGACTTCTTCCGAAATGATTGACAAAATCCACGATATGGTTTTGAATGACTGACGAAACAAAGGATCGCTAAATAAGCTACAGACGTATCACAAGGTGCAGTGTTTTCAATTTTGCACGAAAAATTGGATTTGACAAAAATCTCGGCCAGATAGGTGGAGGATAAACGCAATCGTGTGATCGATTCGGAGGCTAGCATGACAATTCTGACGAATTTCTGCATCGATACAAAGGAACAGCCGAAACTGGGTTTTAAAAGGCGAACGGGCTCCGAAGAAGGTGAAGACAGTGAAATCGACCGACAAGGCGATGGTTGGTTTTCTTTGGGAGGGGGGGATGCACGCAGAATAATCCACAGAGATTACTTGTAGAAAGAACGAACACAAATGGAGAATATAATATGTCGTTATTGGACTGCTTGATGGAAGAAATCAAGAAAATACGTCCTCATCTTGCATCAAGACAATGCTCGGGTGCACACCTGCGCTGTTTCAATGGCGAAAATTAAGGAATTAAAGTTCGAATTACTACTTCATACACGCATTCACCAGATTTGTGACCTCTTGTTTTTTTTTCTTTCTTAAAAAAAACTTGGAAAAAATGGCTCATGGAAAACGATTCACATCAAAGGAGGAGGTCATCTCCAAAAGAGATGCCTATTTTGAGGATCTACCGAAATTAATCTCTTTGGACGGCTTTAAAAGTTTGGAGAAACGTTGGGTAAAGTGTATCGAGCTAGAAGATTATGTTGAAAAATGAAGAAATGTACCCAAAAAATTTGTTTTTCCCATCTTTTTCTAAGGACTTATTGAACATCCCTCGTAAAATCTGCTATTTACCAGACAACTCAGGGAAGCTACAATGGTTGGTACACGGGTTTGAACCCGTGATCTCCCTAATACGAGCCACCTCGCTCATGTCTTATGTAGTGATATAACAAATTAATAATCTCCTGTCAAATATAATTGTTTATGTTTCAGATTTTTGTGGATGAGATGGCGGATCCGAAATTACGAGACTTCATAATTTTCAGCTCAGCGCCGTTTTTTAACGCCGGCATAGCCGTAATGTCAGCCATGATGACGGTCGACTGGAGGATATCGGCATGGATGGTGGTGGGTTACTCCGGAATGCTTGTGGTAGTCGTCTGGCTCGTTCCGGAGAGTCCCACATGGCTCGTGAAAAAGAACCGCAATGAGGAGGCTACGCGATGCTTAGAATGGATATGGGGTTCATGTTCCCAAAAACAGGTACGTAATGGTGGTATATGAATTTGGACACTAGATTCACCATGGACGACTACATTCTGTAACTTGTGTTTGTTACAAGTCGAGAGAGGAGCCCTTAAAATTTCGATAAGCTCTTGTACAAAATCTTGTGTGTTACATTTACAGGTCATGATCATTTATTTTTTGTAGTTTCTGTAGACTAACCTTAAGAAAGCTAATTTTTCTACTTCGTGTTAATCCAAATAAACCTTTATAGGAATAGTTTCATTACACATTTCGTTGTAGGTGAAAGCGGGGATAGATATCTTATAGAAGTTTAAAAGCTAGTCGGCATATGTTTGCCTAGAAATGCTGTATTCTTTACATGACATTGTAAGAAACAACCGAAAAGCTACAATACATTCACAGTGAACAAGAGTTGAAACATTCAAACTAATAATAATACTATCTCGGAAATGGTCTATGCCACAGAAATAGTTATTTGAAAAAAATTGTGTACTTTAAAACAAATCTACATTTTTGTGTACTGCGTTTTTCTCTATTTCTTATAATTAACTGTTATACAAAATTATAGAAAGTTCCTTCGGATCAAGAGGTCTTCACAATCTATTCCCAGAAAATTCAAGACAAACATTTTATTTGTCACATATATTAAATATACAGTATTTTAATCAAAATCGTTAGCAGTACTTTTGGGAAAGTAAAAAGCAGTGAACAAGTTTCATGTAAAGGATACTTTGGGGTGGAAGGATTTTCTTGAAAATCTTCGTGTCGCATCTTTGGAAGAAATACAACTTAAATGCCAAGTTTATGATGTCCTCTCTCTGTCTCTTTCTCTTTCTGTCTGCCTCGGACCTTATTCTCAAAAAGTTTTTTTGGGTTCAGGGGACTTCAAAACGTGCATTTCCGGTGAAATCTCGCCTCAAATTTTTGGGTGGAATATAATCCTACTGTAAGTACTTAGCCAAGGTGGTTTACTTCCTCAGACCTTTCCACGACGTTGCGCCTGGACCCTAACTGAATTGATATCGTAATAATACTACCAAACTATTTTTCAAAACAGCGAAACCCTTCTATCATTACGCTTTCATTCTTATTAGATTCGATAGAAATAGCTGTATCATCTGAGAAGTAATAAAACAAACGAAGGAAAAAAGAACGTTTGTTCCTAGGTAAGACATTTCTAATAAATATCTGAAAGCATTAATTATAAATGTTATGCCCAACACTAAACGAAATAAACATTCCGTGCGCATTGTTTTCGCCATATTTAATCATTTGTATATAAAATAGATAATTGTTCTTACACTCAAAACAGCAGATTAAAATATTGTGTTAAAATACAGAAAACATTGCTAAATAATAACAACAATTGCCATTAATAGTGATTTTTGTTTCAGTAACAAACTAATTTTTACTTTCTCTACCTCCTATCTATAGGATTTATGAAGTACTGTATTCCACCCGAAAATTTGATGTTGAGGTTTTACCGCAAATACACGTTTTGGGATCCCCTGATACCAAAAGCATTTTACAAAAGGCTAGCGCGCTTGCGTGTGTGAAAACACATACTTAAAAACTCTTGACTGATACATTCACATGTACCCTCTCTCGATTATTAGTGGGTATACAAACTTGTAGCTTTTCTTACTAAGGCTTATTTTTGTATCTATTTCATTTTAATCCAAATAAACTTTTGCAGAAATAGCTACATTACACATTTCGTTTTAGATACAAAGGGAATATCGATAACCAAATGTTTAAGAACTGGAGCTATATGCTGCCTTAAAATTCCATACTGAATCGATGAAATCGCGAGAAATAAGTGAGTGTTGACAGGACTTTAAAAGAATGGCTAAGTATTGAACAATTCCAACCATTAATAACGGATATCTCGGAAATGGTCGATGTCACCAAAAAAGGTCTTTAAAACAAATTGTATGTTTTAAGGAGATCTAATTTTTTTTGTAGTACGTTTTCGTCTATCTTAACGTTTACCAGTTATACAACGGTATAGAAAATTCCTTCCGGATGAAGTGGAACTTCACAAGCTATTCCCCGAACACTCAAAATATACATATTATTTGTAATGAAAATATCTTCAATATATGGTATGCTAATCAACATCGTTAGAGCCGTCTTCAGAAAATAAAAAAATTCGAAAAATGTTCCATGTAAAGGGAAGTTGAGAGTAAGGGGTTCTCGAAAATCTTCGTATCGCATCTTTGGAAGATACTGCACCTAAATACCAAGTTTGGTATTTATCCGACCTTTCGTTTTTTAATTATGCTGTTCACGGACACACACGGAACTTTTTTAAAGTTTTTTTTTGTATTAGGGACCTCAAAACATGTCTTTCCGGTGAAATATCGGTATCTAATTTTGGGGTGGAATACAATACATTCTCTACCTACTATTTATGTGGTAGAAGAAGCTGAGAAAAGTAAGTATTTGCAAATTCAAACCAATAACAACGAATATCTCGGAAACAGTTAACTCTACAAAAAGAGTTTGTGTACTTTAACGAGATATACACGTTTATGTAGTAAGATATTTTATCTCTTACTGTTTACCAATTATACATTATTATTATAATGGCAAAAGTCATTAAGAATGAAGAGGACTTTAGGGGCTATACGTAGTAAATTCACGAAGTACATCTTGTTATACAAAATCTTAAACATGTGGTATTTTAGTTTAAAAAGTTAAGAGCCATTTCTGTGTAACTAAAAAATATGCATTTGCTTCATGAAAGGGGTAGTTTGGGTGGGGGATGTTTTTAAAAATCTTCGTTTCGCATCCTTAGGAAGTTTGGAATTTAACCGACTTTTCATGTTCCCCTTTACATACTCGAGAATTTTATCACGGATCCTTCCTTAAATCAATTGCTGGTCTCGGGCGCAAAGAGATACAAAAAATTGTATAATAAACGTTTTAAGTATATTCTAGACAAAATGTCAATACGTGCTTCATTCTAATGACTTCCAGAAAAGAAATAATGATGTGGTACATGCATATGGCTTTCTCTAGCCTCTTACCATTTATTAGTGGGTGTACAACTATTCTTACTAAAGCTTATTTTTCTGTGTACTATATTTTAATCCAAATAAACCTTTGGCAGAAATAGCTACATTACACATTTAGTTTTACATGCAAAAAAACAGCGATAGTCAAATGTTTAAGAAGTAGACGCTATAGGCTTATAAGCTGACTTTAAAATTCCATACTTTTTCCATACAATCGCGAGAAACAGTTGAATGTTGAAAAGGTTTTATGAGAATGACCAAGAAATTAACAATTCGATCCATTAATAACAGATATCTCAGAAATGGCTTATGCCACAAAAAAACTTAATTAAATTAAACCGTGTGTTTTAAAGAGATCTGCATTTTTGTGTAGAACGTTTACCATTATACAAGATTATGCGAAATTTCTTCCGAATGCAGTGAACTTTTCAGGCTATTCCTAGAAAATTCAAGACATATATTTTATTTTTCATGTAACTGTCTAATATATGATATTTTAAACAAAATCGTTAGTCACTTTTTATAAAATCAAAATTTTCGAAAAATTTCACATGTAAAGGGTAGTTGGGTGCTCTAAAGATGTTGATTAGCATACCATATATTGAAGATATTTTCATTACAAATAATATGTATATTTTGAGTGTTCGGGGAATAGCTTGTGAAGTTCCACTTCCTGCCGCACCTTTGGCAGGTCCCGAACCTAAATACCAAGTTTATTTATCTGGTTTGTCGTTTTTTATTTATGCTGTTCACACACACACACATACGGACGTTATAAAGATTTTTTTTTCAAGTCAGGTGTCTCTAAACATGTATTCCGGTGAAATTTCAACATTAAACTACTATATGTAGTAGAGGAAGTAAAAACGAAAAGTCGGTCAAATACCAGACTTTGTAAAAGAGTACAGTATCTTCCAAGGATGCGACATGAACATAAGAAATTTTCATGAGAAATAAAGCGAATATTTTGAATTCTCTGCAAGTTCTCTACATTTGATAGAGTTGTGTGTAGTTGTGTATAACAATAGCATCTTAATGGATAGTCAAAAGCTTACTAGACTGTCTCTGTTGCATGGTAGATAGTTGCATAGGTGCCGGGTTCGATTCCCGGCTGGAGGATGGGAATTTTTCTTTGGTCAGGATGATTTCCCATCCTCCCTAAAGTCTGGAAGAGAGAGTGTGTGTGTGTGTAACCCAACGTAAACTAAGCCATAGATTATCTCAGTAGTAAAATGAATGAACACTGATTGCCGATGAGCAATTGTTCCCAAGGCAAAGCCGCCAACATAACCTTGGATCTTATAGGCGGCATATGTACGGAACAAAATTTAGAGTTTATTAAAATACACAATTATTTGTGCCAAATAAATGTTTTCATAGCGTTGGCCGTTTCCGGAAAATTCCACATTGCAAGTTTAGACCATTTTAAGCATCATCTAACAGAAATGCTTAAACGGTTGCTATTGTTTCCGCATGTTGAAACTTTCTTGCTTAGTTTGAAATTATTTGTAGGAAAAACCTTTCTGAATAAAACAACGTGAATAGATTGTTATAATACAAATATATGCGAATTGGTAGAGAAGGTTGTCTGATTTTTTTCTTTATTGTTTTATTGTAACAAATCTCCCCACAATGTTATGACAAACTGATTTGTTTTTTTTTAAGTGTGCATATATTCTGATACCCCGCGAACATATTATTAATAATGATAATAAGAGTAACAGTAATAATAATGATATAAACCAATGTAAGGTAGCTTTTTTCATTATCTCGAACACATTGATTTTAAATAACTCATTTACCACATTTCGTCAGTCACCCCGTCACATGGGAACGCTACCCACCCACTTGCTCAACATCAGTGAATGGCCAGGCATGCCATTCACAGAGTTGAACTACCTCCAGTTGGCAGTAGTCTAGCCTAGCCTAGTGATCTGGTTGCGAATTTATAAGTTAGTTTTGCATTTTATTCGTGTTACTTGCACTGTTAGGAGATGAATGGAATGTTGCGGTGTATAAAAATGAACAGAAACGCATATAGGTATAAAGTAATGTTACAGGAGCATACAGGTGTATGAAACTTTTATAAAACCGAATACCTACTTTTTATTTAGCTTTTCTCCCAAATTTGTTCATAATTTTTTTGTTATATAAGAAAAGGTTTCTGCCATTCTCTCTTAAACTTTCAACATAAGTTATTAAAATGTGCAAGAAGAAATGTTTTATGATTTCTTCTTTCTTTTCCTTTCTTTCTTCTTTTTTTGTTATTAAAACATGGACCTATAGTTAAACTTTGTTTTTAAATGTATTTCTACCTTTTATTGAAAACAAAATGTTAAATCTTATTAGTGTCTTTAAAGTGTTTCTCCGTATTTAAGTTTATAAATAATTCAAGAAGTTTAAGTTAACTTAATATGCAATTTAAACACTTATTATATTGGTAAACCTCTGCCGTGATTTGTTGAACTTTATGGAATTTTGTGGTTTTTGAGATACATCCCCTTAAACTTTGTTCCTAGTTTTGTGTGCCCCTGCTTGTTAACTCGCCACCCATCAGAGTATACTTGTACCAGAACAGTTGCATTTAGCACACAGGCTTATTATTATTATTATTATTATTATTATTATTATTATTATTATTATTATTATTATTTATTATTTATTATTATTATTATTATTTCAAAATGTTCCAGTCCTAATTGCTGCATATTTAATTATAATATAATTTAAGCAAACCTTATAAGTTATATAGGCAATGGGCAGAAAGCTTAAAAATAGGCTTAATTGCAACAAAGCCCAATGTGTCTTATGAGCTAATGTAGTTATATTCTCGCCTTACCCCTACCTCCTTCGTTTTGTATTATGAAGCGTTACCCCTTCAGTGACTGATTGACGGCTGGCCGCAATAGTATGGTACAAGATAACCAAACATTGGAGTTTGGACCATCCATCACATGAACGCATCACACCTCCGCGAACAATGCGTGGGGTAAATCCGTCCTCCCCTGTTTCGTTTAAGGCTGGGCATCACTGCGTAATTGCATTCTATGTTTCACCCCGTCATTCCAGCTACCCGCTCTTTGAAATTTTAAACGACTCCACTACATTTTGATACTTATTTTTGAAACAGTTTCATTTATTAGAACGTCCTTTGTTTCCTAGTTCTTGATAACCTGAATTAGAATAATCAAATGTGAGGGATTAGTCGAGATAAATCCCAGAAGGTTCACGCAAATACTAAACGTGTTGTATTGGTGTCTAACAAACAATAAAGCACATTTTGAGTTAAATGAGTTCTGAATGCTTTAGTCAATTATTATTCATAAAGTTCAAAGCGATAAAAGATGAAACGAGTATAAAAATGTGATTCAAAACATAGGGTGTCACATTAAATTGATGTAAAATGTGTCTAATAGGTGGAGGAAGACCTTGTGCATGCAATTTGTGCATCAGATTTCCTAACGCGCTAGAGAAAGATGTCTAAGCATCCGATCTGAATTTATAGAGAGGCTAAGAAATAAAGTTAGTTGTTACACCTAAAACATCTAATTCCCCATAGTTAGAATATGTTTACAACCGTTGAACCTTTTTTCTCTTGCAACAGGTACAGGAAGAACTTGCGCAGATGAGGCGGCAAGTATACTTCTCGAAAACCGGCAGTATCACGCAGAAACCCAAGCGGTTCCAGCACTTCCTTGAAAGGACCAAGTACCTGCTCAAGCCCAGGTTGCTGAAGCCCTTTCTCATCATGCTGGGGTTCAACATCCTCCATCACCTTTGTGGCCAAGATGTGTACACCAACTATCCTGCTGATGTCATAACCAAGATGAAGGATATGCGAAAGGGACTAGATGTTGTGACCATAAACACCGTGGTGTCTGTGGTGAGGATAGTCGTTGGCATCCTGGGGGCCATATCCATTTTCAAGGTTGGCAGAAGAACCATGGCCATCTCTTCGGGCATCAACTGTGCCGTGGCATGCTTCGCTGTTTGCGCCCTACTCCACTTCCATCCGAGTCAGATGGAAGACTGGCTCACCTTGACAATCCTCATCTGTTTCGTGTCAAGTGGCGAGTACGGGATACGGCTATTGCCGGTGTACATGATCGGAGAAACTCAACCATCGGAGTTCAGAGGGCTTTTCACAGGAACTATACAAACGGCGAATCAAGCTTTGGTAGCTGTGATGATAAAGTTTTTCCCCATGTATAGCTACGCTTTGGGATTACAAGGACTTTTCCTCGTGTTTGGTGGGTGTTGCTTCATTTTCGCTGTGTATGCATTCCTATTACTGCCAGAAACTCAAGGAAGAACCTTGTATGAAGTGGAAGAATACTTCAGTCAACCAAATATCTTCTGGTTCACCAGAAAGAAATGAAGACAGTAGTGCGAACATGGATACACCCGATAAAGAAATTACACCAGTCACATCTTCTGTCACACATCCATGAGCAAGCAAATGCTTGAGTGTGCAGTTCTTATAAGAAATAATCGAACTAGCTTTGTAAAGACTTGTTTTCAAAGAGATCACTGTGCTGCCACTGTATCCCTTCGTGTTCTGTAGTGATCGTTTCCACACAACCTACTGCCACCGACTGTGTTCCAGATTGACATCGACCCCTATATACACCTTTCTGCCTTGAATACAGTAAGGACAAGGAAGAGGACATTGTTTTAAAATGCGAAACATAATTATCTCTTAAGTTAAATGGGACGTGTTCCATGTTGGCTCCAAATCACACGGTTGATGCACAATCGAAACGCAGAATGTGGAATGTTACTTTTAAGGTGTACATACGTTAATCATACTTTGTATGAATCGTTACTATCACAGGGTTGCCAGACAGCTTAATTTCACCCTTAGACTGCATAAAAAAGGAGTATGCATACATGGGCATTTTAGTGTCCATGGGATATGTTGCCTTCTCTAGTATGCACACAAATTTCAAGACGTGCAGTCATCTACTTGTGCCAAATGTTTCGAAGTACGGGATAGCATAACTTGAAAGCTTGAACATTTTTATCGTTAGCAGCATACCTCTTCTGGAACAGTGTAGGTCTGAGCAAAACTGATGTTTGGTTTTCTCTTTACAGTATATCACTTCTAAACAAATGCTTTGGTTCACGCGGAAAAATGAAAAAATGCCTCAGAGTAGTCGTATTTATATTGTAATCTGAAAGACACATGGTATAAACATTAAAATCGGGTGTTGTTGTACAGAAATGAAGAAAAAGTACTGATATTTGTATTAAGCACTGTAAAAACACGCGTTTAGATTGTCTCTAAAGTAGATGTTGAGCTACAGTGGTGTTCCAATTTGAGGACTTTGAGTAATATCGATCTTGCAACCCTGGGTTAGCATTTCAAGTGAATCCCATGACTGCGATAGTGCGATATTAAGGCAGTAAAACACTTCAGTTAGTGCAACAAAAAGACTGAAAAGACGTTTTATAACTGTCACTTTTCTTATCTTAACAGCATGTATCCTAAAACAATGTTGTTTATTTCTTTCACCTAGTCTGTGATATATTCGCCATGTGACATCAATATTTATCTATGTAATGTTATGCAACACGTTTGTATAAGCATATACTCGAAAAATAATCTAAATATAAACGAATTTCGAAAACCGAGCCTTTGAATTATTAACACTATGGTTTATAGCGGATGGAAGATAACTGTGATCCTACAAAAGTAAGTCTGTGCACAAAGATAATGAAAAGTTTCAACACAATTTTATTCTGGAAACGCTTATTTCAGCAGAAAAATAAGTTTTCCATGTGGAAAGGTTAAGATAAGTATTATTGATGTGTTAGATAGAACAGCAGCTAATATAGAGTATTACTGTCTTCATTTTCATCCTTAAGTGCCTCGTTTCGCCACACTTTAGGATTTTAGTGTTACACAAATCGTATTTTACGCAAGAGTTAGGTTGTTTCAACAGCGGCTGAATAACTTGCCACACACACGCTTCCTAGAGCTACGGTACCTCCCAGCCGCATTCTTTATGACATATGTATCTTCGATATCAAGGCTGTTACCAGCATAGTACGTAGTTTTTATTTGCACATATGGAATACTCAAATAAGAATAATACATTTTAATTGCTAGTCTCGTTTATTAAATGCAGCCATTTACTGGCATATCCCTTAATGTTTAAATAAAATATTCAGTTTCCTTATACTTGAGTATTTGAAAAGCACCTGAGCGCTTTTGTATGCCACAGTTATAAGGTTATAAATCTACAAGTCCATAATAAGTAGACTTCATTCGCTGCCATTCCCCACAATATAATTCTATGCTATTTAGTTGTCTTTGCAGCACGGCAATTGAAGTGGACATTAAAATTAAATCATCCGTGTATAGCAAAGCGGGTATGGGGATATTTTCTATTCCACGGGCATCAGGTTCAACGTATTTAATACTTCCAGGATTTATGTGACCTAAAAATCAACAGTAATATGCAAAATAAAAAATAAGGCACATAAAAGTTTAAAAAATATGCACAGTAACATAAAAATTATGACGTAAAAATATTATGAGGAGGTAAGATTTCAGTTTAAAATAAATTCGTATAGGAGTCTGTCATAAACTATTTAAGAATAAGATGCACGTGAGAAAGAAGCTAAGCTATGTAATTTGATATTGTAATATGTCTTATTTTATTCAAATTATCAGTACAAGTTAACGTATTCTGTGATTTTTCTACTTGCTTCTGTTTACTTCAGTAAATGGACCCGAGTTCCAATACACAATGCAAATTTTCAAATATAAGAATCCTATTGTCAGCCAACAAAGCGTTGTTCTCCGAAAAACTTCCTTGTATTTCAGCTGACACAAGATGGGCATATTTAAAATAGTGAATATTATTTGAATCTAATTCTAAATGATATAAGAACTTTGCAACCAGCAAAATCATTAAAATGGAACATAATGTATCATAATCTTTGTTTATTTATAGCATTTTTCAAACATTTACAATGCACAGTTTAATACAGTATTTTGCCATGCGTCGAAAACTTTTTCTCGCCATACTGACACACGAACTGCTTTCTCTACTATGTATAGTAAGTAGGGGAAGTATTGTATTCCGCCCAAAAATTCGATACCGAGATTTCACCGTAAATACATGTTTTGAAGCCCCCCCGAATACAAAAGAGCATTTTTAGAAACACACACTGTCTGTGTGTGTCTCTGAACAGCATAACTCAAAAACGAAAAGTCGGATAAATACAAAACTTGGTATTTAGGTTCAGTATCTCTCGAAGATGTGACACGAAGATTTTCAAGAAAATCCCCCTACCCCTTAACTATCCTTTACATGTGAGTTTTTCGAAAATGTTGATTTCCTCAAAAATGGCTCTTAACAATTTTGATTATAATATCATACGTTTAAGATATTTTCATGACGAATAAAACGTATATTTTGAATTTTCTGGGAATGTCGCCAAAAGTCCTTCTTTCTAAATGGCTTTTCCATAAGTAAACCGTAAGATATACACAGAATTTTTCTACACAAAAAAATGTAGATCTCGTTAAAACACACAATTTATGCCATATACATTATTTTTGTCGAGTGAACCATTTCCGAGATATTCCTTGTTATTTGTTTGAATTTTCCAATACTTATACTTTTTCTCAAATGGGAATTCGTTACTGTTTTTTTTATTATATGCCGTGGTCATGCAAAGAGAGTGGAATGCGCCACATAGCAACCAGCTCTTAAAAGATTTGACTATCACTACCACATTCCCCTTGCACCTACAATAAAATTAGCAATAATATTAACATCTCGATACCTCGATTGACATAAAGTAGATGGAGAACAAGCTTTTGTAAAAATAGTGTATACAAGAGTACAGAAAGTCATGTGAAGACATCAGATTTTTCTGAACTAGAATGCACACGGCGGCGCCGTGGCCGAGTGGTTAGACCACACACTTCTCACCAAGGCGGCTCGGGCTCAATCCCAAGGACCCGCATGTGGGATTCTGGGAGACAAAGCGGCGTCTGCGCGGGATTTCAGGTTTATCCCCCCATGTTTTATTCCACCGGTGCTCCATCTTTCCTATCGTTCATCTCTCGTCTACATCAATTTCCTCGCTTCATTCAGGGCGTGTGGCTGATCACTCACCCTGGTCTCTCACTCTCCGATCTGTAGGCCCTCTGCCCCCCTCCCCGTTAGGCGTCTGTTCCGGGGGTTGTCGTACGTTCTGGGAGTGAGTGTCCTCGATTCGGATGAGCATTAAGGAGGGTAACCTCTGGCCCAGACTGCACACGTTCGTCTTCAGCAAGGTTCAATAACAAAATGAGACATTTTTCTGCAATATGGTGCCCAAATTATGAAGCACAGGCTTAAACAGCTACTTGCTTATAGAGTAACACTAGGCTCTACAAAATCGCTAATACGTAAGGGTAAAGTCCATATAGTGTATTCAAACGAATTACTACAGCAAGGAAGATGTTTACCATTTTCCAGGAAATGAACTGCGATGTGTAATTCTGAGAAATTTAAAACTCAAAGGAACAAAGAAGAAATAAATAGCATGAAAACGGTTATATACTTCTTCAAAGAGTGAAAATATGACGAGCAAGACCATTTACTTACTAAAATATGCTCTATTAGAAGGAAATTACCATATATGCATAAATATGACTTAAGAAATTACTAACGGTCATTATATTATGCGGTAACCCACTCGGAGACTTTCTCCACTGCGCGAGTGAACCGAGAGTTGCATACTAAAAATCCATACTTTATAGGAGATGCTGGAAACACTGACCTGCCGTCAGACAAGCATTCATACCTCGTAAAAATATTTTCACTCGCCTAAGCTGACCAACAGGAATTCTTATGATTTCTTGCACGATGTTACCTGTAAGCTCCTGTAGTGTGCGAGGATTTGAACGATAAACTCTATCTTTCAAAGCATCCCATAAATAAAATCTGATGCCTTGCATTCACATGACTTTCTCTACTCTTGTACAAACTAGTTTTACAAACGCTTATTCTCCATCTACTTCATGTTAATCGAGATGTTAATCTTATTGCTAATTTTCCTGTAGGTGCAAGGGGAATATGGTAGGCTTTAAGTGATAGACAAATCTTTTAAGACTGGTTGCTTTGTGGAGCATTCCATTCTCTCTGCATGTCCAGGACATAAAAAAAATGAATAACGAAATCTCATTTGAGAAAAAGTATAAGCATTGGAATAACAACAAATAACAATGAACATCTCGGAAATGGTTCACTGGACAAAAAAAATGTATATGACACAAATTGTGTGTTTTAATGAGATCTACATTTGTTGTGTAGAAAAATGTCTTATCTCTTACGGTTTACCAGTTATGGAAAAGTCATTCAGAAAGAAGAGCACTTTTGGGAACATTCCCAAACAATTCAAGATATACATTTTATTTGTCATAAATATCTTAAATATGTGATATTTTAATGAAAATCATTAGAGCCATTTTTGAGAAAATCAAAATTTTTGAAAAATGTTCCATGTAAAGGGTAGTCTGGGGTAGGGATTTTCTTGAAAATCTTCGTTTCGCATCTTTGAGAGATACTGAAACTAAATACCAAGTTTGGTATTTATCCAACATTTCGTCTTTGAGTTATGCTGTTCACAGACACACATCCACACATACCTTTTTCTAAAAAGGCTTTTTTTGGATTCAAGAGGCCTGAAAACATATATTTCCGGTGAAATCTCAGTATCGAATTTTGGGTGGAATGCAATACTTCCCCTACTTACTATACGTAGCAGAGAAAGTAAAAATCACAACTCGTTAGGACGGGTGAGCGAGGGAGCCATAAATTCAACACTAACAATTCTGTCATCAAACACTTCTCCGATTGCATTTAATCGTTCGCAGCCGTATATGCTGTTGCAGAATCTTGCTGGAACAGGTGGCACAGAGTTTGGCAGCTTTTCAACAAGTTCCCTGAGCACACTGCAAGCAGATTTATGTTTAAAACAAACTTTGCAATTCACACGTGTTCTTCCACAGAAAATTGACGCACCATGTTTACTGTATCAACAGAGGCACCTGACTGACTGGACTTAAATTAAATTGAGTTTTATTTATGGACGCTCTTTAACTACTACGGTTCTTAGCGTCCCATTCTATAAAGGGCGTGAAAGGCTGGAAATTTTGCTCAAGGTAAAGTTTTTGTCCAATCTCTTATGGTTTACTAGTTACCTACGTAAATTTATACAAAATTCATTCTAAAATTTGTTTGGTGATTCAGGGGGCGTCAAAGCTTGTATTTCCGGTGGAATATAGTTATGGAATTTTTGGGTAAATGCAATGCGTTCTCTGTCTCAAACGATGTGAAAAAGAGAGTTAAAATTTGCTGCTTTCCGTTCTATTCTTATTAAAGCTTATTTTTCTATCTACTTCATGTTTAATCCAGATAAACATTCGCCAAAATGTGGAACTTTTAAGGTAGTGCACACGAACTAAAAGGTTTACATTATCGCACTAGTGCGATAGAATTTTTATATCACTTCATTGTGACCAATTTTGGTTTCAATTCCAATCACATGGCAATTACCCTTTGTATTTGCACATGTTTAATAATTAGACTTGGTTAGATTAGGGTTCACTTTAATTTCACAAGGTCTTTTTACATGACTAATTTCTCGTGGTGGTCGCATTATCTGTTCGCAATACAAATCGCCATACTTCAATTTATCGCAATTCCTTGTGGATTTAACTATATTTTATATTGCCAGCCTTGTGCTTTCTTTGATCTAAAACGTTATTCTTGTGTCTAGTATAAACTACATAAAGGTTAAATGACGGCAATTATGAATTCAGAGGAACCTGAAATGGAAGAGCCAGATGAAATACAGAAGCAGCAGAAAGAACTACTTACCCTAAGACCCAAAAAGCAACATGATATAGCATTTAATCGCTTCATTGTCTGGTGCAAGGCAAAGCAGTTAAAAATAATTTCAATGAAAATGACTACTAGCGAATCGACAACACGTCTAACATCTCGCTGCACACGAGATTTGATCTCGTTCTAAACGCGATTTCTCTTAGTTTCAGGAATCAATCAATGTATATAATCTAATTTTATTTATATTTTACAAATTCGAGTGTTGTCTAAAAAATCTGATGTGTTACACTCACATGGCTTTCTCTACTCTTGTACAAACTATTTTTACAAACGCTTATTCTCCATCTACTTCATGTTAATCGAGATAAACATTTGCAGACTCTATCTTATTGCTAATTTTCTTGTAGATGTAAGGAGAATATATATTTACAAGGGCAATATAGAAATACAGTAGCCTTTAAGCATATACATATCTCTTAATAGCTGGTTGCTAGGTGCAGCACTATTCCCTTTGCCACAGATTATTACTCTTTGCATATCAAAGACAAAAAAATGAATAACGAATTCCCATTTGAGAAAATAAGTATTGAAAAATTTAAGGGAATAACAAGCAATATCTCGAAAATGGTTCACTCAACAAAAAAATGTATACGACATAAATTGTGTATTTTAATGCGATCTACATTTTTTGTGTAGTAAAAGTTTCTCTCTCTCTTATGGTTTATCCGTTATGCAAAAGTCGTTCACAATGAACACTTTTTGAGACATTCCCAGAAAATTCAAGATATAAGTTTTATTTGTCATGAAAATATCTTAAACATATGATATTTTAATCAAAATCGTTAGAGCCGTTTTTGAGAAAATTAAAATTTTCGAAAAATCTTCCATGTAAAGGGTATCCTGGGGTGGGGGGATTTTCTTGAAAACCTTCGTGTCGCATCCCTGGAAGATACTGAAACTAAATACCAAGTTTGGTGTTTATCCGACTCTTCGTTTCTGAGTTATGCTGTTCACAGACCGACACACAGACAGACAGACAGACACACACACACGGACATGTTTCCAAAAATGCTTTTTTTGGATTCAGGGGATCTCAAAACATGTATTTCCTGTGAAATCTCGGTATCGAATTTTTGAGTGGAATACAACACTTCCCCTACTTACTATACGTAGTAGAGGAAGTAAAAACACTACCAGGATGACCAAAGAAGCCGTCCTCTGCAGTTTCATGTTTCCTGCATATATAGGTGCAAAATAAGTTGCCACATCACTGATGTTTCAAGGGGCGTGGAGGTAAGAAGGGAAATGTCGCTGAAGTACTGCTGATGTCTGCATGTTTTTACGTGGCAGTTTCGTACCGATAAACGTCGCGCGGTCGCCTGCTTGTAGCTCGAGCCAGGTTACTCAGACAAGAAGGTAATCATCACCAATAACAACACGCATCAAAATGCATCTGAGACTCGAAAGTTATGTTCTGACACTTTCAGATGCAGCATCTGTCTTCTGTTCACAATTTTTTTTTACTTTCGCTACCACATATACTAAGTAGAGGAAGTATTGTATTACACCCAAAAATTCGATAACCAGATTTCACCACAAATGCCTATTTTGAGGTGCCTTGAATCCAAATAAAGCAGTTTTGGAAACTCTGTGTGTACGTGCGTGCATGTGCGCGTGTGAACAGCATAACTCAAAAACGAAAAGTCGGGTAAATATCAAACCTGGTATTTGAGTTAACTATCTTCCACGGTTGCGACACGAAGATTTTTAAGAAAATTCCCCACACCAGACTACCCTTTATATAGAACATTTTTCGAAGATTTTGATTTTCTCAAAAATGGTTCTAACAAATTTGATTAAAATATCATGTATTAAAGATATTTATATGACAAATAAAATGTATATCCTAAATTTTCCGGGAATAGCCTGTGAAGCCCTCTTCATTCGGAAGAAGGTTTGGTAATCGTTAAGCGATAGACGAAAACGTACCATACAAAAAATGTAGATCTCTTTAAAACACATAATTTATTTCAAATAAATTTTTTGTGGCATCAGTCATTTCTGAGATATTTGTTATTAAAGGTTCGAATTGTTCATTACTCTGTCATTCTCAAGTCCTTTCAACATTCAATTGGTTCTCGCGATGTCATGGAAACAGTATGAAATTTTAAGGCCAGCATATCCAGTTCTTAAACATTTGACTATCGCCGTTCTCTTTGTATCAATAACGAAACGTGTAATGTAGCTATTTCTGCTAAGGTATTTTTGGATTAAAATATAGTAGATAGAAAAATAAGCTTTAGTAAGAGTAGTTTGTATACCTACTAATAAGTGAATGAGGGTACAGAAACGCCATGTGAATGTATCGCATCAGAATTTTTTATGTATAGAGATGATATTAAGAAATGATGGATCATTCCATGTAGAACGTGGTCCCAGAAGCCCTCACATCAATTCGTCCACCAAGGCGGGCATGTTTTTGCACATGCGTATTATGAATGATAGAAAATCATTTAATTCTAACGCACTTTTAAAGGAACATAAATATATGGAACTAATTGTTCTTTCACACAAGCCGTGTGTTGGAAAGGTAGAATCAGATGACTGAAAAATTCAATGCCATAGCCGGGATTTGAACACGGATCTCCCGGTCTCCGTCCGGTTGCTCTAACCACTGAGCAACATGGCAACATGCCGGCACGCCATTAATTCCATTAATTGACCTAATAGTGGTTGAAACTAAAAGCCCGAGACTTAAGTACTTACAAAGAATGTAAGTTGCCATAGGGGTACGACATCTCAATACAATTTGAGATCTCCTTGTGGTTTACCGGGAAAAATGCGAGTCAGCTGGAGAATTTAATGCTCCATCACCTTTCCTTTCATTCCACTCTGGTTCTTCTATCCGATCCAAAAGTCTGTCTGCTTTCCGACAGGCGTCTGTCCCCAGCTATTGGCTTGTAAATCCTGGGGTGTAAGTCCTCCAAAGGGGTAGAGTAAACCGAGAAAGAAGAAGTTTTGTCTTATGCTTAGCAGTTATACAAGAGTGTACAAAATGTATTCGTAATGAAGAATTCTCAGGCTATTTGAAAAAATACAATATATAATTTTAATTACCATGTAAATATCTTAAACATGTGGTATTTTAATCAAAGTCATTGTAGTCATTTTTGAGAGAATAAATGATAACTTTTTTTTTCATGTAAAGGCATGTTTGGAGTGGGGCTATTTTCTTGAAAATCTCCTTGTCTCATCCTTAGGAAATGCTGAAGTTATGCGTTTGGTGTTTGAGTTATGACACAACACACACCACACACCACACACCACACACCACACACACACACACACACACACACAGACACACACACACACACACACACACACACACACACACACACACGGATCTAAAACAGCTTATTTTGTATTCAGGGAACCTCAAAACTTTTATTTCCTGTGAAACAATGATGTCGAATCTTTAGGTGAAATAGAGTATTTCCTCTAGTAACTACAGATAAGTGGTAGAGGAAGCAAAACAATGGAGACTTAAGTATTTTGGACATTAGGATTCAAATAAACTAATCTTACTTTAGATAGGCCCTATACATTCAGTTATTTGCTGTAATTTAAAATTTCGCGCTGTGCTGTGTTCAAATTCTGCGGTGCACCTCCGAGAAGGCGGTGATAGGGTGGTACAATTGTCTGGATTGTGTCACTTAATGAAGGAACACTTTGGACACTACTGGCAACATATAGCACATGATGACCTGAGTAGTGTCCTATTTCACAAATAACCGTGTCAATGAGCCGGACTGTCAGAATGTCTACTGCCCTCGTTAATCTCCGTTAATTTAATTGGCAAGTCAACAAAATATGTCTCCAGTACAAAAACATTGGGTTCACGACACCTTATCTAGGTTCATTAACAGTTGCTGTTAATTAATTAGTTATATTATACAGTGATAAATGGCACAGATGGAATGTTTTATGTGGTCACGTTACGTTAGCCCTCTGTTGTTTTCAGCGTTATGGTTTGACTTTAGTTCTCAGTAATGTTTCTATTTATAAATATAATTTTCTGATTTTGATATTTATAAACTTTGATATTCAGATGCCTTTCTTTACCCTTCATTGTTTATTAGTGGTTATACAAACTATTCTTATTAATAGTTATTTTTCTATCTACTACATTTTAATCCAATTAAAACTGTAGAAATAGCCACATTACACATTTCGCTATAGATACAAATGGAACAGCGATAGTCAAATGTTTAAGAACTGGATGGCGTATGCTGGCCTTAAAATTCCATACTCTTTTCATTCAATCGCGAGAAATTGGATGTTTTGTGTAATAAGTTTTCGTCTGTCGCTTAACGATAGAAATTACTTTACTTCCGATGAAGAGGACTTCAAAGGCTATTCCCAGAAAATTCAAGCTATACATATTATTTTCATGCAAAAATCCTTAATATGTGGTATTTTAATCAAAATGGTTACAGTCATTTTTTAGAAAACAAAAACATTCCAAAAAAATCTTCTATGTAAAGGGTAGTTTGGGGTAGAGGGATTTTCTTGAAGATATTCGCATCGCATCTTTGGAAGGTAGTGAACGTAAATAGCAGGTTTGGTAATTATTCTACTTTTCATTTTTGAGTTATGCTGTTCATAGGCACACACACGCGGATCTTTTTCTAAAAATGGCTTTTTTTTATTCGGCAGCCTCAAAACATGTATTTTCGTTGGAATCTCCGTATCGAATTTTTGGGTGGAATGCAATATCTTCTCTACCCACTATGTACGTGGTAGAGAAATTAAAAACACAGCGTTGCTTTCAGGTGCGTTCGCAACATTTTGTGTCTTGCACTCTGGTATTTACTAAACATTTTATGAAATAATCCTAAAAAGTCGTAGATTTTTAGTAGGCTCCCCAAATAAATTTATTAAATTTATTTCAATTTGAAACAAATTTCATTAATGAACATTCAATTAACATGTATTAACATTATTTATTTGCCTTCACTTGTTTACCTCGTCGTTTACAAATTACTAACATAACTGATATAATATCGTTTCATTACATTCATCAGTGTGCAGTTTGCATTTTACAAGAATACCTCTATAAGTGAGATTTTATCGTTAAGTTGAGTGATAGCGTATTTTGTAAATATATGAGATTATCCAAGGATTTATTGATTTTAATGGTAATAGTTTTTTTATTATTTTAATTTGTTAGCATATATTAAGGGTGCACAGACAAACCTGGAATTTCCGAGCACGCGTCCATCAACCTATGATGGTTTAAGAAGTCTCAGTTAATGACACTAAATCTAAAATGAAAATATCGTTTTGTTCCACATCCGAGGGCTAGATAATTGAAATACATTAATTCATATAAGGCTTAATAGGAGAGATTAAAATGTTAATAATTGAGTAGGGAATCGAAAACCTGTCCTTCACATAACAACCGCAAGCACAGAGAATTATACCGTGCAGTAACAGTTTCGAATGGGAGACTATAAATGCATTAACATTATTTCAGCTGTTACCGGATTTCACTATAGTTGTATTCCACTTCTAGTGGTAATAAAAATAAATTTATGAAATGATATCGTGTTTATTGCATTCCGTCGGGTTTCAGTTAATTACGTATATATTTCATAATAGGATTTCTTTTAGCCAGCAAATGTTCAAAACTTTTAGCCTCGATTCGGAGACTATCTTAAATACAACGGATTTTAACCAAGGTTGACACGTGTCGACACATTTTGTTTAAACTGTTGTTATAAGATGTCAGTAAGATACGTGCAATAGTTTACCTAAGAACTGAGCATTTATCGGAGGCTGTGCATCTCAACTATCCTTAATGTTTTGCAAATTTCAGCTAAAGGGACGCTAATAATACTCCGCATTAGTGTACGAACCTGAAACAGGTTGATTTATACATATTGGTGTTCTCCCAACATAAAGATTTATGTTGATCTGACCTACACGGTTTAAAACGCAAAGTACTGCGTATGTAATGGTATTTTACTTGTAAATAATAAATTAATACACTTAATTTACGTATGATTATTTATTTTAAAGAACATTTTCAATTACATATATTCAAACGTTATTTTTGTTTTCAAAAAGTTTTAAGAACGAGCAATACGGAAATGGCTCTAAGTAACCTGTTCCAAATAACGTTTTACACGTTGTTTTTTCAATACGCGTGGAAAAATTAATAGAACCTTGAGAAACAAACCTAGAAAAGCAACAAGCGTAAAATTGTATTACACCATCACCGTGCTATTTGGCGTGAGGAAATGAAGCTAGAGTATTTCACAAAGATAAATCGAAAATACAGCTGCAGAAATGAAATATTTAAGATCTTCCCTAGAATATACAGCATTACACATGACAATCAGAGCGCTATAGTAATCCCTTCTGCTATACCAGTTCAAGACAGAACCATTCCTCAACAAGGTGAGAAAAAATTAAGTAAAATTGTGTGAACATCTCGGAAGAAAAAATACCTAACAACAGGAAGACGAGGCATAGGAAGACCTCGAACGAAATGGGTGCCGGAACAGGTATAAAGCCTTTGCTGAACAGAGGGAAAATAAGAAGTTATACCTAAGTTAGTAAAACTGTAATCAAAATGATTTTATAATTTATGACTATATAAGTCATCAATTTTATAGGGCATAATGGGATACCTATTAGCACAAATCACTTTTTTTAAATTGCTTGATATGCCTGTAGGTATTAATGAGCGCGTACGTGCTTCTTGTCCTATTATCCTTGTTACAATCCTTAATAATAAAATTGTAACTGATAGTTTTTAGGTAGTTTTCCATTTTTATATAAATAACTGATGTCAACGTGTACTATAGACTATTCTGGAGCCAAAAGACTCCCCTTTTTGTTTGTGCGTAGATTGCCTTTTCAATAAAAAAATCTGTTGTGTTACACTCACATGACTTTCTCTACTCTTGTACAAACTATTTTTACAAACGCTTATTCTCCATATGCTTCATGTTAATCGAGATGTTAACCTTATTGCTAATTTTCTTGTAGATGCAAGGGGAATTGTTAGGCTTAAACTGATAGTCAAATATTTTAAGAGCTGGTTGCTATGTCAGGATTCCATTCTCTTTACATTACCAGGAATAAGGAATTTCCATTTGAGAAAAAGTATAAGTATTGGAAAATTTAAGGGAATAACAAGCAATATCTCAAAAATGGTTCACTCAACAAAAAAAAGGCATATGACATAAATTGTGTATTTTAACACGATCTACATTTTTTGTGTAGTAAAATTTTGTCTATCTCTGATGGTTTACCAGTTATGTAAAAGTCGTTCACAATGAAGAATACTTTTAGAGACATTCCCAAAAAATTCAAAATATACATTTTATTTGTCATGAAAATATCTTAAACATATGATATTTTAATCAAAATCGTTAGAGCCATTTTTGCGAAAATTAAAATTTTCGAAAAATGTTCCATGTAAAAGGTAATCTGGGATGGGGGATTTTCTTGAAAACCTTCGTGTCGCATCTCTGGAATATACTGAACCTAAATACCAAGTTTGGTGTTTATCCGACTGTTTGTTTCTTAGTTATGCTGTTCACAGACACACTGCTGTTTTTTGGATTCAGAGGGTCTCAAAACATGTATTTTCGGTGAAATCTCTGTATCGAATTTTTGGTTGGAATACAATACTTCCCCTACTTACTATACGTAGTAGTAGAGAAAGTAATAACTGAACCAATTATTAAGGAACTTGGTTTATAACTTATCTTTATTGGTGTCAACTTATTAAAGTTATTATACAAATAATTGGTGCATGGGTAATTGGCAACACATGCATATTTAAGATCCAAGTTAAAGGTGACAGAAAGGAAACAAAGAAAGAAAAATAGCGATAAATTGCCTCTGATTAACTGAACAAATCTGATCTGGCTTCGCGGACTTTAAGAAATGCCCATGCTTTACCAGTTCGTCTTATCATCTAATAGATCCCAACATGGCAAACTCCTTCTAACAGGACGTAAGACTTTATATGTGAATTTAATTGTTCATTGATTCTCCCAAAGTGAGCATTCCGCCAAGGTATGTACCCAGTCTTCATCCAAACTTGCCAGAGTCGTCAGTTATTTTCTGTGCTCTCCAACTTCCCAGTCTAAACCAGGCCATTCCTGATCTTTCCTTTCTTCCTAAGTTAAGTTAGGTTCCGATAGATTATTTCTCCCAAAGGAGGTTTTTAATGATGTAAAAGTAAAACAATTTGAATTTCCCCCTTATTATTGGGGTTTTAAATTATTTGCTGAAAAAATTCTGTAACAAGGGTTCGTTGAAAAATCCTCTCTGATAAGTATCTTTGTTCATTAATTTTCGACATTTAAGGAGTTTATATTACTTTTTCTTAGCTATAATTCGCGTAAATAAGTCCATTAGGTACGTCTTAAAGTAATATGCTTTATTATCGTTTTCTGAAGAGCAATATAGTACAGCCCTCAGCACTTCGCGTAAAGGAGGAGCTGTCTTTCTGTTTAAGGGCAGACAGGTGATAGCGATTTCCATTTTTTCCTGGTTATTTTTGTGTTTTACGTAGGTACTCACTAATACCCATGCTCAAGGCTGTACTCCAACCCGCAATTCATTACAAGTAACACCAACCCTAGACGCTAGCGAGCTTGGACATGAGGACCGATAATAATTGTTAATAATGCTGGGCCTCTTAACTATTCTGTGTGAGTGTACCGGCCGAATAACAAGAATAAGAAGCAGGCACACTTTGTGTTATTAAACTTTTTACTTGCTTTTTAGTTTCCCTACTACGTAAAGTTATTAGGGGAAGTATTGTTTTCCACCCAAAAATTCAATACTGAGATTTCACCGCAAATATATGTTTTGAGGTACCCTGAATCCAAATAAAGCTTTTTTGGAAACATATTCGCGCGCGCGCGCGCGTGTGTGTGTCTGTGAACAGCATAACTCAAAAACTAAAAGCCGGAAAAATACCAAACTTGATATTTGAATTTAGTATCTTCCAAGGATGTGATAGAAATATTTTCAGGAAAATCCCCTCACCCCAGATTACTCTTTACATGGAAAATGTTTCGAAAATTTTGAGTTTCTCAAAAATGGCTCTAACGATTTTGATTAAAAATCATATGATTTCATGGCAAATTAAATGTATATCTTGAATTTTCTGGGAATTCCCCTAAAAGCCCTCTTCATCCTGAATGGCTTTCACATAATTGGTAAACCGTAAGAGGTAGACAAACGTTTACAACACAAAAAGTATGGATCTCATTATAACCCACAATTTATGTGATATACATTTTTCTTGTCGAGTGAACCATTTCGAAGATATCCCTTGTTATTTGTTTGAATTTTCCAATACCTATACTTTTTCTCAAATGGGAATTCGTTATTCGTTTTGTTTTTATATCCTGGACATGCAAAAAGAATGGAATGCTTCACATAGCAACCATCTCTTAAAAGATTTGACTATTGCTTAAAGTCTCCATATTCCCCTTGCACCTACAAGAAACTTAGCAATAAGACAGTTTCTGCAAATGTTTATTTCGATTAACATGAAGTAGATGGAGAATAAGCCTTTGTAAAAATAGTTTGTACACGAGTAGAGAAAGTCATGTGAGTGCAACACATCAGATTTTTCTTGCTACATCCCCGACAAATCAGTTTTATTACCGATTTTCAAAACGTCACATGCAAGTACGTTACACAAAGAGGAAGATGGAGGATGACGAAGGAGGGAGATTGACAGAAGCAGAAAGGGGAGTGGGAAAGAGAGAAAATGAAAGTGGTGAGAGCGAAGAGTGAGATTGAAGGGGAGAGGGGAAAACGATGAAAGACACTCAACCGATTTTAATAATTCTTTCATCAGTGAAAAGTCCAATTCGTTCTGACAGACATGAGGCTATAAAGCATCTTCTAATTTAATTTAATGAATAACTAAAACAGATTAAAAAGGATTTACAAAGTCCTTGTACTTGAATACCAACACTTTTTGTTATTTATTTATTTTCTGTTCAATTAAAACTAGTACAAAAATTATGTGACAGTTTTGAACGCTATGATCAGTATAGTATGGTATTTCAGTATAGTACGATAGCTATCGTTGGAGTTACAAAAGAACATACTTGCAAAGAAGGCCTTGACTTTTAATCTAGAATGCCAAGGAGTAGAAAAAAGCAGTTGTTACTCCACAGAATATAAATAGTTGTTGCATCCGCAGAGTATAAAAACAAAAGCCGGTTACATTTTATTACAAGGAATATACATAGATGTCTATGATGTAACACTTCAGCAAACATAAGAAAACGTTTAAAAAGCTACAATCAATCCTGCGTTATATTTGTGTCTTTGTCATTTATCAAATACTACAGATACGCGTATGTAGCGAAATAGTGTCAAAACCTCTGAATAACCTTAGTTGTAATTATATATACATATATATAAAATTAAAACAAAGGTTATTCAGAGGTTATATATATATATATATATATATATATATATATATATGTACTGAAGTTTCTGGATGTCAAAACCTTCCAATAACCCTGATTTAAGCACCGTCAACTGGGGTGAGATTGGTCCTGCAGGGTGAGATTGTTCCATTTTGGGAAATTTTAATTATATTTTTCCTGCCTAAATATCAGTGGGGAAATTTGGATTGTGTGGCTTCTCATGTGTTAAAGAACATATGTTGGCTACACTGAAACAGTTACAGGAGTTTCAAGAAGACTCCACGGGGGGCAGCAAAATAAAACCAGATTTTGGGGATTACCTTTATATCTATATGGCCTACCTTGCATACATCAGGGGTGACATTGATCCAGAGCAGAATATACACCTACAAACAGTGTATTTACAATGCGGACCAAAGTCACCCCCCAAGTCTGGGTGAGATTGTCCCACATTTTTCAAAATTTTTATTTCAAAATGCAGTTGGTACATGCTTTGTTTATTAATATGAGGTCATTCCTGCATTAGTTAATAACATATACCTGACCTTTTATAAGCCTTTCCTCGGATCCTAGTATCGCTTCCAAAATAGAAAAAATCTTATGTGTTACTCTCACATGACTTTCTCTACCCTTGTAAAAACTATTTTTACAAACGCTTATTCTCCACCTACTTCATGTTAATCGAGATAAACATTTGCAGACTCTATCTTATTGCTAATTTTCTTGTAGATGTAAGGGGAATATATATTTACAAGGTCAATATAGAAATACAGTAGCCTTTAAGCATATACATATCTCTTAATAGCTGGTTGCTAGGTGCAGCACCATTCTCGTTGCCACAGATTAATACTCTTTGCATATACAAGACAAAAAATGAATAACGAATTCCCATTTGAGAAAATAAGTATTGAAAAATTTAAGAGAATAACAAGCAATATCTCGAAAATGGTTCACTGAACAAAAAAATGTATATACCATAAATTGCGTATTTTAACGCGATCTACATTTTTTGTGTAGTAAAATTTTGTCTATCTCTTATGGTTTACCAGTTATGCAAATGTCGTTCACAATGAAGAATACTTTGGAGACATTCCCAGAAAATTCAAGATATACATTTTATTTGTCATGAAAATATCTTAAACATATGATATTTTAATCAAAATCCTTAGAGCCATTTTTTAGAAAATTAAAATTTTCGAAAAATGTTCCATGTAAAGGGTAATCTGGGGTGGGGGGATTTTCTTGAAAACCTTCGTGTCGCATCTTTGGAAGATACTGAACCTAAATACCAAGTTTGGTGTTTATCCGACTGTTCATTTCTGACTTATGATGTTCACAGACATGTTTCCAAAAATGCTTTTTTTGGATTCAGGTGGTCTTAAAACATATATTTCCGGTGAAATCTCGGTATCGAATTTTTGGGTGGAATACAATACTTCCCCTACTTACTATACGTAGTAGAGAAAGTAAAAAGCAGAGAGAGTAATCTTGCTCGTTGCTCGCCCTGAATCACCTACTGTGCACTGCGTGACCTTCAACTGCGCAGAAAGCAGAACAAATAATTCGTTTAGTGCAATGGTATGCAATATTTTGCTTTTGAAGTACGTAATCCACCATTCTTAGGTTAATATACCTATTGTAGGTTCAGGATTAGTAGAATAATTGATATATTATAATGTTTCCTACTTTAGTATTTATATTTCTGATATGAACTTATACACATTTTCATTTGGTAGTCGTAACATGAACAACTGCAAAAAGTAATGACAATTGTTATATTATTAACATAGTAAAACAACAAGCTCCTTAATTTAGTCAGTACCATTGTAATCGCATTGTAACTCTATTATAACAGTGAAAACGAACAGGCCTCTTGGTAATTAATTGTTATCTAACACAATTCAATCAAACTACAACGTACTTAATAACTGAAGCATTACAAAGGAACGACAGACCCACCTCTAACTGATATGGCGTGTTTACCCACTGTAGTGCACGAAACAAGCCTGCTTGCTCTAGCACAAAATTAAGCGAGTTAGTGACGTCTGGTACACTTGCTTTCATTTATGCCATCACCGCACCTTTGGGATACATTTTACCACTTCTCAGCGGGTGCGTGTACATACGTAGCAGGAGGGATGTGTCTGGAGCGTTCTGCCTTTGTTGTCCGACCAAGCAGTGGCGTGTGTTAACTGTAGCTCACGCGATGTATAAAAGTATTTCGGAGATGCATCCGGAAGAATTGTGGATATGTGGGAAGCCAACTTGCCATTTGAAGACATTCCTAGGGCAATGCCATGCAACATTCACATGGACAGATTGCTATTTGCAAAATAATGTCTAGTAAATGTGCCCTCTTTGAGAGTAAAAAGTATAATTTGCTTCAGTTTTGCACAATAGTTGCTGTCATTAAAAATACTGTTTCAGAGAACTTTTTCTTCAGTAGCGCCCTTTAACCGTTTAGGTCATACGGACGATGAACGGAATTATGCTCAAATGAGTCCGGGGTCCACAGAGCTTAAAGTTACGCTACATTCGTCTTTACAGGATAAGGGAAATCCCCAGAAAAACCTTATCGGGTAACTCAGTAATCGAGATTCGAACTGGGGACCTCTTGAATGCGAGGCAGACACACCCCCACACTACAGAGGATGAAGAAATTGTGCAAAACAGTGTTTTATTTAGTTGTATAATAGGACTGGATAGAGGATTCCAATAATATCTAGTAAATTTGTCCTCTTTGAGAGTAAAAAGTATAATATATTTCAATTTTACATGATGTTGCCATTATAAATATTTTTCGAGGAGATATTGCACAAAACAGGGTTTTATTTAGTTGTATATTTAAACATATTATTATAAGTGATGATGAGTAAAGCTAATGCTCATAATTATATACTCATATGCAAATAATCTAGTACTGTGCACACAAAACAAGCGCCACTGCATGGACAGAAAGGTAAATAGATACACACACCTCTTCCATACTCCAATTGTGAAGGGCAGTAGAATGCCGCCCCTGAAGCTGCGGTGACGGCATAAATGGAAGCGAGTGTACATACAGGCTAACCAGCATTTCGAGAACTTGGAAGACTGTCCGGGGATTTGGGGTTAAGGAAGTCAGACATTCCGCCTACGTTTCACATCCTTTTGCTTGAATATGGGGGCATTTTTCATCCGTTATTAGGAATAGCCGGGTCTGTACGAAATTAAAATTATAAGGGGTAAAATGGAGGATTTACCGTATAGATGATTATACAGTAATTTCATAAAGGACGGAGGGAAGCAAATGAAATTAATTTGTCATTGGAGTTTAAAAAACTACCCGTGCAACATAAAATAGCCAGTTAGTCCTATATAAAATACACACAATAAGAGCTAATTCCTAGCTCAATCCATACAATCTGTGACAGATTTTATTGAAAATAAATTAATTAACTCATCTGATGGTGGTTCTTTGGTAGGTAAAACAGCAGAACGTCCGATCTAGCTATCCCCATAAGTAAATTTCAAATCCTTCTAGCTCTGGTGTTACTATTAGACATGTTTCTCGGAGCACTTCATAGTTGTTAATACAAATACAATTTCACAGAACCAACGCTGTGCTGGTGTGCAAAACCTAAGGACGAAAGTAATCTCCGCATGCTGTGACACTGCCAAGTAACATAGCTCGATGAAATTGAATCATACATAGAGGGAAGTGCTGCGGTATGATACAGTAGGCAACTAAACGAAATATGTAATGAGATGAACAGAAATGCCACTTTAATTCATACACCATAAGCTACACTAAAGTCAATACGACATATGATGGCTCTCTAGATTTACAGAAACAGATACATGGTGCTTAAAAGGGTGTATAATGACCACGGACAAAAATGCATGCTCTGCATCGTGCTCCCAAGCTGGCCAAAAGGTTGGTAAGCAGTTCTTGTGGTAGGGCGTTCCATTCCTCCACCAGCGTTGTTGACAACTGTTGGATGGTCGTTGGTGCATATGGATGTGCTGCAATGCGTCTCACCAAAGCATCCCACACGTGTTCCATGGCATTTAAATCAGGGGAACGGGCAGGCCAGTCCATTCGCCGAATATCCTCTCGTTCCAAGAGATCCTCCACCTGCGCTGTTTGATGGGGTCGCGCATTGTCATCCATAAAAATGAAGTCAGGGCCAACTGCACCCCTGAACTAACGCACATGGGGAAGGAGTACAGTATCACAATAAGCGTACCGTGTTCAAAGATTTGGAGGTCGGTGCGCCCATGCAACATTATGCCTCCCCAAACCATAACACCCGAACCACCAAAATGATCATGTTCAAGGCTGTTTTCCTAGGTTCATTACGTGTTCCCACCTTTCGCCAGATGAGGGTACGTCGAGAATCACTACTTAGACTGAATCTGCTTTCATCCAAGAAGAGCACGCGACCCCATTCCTCGTTGGTCCAATTTTGATGCTCTTGGGACCATCGCAAACGGTGCCGCAGATGTGCGGATTTCAATGGATCACAACGTATTGGCCGTCGGGCAAAGAGACCACCTCTGTGTAGTCGCCGTGCCACTGTGTATTTTGAGATTGCGTGCCTAACTGTCCCGTTAAATGTGGTTGCAATTGCACCCGCTGTTTGTCGTGGATCCCTTCTTTCCTGTTGCTACGGTCATCTGCTGATGAGTTGAGCGTGGTCGACCACCACCTCTCCTTGGGCAGCAGTACCTGTAGTTTGGAAGGTTCCCCATGCACGTGAAACAATGTTGTGAACAATTCCAAACTCCTGAGCAACACTCGTCACACTTCCCCCTTCTTCCAGTTTCCCGATGATTCTTCCCCGTGTGAAGCCCGTGGTGTCTACGGGCCATGTTGCAATGAAGAACACCACTACAGTGCACCGTAACATCTCGTTAATTGCCACACACCTGTTGTCCTGTTTCGTCAACTGCCCCGTGTTGCGAGCCCAGACACATTTGGCACTATAGGCTCGCTATACTCACGCCATGTGACGTCCAGCTTTCTGTGCACGTGTGAGAGACCTCTGGCAACATGCTCCCGCACCTTCATCTACTTCCACCAAGTAGATAATTTGTTATGTTACTTTACCCATCTCGTCCTTAGATTTTGCACACCGGTGGATATATATATATATATATATATATATATATATATATATATATATATATATATATATATGGTTGAATTAATAACTCTAATCATATATTTAAATTGAAAAATTTATTTTTACAATGAAATATATATATATATACACGTAAGTCCAATTACTAAAACGTAATGCCTTAACTCCATTGTACTTGAGGTTATCTGAATTATTATGACGAGTTAGAGCTTTTTGAATTAGTAATAACGTAAAAGATCTGCCGATAAACCAAAATTAATTTCAGTATAGGACAGTAAACTGTGAAATGCGTTTTTTGGCCTTGAATATTACGTACAACGTCCTCTGAAGGAAGAAAACTACCATTTGTTTTATAAGGGCAGAACAAGCACAGATATTTCAAATCATTTTCGTAAATAACACAGGATTTTTCATTCCTTATTAGAAATATCATGGGGGAGGGGTAGCAGATTACAGTTTTAAGGGGAAATGAATTGTTTCATCATAAACATCGTCTAAGTAATTGTACAATTATTTCATAAAAATTGACGGAGTGGTAAAGAGAATTAAACCGCCATTCGAGGATTCACAAGCCAGCCGTGCAACGTTGCACAAGCCAGCTAGTTTATACGCTATGCGTTAAATAAATCTTATGCGTTACATTCACATAATTTTCATTACCCACCATCGCTCATTTTTAAATATTTGCTGCAAGCTATTATGCAAAGATTTTTTTGCTGTTTACTTCATGTTAATTGAGATAAGCCTTTACGAAAATAGTTCAATTACACATTTCGTTGACGGTACAAGGGGCATATGGGGAAACTGAATCGGTGGTCAGATTTTCATGCAAATTGCTATACACTGGCCTTAAAATTCCATACTCTTTTTATGACAACGCGAGAAACAACCGATATCGACAGCATTTTAAAAAGTCGGATGTGTTACATTCACATGACTTTCCCTACCCTCATGCTAGCATCTAGTTCTCGAGGTCGTGGGTTCAAACCCGGCGGAAGGCGATGGATTTTTTCTGGCGTAAAAATCTTTAGCATGGCTTCCTTCGGAAGGGAAATAAAGCCGGTGGTTCCGTGTCGTAGTTTTACGGCACGTAAAAGAACCTTAAGCGCGATAAAGAAGTCTGTGAACAAAATTACAGGTCTTTCACGCCCAGTACGCATGGAACGCTAAGGACCACAGCAGTTAAAGAGGGCCATAAGTAAAATTCGGTTTAATTTTTCTCTATCGATTACACTAGTCTGCATGATATCGGATGACTGAAAACTAATAAGTGATTCTGACTCACTTTGTTATGGTATTTCAGAACTGCTTTTAGTTTTTTTCTATCACGTACAGTTGTTTCACAATTTCACTTTAAAACTATAGAGATATAAAGATATTGCTTCCGCCACTACACATAAAATTGGGCTTGATGAAGCAATTTGTAAGGGCTCTGCCACAGGATGAACCCTGCTTCAAGTACCTTTCCAAGAAATTTCCCTTCATTACACAAGACAAATTAAAGGCCGGAATTTTTGTTGGTCCTCAAATAAAGAAATTGATGAAGGATGAAGATTTTGAGAAGACAATGAATGAGAGAGAAATAGAAGCATGGACCGTCTTCCGATCAGTTACTGAAAACTTCTTAGGCAATAACAAAGATCCTAATTACAAGGCCATTGTCGAAACAATGTTGGAAAATTTCATGAAGATGGGTTGTAACATGGGTGTAAAGGTGCATTTTCTGCATTCACATATCGACTACTTTCCAGAAATCTGGGACATTGTAGTGAAGAGCAGGGTGAACGTTTTCACCAAGATGTTAAGGAAATGGAGAGGAGGTACCAGGGGAGATGGAATGAAACTATGATGGCCGACTACTGTTGGATGTTGAGGAGGGACAGTCATCTTCAAGGATCTGCAAGGAAGTCAAAGAAGAGAATGTTTGGAAAAAATTAAATGAAACACTTTGGCTTCTTGTTTTGTTAAAATGTAGTCATGAAATAAATTAGGGGAGTTCTTGAGAGTATTCTTAAAATGTTTCTTTAATAAAAAACTTACCTTGTGTGAAATGGTATTTGAATACTTTTCTACGCTCATTAGTAAAATTGGCAAAACATTACTTATTTTGTGTAAAAGCCTGACGTGATAGAAAAAAGGAAGCTATTTCTGGAATCAGCATAAAAATTTGATTCAGGAACACCTTTTAAGAAATCATCTGACAAAAAGTTTGAAAATGCAGACTAGTGTTATTAAAGAGTACGCAAAATATTCTTACGAAAGATTATTTTTCTATCTACTTCATTATAATCGAGATAAACCTTTACAGAAATAGATGCATTACACATTTCGTTATACACATAGCGATGGTCAAATATTTAAGAGCCAGACGGTAAATGTCGACCTTAAAATTCCATACTGTTTCCATCCAATCGCAAGCAACAGCTGAAAATCGATTGGACTTTAAAAGAATGGCTAAGCATTGAACAATTCAAAGCGGCTGGCCCCTTAGTTCAGTCGATAGAGCGATTCCTGGCTGGGGGGTGGAAATTTTTCTCTAGCCAAGATTATTCCTTATCCTCCCAGGTGTGAATGTGTGTATGATCCAATGATTAAAAATCAAAGTGCAAGAAACCGAACGACAAAAGCTACACGAGCTAACACCATTGCCAATGGTAATAAGTTCCAAAGGAAAGGCCGCAGATAAGACCAATGTAGTTAAAGGCGGGGTATAAATGGAACTAAAAGAAAAAAATCTGATATGTTACACTCATATGACTTTCTCTACTCTTGTACAAACTATTTTTACAAATGCTTATTCTCCATATGCTTCATGTTAATCGAGATGTTAATCTTATTGTTAATTTACTTGTAGATGCAAGGGGAACATGGTAGGTTTTAAGCGACAGTCAAATCTTTTAAGCGCTGGTTGCTATGTGGCGCATTCCATTCTCTTTGCATGTCCAGACATAAAAAAAAGAATAACGAATTTGAGAAAAAGTATAAGTATTGAAAAACTTAATGGAATAAAAAGCAATATCTCGAAAATGGTTCACTCAACAAAAAAAATGTATATGACATAAATTGTGTATTTTAACGCGATCTACATTTTTTGTGTAGTAAAATTTTGGTTATCTCATATGGTTTACCAGTTATGCAAAAGTCGTTCACAATGAAGAATACTTCTGGAGACATTCCCAGAAAATTCAAGATATACATTTTATTTGTCATGAAAATACCTTAAACATATGATATTTTAATCAAAATCGTTAGAGCCATTTTTGAGAAAATTAAAATTTTCGAAAAATGTTCCATGTAAAGGGTAATCTGGGGTGGGGGGATTTTCTTGAAAACCTTGTGTCGCATCTCTGGAAGATACTAAACCTAAATACCAAGTTTGGTGCTTATCCGACTGTTCGTTTCTGAGTTATGCTGTTCACAGCCACACAGACTCACACACTGACATGTTACCAAAAATGTTTTTTTTTTATTCAGAGGGTCTCAAAACATGTATTTCCGATGAGATCTCGGAATCGAATTTTTTAGTGGAATACAATACTTCCCCTACTTAGTATACGTAGTAGAGAAAGTAAAAAATTCGAAGCGGTAATAAAGGATATCTTGAAAATGGTTATGGCACAAAAACGTTACTTGAACTAAATTGTGTATTTTAAGGACATCTACATATTATGTGTAGTTCTGAGTACGTCTCACGTTTACCAGTTATACAAGATTACACAAACTCCTTATGGAATAAAGAGGACTTTACAGGCTATTCCCAGAAAACTCAAGATATACATTTTATTTATCATCTAAATATCCTTAATATATGGTACTTTAATAAAAACTGTTAAGCTATTTTTGAGAAAATAAAACATTTTCTTGAAAATTTTCGTGTCGTAACTTTGAAAGGTACTGAACTTAATTAACAAGTTTGTATTTATCCGGCTTTTCTTTTTGAGTTATGCTGATCAGCCAAGACATACACACGGACCTTTTTCTAAAACTGCTTCGTTTTTTATTCAGGAGGCCTTAAAACATGTATTTCTGTTGAAATCTCGGTATCAATTTTTGTGTGGAATGTAATACCTTCTCTACCTACTAAGTATGTGGTAGAGAAAGTAAAAATGACAAAGTATTGAACATTTCAAACCAATAATAACGGATATCTCGGAAATAGCTGAGCCCCCCAAAAAGATTCGAAATAAATTACATGTTTAAAAATGTCTATATTATTTTATGCACTGCGTTTTTGTCTATCTCTTAACGTTCACCAGTTATACAAAATTCCTTCCGAATGAAGAGAACTTCACAGGCTGTTCTCAGAAAATTCAAGATTAGATCTTATTTGTCATGTAAATGTAAAAAATCTGATGTGTTACACTCACATGACTTTCTCTACTCTTGTACAAACTATTTATACAAACGCTTGTTCTCCATCTACTTCATGTTAATCGAGATAAACATTTGCAGACTCTATCTTATTGCTAATTTTCTTGTAGATGTAAGGGGAATATATATTTACAAGGGCAATTTGGAAATACAGTAGCCTTTAAGCACATATCTCTTAATAGCTGGTTGCTAGGTACAGCACCATTCCCTTTCCCACAGATTAATACTCTTTGCATATCCAAGACAAAAAAAAATGAATAACGAATTCCCATTTGAGAAAATAAGTATTGAAAAATTTAAGAGAATAACAAGCAATATCTCGAAAATGGTTCACTCAACAAAAAAAAATGTATATGACATAAATTGTGTATTTTAACGCGATCCACATTTTTTGTGTAGTAAAATGCTGTCTATCTCTTATGGTTTATCGGTTATGCAAAAGTCGTTCACAATGAAGAATACTTTTGGAGACATTCCCAGGAAATTCAAGATATACATTTCATTTGTCATAAAAATATCTTAAACATATGATATTTTAATCAAAATCGTTAGAGCCATTTTTGAGAAAATTAAAATTTTCGAAAAATCTTCCATGTAAAGGGTAATCTGGGGTGGGGGGATTTTCTTGAAAACCTTCGTGTCGCATCCTTGGAAGATACTGAACCTAAATACCAAGTTTGGTGTTTATCCGACTGTTCGTTTCTGAGTTATGCTGTTCACAGACACACACACAGACAGACACACAGACACACACACGGACATGTTTCCAAAAATGCTTTTTTTGGATTCAGGGGGTCTCAAAACATATATTTCCGGTGAAATCCCGGTATCGAATTTTTGGGTGGAATACTATACTTCCCCTACTTACTATACGTAGTAGAGAAAGTAAAAAACGCATTAGGGTTTTAATCAAAATCGTTTGTGTCATTCTTTAAAAAATAAAAAACTCAAGGAAAAATCCATGCAAAGCGTAGTTTGGAGTGGACGGATTTTCTTGAGAATCTTAGTGTCGCATCCCTGGAAGACGCTGAACTTAAATGGCAAGTTTGGTATTTAACCGAATTTCTGTATATTAGTTATGTTGTCCACATACTAATACACACATACAGACTTTTCCATAGACATGTTTATTACTTTCTCTACTACGTATAGTAAGTAGGGGAAGTATTGCATTCCACCCAAAAATTCGATACCGAGATTTCACCGGAAATACATGTTTTGAGAATCACTGAATCCAAAAAAAGCATTTTTGGAAACATGTCCGTGTGTGTGTCTGTGTGTGTGTGTCTGTGTGTGTCTGTGTGTCTGTGAACAGCATAACTCAAAAACGATCAGTCGGATAAACACCAAACTTGGTATTTAGGTTCAGTATCTTTCAGAGATGCGACACGAAGGTTTTCAAGAAAATCCCCCCACCCCAGACTACCCTTTACATGGAACATTTTTCGAAAATTTTAATTTTCTCAAAAACGGCTCTAACGATTTTGATTAAAATATCATATGTTTAAGATATTGTCATGACAAATAAAATGTATATCTCGAATTTTCTGGGAATGTCTCCAAAAATATTCTTCATTGTGAACGACTTTTGCATAACTGGTAAACCATAAGAGATAGACAAAATTTTACTACACAAAAAATGTAGATCGCGTTAAAAAGCACAACTTATGTCATATACGTTTCTTTTGTTGAGTGAACCGTTTTCGAGATATTGCTTGTTATTTCCTTAAATTTTCCAATACTTATACTTTTTCTCAAATTCGTTATTCATTTTTTTATGTCCTGAACATGCAAAGAGAATGGAATTCGCCACATAGCAACCAGCGTTAAAATATTTGACTATCGCTTAAAAGCTACCATATTCCCCTTGCATCTACAAGAAAATTACCAATAAGATTGACATCTCGATATCTCGATTAACATGAAGCATATGGAGAATAGGCGTTTGTAAAATTAGATTGTACAAGAGTAGAGAAAGTTATGTGAGTGTAACACATCAGATTTTTTTTTATTCATTTGGATCTGAAAACATGTATTTCCGGTAAAATCTAGGTATTGATTTTTTGAGTGGAATACAATACTCTTCTTTACTTGCCATAGGCAATAGGTAAAGAAAATAATAAGCATAGAACTAGTGTTATAGTGTTAAGCGGTTATATAAGAGGAACCCTTATTTTTCTTCTTTTAATTATCCTGAAGCACAGCGTTTCTCAGAATGGAGAAGTGAAACGCTTCAATTAAATGGAATCCGAAAGAAGCTATAATGCTCCATAAAATGCTGGCCAAATCGTTACAGCTTAACCTTGACACTAGTGAGCGAAGATGGAGTCATTGACCCAGAAGTGGTGCTTTAAAATGTTAAGGAAGCTGAGTTAGTACAGATAAGATTACATATTTTATTAGCATTCCTTCTGACAAACAGCGGCCTTGCGGCTTTCGTGCATGCAAACTCACGCATTACATTAAGGTATACTTTGAACCCAATTACGCATTTAACCTGCAAATTCCCTCAACGTATTTTAAATGGAGCCCTGAAGAATCAATCTCATTCACTGTATTTTATTGCTTAGAAAGAAAACCTTTCTACTTTCCCAGTTTCTAGATTATCGTATTGAAAAATCCTAAGATATAACAATAATAATAATAATAATAATAATAATAACAACAACAATCCCGTAGCGCTACAGTCCTTTTAAGACCTAGAATGAAAAGGAAAGAGTGCTATAATAGTATATTATGCAATGAGACTATAATGGTAGTAATTAAAACACGAGTATTATTATTAACCGAGCGAGCGAAGCGAGGTTAATAATTATCATACGAGCGTTTTAATCACCATTATAGTCAAGTTTCATACGACTGTTTATGCTCGACCATGTATCTAAATTAAAGGTTTCATAAGTATTCGTTTCTGGTTTGAGTGATGTGTTACAATCGTTATTCCTTTATCTATGGTTACAATACCTTGTAGCACTTGTGTCAAACAAAGTTGTTAGCGTTGTGAGACGTACTACGAGAATAATTGATACTTGCGCTTTCACAATGTTACGTGGCCACTTCTGATTGGTCGAATACCAATACTTTAATGAACAGGTGTACTTTAATGAGGCCTATTATACAAGATTCTACAACATTCCTATTCTCAAAAATTCAAGATACGCATTTTAATTGTTATGTAAATATCTTTAATATATGGTATTTTAATCAAAATCATTATAGCTATTTTTAGAAAATAAAAAATTTGGAAAAATGTTCCATGTATAGGTAGTCGCATCTTTGGAAGGTACTGAACTTAAAGACTAAGCTCGGCGTTTATCCGATTTTTTGTTTTTGAGTTGTGCACACAGACTTTTTTTCTAATAATGCTTTTTTTGGATCCAGGGAGCCACAAAACATGTATTTCCGGTGAAATCTCGGTATCGATTTTTTGGTTCAACCTTCTCTACCTATAAGTATGCGGTAAAGAAAGTAACAATTTGATGTGATACATTCACATGACTCTCCACCCTCCATCGTTTATTAGTGGGTAAACAAACTAGTCTTATTGAAGCTTATTTTTATATCTACTTCATTTTAATCCCAAAAAACTTTTGCAGAAATAGCTACATTACACATTTTGTTATAAATACAAAGGAAATAGCGGTAGTCTAATGTTTAAAAACTGAACGTTATACGCTGGTCTTAAAATGCCTTACTGTTTCAATGAAATCGCGAAAACAATTGAATGTTGTCAGGACTTTAAAAGAATTGTTAAGCTTTGAAAAAGTCGAACCATTAATAATGGATATCTCGCAAATGGCTGATGCCACAAACAAGGCTGTTTCAAACAAATTGTGTATTTTAAAGAGATCTGCGTTTCTTGTGTAGAACGCTTCCTCTATCGCTTAACGTTTATCAGCTATACAAGATTATACTAAATTCCTTCCGAATGAAGAGAACTTCAAAAGCTATTCCCAGAAAATTCAATATATACATTTTATTTTACCATGTAAATACCTTTAATGTATGGTGTTTTAATCAAAATCGTTAGAGTCATTTTTTAAAACCAAACATTTAGAAAAATGTTCCATGTAAATGGTAATTGGGATGGGGGATTTTCTTCAAAATCTTCGTGTCGCATCTTTGAAATGCACTGAACTTAAAGATAGGATTACTCAAAAAGAAGGAACAGAGTTTAAATATGTATTTCTAATGAACGACAATAGATGGTGACACATGCGATACATCACTGAATAGAGAAAAGTTCAAAATGTTATTTTGTTTGTTCGAAATGAGCACCATTTGTTACGCGAGGACGACCAGTGTTTTTCGTTTGCATACGCAACCATCTTCTACGAATTGATTGTATCAATCGTAAATTTTGTGTGACGAGGTGGCTCTTTGTTGAGCTTACAACGAAATGCACGCTACAATGAAACAATGGATTCACTCTTTGCATACTGCAGCACACAAAACGACATTTCCTGTGGCGTTGCCATTTTCTCATAAACAAACACAACGCCGCTGTAGGCACTGAATGGAACTAATGGGTGGGGTCTTAAAACTATGAACTTTCCTCTATTCAATGATGTGTCGTATGAGTAGGATATATAGGAGAGAGCTGGGCCACTTTTTTGCGTTTATATGGGAAAGGATAGGGAAAACGAGGCTGGATGGGGTGGTTCAAGGAGGAAAATGCGTTTATATGGGAGAGATAGGGAATACGACGACCGATACTATGCTAAAGAGGGTTGAAGGAGGGAAATACGTTTATATGGAAGAAATAGTAGAGAGGTGTTAGGCTAGGAGGGTTTAAGTATGCGTTTATAAGGAGAGACGAGAAAACGGAGAGAGATCCTATGTTAGGATACAAAGGTGTTAAAGTTAGGTTAGATAGGAAACCAAAGAGATACTCAGCTAGACAGGGGACAGGAGAGGAATGCGCTTTATGAGAGGTAGAGGATACGGGGAGTGGTGTTAGGCTAGACAGAGGTTGAGAGTAGAGTATGCGTTTATATGTTTGAGAAGTATAGGAACAGGAAGAGGGTGCTAGGCTAGACAGAGGTTGAGGAGTAGAGTATAGGTTATATGAGAGGTATAGGAAAACGAGGGGAGGTGTTAGGTTAGACAGAGGCTGAGTAATGTATGGTTTATGTGAGCGGTATAGGAAAACGATGAGAGGTGTTAGACTAGACAGGGCTTGAAACGTAGTGCATGGTTTATATGAGAGATATAGGAAAACGAGGAAAGGTGTTAGGCTAGACAGAAGTCGAGGAGTAGAGTATGGTTTATATCAGAAGTATAGGAAAACGAGGAGAGGTATTAGGTTAGGAGAATTGAGTTTGTGTTTATAAGGAGAGACGAGAAAACGGAGAGAGATCCTATGCTAGGATAGACAGGTGTTAAAGTTAGGTTAGATAGGAAACCAAGGAGTGATACTCAGCTAGAGGGGGGTAGGAGGGAATGAGCTTTTGAGAGGTAGGGGATACGGGGAGTGGTGTTAGGCTAGACAGGGCTTGAAACGTAGGGCATGGTTTATATGTATGAAAAGTATAGGAACAGGAAGAGGGGTGCTAGGCTAGACAGAGGTTGAGGAGTAGAGTATAGTTTATATGAGAGGTATAGGAAAACGAGGAGAGGAGTTAGACTAAACAGAGGTCGAGGAGCAGAGTATGGTTTATGTGAGAGTCATAGGTAAACGAGAGAGGCGTTAGGCTAGACAGAGCTAGAGGAGTAGAGAATGGTTTATATGAGAGGTATAGGAACAGGAGGAGAGGTGTTAGGCTAGACAGGTAGTGTAGCAGTAGGAATATGGACTTATATACAGGAGAGATAGGGAATTGGAGGTGCTAGACTTGAAAGCGACTTTAGACGTGAACTTAGTGGAAAACTGTTTCATGTCAATGTTCTAGACATGCCCATCACGTAACCTATTCAGGGAAAAGGTGACTCGTTCAGGGGAAAAAGGTGACTGCTCAGGGAAAAAGGAGGCCCACAAAGGGAAAAAGTTGACTAGCAAAGGGAAAAACGTGACCAGTAAAGGGAAAAATGTCACCAGCAAAGGGGAAAATGTAACCAGCAAAGGGAAAAAGGTGAGCCATAAAGGGAAAAAGATGACCTGCAACGGGAAAAGCTAACCCACTAACACTAACAGGTAAGTAATTCAGGTAGTATTGCAAGAGGCTGACTGGATCATAGCAGTACATGATTTCACAGGTAATTCAGCTAGTATCGTATGTATTTAGGCTAATTCGTCTAATAACACAGGATAGATTCCAGATGCTAACTGCATCATGGCTCTGCATGATTTCACAGATAATTCAGTTAGTATCGTAGGTATTTAGGCTAATTCAGCTAGTATCACAAGAGGATAGATTCTAGGGTTGGGTATAGCATAGTTTCATATTTCACAGGTAATTCAGGTAGTATCACGGGTGCTCGTGCTAATTTAGAGCAGGAATTCGTATCAGAGCTAGTTAAGGTAATTTCACATGACTCGGGTAGTATCACAGGTATTTAAATCATTTTCACAGCCAATTCAGCTAGTATCTTGAGCATTTAAGCTAATTCAGCTAGTATCACAGGAGGCTAGATTCCAGAGGCTAACTGCATCATAGCTATGCATGATTTCACAGCTAATTCAGCTAGTATCATAGGTATTTAGGCTAATTCAGCTAGTATCACAGGAGGTTAGATTTCAGGGCTGGGTATAGCATAGTTTCATATTTCACAGGTAATTCAGAGGGTATCGTAGGTATTTAGGATAATTCAAGTAACATAGGTGTTTAGAGTAATTAAGCAAGCATTACAGGAGGGTAGGTTCCAGGGGTCGGTTATAGCCTAGTTTCGTATTTTACAGATAGTTCAGATAATATCGTAAGTATTTGGGTAATCAGCATAGTTTCACAGATGCTCGTGATAATTTTGATCAGAGATTTGTATCACAGCTATTTAAGGTAAGTGCAGGTGATTCAGGTTGTATCAATGGTATTTGTGTCATTTTAACAGGTAATTCAGATAGTGTCTAGGTATTTGGGCGATTCAAGCATCATAGGTGTTTAGAGTAACTCAGCTAGTATCACAGGAGGCTAGATTCAATGATCAGGGTTTCGTATCAGAGCTATTTAATGTAATTTCACTTGATTCGAGTAGTATCACAGGTATTTAAGTCATTTAACGGGCAATTCAGCCAGTATCACAGGTACTCATGGTAATATAGAGAGTAATTAAATTATAAAACATTTCTCATCCAACGTTACAACAATTTATATACTTTTTTCTAAATCTTACAAACTTATTATATGTTAAACAGTTATTGTACGATGCGGAGAGGGATAAACTGCATATTGGTTCACAAATTGAAAAGCTTTACGTCAACATACCTTTATTTTAGTTAGGTGTAGATGTCTCTCCCCTTTTATCTAGGCTTGAGAATAGCACTAGGATTGCTCCTAATGGCAGGGTTACCACCTTCCCTTCCATCTTCTTCTTTCTTCATCAGGCGTCAGCTATCTGCATATACAGCACACAGATAACCTTCTTTTTTAAGATTGTAGACTCACGATAAAATCTTTATCTTTAACTTACATTCTTTTAAGCACTGTTTGTAATGGCGTAATGTCCATACGCATATGTCGTTATCCCATCCTCAGCAATAATTCTTTTATCATCAAACGGAGTCAATGCAATTTTATTCACTTGCACTGTAGCAAGAGCATGCTTTCGTGATAGGATCAGATTCATAGGTGTTCTGATGATTTCACAGGTTTTAAGACAGTCTGTATAGCTGTCAAACGAAATGTACTGCTTAATAGCGCTACGTTTTATACCTTTAATCTTTTTTATCATTGACCCTTGAATATCTAAGGCATACATCTTAGGACGTAGTCCAACAAAGCGTAGGATGATTTTGCTATTAGCCTCATCTTTAAATTTTCCCAATACCTTTTTGTTCTGAGTAGAGTAACATATATGGTTGGCAGGGTAATCAGCTGTATCGAGATGCTCAAGAAAACGTAGCTTGTCCTGGTACACATCTTCAGTTGTTACACGATGAATGAACGAATCAGTGTCCATATACATAAGCTTCAGGTTTTTAGCTCCATAATAAGGCAACAAAACGTCGTAATGATAGTTATACATTAATGTCTTGGAGATGTCCAACACACTCATACCAATGTATATAGGCTTGTTGAATACAATCTGACGAGAGGCCATATGTACAGCAGCTAGATTATCAGCATATATCGTCCTGTCGATAAACGTAGGCTTGGCGATCAGCTTCTCTAGAGTTTTTTCACTGGTCACCAGTCGTATATCCATGCGGTTACGCAGGTTCTCCATAGTTTTTCCAAACATGGCGTTGTTAAAGAGTTTGTAGAGATCCTTCTCGAAGTCATTTGCAGCTTGTTGTCGTAGCCTGTTGTTAAATTCCACATAAGGTTTCAACCACTGAGACTGTTGGAATTGTAGCACACGATGGATTTTTGTTAGTCGTAGTCCATGACTAAGAGCTTGCTTCAAAGCCATGTAATGCACTACATACTTCTTTCGAGGTCCAAGATGAGGTATCAGTTTCTTTGTAGATGCTTCCAATGGCTTCATACACTCAGGCAGGAAAGGTAGATCGTTGTGTAGATCGTGAAGTTCTACAGGATATTCGATATCAACTTCTAATATGTACCCATGAGGATCATCTTCTTGTAGTGTTTCTAAGTTGATTTCTTCAGACGAAACCCACTGAAATCCACCAAAAGGAAGGGCGTGACACATTGCCCACCCATATTGGTTATTGGCGTCCTCATATGTGATAAATTGGCTTGGTCTCGTAGGATCAAACTTCTCCATATACGCGTTATTAGCTTCAGCATACCGATGGGAAACTTGACATAAACCTCCTCTTATACCTGATTCCACCATGAGTAGTTGATCGTAATCTTGTAACAGCTCCAGCTTAATTCCTGTATACAACAACATGGCGTCCCATGTAAGTCCTGGAGAGGTAAAATAATGCGCGGGGTCAACTTTGTGTGTTTTGAGGGTTTGCTCTCTGAACGTCTCAAAGACATCGGCTAGGAGTAGTACATCTGAGGTTAAGTACAGGTCGCTGTACTCGCCCAGGTTTCTCACATTAAACAGCTCCCATACATTTCTAGCATGATCATAGTCAACATCACTAATTTCTTCTTCATTTAATCTATTGTAGAAGGAGTCCTTAGGAGGCAAGCAGGTCTCGTTCAAAACATCCCATGACGTAACAAAATCATATGGAAATACACCCTTACGGGTCATCAACTTCAATTTGTCTTCTCCAAAGTACTTTAGTGTTTCAGGATATGAGGTTAGATTTTTTACCAACTTATCCAAGCTTGTACTGAGGAATCGGAAGCTATCCACAAATCGAAGCTTTATATCTCCTACATACTTGGTGAATGAGATATAGCTTTCTTCAGAGTTAGGAATTACCTCCACAAGTTCACTTGTACAACCCAGCTCCTTAACAATGAAATGAGAGTCATATCCGCTAAGGTTATGCATGAAGACTGGTATATATTTAGGTGTTTTACAGGCTAAATTACATTCATTATGAAGACTTCCACGATATTCACCGCTGATGTGATCATGGTCGCGTACTTTGTAGTTCTCTTCTGTAAAGCCTTTTCCACACAAGTAGCATGTCGTAGAAGACTCAAAATCCTTTTGCTGTTGATCCGTAAGTTTCAGAGGCTTAGCAGATTTGTATATATTACCAATCATTTTTGCAAGAGATGTCAGGTACAGCATAAACTTCTGAGCAGCATCAGCACCACGATACACATAGGGATGCTTAGGAAGATCAGTTTCGAGATGTTCAACACTGGATGTAGGTTTCACGTAAACACAGAAGCTCATTGGTGTGTGCTCTTGATAAGGTGTTGTATAGGAAGTTTCAGGATTGGGTGTACACGTATGGCATGGAGTGAGAATACTCTCAAAATCAGCATAGATGACATAAGGTACTTTCAGCATCCTCTCAATATTTTTAAACTGTGCAATTGCTTTCTCCTTGCTAGGCATAACAACCCTTGCAACACCATGTTGAATACAGACGGCTGCATGTTCTTGTAGTTTTTCCAGTCCACTTCGTCCATATCGATCATCAAAATGTGTAAAGCAGCGCTTACAAGTATAAACCCGTCCATTATGGTTAGTTTTCTGGCGTCGAACGAGCTTCTCAAAATTCCTTATATACACGTAGTGATGTTTTCCACTGCTATCATTCAATAGTAGCAGGTCGCGATGTTCAGGTAGTTCAATATCAGCAACCTTTATCGGATACACTTCATGCTTCTCATCCAGCCCGAAAACGTTAATAGACATATTGTTAAACTTCTCAAATTTAGGTATTTGAGAAAGTGGAGTAGGGTAGGAAACACAGCTGAAGTCGTACTTGTCTTGAAGTTGTTTGTATTTGCTGACGCGTTGAGGCTTGATGCTCACGAATTTGGCCAGTATAGAGTACATGAAACATTTCTCGTCGGTAAAGTTCTGGATGTTTATACATGCTTTCCTTGCTTCAACAGCTGACGGTAGTGGTATGTAGCTACTTCCTCGTAACGGGTTGTACTTGTTGATACGAAGTCGAACTCCTTCCACAGCAAGCAAAGCCCAGCTGCTACCCTTAAGCTGAGACTCCTCCATTTCAGTCACCAATTTCTTGAATTTCACTTCCATCGTTGAGTCCAGATCAGTTTCCAGGAAAACAGCTTGGTTCCGTGTTTTAAATGTTTTGTCACAGGTTTCTCCAATACTGTTAACAAATCGACACTCAGCCAGCAGATTAATTTTAACACTCTTATGAATGCTAAGCTCTTTATGCACAGCCTGGATTATACGTTGTTTTGCCTCTTGCAGATACATATTTAGGTCCTTAGCTGATTCGCATCGTATAAAATACGATTTCAATCGTCCTTCGAATGAAGTTTCGTATTCTTTCATATCACAGTCCTCCATTGTTGACAGTAACTGATGTTTAGTTGGCTCCAATCTTCTTTTCTTCTGAGGGCTGCTTATTTCACATATATCTTCGTGTCGCTGTCCCTTATAACAATCTTTGAAGGTTACATTACAATGTTTACATTTGAAGAGCTTCTTGCAGCTCATCTCGTGTCTTCTCTTGTCATAACCTCGGAGGAACTTCTTCCCACATTTTCCGCATGCATATCCAGTAGCGCTTGGAATAATATCCTTATACGCTGAGTTATTCATCTTTATTCTCGATGTAATAACGTATTAATCACTGATCAATGAAATGTAGACCTCTTCACCTTGACACCACTTTAGAAAGCTGATTATTCTTGGAGAGAACACGATGTTAACACCTCAAGACTAATTAGCACAATGAAGTCCAATGCCCTAGATCACCATATTTATAGAGGGAGCACGAACCTTTTAGATCAATCATAAACTCGCTCCATAACCACCTGTATATGATCGCTCAACGTGTACTAACCCCCCAGCCATATAACTTCAAGTCTAGAGACAGGATGTTTATGACGTCACACCCAGAGACAGGATGTCTGGCAGCATCAAACACGTTTAAACTCGTCTCATAACTACCTGCTTATGCTGTCACACCAGCAAGAGAAGTATTCCCACACGCTCATTCAGACATATATTTCAAATTCAAGCCCACCACCACCATCACCACCTATTGTACCAAGGTTAATTCAAGCTGTATTATCACAATACTTAAAAGTAAAAGCTTAAAAGGAAACCTAGAAGATTTTCCCCCTTATTTACTTAATTATCTCATGTTTTCATTCCCTTTTCAATTCTTCCTTTCCATCTTCTCACAGAAAGACCATTACATTTCACTACAATCATGAGAAAAGCAATTTTTCCATAGTTACACAGATTCTAAGCTTCTAAATCGAACCGGGTAATACTTTCAATAAATGTATTTTAGCTCCCCAATATCAGCATCTACCATTTCATCTTTACTCGAACCTGATATGATCCATAAGCTTGAAGATATATGAAATCACCCCTTCGGGATTCGATCTGAGTACTTTAAAGTAATATTTGTCACGATAACGATATTTAAGGACTAGATACTCTGTTTGCGTTTACCTTGACATGTTTATCTAAATTAAATTACGAGTTATTAAATTTATAATTAAATTACATTTTATCGGTATTCGAACCCAGAACACCAGGAACAAGATAATTTATAATATTAGTCTGACATGTTTAAAGGTGCTGTATGCAGTTATATCATCGATCTAAGTGATATATTCTAGTGTACAGAGGAAAATTAAGAAAGTCATTAAAAATCGGGAATCGAACCAAGCACAACTGATTGACAATTATATACAGTATTAATTGTCCATCATAGGAGCTATCAATCATGCTTTAGTCCACTCCTCTACCTCACTTAGTTCCCGAGATAATGAAAATTTAAAAATTAAAGATCGAATCCAGGACGTCAGGTATCTAATTACGCATTTACAAGATACTACCTAATAACATAAACGCAATAAAGTTTATTTGGCGTCTATATCTTAATTGGTAGGAGTTATTAAATTTATAAGTAAATTCCATCGAATCAGTATTCGAACCCAGAACACCAAGAACAAAATAATTTATAATGTGAGTTTGGTATGCTTAAAGGTGCTGTATGTAGTTACAGCATCAATCTAAGTGATATTTTCTAGAGTATAGAGTAAAATTAAGGAAGTCATTAAAAATCGGGATTCGAACTAGAGACAACTGATTAAAAATTATATACAGTACTAATTACACATTATAACAGCTATCAAACATGCTTTGGTCCATTCCTCTAGCTTTCTTAGTTTCCGAGATAATAAAGTTTTTAAAATTAAGGATCGAATCCAGGACACCAGGTACCCAAATATACATTTACAAGAAACTACCTAATGACATTAATGTAATAAAGTTTATTTGGCGTCTTTATCTTAATTAGTCTCTGAGTTATTAGAAGATGAATTTGTAATCACTCGTAGGATTCGAACCCAGGAATCCAGGTCAACTTGGAACAATACCCTAATGACGCGGCGCATTCCAAAGAATTGATTAGTTTTTATCCCATTGTTCTATCTCTTTTCATTCAGGAGATATAAGCGATTAAACAGTAGAAATATAATGGCGACTTGAGCCCACAGAGAGATGCCGACATCTGATAAAGTTCTTTGATCTATGCCGGCAAGCTTTTCTCATGATTGTAGTGAAATGTAATGGTCTTTCTGTGAGAAGATGGAAAGGAAGAATTGAAAAGGGAATGAAAACATGAGATAATTAAGTAAATAAGGGGGAAAATCTTCTAGGTTTCCTTTTAAGCTTTTACTTTTAAGTATTGTGATAATACAGCTTGAATTAACCTTGGTACAATAGGTGGTGATGGTGGTGGTGGGCTTGAATTTGAAATATATGTCTGAATGAGCGTGTGGGAATACTTCTCTTGCTGGTGTGACAGCATAAGCAGGTAGTTATGAGACGAGTTTAAACGTGTTTGATGCTGCCAGACATCCTGTCTCTGGGTGTGACGTCATAAACATCCTGTCTCTAGACTTGAAGTTATATGGCTGGGGGGTTAGTACACGTTGAGCGATCATATACAGGTGGTTATGGAGCGAGTTTATGATTGATCTAAAAGGTTCGTGCTCCCTCTATAAATATGGTGATCTAGGGCATTGGACTTCATTGTGCTAATTAGTCTTGAGGTGTTAACATCGTGTTCTCTCCAAGAATAATCAGCTTTCTAAAGTGGTGTCAAGGTGAAGAGGTCTACATTTCATTGATCAGTGATTAATACGTTATTACATCGAGAATAAAGATGAATAACTCAGCGTATAAGGATATTATTCCAAGCGCTACTGGATATGCATGCGGAAAATGTGGGAAGAAGTTCCTCCGAGGTTATGACAAGAGAAGACACGAGATGAGCTGCAAGAAGCTCTTCAAATGTAAACATTGTAATGTAACCTTCAAAGATTGTTATAAGGGACAGCGACACGAAGATATATGTGAAATAAGCAGCCCTCAGAAGAAAAGAAGATTGGAGCCAACTAAACATCAGTTACTGTCAACAATGGAGGACTGTGATATGAAAGAATACGAAACTTCATTCGAAGGACGATTGAAATCGTATTTTATACGATGCGAATCAGCTAAGGACCTAAATATGTATCTGCAAGAGGCAAAACAACGTATAATCCAGGCTGTGCATAAAGAGCTTAGCATTCATAAGAGTGTTAAAATTAATCTGCTGGCTGAGTGTCGATTTGTTAACAGTATTGGAGAAACCTGTGACAAAACATTTAAAACACGGAACCAAGCTGTTTTCCTGGAAACTGATCTGGACTCAACGATGGAAGTGAAATTCAAGAAATTGGTGACTGAAATGGAGGAGTCTCAGCTTAAGGGTAGCAGCTGGGCTTTGCTTGCTGTGGAAGGAGTTCGACTTCGTATCAACAAGTACAACCCGTTACGAGGAAGTAGCTACATACCACTACCGTCAGCTGTTGAAGCAAGGAAAGCATGTATAAACATCCAGAACTTTACCGACGAGAAATGTTTCATGTACTCTATACTGGCCAAATTCGTGAGCATCAAGCCTCAACGCGTCAGCAAATACAAACAACTTCAAGACAAGTACGACTTCAGCTGTGTTTCCTACCCTACTCCACTTTCTCAAATACCTAAATTTGAGAAGTTTAACAATATGTCTATTAACGTTTTCGGGCTGGATGAGAAGCATGAAGTGTATCCGATAAAGGTTGCTGATATTGAACTACCTGAACATCGCGACCTGCTACTATTGAATGATAGCAGTGGAAAACATCACTACGTGTATATAAGGAATTTTGAGAAGCTCGTTCGACGCCAGAAAACTAACCATAATGGACGGGTTTATACTTGTAAGCGCTGCTTTACACATTTTGATGATCGATATGGACGAAGTGGACTGGAAAAACTACAAGAACATGCAGCCGTCTGTATTCAACATGGTGTTGCAAGGGTTGTTATGCCTAGCAAGGAGAAAGCAATTGCACAGTTTAAAAATGTTGAGAGGATGCTGAAAGTACCTTATGTCATCTATGCTGATTTTGAGAGTATTCTCACTCCATGCCATACGTGTACACCCAATCCTGAAACTTCCTATACAACACCTTATCAAGAGCACACACCAATGAGCTTCTGTGTTTACGTGAAACCTACATCCAGTGTTGAACATCTCGAAACTGATCTTCCTAAGCATCCCTATGTGTATCGTGGTGCTGATGCTGCTCAGAAGTTTATGCTGTACCTGACATCTCTTGCAAAAATGATTGGTAATATATACAAATCTGCTAAGCCTCTGAAACTTACGGATCAACAGCAAAAGGATTTTGAGTCTTCTACGACATGCTACTTGTGTGGAAAAGGCTTTACAGAAGAGAACTACAAAGTACGCGACCATGATCACATCAGCGGTGAATATCGTGGAAGTCTTCATAATGAATGTAATTTAGCCTGTAAAACACCTAAATATATACCAGTCTTCATGCATAACCTTAGCGGATATGACTCTCATTTCATTGTTAAGGAGCTGGGTTGTACAAGTGAACGTGTGGAGGTAATTCCTAACTCTGAAGAAAGCTATATCTCATTCACCAAGTATGTAGGAGATATAAAGCTTCGATTTGTGGATAGCTTCCGATTCCTCAGTACAAGCTTGGATAAGTTGGTAAAAAATCTAACCTCATATCCTGAAACACTAAAGTACTTTGGAGAAGACAAATTGAAGTTGATGACCCGTAAGGGTGTATTTCCATATGATTTTGTTACGTCATGGGATGTTTTGAACGAGACCTGCTTGCCTCCTAAGGACTCCTTCTACAATAGATTAAATGAAGAAGAAATTAGTGATGTTGACTATGATCATGCTAGAAATGTATGGGAGCTGTTTAATGTGAGAAACCTGGGCGAGTACAGCGACCTGTACTTAACCTCAGATGTACTACTCCTAGCCGATGTCTTTGAGACGTTCAGAGAGCAAACCCTCAAAACACACAAAGTTGACCCCGCGCATTATTTTACCTCTCCAGGACTTACATGGGACGCCATGTTGTTGTATACAGGAATTAAGCTGGAGCTGTTACAAGATTACGATCAACTACTCATGGTGGAATCAGGTATAAGAGGAGGTTTATGTCAAGTTTCCCATCGGTATGCTGAAGCTAATAACGCGTATATGGAGAAGTTTGATCCTACGAGACCAAGCCAATTTATCACATATGAGGACGCCAATAACCAATATGGGTGGGCAATGTGTCACGCCCTTCCTTTTGGTGGATTTCAGTGGGTTTCGTCTGAAGAAATCAACTTAGAAACACTACAAGAAGATGATCCTCATGGGTACATATTAGAAGTTGATATCGAATATCCTGTAGAACTTCACGATCTACACAACGATCTACCTTTCCTGCCTGAGTGTATGAAGCCATTGGAAGCATCTACAAAGAAACTGATACCTCATCTTGGACCTCGAAAGAAGTATGTAGTGCATTACATGGCTTTGAAGCAAGCTCTTAGTCATGGACTACGACTAACAAAAATCCATCGTGTGCTACAATTCCAACAGTCTCAGTGGTTGAAACCTTATGTGGAATTTAACAACAGGCTACGACAACAAGCTGCAAATGACTTCGAGAAGGATCTCTACAAACTCTTTAACAACGCCATGTTTGGAAAAACTATGGAGAACCTGCGTAACCGCATGGATATACGACTGGTGACCAGTGAAAAAACTCTAGAGAAGCTGATCGCCAAGCCTACGTTTATCGACAGGACGATATATGCTGATAATCTAGCTGCTGTACATATGGCCTCTCGTCAGATTGTATTCAACAAGCCTATATACATTGGTATGAGTGTGTTGGACATCTCCAAGACATTAATGTATAACTATCATTACGACGTTTTGTTGCCTTATTATGGAGCTAAAAACCTGAAGCTTATGTATATGGACACTGATTCGTTCATTCATCGTGTAACAACTGAAGATGTGTACCAGGACAAGCTACGTTTTCTTGAGCATCTCGATACAGCTGATTACCCTGCCAACCATATATGTTACTCTACTCAGAACAAAAAGGTATTGGGAAAATTTAAAGATGAGGCTAATAGCAAAATCATCCTACGCTTTGTTGGACTACGTCCTAAGATGTATGCCTTAGATATTCAAGGGTCAATGATAAAAAAGATTAAAGGTATAAAACGTAGCGCTATTAAGCAGTACATTTCGTTTGACAGCTATACAGACTGTCTTAAAACCTGTGAAATCATCAGAACACCTATGAATCTGATCCTATCACGAAAGCATGCTCTTGCTACAGTGCAAGTGAATAAAATTGCATTGACTCCGTTTGATGATAAAAGAATTATTGCTGAGGATGGGATAACGACATATGCGTATGGACATTACGCCATTACAAACAGTGCTTAAAAGAATGTAAGTTAAAGATAAAGATTTTATCGTGAGTCTACAATCTTAAAAAAGAAGGTTATCTGTGTGCTGTATATGCAGATAGCTGACGCCTGATGAAGAAAGAAGAAGATGGAAGGGAAGGTGGTAACCCTGCCATTAGGAGCAATCCTAGTGCTAGTCTCAAGCCTAGATAAAAGGGGAGAGACATCTACACCTAACTAAAATAAAGGTATGTTGACGTAAAGCTTTTCAATTTGTGAACCAATATGCAGTTTATCCCTCTCCGCATCGTACAATAACTGTTTAACATATAATAAGTTTGTAAGATTTAGAAAAAAGTATATAAATTGTTGTAACGTTGGATGAGAAATGTTTTATAATTTAATTACTCTCTATATTACCATGAGTACCTGTGATACTGGCTGAATTGCCCGTTAAATGACTTAAATACCTGTGATACTACTCGAATCAAGTGAAATTACATTAAATAGCTCTGATACGAAACCCTGATCATTGAATCTAGCCTCCTGTGATACTAGCTGAGTTACTCTAAACACCTATGATGCTTGAATCGCCCAAATACCTAGACACTATCTGAATTACCTGTTAAAATGACACAAATACCATTGATACAACCTGAATCACCTGCACTTACCTTAAATAGCTGTGATACAAATCTCTGATCAAAATTATCACGAGCATCTGTGAAACTATGCTGATTACCCAAATACTTACGATATTATCTGAACTATCTGTAAAATACGAAACTAGGCTATAACCGACCCCTGGAACCTACCCTCCTGTAATGCTTGCTTAATTACTCTAAACACCTATGTTACTTGAATTATCCTAAATACCTACGATACCCTCTGAATTACCTGTGAAATATGAAACTATGCTATACCCAGCCCTGAAATCTAACCTCCTGTGATACTAGCTGAATTAGCCTAAATACCTATGATACTAGCTGAATTAGCTGTGAAATCATGCATAGCTATGATGCAGTTAGCCTCTGGAATCTAGCCTCCTGTGATACTAGCTGAATTAGCTTAAATGCTCAAGATACTAGCTGAATTGGCTGTGAAAATGATTTAAATACCTGTGATACTACCCGAATCATGTGAAATTACCTTAACTAGCTCTGATACGAATTCCTGCTCTAAATTAGCACGAGCACCCGTGATACTACCTGAATTATCTGTGAAATATGAAACTATGCTATACCCAACCCTAGAATCTATCCTCTTGTGATACTAGCTGAATTAGCCTAAATACCTACGATACTAACTGAATTATCTGTGAAATCATGCAGAGCCATGATGCAGTTAGCATCTGGAATCTATCCTGTGTTATTAGACGAATTAGCCTAAATACATACGATACTAGCTGAATTACCTGTGAAATCATGTACTGCTATGATCCAGTCAGCCTCTTGCAATACTACCTGAATTACTTACCTGTTAGTGTTAGTGGGTTAGCTTTTCCCGTTGCAGGTCATCTTTTTCCCTTTATGGCTCACCTTTTTCCCTTTGCTGGTTACATTTTCCCCTTTGCTGGTGACATTTTTCCCTTTACTGGTCACGTTTTTCCCTTTGCTAGTCAACTTTTTCCCTTTGTGGGCCTCCTTTTTCCCTGAGCAGTCACCTTTTTCCCCTGAACGAGTCACCTTTTCCCTGAATAGGTTACGTGATGGGCATGTCTAGAACATTGACATGAAACAGTTTTCCACTAAGTTCACGTCTAAAGTCGCTTTCAAGTCTAGCACCTCCAATTCCCTATCTCTCCTGTATATAAGTCCATATTCCTACTGCTACACTACCTGTCTAGCCTAACACCTCTCCTCCTGTTCCTATACCTCTCATATAAACCATTCTCTACTCCTCTAGCTCTGTCTAGCCTAACGCCTCTCTCGTTTACCTATGACTCTCACATAAACCATACTCTGCTCCTCGACCTCTGTTTAGTCTAACTCCTCTCCTCGTTTTCCTATACCTCTCATATAAACTATACTCTACTCCTCAACCTCTGTCTAGCCTAGCACCCCTCTTCCTGTTCCTATACTTTTCATACATATAAACCATGCCCTACGTTTCAAGCCCTGTCTAGCCTAACACCACTCCCCGTATCCCCTACCTCTCAAAAGCTCATTCCCTCCTACCCCCCTCTAGCTGAGTATCACTCCTTGGTTTCCTATCTAACCTAACTTTAACACCTGTCTATCCTAGCATAGGATCTCTCTCCGTTTTCTCGTCTCTCCTTATAAACACAAACTCAATTCTCCTAACCTAATACCTCTCCTCGTTTGCCTATACTTCTGATATAAACCATACTCTACTCCTCGACTTCTGTCTAGCCTAACACCTTTCCTCGTTTTCCTATATCTCTCATATAAACCATGCACTACGTTTCAAGCCCTGTCTAGTCTAACACCTCTCATCGTTTTCCTATACCGCTCACATAAACCATACATTACTCAGCCTCTGTCTAACCTAACACCTCCCCTCGTTTTCCTATACCTCTCATATAACCTATACTCTACTCCTCAACCTCTGTCTAGCCTAGCACCCTCTTCCTGTTCCTATACTTCTCAAACATATAAACGCATACTCTACTCTCAACCTCTGTCTAGCCTAACACCACTCCCCGTATCCTCTACCTCTCATAAAGCGCATTCCTCTCCTGTCCCCTGTCTAGCTGAGTATCTCTTTGGTTTCCTATCTAACCTAACTTTAACACCTTTGTATCCTAACATAGGATCTCTCTCCGTTTTCTCGTCTCTCCTTATAAACGCATACTTAAACCCTCCTAGCCTAACACCTCTCTACTATTTCTTCCATATAAACGTATTTCCCTCCTTCAACCCTCTTTAGCATAGTATCGGTCGTCGTATTCCCTATCTCTCCCATATAAACGCATTTTCCTCCTTGAACCACCCCATCCAGCCTCGTTTTCCCTATCCTTTCCCATATAAACGCAAAAAAGTGGCCCAGCTCTCTCCTATATATCCTACTCGTATGTGTTGTTATCTATTGTCGTTAATTAAGAATTAATATTTAAAATCTGTTCCTTCTGTTTGAACAACTCTGTACTAGCTTTGGTGTTGATCCGACTTTTCGTTTTTGAGTTATGCTGCTCATAAGCACACACATACACTCGGACCTTTTTCTAATAATGCTTTTTGAATAAAGGGGCCTCAAAACATGTATTTCCGTTGAAATCTCGGTATCGAATTTTTGGGTGGAATGCAATAACTTCTCTACCTGATGGGTACATGCTAGAGAAAATTGATATTCGATGTGGTACATTCACAGAATTTTATCTTTTTGTTATCATTTCGCAGATATCGATGAGGATGCCGGTAGGTCGTTAAGGCCCGTTCTTGTGAGCCGGAGGTCCACGGTTCAAATTTCGCCAGGACCGTCCTCCCTGAGTGCAGTTTTTTTTTTCTTTCCAAATTTTTATGTTCTCATATGTGGTAAATGCCGGCGAAGTCCAAACTTATAGGTGGAATGTTTTCTTATCAAACTTTCTTTTCCAATTATCACTTAATTTCATTAATAATCCGTGTGCACCGCCTATGTTAGCGTGTGAATTAAGAACGGGCGTTAAACACTAGTAAATTTTAGATATCCCCTATATATTATACCATTTGTATTAAAGTTGTTCTACCCGCTTTATCTGATCACAATACAAACGTCCGGTAGAAACAATTTAAAATGTTACATTTATTTCTACATTGGTACATGGAAGATGAAAACATCAGCCTAAATTTTACATACAGTAAAGAAAAGTTTTCTCCCACTAAACAAAAAGTGTGGTGCTACTTACATGTGACTTTTCCTACCTACTATTTTATATATTTTTTTCTATAAATTATTCTTAAGAAGCTTATTTGTATATCTTCTTCATGTTAATCGAGATAAGCGTTTACAGAAATTGTATTCTCACACAGTTCGTTGCAGGTTGCTTTATGCTGGCTTTGAAATTTCATACGTTTTGCATGTCATCACAGAAATACAGGTGATTTAGCACCTCAAAATATGTACGATAAACTATTGCAAAATCCAATATATGAGAAATGGTTCATGTCAGAAAAATTTTATTGTTCCTCACATAGTGTGTTTGAAGGAAATCTAGATTTATCTTCTTATTTATCTCGTAGAATTTACCATTTATACCAAGTTATACATACGAAACTCGTTCAGAATGAAAATGACTTCATATGATGTTCTATAGAAAATTCATATACATATATATGATGCAATTTTTGAGAAAATAAAAAATGACGAAAGCTTTCCAATATAAAGGTTAATTTGAGGTGGGAAATTTTCTTTAGAATCTTCGTGTCATATCTTTGGAAGACTCTGAAAAAGCAAAAGGAAAAGAAACAAATTAAGTGTTTCATATATCACAAGAAGAGAAATATCTATAAATATATAATTTTTCTTCGGGTGGAAGTGGGAACTGATCTCGACGATTGGTAACTCAGCATAACTATTTAGAAATCTAATGAATTCTCAATATCAATGAAAATTTAAAACAAACGTAAAAGCCATGGAAGATAAGAAAACAAGACTACCTCTATAGTCGAGTGCTCAGCATTCTGGCAGAGGTACTGGGTTCAATATGTGGCTGGGGCGGGGAAATTGTTCTTTAATCCACAAGTAGGTATATAGAAGTAGAGGACGACCAGCTAAATGATGAAGCGAGAAACTATAATAAGGAGCAGGTACAGAACAAAATGATCTAAACCAGAATATTTGTCGTTGATGATGACAAAATCATTCCTTACCTTCCACAGTCTGTAAGTACGAATGTGCTCCTAAATAAAATCTATAAATACCAACAGTTTAAAAACCTTCATTCAACGAGTTAGTTATTTCTAAAGTCAATGTCCCCGAGATGACCATAGAAGTTAATACAAATGAAACAAAAAAACATATTAAAGGCAGTTACTAAAAGAAAAATCCGTAAAGTGCCTTGAAATTTTGAACTATTTTTTATTTATTTCGAAAGAATTTATTAAAATTCTTTTAAGAGTTGAATGTCGATTTGTATAAAGATCTTCGGGCACCGAAAAGCAGGGCCAGTTGAACACAGTTTGTCAACATCCAGTTATTTCTCTCGATGCTATGGGAATAGAAAATTTCAAGTCAGTAGGCTATATAGCGACCCTTTTGTAACATTTGTCTATCGCTTTAGTCTCCTGTATTTTATTTTTTTAGTTCCATTTATACCCCGCCTTTAACTACATTTGTCTTATCGGCGACCTTTGGAACTTATTACCTATTGACAATGATGTTAACTCGTGTAACACTTGTCAATGGGTTTCTTGCACTTTTGGTTTTTTAATCATTAGATCATACACACATTCATAATTTCAGACTCTGGAGGATAGGGATTAATCTTGGCTAGACAAATTTCCAGCCCCAACCGGAATCGAACCCAGGACCTCTCGCACAGCAGACACTTGCTCTATCGACTGAGCTACGGGACCAGCCTCTCCTGTATTGTACGTATAGCATAATGTGCAATGAAACTATTTTTGAAAATGTTTATCTCGATTAACATTTAGTAAAAAGGAAAATAAGACTTTGCAAGAATAGTTCTAGAAACTATGCAAAAATAAACTATAGTAGCTAGAGAATGTAATACATCAGATTTTTAATGCACAACTTTTCTCTAATTTTGTTCACCAAGAAACTAGAGCACAGTTAATAATTAATAATTGTGGCCTCGGAGAACTTCAAAGTTACAATTGATTTGTGTGTGATAAACTAGTTAACCTTATTGTAATTTAAGAACAGATTTTTTTCCAACTCACAAGGAATTTGAACTTCAGCCACTGTTAGCTGCAATAACACAGTGATATCATTAGCTAACATAATAGTCAATACGTTTGAGGTTACAAAACAAAGAAAAACAGAGAACGAAGCAACAAAAAATTACACACAAAATACGAAGCCACGTAATATGTTGAAAAACCGCACTTCCGTTTAGACTATCTGACCTTTATCTCATTCTGCTTCCTTGGTGATCTAAAAACGTTCCCAAGAATTTAACCGGCACTCAGGTTTCTGAGAAACCATTCGTCGTAGCGTCAGTATACCTACTTGTGCAGACGCACACTTTAATCGCAGTTCTTGAATAAACACTCATTCTCTTTCATATAACAACGGATTCCTAAAGGAAGAGAGGCAAGGAGATTACTGTGTGTGCGTACGTGCGTGCGTTTGTGTGTATGTGTAAGGTTTATAAGAACCTTAAAATTTGAATTCCAAATGACAAAGATTTATAAGATCTGATTTCTAGAATACGAACAGGTCATAGTCATAAATGAGCATATCTGCAAGACGTTTTTGATACTCAATGCTATTGAATAATTTTTAACATCATTTAACCTACGATGAATGGATGTTAGGGTCTATAGAGCTCAAAATTATCCGACATTCATGTTTACAGGATAAGGTAAAACACCGGGAAAAACAACATTTTTTGGTTAACTCACCCTAACTAAAATTCCAACTCTGGACCTCAAGAATGTGAGACAGACACGCGACCTACTTCCACATCACGGAGCTGGGCAAAGTAACTATTATTCTATAGAATATGTGTATAAAATAAAACAAAACTTGCAAATATTTCATTCCATAATCTTCATGATTATGGCACGAGTGTCATATTATTATTATTATTATTATTATTATTATTATTATTATTATTATTATTATTATTATTGTATAATATTATGTAGGAGATAATAAATATAGTAAAACTACTGTATTTAGTAGGATAAATATAGTAGAAACGATGGAAAGTAAAAGAGATAATTAGTATACGCACTTTTGTAGAATGCACTCACTCCGTAGTCCTCTCCATGTGTTAAATTACCATCCAACTGGTAGAAGAAATGTTACCCAAAAAAGCAATGGCTTTAACTGTAGCCGGAACGGATCTTAAGGTTCAAACCGTATAGTTTATGGTGATAATATTATTATATTAATGTTAATATAGCCTATGTCCATTGGGAAAAACAGTACTTTTCAATGATGAAAGAAATACATACCACACACGCACACACACTGACATGGATGCCGAGGTCGTTATTGCATGACTCGTGGACGGGAGGTCCGCGGCGCAATTCCTGTCAAGAATTTTGACTGCGGTTTTTTCCAGGTGTTCCTCGATCTTCACAACTTGCAAATGCCAGAAAGGTACCCTAAACTTAGGCCTGGAACGTTTCCTTCCACAATAACCATTTCCTTTCACGTATCATCAGTAGAGCTCGGTATTTGCCTATTTTGTTCCTCTGTTTAGAATCGTAGGTTTTGTATATATAAATCTGTTTCATGCTTACTAAAGTAAAATATACTAATATTATACTGCCTATAATTACCTATTTTCATAGTGTCCCTTTCGTAGCTTAAGGGCCTATTATCGTCTTTTTTATAATTGAGAACTTTCATCAAGGATTTTGCCTATTACAATTTCATTATTTTTGTTATTGGTGTTTATTTATTAATACTATTTATTTGTGTGATGTTAACTTTAGTATTGCAATTAATATTTCGCATTCTGAGCCAATGAGCCGTTCTTGACAACATGCCTGAGGAAGTTTGTAATACGAGCTTTCCGTTTCTAACGCCAGGAGTTGCATTGTTTCGTGTAATAGTAATATAGAGCAGCTTAGCACAATAAAGTCTGTAAAATGGCCAACTACAAAAATCTATTGGTTTACGACTGGGGAATCGATCATTTTAGTATTAATTCATCGGTTTCTTCATTAATACGATGGCTTTTGTTTTCTACTTCCCGCATGGAGAAAGCACAGTACTGACCTGGTTGCAAACACATCAATAACCTCTTTAACAGTAATATTAAACAGACTGGATAATAATTATAAATCAGTGTGGGAGTGTAAAAGAGAGAAATCACTTAAAATGATCATAGGGTTTGCCATAAAAAATACATACAGAAGAGTATAAGTTTAAATAAATAATGCTTACTTCATTAAGAGAATAGTGGAGTTTAGTAAATTTAACATATGGTTAATGGCTACTGATATTTCTACACTGTTCTGTATCATATCAAAATGTGTTTTTAAGTAGTAAGTTAATAAATGATTGTGCCCACTTCCATGCTTATCATTACTGGTAGTGAGTATATAGTGGCTATTTTAATTGTTTTAGCGTTGTTACGCCGAGCTCTAATTACATATCAATGCCCACCACCTGTGGTATGTAGTATGAATGAATGATTTATTGTCTCCTTTGAACTTACATACAATTTATACAATGTTTACAATACAATGGAGTTGTATATTATTTCTCTTCCCCTTATATTTAACATTCTATTGTATATATATATACACATAGTTTTTCACCATTTACTTTTTTGCCTTGTTACCCTTTTTCCGTTTCTTCTCCAATTTGCTTCACCACATTAATCTAATTTTTCCTAAATATTTTCCTGCTTTCTCCATATATTCATTTTATCTTGTATTGAAAATCTTCCTAACTTTTAGCTGTATTGGTAATTTTTTCATTTCTCTAGTATTAAATTCTCTCTTTCTTTATCTGTATCTTCGCATTCCAGAATATAATTCCAATTGTCACGTAATCCATTAGCACATCTCTCCCCCCTCCTTCTTCTCCATATTAGACCACTTAAACCATGCATACGCATTCTGGCCTCTTTGTGGCATACTTTGATGTATCTTCCTTTTCCTCATTCCGTTTTAAAATATTTATAATCTATTAATGGCTTTTTTCCCTTGAAACTACATAGAATTTCCTCCAATCTTGTTCTAATTTATTTCCAGAAACCCTTACTTTTGTTGTTTCTTTCTTCCCATGTTTCCCCCATTTCTTCTCCTAATTCTTGCAATGTTATCTGTATCTTATCCATTCACGTTTCTTTTTTCCCCATTTTCTCCTGCACAACCAAACATTGCTTTATCATCTCATTTTCCTCTAGTAGCTTTACTCTGAAACCAGTATTTGATTGCCCTTTCTACCATTTTACCTTTAGCTCCCGCCCTCCCTAGTTTTGCTTGTGCTACTCCATTCGGTGAACTCCTTGGTAATTCCAGGCTTATTTTACAAAAATTCCTATGTATAACATCTACATTTTCCCATTCTTTTTCCAGCCCCCATATCTCTGCTGCGTATAACATCCTTGTTTCCACCACTGTGTTATATATCCTTTCTTACCACGCAATTTGCATTTCTGGTATTTTGTTCACACATGCAGTATTTACGTGTATTGCTTGTTAGCTTATTTCCCTTTTGCTAGTACTTTCTTCTTTTGTTCTTCATTTTTCGGTCCTTTTAGGCTATATCCTTTATTAAAAGTCATGATTTTCGATTTCTTTTTGTTTATTTACAACCCTCAATCTTTACAGTATTTGCCAATTGGTATGTAGTAAGAACGGGTATTAAACACTACTAAAACATCCCCCCCCCACACACACACACACACAAATTTTCTCTTTTTATAATATTAGTGTAGATTACAATAAATCGTAAAAATAAAACCATAGCATTTTAAAAATATGACATTTTAGAACCTATATCACACTTGGAGTTCTCCTGAAAGTTATAGGTAACCTGCTTGAAAATTATGATAGCTGCAGAATTTAATACCAGACGTAATCAAAACTTAAGTAAAAACAGATTCCAGCACTAACACAGTCCTGTTTAAATAAGAATTGCAGCTTTGAAAAGAGAAATATGAATAAATGCTGTAATTTATATTAATAGAATCAAAACAAAAATTGTATCCATTGTTCCGTTGTCTTAAATCGCAGTTTTATTCAGAGATATTTCTATATTACTTTTGAAGGTAACTTTTTTAAATACTGCAATAATCACTTTGCACATTCAAAAGTTGCTCAAGGTCATGAGTTGCAAAGTTGCTGAGGAGGTTGTTCAGATCATTAGGCCACTGTGTCAGCACAAGCACGCGTATTGTCTTGAGATTTTACGAGTGTGTGAGGTAAACCATGCCTACGTACATACGATCCAATCTATTACTCGTGACTAATGTTGCATAAATTAATTACATCACAATGACGTAGGGCACTAACCGTCGACAGAACAGCTTATAAACAGCTGATCTTCTCCAGACCGGGTAGCTGCCGGTATTTCCTGAAGGGACGTAGTTTCCTGGCCGTTACCTCAATGGATTTGTTCAGCAGGTAAGTCACGTATATCAAATACAAGGGAACGTTTGCAGGCCATGCTCCAGGAAATGGCTTCTCAACTAATCGTACGTAAACCTCCGCACTGAAGCAAAAGTGTCCGTCAGAAAGTTATACTGATTGTAAGTACCAGCACTTTTAATAGTGTTTAACACTCGTTCGTATTACACACGGCACCACAGGCGGTGGATACTGATACATGAAATGAAATTATAATTGGGAAAGAACTTTGGGGAGGAAACGTTCTTGACTTTGCCAGGATTGAGGACTGAGGAAACACTAGAAAAAAAAACTGTCAGGAAGGACGGTCCTGGCGGGATTTGAACCACAGACCTGTTAAGAGCCCATGCCCTAAACACCTCGGCTACCCTGTCGGTAGGAGTATGGTTGCAGGAACAAAAGTAGGTCAAGTTTGTTTAGTATTTTGTTTAACCTTAACAAAACTAAGTGTAAGACATTACACAGAGCACTATTAAATCAGTTTTCTCCAATAAATATCTAATACTAAGTATTACAGACTAACTAAATAAATCACTAATACCATAATAAATGTGCGGAAATGCTTATTTTGACCCTTGTACCACAAAACCAAGCATTTCTTTTGTAAAAATTGCTACTGTACATTTAACATCCCGCGTTGAATCACTGGAAAAGGTTGAAAAGCCCTACACTGGAAGCTTGTTTCATGCATGGAAAACATTGTGTAGATACACACATTTATTAAATATAAACAAGCATTTCCCGGCGGAGTTAATCTCAAAAAACACCCAATATATTAATCTAGTCAAGTAAATACATTCAGCGAACGAATGGCTTATCTGAGCATTCACCGTCAGGTTCATTAGCGAGGATACGAGGTAGCAAAATGAAAGTAGGTCACTCGATCACATGTCGCCAAACATCCATCTCTTGCAGAACAACTGTTTTTTCTGTCGATAATAATCTATCGAAATTCCGGTTTTATACTTTCTCTATCACGTATATAGTAGGTAGAGAAATTATTCCATTCCACGCAAAAATTCGATACGGAGATTTCACCGGAAATACATGTTTTTAGGTCCCTGAATTAAAAAAAAGGCATTTTCAGGAAAAGGTCCGTATGTTTGAACAGCATAACTCGAAAATGAAAATTCGGATAAATAACAAAATTGGTATTTAAGTTCGGTATCTTTCAAAGATGCGACATGAAGATTTTCAAGAAAATGTCCCAACCCCAAACTACCCTTTACTAAAAAGGGTTTTCGAAATATTTTAATTTCTCAAAACTGTCTAACGCTTTTTATTAAAGTACCATATATTAAAGATAGCAAATGAATTGTATATGTTGAATTTTCTGGGATTAGCCTGTGAAGGAATTTTGTATAATCTTTTATAACAATTTATTTCAATTAAGTCTTTTGGGCATAAAGTATTTCCGAGATATCCGTAATTAATGGTTGAGAATTGTTCAATACTTTCTCATTCTTTTAAAGTACTGTCGACATTCAATTTGTTTCTCGCGATTGCATAGATAGAGCATGGAATTTTAAGGCCAGCATACGGGAAATCCGCGGTTCACATCTCACCATTGAAACTGAAAACCTCCCTGAATAAGGCTTTTTCCAGTCTTCTTAATTGGCAAATGCCGGTTAAGTACACTAATCTTAGATTTGGAATGTTTCCTTTTGAAACTTTTGTTCCCCAATTTATCATTGTATTTCATGTATCATCAATGTCACCGCCTGTGATGCCGTATGTAGTAAGATGTGTTGCATTCTTATTACTTTCTCTACTCTCTATGCAAACCATTCTTATGAAAGCTTATTTTCCTGCTTCATTTTAGACGAGATAAACCTTTGCAACAATAGCTACATTACACATTTCGTTATAGGTACAAAGGGAACAGCGATATTCAAATGTTTAAGAACAGGACGCTATATGCTGCCTTAAAATTCCATACTGTTTCCATGCAATCGCGAGAAACAACTGTATGGGACAAGACTTTAAAGAATGCCAAAGTATTGAACAATTCGTGCCATTATAACGGATATCTCGGAAACGGTTTGTGCCACAAAAGTTATTTGAAATAAATTGTGTGTATTAGAGAGATCTACATTTTTTGTGTAGGGTGCTTTGTCTATCGCTTAACATTTACCAGTTATACAAGATTATACAAAATTCCCTTCGAATGGATACTTGTAATTTAGATATCTTTAATATATCGTATTTTAATAAAAATCGTTTCCTATTTTTGAGAAAATAAAAAAGTCATAGTTTTACGTGTAAAGGATAGTTGGGGTGGGGGATTTTCTTGAAAATCCTCGTGTTACATGTTTGGATATTACTGAACTAAATCCTAAGATGGGTATTTTTCCGACTTTTCGTTTTTGAGTTATGGTGCTCACAGACAGACACACATACACAACGCACACACACACGGACCTTTTTTCTAAACATGTTTTTCTTGGATTCAGAGGGCCTCGCAATCTATATTTCCGGTTTATCTGACATGAAAGTTTTGGATGAAATATAATACTTCCTCTACTTACTGTAAGTACGTAGTAGAGAAAGTAAAAAAATCCTTGTATATCACATTCACGTGACCTTCTCTGGTCATTAACATTTATTTATATGTTTATACTTCTTCTACAAACAATTCTTTCAAAAGCTGATTTGTCTATCTGCATCATGTTAATGAAGATAAAACGTTTGCAAAAATTCTTTCATTACACATTTCATGTAATTAAAAAGGAAATACAAGAGACGAAAGTCAAATCTGTAAACTGAGGGTTGCTATATATGCTATACTTTTTGCATGATACTAAGAAACATCAGAAGAAACAAAAGAATGGTGCCTTAGAACTTCAAAATAGTGTAGAAGTATTAGAAAAGTTAAACTAATGGTAACGAAATTGTTGTTGCCATAAAGAAAACTTTGACATAGGATTAGAACTGCGAAGCGGCGGGGGGGGGGTTGGTCAGCACCAATCAAGGAATTAGGATATTGTACCAACCCCTAGGAGGGGACTCCTCCAGGAGGGAGGGATGAGTTGAAACACTGAGCGGCCGGAACCAGGAGCGACGGCACAGCAACGATAGGGTGCCTACAGTTTCCAGATATCTACCCCGGGCAATCGGACAGGCAGACCGAGAACCTCCACATAGGTTCCAACGCCCCTCTTGGGGGCGGTCCTTTAACTCTAGCAACCAGACGAAGGACGGAATAAGTTCACAGAGAGCATCCTTTTTCCCTGCCATGCTGCACTGAAACTCTATCGCCGACACTTCCAACCCTGAAAGTGACCAAACGGGATGAAGTATAAAGGAAATCATTAATTGAACGAAATGGAGAGACAGGAAATTCGGGGGTGTGAAAGAAACCACTCCAGCATTCGCCTGATGATCCGGGAAAACTTCCGGGGTCAGAGTGGGCGGTCGTCGGGGATCGAACCAAGAACCTCCCAAATGCGGTAACTTTGACATAATTTGTGTGTTTTAGAGGTCTGTGTTTTTGTGGAGTAAGCTTTTATATATCTGTTATGGTTTACCAGACGAACAAAGTTATACAAAATTCTTTCAAATGGAGAGAATTTCGCAGGCTATCCACAACAACATTTTATTACACATGAAAATATCTTATACACATATTAATTAGGCATTACATTCATTTCTGAGAAAATAAAAAATAACGAGAAAGCTTCCTTGTAAGGGGTGGATTGGGGTAGAGGTTTGTATCATATCCTTGAAGGATACTCAACTTACATATCATTTGGTATTTATCTGCTTTTTCGTTTTTGTTTTTATAGTTATGCTATTCATACACACAATAGTGCACTCGTACTTTTTTTAAAAAAATGCTTGTTTCCTGAGGGGTCAGGAGCCTCTAAACGTATGTTATCGTTAAAACCTACATACCGAATTTTTTAGTGCAATACAACACGAATACTACATCATGCTAACCCCCCAAGTCCAGAGGTTCAGGATTCGATTCCCAGCTGCAGGATGGAATTTTTCTTTAGCCAGGATTATTCCCCAATTTCCCTAGTCTGTAAATATGAATGAGAGTGTAAATACGTGTGTGAGTTTAATAACCAAAAGTAATACAAACGTAAAGATAACACACCACTGTAAGCGAGTGAACATGATTGCTGGTGAGCAATTGTTATAAAGGCAAAGCCGCCAATATAACCTTGATGTCAAAGGCGGCATATAAATGGAACATTAAAAAAAACAGTAAAGCTTCATCTACCTACCGCAGGATACAATAGAAAAAGTGATTAATAACATAAGCTAGGTAGTTTTAGAAGGGCATCAATTGCTTCCTACTATACCAACTGCCATGCTTAGAAGACAAGTAGGTAATGGAAAGCGGCATAGCGCTATGACAAACATTTTTGTTTTAGGTTGGTACCATGTTACGATGTTAGGATACAATTTTTCTTCCCACTTTCTCAGACTGCGGAATGGCACGCGAAATGGCACGTGGTGTGGTTAAATTGTGCTTTTACTTTATCTATCACGTAAGTAGGTAGATAGATAGGTAGAGAAGGTGTTGCATTCCATCTAAAAATTCGATATCGAGATTTCATCGCAAAGATTTTGAGGCCCATGAATTAAAAAAAAAGAAAAAAGATTTTTAGTAAAAGGTCGTGTGTGTGTATTTGTGTGTGTGTGTGTGAGTGAGAGAGAGAGAGAACAACATAACTGTAAAATTAAATGCGGGATGAATACGAAATTTGGTATTTGAGTTCAGTATCTTCCAATGATGTGACACGAATATTTAAAAAAAAAAAATAATTTCCCAACCTACACTACATTTTATATGGAAATTTCTTGTAAGTGTTCTTTTTTTGTCAAAAATAGCTCTAACGATTTTGATTAAAATGGATATATTTAAGATATCTACTTATAATGTATATCTGGAATTTTCTGGGAGTAATCTTTGAAGTCCTATAAGGTATATGCAAAAAATTACCTCACAAAAAATGAAGAGCTTTTTAAAACACACAATTTAATTCAAATAACGTTTTCTGTATCATCAGCCTGTCCGAAATATCTATTATGGTTAGTTTTAATTTTTCAAAACTGCCATTTTTTAAACCACTGCTATTTTTCGGGATGTCATGGAAAGAGCATGGAATTCCCAGTTCAGCATTTAGCAATACCTGATTAGGAATCCTACTTTTTGTATGCCCTTTGTACACTCCTTCCATTCAAGTCGTCACTGCAGCTTCGGGAGGCTTTCTACTGGCCTTCACAGGAAGTATGTAAGGAGGAGGTGTATATCTGTTTATCTTTTCACGTATTCAATGGCGTCCTGTTTTACGTGCACAATTCTATATTATTCACATATTAATATATAACTTTACTCGTCATCACTTATGACAACCATGTTTAAATATATAAATAAATAAATAAATACATAAAACCCTTTTCTGCACAATACCTCCACGAAAAAATATTTTTAATGACAATGTACATAATTTAAAACCGAAGTAAATTGTATTTTTTGCTCTCAAAAAGGACATATTTACTAGACATTATTTTAATATTATCCGTCCAATTCACATTCTTGTCCAATACATGATTTAGTCGCCTAGGCACCGAAACATTTAGGTGCTGAAAGAACTCTGACACTAACGCAAATGTTCCTACATTTAATGGCAGCGTTCCCAGAGGACGACTAGGTGCCTAGGCGGCTAAACCAAGTACTGGACAAGAAAGGAGATTAGACAGATTATTAAAATAATGTTTACTAAATGTGTCCTCTTTGAGAGTAAAAAGTGTAATTTACTTCAGTTTTAATTATGTCATAAAAATTGTGCAAAACAGTGTTTTATTTAGTTGTATACTTGGATGGATAGATACTTCCAACAATGTCTAGTAAATATGTCCTTTTTGGAGTAAAAGGTTTAATGTATTTCATTTTTAATTTATGTTCCCATTAAAAAGTTGTTTGTGGAGATATTGTGCAAAACGGGTTTTAACTACTTATACAGAATGGAACATTTAAGTTGAGACTGAACAATATCTACAAAACTAAGGTTGTAGAAAGAAATGTCTTGAATAAAAGTAATTGATATTATAGGGAAATGTAAATGATATTAGTCGTGTTGTGTTTGGAGGACGTTATGATGGTCATTTTAGGGTCAATTTAATTTTTTAAATGGGAACCTACATTTCGTATGTTGTTTTCTCATTAGAAAATGGTTTATAAAAAGCTGTTATTTTGTGATGAGGAATAAGAAAATAAAATTAAAAAATTTTGGTTCCCAATTACGAAACGTAACTTGACCCTTAAATAACCATGCATGGATGGTCCAACATTCAATGCGCTCTTCGTATGCAACCATTCAGAATTTTCGTTGTTACTTACATTGATTTAAGAACAATTGCAAAGTGCTTTAACCAAATGTTGTTCAATTTTTTATGAGAATTGAGAAAACAACACAAAAAGGTAGGTTACCATTAAAAACAATTAAATTGGGCCTAAAATGACGTCCTCCAAACAAAACACGACTAAAGGCATTTACTTTCCCCATAATATTAAGCAACTTTTATTAAAGACATTTCTTTCTACAAAGCTGAGTTTTGGAGATATTGTACAGTCTCAACTTAAATGGTCCACCTTGTAAATTTAAACATGCTTATTGTAAGTGATGACGAGTAAAACTATTGCTTAAAGTTATATATTCATGTATGAATAATCTAGAATTGTGAACGTAAAACAGAAGCGACACTGCACACGCGAAAAGCTAAACAGATACACACACCTCCTGCTAGACATACACACTCCACCTGTGAAGGTCAGTAAGTAGAATGCCTTCCGAAGCTGCGGCAACGGCACAAATGGAAGCGATGCACATAACTACAACGAAATATGTAATGCAACTATTTTTGCAAAGCTTTATTTCCATTACATGAAGTATATAGAACAATACTCGTTCGTGGGAATAGTTTGTAGTAGCTATATAAAATAAACGATAGTGAGATAGAGAAGGGCATGTGAATTTAACACAATAGATTTTGGAATGTAATTTTCAACCTTCAGTTGTTTGTTTTCTATGATTCTTCTTTTATGGGCCTGCGGGGGCATGCCATTAGTTTTCAGTTTCGCTTAAATTTTGTTTAACTGAACTTATCTTGAAAATGCCAGCGTGTGGGCTTAAATGAGGTGTTGAATTTTGTGGAAATATACACTCGTCAGATATGTAGTAATCTACAAGATAGTAATAAAGCGTTTAAGCTCTGGGCATATTGTCTTATTCTGTCATGGATAAAACAAAAAGTCATCTTCCTGTGGAGTTAAATAGGACACACCAAGACAATGTGTAAGCCACTTACCAGCGTGAGACTAATAATTGTCTTTGGAGCTCTTGCTAGGCCAATGGGTAGTTGACGTCACCATGCCTGGCCCAGATGAAACTGACAACCCATGTAGACTGAATTCTTTCGTATACAGCAACCTCGAAATCCGCTGCTATTTTCTTAGGTTGAAGTTTTACGAAACGAAACACCAAGGAATTGATATTTTTGTTCTTATTCGGTATTAAACAAAATACTGCTCGTAGCATAAATACCTGTGTTAAACATACTGCCTTCTTCAACCACCTTCATGACAATCTTTACGAGAACGCACCACAATGTTCATGTCTTACAATTCAATGTCTACTACACAACGCCGACCAGACAACCAGGCACTACTACTAGATACTAGATGGATACTATGTGGGCTACCAACCTTCCAAAAGAAGCCGTGAATGTCGTTGGCGGAAATCCATCTCCCTAATATATAACCGTATTCCTCAATTGTAAAACTCTGATGTGATACGTTCACATTACTTTCTCTACCCTCTATCTTTATTGGTGGATTAACAAACTATTCTTACTAATGCTTATTACTTTCTCTACTACGTACAGTAAGTAGGGGAAGTATTGTATTCCACCCAAAAATTCGATACCGAGATTTCACCGGAAATACATGTTTTGAGACCCCCTGAATCCAAAAAAAGGAATTTTTGGAAACATGTCCGTGTGTGTGTCTGTGTGTCTGTCTGTGTGTGTGTCTGTCTGTCTGTGAACAGCATAACTCAGAAACAAACAGTTGGATAAACACCAAACTTGGTATTTAGGTTCAGTATCTTCCAGAGATGCGACAGGAAGGTTTTCAAGAAAATCCCCCACCCCAGATTACCCTTTACATGGAAGATTTTTCGAAAAGTATAATTTTCCCAAGAATGGCTCTAACGATTTTGATTAAAATATCATATGTTTAAGATATTTTCATGACAAATAAAATGTATATCTTAAATTTTCTGGGAATGTCTCCAAAAGCATTCTCCATTGTGAAAGACTTTTGCATAACTGGTAAACCATAAGAGATAGACAAAATGTTACTACACAAAAAATGTAGATCGCGTTAAAATACACAATTTATGTCATATACATTTTGTTTTGTTGAGTGAACCATTTTCGAGATATTGCTTGTTATTCCCTTAAATTTTTCAATACTTATTTTCTCAAATGGGAATTCGTTATTCATTTTTACTTTCTCTACTACGTATAGTAAGTAGGGGAAGTATTGTATTCCACCCAAAAATTCGATACCGAGATTTCACCGGAAATACATGTTTTGAGACCCCCTGAATCCAAAAAAAGCATTTTTGGAAACATGTCCGTGTGTGTGTCTCTGTGTGTGTCTGTGAACAGCATAACTCAGAAACGAACAGTCGGATAAACATCAAACTTGGTATTTAGGTTCAGTATCTACCAGAGATGCGACACGATGGTTTTCAAGAAAATCCCCCCACCCCAGACTACCCTTTACATGGAACATTTTTCGAAAATTTTGATTTTCTCAAAAATGGCTCTAACGATTTTGATTAAAATATCATATGTTTAAGATATTGTCATGACCAATGAAATGTATATCTCGAATTTTCTGGGAATGTCTCCAAAAGTGTTCTTCATTGTGAACGACTTTTGCATAACTGGTAAACCATAAGAGATAGACAAAAGTTTACTATACACAAAATGTAGAACGCGTTAAAATACACTATTTATGTCATATACATTTTTGTTGTTGAGTGAACCGTTTTCGAGATATTGCTTGTTCTTCCCTTAAATTTTCCAATACTTATACTTTTTCTCAAATTCGTTATTCATTTTTACTTTCTCTACTACGTATAGTAAGTAATGGAAGTATTGCATTCCACCCAAAAATTCGATACCGAGATTTCACCGGAAATACATGTTTTGAGACATCCTGAATCCAAAAAAAGCATTTTTGGAAACATGTCCGTGTGTGTGTCTGTCTGTCTGTCTGTCTGTCTGTGTGACTGTGAACAGCATAACTCAAAAACGAACAGTCGGATAAACACCAAACTTGGTATTTAGGTTCAGTATCTTCCAGAGATGCGACACGAAGGTTTTCAAGAAAATCCCCCACCCCAGACTACCCTTTACATGGAAGATTTTTCGAAAATTTTAATTCTCTCAAAAATGGCTTTAACGATTTTGATTAAAATATCATATGTTTAAGATGTTTTCATGACAAATAAAATGATATCTTGAATTTCCTGGGAATGTCTCCAAAAGTATTCTTCATTGTGAACGACTTTTGCATAAGTGGTAAACCATAAGAGATAGACAAAATTTTACTACACAAAAAATGTATATCGCGTTAAAATACACAATTTATGTCATATACATTTTGTTTTGTTGAGTGAACCATTTTCGAGATATTGCTTGTTATTCCCTTAAATTTTTCAATACTTATTTTCTAAAATGGGAATTCGTTATTCATTTTTTTGGTCTTGGATATGCAAAGAGTATTAATCTGTGGGAAAGAGAATGGTGCTGCACCTAGCAACCAGCTATTAAGAGATATGTATGTGCTTAAAGGCTACTGTATTTCTATATTGCCCTTGCAAATACAAAACAAGGGGAACATAGTACGCCTTAAGCATAGCCAAATATTTTTAGAACTGGTCGCTATGTGTAAAATGTAATTCTCTTTGCATGTCAAAAGATCGTTTCTGCAAATGTTTATCTCGATTAATATGAAATAGATGGAAAATAAGAGCTTGTAAAAATAATTTGTACAAGAGTAGAGAAAGTCATGTGAGTGTAACACATCAGATTTTTTGTTACATTCATGTCAAATTGTAATGATATAGTTATTGTTGTTTAGTATTTAGTTTGCATTACTTTCTCTGCTACGTACAGTAAGTAGCGTAAGTATTGCATTCCACCCAAAAATCTGATACCGATATTCACCGGAAATACATATTTTGAGGTGCCTGAATCCAAATAAAGCATTTTTGGAAGCATGTCCATGTGTCTGTGAACAGCATAACTCAAAAACGAAAAGTCGGATAAATAACAAACTTGGCATTTGAGTTTAGGGTCTTACAGGATGCGACTCGAAGATTTTCAAGGAAATTCCCCCATCCCGGACTACCCTTTACCTGGAAATGTTTTCGAAAGTTTTGATTTTCTCAAAAATACCTCTAACGATTTTGGTTAAAATATCATATGTTTAAGATATTTTCATAGCAAATGAAATGTATATCTTGAATTTTCTGCGAATGTCCCCAAAAGTCCTCTGAATGATTTTCCGTAACTGCTAAGCCATAAGAGATAGACAAAATTTTATTACACGAAAAATGTAGATCTCGATAAAACACTATATTTATGTCATATTCATTTTTTTTGTCGAGTGTCCCATTTCCGAGATAGTCTTTTGTTATTTGTTTGAATGTTCCAATATTTATACTTTTTTCTCAAACGGGAATTCGCTTTGGCTTTTTTTTTTTGGACTATTGCTTAAAACCCTTCCCCTTGCACCTGCAATAAAATTAGCAATAGGATAGTTCCTGCAAATGTTTATCTCTATTATATGAACTAGATGTATAATAAGAGTTTGTAAAAATAGTCTGTACAAGAGTATAGAAAGTCATGTGAGTGCAATACATGAGTTTTTTGTAAAATATAACTCTAATATACATCTATATGTAAAATAGTGTTGAAAATTGTGGAAATGAAAAAAAATATTTAAAAAGTTACCATAGATGTTAACATTTATCACAAAATCACAGCAGTAAATTTATATCTCTCTCTAAACAAGAAGTGCATGGATACAATATGCGGGAATCGCATTTAAATGTTTCTTTCACGATAACAAGCGCTTGAGATGAAACAAAGGAGGATCGTACAACTTCATGCATGTCCGTTTAGATGAACAATTGGAAGAAGTGTAAAATTACAACATGGGATATTTCGAAAACGTCTAACGCTACGAAAACAATTGTTGGACACAAAATGTATGTTTCAATGGGCTCTAAATTTATTTTGAGTATCTGTTATGGTTTTATAGTTATACAAATTTATACAACATTTGTTCCAAATGAAGTGGACTTCACAGGATATTCCCAGAAGATTCAAGATATGCATTTTATTACGCAAATATCTTTAATATGTGGTATTTTAATAAAAATCGTTTGAGCCACTTTTTTAGAAAATAAACCTTTTCGAAAAATCTTCCATTTAAAGATTAGCCTGAAAGCGGGGATTTTCTCGAAAATCTTCGTGTCCCATTGTTGCAAGGTACTGAACCTAAATACCAAAGTTGGTGTTTATCTGACTTTTCGTTTTTGAGTTATGCTGTTATCAGACACACACACACACACACATACACACACACACACACACACACACACAAAAACGGACATTATACGAAATGCTTTTTCTGGATTCAAAGGGCCTGAAAGGTTTGTATTTACGATGAAATCTCGATATAGAATTTTTGGGTGGAATACAATACTTCACCTACTTACTATACCTAGGAGAAAAAGTAAAAATTAAGTTGTCGAACTTCTTGACTGGATTTATTTTTGTCAGAAAAACAGAGTGTTATGCATAACTTAAGGAAAAGTTTGTATTTAAATAATTGTGGGTTTCGGAAATCTCTGGAAGTTTTATAAAGGTAGTAAGAGGGTTTCATGGCAGTTTCGAAAAATTCTAATGTTCATAACTCTCTGAACGACTGTTTTAACAACTAGAATATGAAATGCCTTCTAATCATCCTGGACCATAATGTTTTAGTGTCGAGTTTCAGACATTTTGTCAATTCCAATATCCGTATTCTTCCTCAGAACTTATGAGGTGTAAAATTCTTTTTTCGACGATAGTGTTTTTTACGCACTTCCCGTTCATGCTATCATGGTTGAATTTCGCACTTAGTGTTGGTAACCTAACCTATACCTGCATGTTTTGTCTATTTTATTGCACGTATGTGCATGAACTATATTAAATCTTCTAAGTTTTTATATATTTATTATCGCAGAAATGGATTATAATCTTATTTGACAGCTGTATTTTACCATTTAATTCCTACATGGACCGAGCGAGGTGGCGCCACGGTAACATGAGCGACTCACTTTATGGAGATCACGGTTTCAAACCCCCGGGACCAAACAACCTGACCAAAGGTTTTTCGCGGTTTTCCTAGGCGAATGCTGGATTGGATAACTTGATCCGCGAATTTTCCTGTTCCCTTTCTTCACATTTCAATTCCTAATATGCTACGATCCAGACAAAGTTTGCTTGCTCCTCGACAAGCTACTGACCCAAGGCATTGCCTTGTAAGTCCTTGGGGTGTGGATCCTCCTAAGAGGAGGGTAACAATAAGAAGAATTCCTACCTGGATCTTTACTTCCCTTTTGTTTATATTTACTTACGATTTAATTCATGCAGCAGTTAAATATGAGCTGCAAGTTATGGATTTTTTAAGGTCAACAACCACGTGTGGATAATCGATTGACTGTTCCCCACCATAATTAATGATGGTTATCTTGCTATTGGAACCACCATTTTCAAAAGTTGTTATAAAATCATTTTATTTTCGCATAAATATTCTTTCTATTATTCATTGGAGAATCTTGAAAGTAGAAAATATTCGACTTCTTCGTTCTCCAGTGATGCAGTCACAACACTTGTATCACAGTATACCTACTATTGGGTGCATTGCATTTGCGTAAAATTTGTTGCTTTTTACCTATCTTCTCTACTATTTTTATATGTAATATCTACGATTTATCACCATGCGGTGTAGCTCATTGATAATCTTGAGGTTTGAATTAGATAGCAAATAAGGTTAAGATCCTGATTCCGACCAACCTACTACAGTTTGTCCCTCCTCCCTTTTCACACAAGTGAGTATTGGGTTAGTATATAGTACCATGCCAAGGCCTTTAAGTGACATTAAAAAATATGCGAGTCCTCGGCTCTGATGTTAAACACAAATATAAATACAACAAACCAGCATTGAATTGCGCAAGGCCAGGGACACAGTGGTAAAAAATTCTTCGCAGGACGTGAAATGAGACATGTGTTACATTGTTTATTTTTGTCATTACTTAAACATTGCCAGCAGTATTAATTAATTCACAGGTTGTGCACAATATGTGTAGCTGTGTTTGAAATGCTAATGAGGAAAACGATTGCGAAAGATTCATACTAAACTATGGTAAAAGAGGCTATAAAAAGGCGCATAAATTCTAAACTGGTCCAGTGATGCTAGAGGGAGATACATACATTCAAACCGAGCGAGATGGCTATGGCTGCACCGTCTGTGGCCCGCATTCGGGAGGTTCTGGGTTCGATTCCCGGTGGCTGGCCACTCTAACCGTGGGGTTTTTCGTGGTTTTCCTCTGGTTACCTAGGCGAATTCTACCACGATCGTCTTTCCTCCCTTTCCTTCCATTTCATCTCTTTTCATCTGATATTTCAGGAGTGTGTTCCGTTCCTGCAAGGTCTCACAGTGCTGTCTGACAGAGAGGTAGCTGCTTGCGCTTTGTAAAGATTTCTCCCCGTGAACACCAGGGCACGTTGTCCCTTCTACTATTTGCTTTTTTGCCCTCCCTCGGGATGTTCGCCTCTGCTGGTGAGCGGATGTTTCATCTTGGAAAATGTTAGGGACCTCTAGGCGTCTCTTTGGGCATGTCTGCTTGCGGACCTGCGGCTCCTTCACTTCACCCCTACCCTACTCACGATACATCAAACTGGTAGCAGTGGCAGAGCTGTCCCCCTCCGATCAATACATCCTACCTACATTAAAACCAAATGATTAATTCATAAAACTACAAACTCAAGAAATAAATGGTTTTAGCATTTTGAATCAAACTTGTAATAAAAAAAATCTTATGTGTTACTTCACATGACTTTCACTCCTATTACGATTTATTTTTATACAGATACCACAAAATATTTTTACGAAAGCTTGCTTTTCTAACTATTTCATGTTTATTGAAATAAACATGTGCAAAAATAGTGTCATATCACATTTCGTTTTAGGTACACGGGAAATACATTAAGTAGATTCGAGTCGCATGTCTTTATATGCTGGCCTTGAAAGTCAATACTTTTTCCATGACATTGCGAGAAACAACTGAATAGCGGCAGTACATTTAAAAAACCTGACGTGTTACATTCACACGACTTTCTCTACCCACTATTGTTTATTTTTATGTAGCTACTGCAAATAGTTTATCTGTTTTTATTCATTCATTTAAATGTACTTTTGATTCATTGGTTAAGTTTTTCTTTCATCTGAATAAAATTCATAAAAAAGTAAGATTTAAGTAACCAAGTCCTTCAAAGTATAATAAGAACTTAACTAAATATATAACTCTGCGAAAGCCTATTTTTCTGTCTACTTCATGTTAATCGAAACAGTTTCATTACACGTTCCATTGAAACAAGGTGGATAGACAAGACAGAATGGATAGTCAAATTTCACTATACTGGGCTTGATATTCCATACTCTATGACACTGCGAGAAACAACTGAATAAGGACAAACACTTTAGAAAAATGGTGAAATGTTGAACAATTCAAAGCAATAATAATGGATGTTTATGAAACGGCTGATGCCACAAAAATGTGATTTGAAATAAATTGTGTTTTTATGAAAGAGATCTACATTTTTGTGTAGCAAGTTTTTGTCTGTATCTTAGGTTTACCCGTTATAAAAAAATTATATAAAATTCCTTCCTAACGAAGACGACCAACAGGCTATTCCCAGAAAATTCAAGATTTTCGTTTTTGCTGTTCACTGACAAACACATGCATGCCACACACACACACACACACACACACACACACACACACACACACACACACACACACACACTCGGACCTTTTTCTAGAAATGCCTTTTTGGATTCAGAGACCTCAAAACATGTATTTCGTGGATCTTACATCGATTTTAGGTGAAATGCTTCCTCTATTTACTGTAAGTGCGTAGTGCAGAAAATTAACATTAAATAAGAAATATATGTATTGCATTCACATGATTTTCTCTATTCGTTCTTCTACAAACTATTCTTACAAAATCTTATTCTTCTATCTACTTCTCGTTAGCAGAGATAAATCTTCATTACTCATTTACTCATTTCGTTGTAGGTATAAGAAGAATACAATAAGCATTGAATAAGTCTTTTCACTGGGGGAGCGTGTCTGCCTCACATTCAAAAGGTCCGGAGTTCGAGTCTCGGTAAGGGTGAGTTCACGTATAGGGGTTTCTTTCCTGGCTTTCCCTTATCCTGATAAGACGAATGTGGGATAACTTTAGGTTCTATGGACCCCGGGATCATTTGAGCAACATTTTACCCATTTCACTCATCGTCCGGTATGGCCTAAACGGTTAATAGACACTAAAATTAAAAATAAAATCACAACGGGTCGCTATGTTATGGTTTTGTAATTATTTTATCTTTACATGAACACGAAAAAGGAATGAAGGAAGCAAGAAAGAAAGAAAGTAAGTTGCGTGTTTGAAATCATACCAATGACAAAGAATAACTTAGAAATTGATGCCACAAAACGTTTTATTTGACATAAATTGTGTACTTTGACGAGATTTGCATGTCTTGGGTAGTAAAATTTCGTCTATCTCTTACGGTTTCTAGTTATACAAAAGTGGTTCAGAATAAAGAGGATTTCAGAGGCTATTTCCGTAAAATTCAATATAAACATTTTATTTATAATGGAAATATCTTAAACGTAGCGTATTTTAACCCAAATCGTTAGAACCGTATTTGAGTGAATCAAAAATAACAAAAAATGTTCTGCGTATAGGGTAGATTGGGGTGAGAGGATTAACTTGAAAATCTTCATGTTGTTGGAAGATGAACTTAAGTGCCAGGTTTCGTATTTAACCAACTTTTCGGTTGTGAGTTATGCTGTTCTCAGACACGGAGACTAACACACGAGCCTTTTTCTTAAAATGCGCTTTTGGGTTCAGGAGGCCTCAAAACATATATATCCGGTGAATTTTTATGTGGAATACAATACAAGCATTTAGCAATTTATATACTTGTACAAGTGCAAAATATTAATTGTATATGTTTGTGTCAAAAAATTGTATTTTTACTTTCTCTACTACGTATAGTAAGTAGGGGAAGTATTGCATTCCACCCAAAAATTCGATACCGAGGTTACACCGGAAATATATGTTTTGAAACAACCTGAATCCAAAAAAAAGCATTTTTAGAAACATGTCCTTTTGTGTGTGTGTGTGTGTGTGTGTGCGTGTGTGTGTGTGTCTGTGTGTCTGTCTGTGAACAGCATAACTCAGAAAAGAACAGTCGGATAAACACCAAACTTGGTATTTAGGTTCAGTATCTTCCAGAGATGCGACACGAAGGTTTTCAAGAAAATCCCCCCACCGCGGATTACCCTTTACTTGGAACATTTTTCGAAAATTTTAATTTTCTCAAAAATGGCTCTAACGATTTTGATTAAAATATCATATGTTTAAGATATTTTCATGACAAATAAAATGTATATCTTGAATTTTCTGGGAATGTCTCCAAAAGTATTCTTCATTGTGAACGACTTTTGCATAACTGGTAAACCATAAGAGATAGACAAACTTTTACTGCATGTAGATCGCGTTAAAATACACAATTTATGTCATATACATTTTTTTGTTGAGCGAACCATTTTCGAGATATTGCTTGTTATCCCCTTAAATTTTTCAATACTTATTTTCTAAAATTGGAATTCGTTATTCATTTGTTTGTCTTGGATATGCAAAGAGTTATAATCTGTGGCAAAGGGAATGGTGCTGCACATAGCAACCAGCTATTAAGAGATATGTATATGCTTAAAGGCTACTGTATTTCTATATTGCCCTTGTAAATATATATTCCCCTTACATCTACAAGAAAATTAGCAATAAGATAAAGTCTGCAAATGTTTATCTCGATTAACATGAAGTAGATGGAGAATAAGCCTTTGTAAAAATAGTTTGTACAAGAGTAGAGAAAGTCATGTGAGTGTAACACATCAGATTTTTTCCGTTAATTGCAATATATTTGAAGATATTTTAACGTATCTTAATACTGAGGCAATTGTAACAGCTTATGTATTATTGGAGAGGAGTGGGACTGCCAACCAATTAGGCAAAATACGATTAGGATTAGGATTCAACGCGGAGGGGACTTAAGATATAGATCTTTTGTGCCTATGCCTCGGATGGGGCCCCTCCGGGAGGGAGGGATGAGGTGAGAGGAGACAGAGGGCGGCCGGACCAGGAGGTACGACAGGCAGAGAAACACCATAAGAACACCAGGGTCCTTACCATTTGCAGATTTAAACTCCCCGGATGGGCACTGATGCAGCCGGCTCCCCTCCCCCCTGTGAACTTACACATCCCCTGGGGAGCCCGGAACTCGGCGACCACCCCCATTCCAGGGAACGAAGGTTTCCACAGATCATTCTTTTCCCCTGCCATGCACATACCGGGACTCCCGCAGACACTTGCAACCCTGAAAGAGACCAAGCGGATGAAAGGTGAAGTGAAATGAGGAGGTGAAATGGAGGAACAGGAAATTTGGGGACTTGATGATCCTTTCCACCATTAGCCTAGCGACCCGGGGAAACCCTCGAAATTATCCAGGGGTCAGGAAGGTCGCTCACGGGAATCGAACCCACGACCTCCCAAATGCGGACCACTCGCCTAAGCCATCCCGCTCGCTATTAAGCAAGAGAAGTGTCTAATTTCTCTCATTTATACTACTACTACTACTACTACTACTACTACTACTACTACTACTACTACTACTACTACTACGACTACTACTACTACTACTACTAATAATAATAATAATAATAATAATAATAATAATAGAAGTACTGTTTTAACAGTCTTCTTTACCAATAAATTTTAGAACACACAGCTATTGCTTTCCTTGACTTGGCATTTTACAAACATGAACGTAAAGGCGGTGATCCTTGAAGGCAGGGCAATTTAAATTTATTACTTTCTCTACTACGTAACCAGCAGATAGAGGAAGTATTGCATCCATCCAAGATCAATATTGATATTTCTCCGGAAATGCAAGTTTTGAGGCCCCCTAAATAATTAAATGGATAAACATTTTTAGAAATAGTTCTTACCTTCCCAATATGCGACGCGAAGTTTTTCAAGAAAATTCCCCAGCCCCAACTATCCTTTACTTCGAACATTTTTCATTATTTTTATTTTCTCATATTATTTGGCTCAAACTATCTTTTTAATTTATTATTGTAGCTTAAACTTTAAATTAATAACACGACTACAACAAATCCTAAAATTACAATACTTTGAAACGAATTACTACTTTGATTACAAAGAATTATACGGTTATAATCCTGAAACAATTTTGATTAAAATACCGTATGTTTAAGATATTTACATAAGAAATAAAATGTATATGTTGAATTCCTGGGAATGAAAAGTCCTCTTAATTCGAAGGGAGATTTGTGTAATTCTCTATAACTTTTACCCCAAGATATATAAAAATACTCACTACAAAAACTTTAAACATACAAATTGTTTCAAACAATTTTTTGTGATATGACCCATTTCCTAGATATCTGTTACTATTGATTTGAATTTTCAATATATATTATTTATTTGAAGTACTTAATGATGTTTCATTTGAATATTCGTACTGATAAATGCAAATAAAATAAATAAAGACTTAACGAATGTGGTATTGATTTCCACTCTAAAATAATTAATTTCTGCTCCACAAGCACGAAAATAACCACTATGGTATTTTGAAAGTTATAAGCAGGCATAGGAGATTCTAAGCATTAAAGCCAGTACAGAAGAATATAAGGTTTAACATCACTGGGCTATAGGCAGGGAAGTCATAGATAAAAATCCACCACACCTCTCGTCCAGTCTTTTGAGGTTTGCAGACAGCACTAGAACCGATTTTACCTACTTGTAAGTGACTATTGTTCTCTGGGGTTTTGCATTCTTTGTAGTGATAATGGTTTGAGTACAGAAAACTTGAAACCAACTGCTTAAGAATTTCAAGGCTCCATCAGCAAGGGCCAGTGCAACACTGACACCTCCACTTTCTCAAAGAGAATCATACCTACATATCAGAGAGATAAGCAACAGTGAGCTGTAATTATATCGCAATCACTAACGTGCTTGATCTCAATCTGGTGGTGCTGGGTTCAAACAGATGGGATATACGTTATGGAGCGAACCCAATTTTAAATTCTTGCGTTTCTTTCAACGTTTAAGTACACGTTACGGAAGTATTCACATGGGATGTTTGTACATAGCACGGCCACGATTACCTGCAAATAGCCACAATTCAGGGAACTTTTTATCAGTGGCGTACTACTCGTTATTAATCTTGGTCTGTTTTAAACAACCATGAACTCAAAGACAATAAGTGTTCTGTATCAAAGTGCTCGCCTAACGCTCCTCTGTAATCCTTAAATGTTGATGGGTTGAATTCTTAATATTGTGCATATTGTTTTTAACAATACGTTGCGAATTTGTGCGTGCATGCTGAGAAGGGGGAGAGAGGAAATATTGACTCGTTACGGAACGAAGGCTTACGACGTGATGCGTAAGAACCCAAGTCAGTCGAATAATGTACTGAGAGATCTTGTTTTTACGGTAATGCATACATAATAAAACAGTTCACGGTATGTATGATCTTGAAGTTTAAACGATAATGAATAAATTAAAATAAATTTAGTGTTAGTGTTCTTGAGTTCTCGTGTAAACAGCTAATCCCACTCTGTACTCAGTAATACTTCCCGAAACTAGGGCTATTTTTGATTGTAAGGTAGTTATTTGTGGTTTGTTTATATCTTCCTGACCGCCCATTTCACTGATTGTACGCTTGGAGTAGGCTGCGCCCGCAGTTAACCGTCAAATTGTACACTCAGAACTCGTTACATAGCAAACCAAGTAGGCCACGTCCCAGCAAGGAGCTGATTGCAGAAATTCGTGTTTATGTCTGGCAATTAGCAAAGGCAAGCAGTGGCGGCAGTGTTGCAACCCTTTTATTGCTGACATAAGCTATAGGCAGGCTTTATCAATAACGCAGCGTTTAATGCGCTGATTCCCAAACAGCGACTCTGTTACCAGGCACTTGCCATCGGAAGAAATGAGATAATCTATACTAATATTATAAAGAGAGAAAATTTGTTTGTATGTACATATGTACGAACGTAGTCTCAAAAACCATTTAAGCGATTTTGATGATTCCTTCAGTATTGAAAAGCCCTATTACTACTTTATGACGATCATGGGATATAAAGTACCTACTAATTTAAATTCATAAATTACAGGAAGACTAAAAAGGATTTAGAAAGTGTGTGTACTAAAATATAAGTACGTTGGAGTTATAAACGGACATAGAGTATTCGTCTGCACTTTAAAACATTCACAGCCAAATTAATGGAGGGGAAATCTATTATTTTTTTTTTACATATATATCAAATGGTAATACAGTTTGCGTTTTTTTGGCGGATTTTCAAATCGTTCATTTTATCAGTTATATAAATGTTTGAAGAATATGCCAAAATTGCAACTTTTTTTTGTACATGGTGTTTTCATAATTATCTTTCATGCATTGGGTAAAACATTTTTTGTGCATACATCCACGCACTTAAATCGACATGTGACTTAAACTGGTAGAGAAATAAATTCATGAAGTCATCAAAATGAGGAATTAAGGCAAAAAGGGAGCCTCAAAACATTTCCGGTGAGATCATATCGACTTTTTGGGTGGAATGTAATAATTCTTCTACTTATACAGATAAGTAGTAAATAAAGTAAAAGTGGTCTTCAAAATATATATGATTACGTATTAGAAAATTCAAACTAACGGAAACCAATATCTGCAAATAAAATTTTAAAAAATGCATTTCAGATATATTGTCCGTTCAAACGAGATTTATTATCTTTTTTAATACGTTTTGTCCAGCTCTTTTCCACTTATATAACCAGTCATGCAAATATCATAAAAATATGGTATTTTAATCCAAATCCATAGCTATTTTTTGAGAAAATCAAATACAATTTTTACCATGTGAAATTTGCTTTGAGAATGGTAAATTTTATTGCAGTTTCGTGTCACAGCTTTGAAAGATATTGATCTTAAATACCAAGTTTGGCGTTTATCCGACTTTTTTGAGTTAGGATATTCACGGACTCATACGCACGCGCAGACCTTTTCCTAATTTTTATGTTTCGGTGAACTTCAAAATATGTATTTATATAAATATGTGGCAGGAAAGGTAAAAATGTAAATATCCCGCTTATTATAGCGTTGTTTTTTGTCTTTTTTTCATTTTTCTTATCAAGAGCTTATAAATATGACGCTGATGACAAAATATGCTTTTACAAAATCTTAATGAAATTAATGTATAAGAAGTTACACAAAATGCCATTATAATGATTTGTGTCCATAAATCAATTCCCATACGAAAAGCAAACTTCAGTTCACATAACAAGCAAAAAGAAGAGGCACAAGTTTACGCACCATCGAACCTTTACTTATGTTTGGTTTTTACTAACATTCCACAAAAAGTAAAATATTTGTGGATCTAAAATTTCACATGACATGTATGCTGTTCAGGGAGGGAGAGAGAGAGGGAGAGAATAAAAGAAAGGGAAACAGAATTGAAGAGGGAAATAAACAGGGGGCGAGTGAGGGGAAGAGAGAGAGAGAGGAAAGAGGGAAAAGAGGGATGGAAGAAGAATAAATATAATTTCCGCAGCGTACCAGCAGATTCTGCTTGTTGTTAGATTAAACTTACATACCCGGGAAACAGAGAAAAAAAGAAAATGAAAACCAAGAGCTGGAAGCGTCAATTTCAATAACTTGAAAATATGTGTTCAATTTGCACTATTGTAATTTTGAATACTTTGTGAAACACTAAATGCGTCACACAATCTAATTGTATATATTATTTCTATAATGGATACCTGGTCGAATTTTTACATTCTCTACAATATACCCCGTAGGTAGAGGAAGTAATGTATTCAACGCAAAAATTAGATGTCGAGATTTCACCGTTTTGAGCCCCCCTGAATGAAAAAAAAATGTTTGGGAAAAGGACTGTGTGTTTGTGAACAGCATAACTCAAAAGTGAAATATCAGATAAATACCAAATTTCATATTTTAACCCAGCATCTTCCAAAGATGCGACACGAAGATTTTCAAGAAAATCCCCCCACCCAAACTACCCTTCCATAAAAAAATTTTCAATCTTTTTTATTTGTTCAAAAATGGCTTTAAACATTTTATTAAAACACTATATAGTTAAGGTACTTACATGACAAATAAAATTTATTTCTTGAAATTCCTGGGAATAGACAGTGAACCTTTTCATTCGTAAGGAATTATGTATATTTTGTATAGTGGGTAAACCATAAGAGAGACGCAAACATACCATACAAAAAATATGTAGATCTCTATAAAACACACAATTTATTGCAAATAACGTTTTTGTGACACCAGCCATTTCCAAGGTATCCACTATTAATGGTTTGAATTTGTTGATACTTTGTGTTTAAAGCAATGTCGCAATTTAGTTGTTTCTTGCCATGTCATGGAAAGAGTATGGAGTTTTACCGAGCGGAATGGCTCAGGCGGTAACGTCTGGGTCCGCATTCGGAAGATCCCGGGTTCAAATTCAGTGGGCCGACCAATTTGACTGGGTTATTTTTCGGGGTTTCTCTCAGTCGCCAAGGTATATATCGGATTGGACCAAAAGTTCCAGCTAAATATAAAACAACAGTTAAAATGAAATAATATATGGCAATAGCGAATGCTCTGCCATCTGTCCACAGATGATGAAAGCAGACAGACTGGACAGTACCCTAATGGTGTCTGTCCGCACGTGTAGAAGCAGAGGTACAGTTACCATGGATATGTCTCAATAAACACGTATGGAAGCTGTCATCTGCCTTCACAGAAGCAGAAGTACAGTTGTTATGCACATGCCTCCGTGGACAAGTGACGAAGTAAGATGCTATGGTAAAGGGATGAGACCTAGAAGGCTAACTGTCGGTCACACACCGAACCACGAGGTATCTCCTAACAGATCCGTAGCGATATGGCCACGTAGTTAAAGCAACGTAAAATAAATAAAGGGAAAAAACGTATGGAATTTCAAAACCAAGGTATCGATTCGCTATCCTTCTTGTATCTATCCTTCAACAAAATGTGTTATTAAAATATTTCTGCAAAGGTTTGTCTCGATTAACATGAAGCAGATAGGAAAATAAGATTTTGTAAAAAAAGTTTGTAGTAGCCGTATAAAAATGAACTATAGTGGATAGAGAAAGGAATATGAACGTAACACGTACGATTTTTAGAAATAAAATGTGCCAGAATTTAAAAATAGCCATTTCTTCCTAAGAGAACCTAGTTATTTTGGGAAGAATTCGCTTTATCTCCTCGAAAGATGCCTGGCACGATTATCTTGCATTTGTATGACTTTTCGTCTTTGGGATAACCTCCTCTTTCTCATTCTCCGCGCACGTGCACTGTCTCTTTTCAGGCACACATAGACGCGCAAGTGCGGAATACATTATTGATAAAATTAGGAATTTAACATTTCATCTGTCGTAAACAATATGTAATAAAGAAAAGGAATTTGGATAATATTGGGGAACAAATTTATGGAATTATGTTTAAGAGGAAGCACGTATCAAATGACACAGGCCAAAAATAACATGAAACCAAAAATATGTTTTGTGCTTTTAGTTAAATGTCTATGTACAAGGGCATACTGGTTTTATTGTCCTTTAAATACCATTTTCTTATATCTTAGAATTTTTACATCATAGAGTTTCTAAAACATACTACCCATGGCTTACAAACAATTAGTCTGAAAACTTCCACATAATTAGGTGACCATCATCTTTATCAAGGTTTGCACCATTACAAGATGCGTTTCGTCACCACTAATCCTCTCTCCGTCTCCACTTTGATCTTCTGAATGTATCTCTTTTATGGTCTATATTCTGTAAATATGTTTGGTAATCTCATCCTTTACACAATGGATCTTCAGTTTTCCGTATTTAGGATAATTCTTTCTATATGTTTCAATATTTTTAATTCGTCATAATTCTAAATTCAACAATTCATAAAAATTCATTTCAACAGATTCATTTTTTTTTCTTCTCTACTTCCTTCTTGGAGCCCAGTTTCGTTTGAATATAAAAGTACGATACTCCCATTGCCTTATATCACAGCATTTTCCTTTTTGAAATTTGTCTGTCCTGCTGTCTTCTATTACAGGGGTCAATTCACATCCCAAGGATCTAAATATCGTAACTGTCCAACGATTTCATCACTTATTACAACTTTTACTTTTGATGTATTCTTTACCTTTAAATACTAACATTTTTATTTTAATGTTTGATTAATTGAGAAGTCAATTATTAAAGTAAAAGAGAGTTTAGATGTATTTTACAGTTCACTATTAAAATAATATATGCTATAAAATTGTAAAATTGATGAAAAATCCATTAATCAAAGGGTATTTTTCTTACTGAAAAAGACCCAATACTCCTTTAAGTATATTTCATATCCCTCTTAAGTGTTCAACTTGGGTTCATTTTATTTCGAAATAGCAGAACCCAAAGCTCGCCTTATTGAGCTACCTGCGGAATTGTACTTTTTGAGACTCACACTCTCACTCTCGTCTCAAAACTCCTTTTTCTCCCTTCCCCTTTCGCTCTTTTTCTGCATCCTTTTGTCTTTCCCACATTCTCTCTCTCATTTTTCATTCTATCTTCCATTCTCTCACTCAGTCGTCTTCTCTCCATCTTCTCTCCATTTCCCTCCCTCTCTCTGTGCAATGCATATTTTATGTGAATTTTTAAAATCGACAATGCGGTGTTTAGAAAACTTAAACGTAAGTAAAATGTTTAACAGAAGACAAACTTGAGCCTATTGCTTATATTTTCAGTGCGACAGGAACCGTGGAGTTTCCCGTGGTAACCGATTTACATACAGGAATAATAGTATAGAAAAATTAGTATAACTTCCTAAATACCTATCCTATCGAAATTTTGTACATAACATTATGTTTATTAACTTCTTTATAAAATAGTTTTAGAAAGCTGTGAGTGAGATAATAAGTGAGCTATTTAGATTGCTTAGTTAACTGGCCTAATTAAGATTCAATAAAGCTCATTTTCTAAGAGGTAGAGGATTGTAATTCAATAATGAACAAAATACTGTTCGCAATCCAAAACGATTGCACATTAGGAGCTGCGAATTCTTGGCACGTTTCACATAATTTAACAAAAAATGGGCTCTTCCTAAAAAATTATATTTATGCACAGGGATATGCAACCTAAAAATTTACGAAAGAAAACATTGTATAGTATATGAAATAAAACAATCTATTTGAAATTACTTGATAAGAACATCAAGTACCTTAACTCCAATCCTAATAAAAGTTGGAAAGGTTAGTAAGAATATTTTAATACCCTAAAAAGTATCTTAGAGATATTTAAATCTTTCTACCGGGTGTCGGGAATGCAAAATATTAGAGCAGCATTTTATTATTCAGACTCGAGCGAGGTGGCGCCGCGGTAACGTGTACGACTCGCATTTGGGAGGTTCTGAGTTCACCTTCGGGCCGGCCATTCTTACCTTGGGGTTTTCCATGGTATATCCGGGTTCGGTAGGTGAATGCTGGGTAGTTCCCTTCTACCACGAATTTCCTGCCCATCATTTTCTTTCATCTGTTTCACCTCATTTGTTTCAGGGTTGTAGGACCAGGCAACAGCAGTCAGTATGCTGTAGCAGGACAGTTAGTTATGAGCGAAGGTCTACCAGGGCAAGAGCCGAAGCCTAAGCCCCCCTTCTACCCCAGGGCTGGCGCCAAATGCGTGGCTCTTCAACCGAAGGTTTTTCCCATGAGGGCAATACCTGGAGTCTAAAAAGACCTCCCCGCTTACGCGCGTCATCCCAAAAGGGCGAAAACCTCGGTAGGGCCGACAGCAATCTAGCATGCCGTCTACCGCCTATCCAGAGCGGTGCCGGAGGACATTGAGGCGTCTACAACCCCGCCTGTACGGAAACCCGCACAGACGCACCCAATCTCCCACGGATCTCGGGAACCACTGTCCCGCCGAGTCCAACCCACTCCAAACGACACCCCTTCGGTTGGGGCTGGGACGTTTGGCCTGGCGTACTTCTAGTAATGTCAGAAGTACCACGAGTGCTCAGGGTACGCAGCGCCCGTGGAGGGGTCGGAACCCCTCCCCTACGGGAGTTGTAACAGGACGGTGGAATTTGCGCCATGGAATGAATTCTCCCTGACCTTGGCGGGAATGCGGGCCCCTTGGTTTCTGGAAGTGTCTCGTCCACACCCGAGACCCCTAGGCTGCGGGAGCTACTGCAAGGCTTGCCGTTGTTATGTTGGAATCGTTAGGAACTTGTCTTTGCTAGCACACATCGTCATCTGTATCTGGTCCCCCTTCAGCACTCTCCTTCAGCCCTTCCTCCCAAGGGTCACATTGGAAGCACAAACGATCAGGCAGTTTAATTTTTATGATTGCTCTTTCTTGTCGACTGAAGAAATTTTAAATGCTAATTGAGAATAGGAATTTGGAGGGCATTAAAAGGAATAACTCCTGAACACTGCGGTCCTTCAAAACCATTTCAGTGGACAGCTCAGAACTCTAAGACTTAAATAACTCCATGATTTCTTTTTGTTTTACTTTCTCTACACGTACCCACTAGGTACAGAAGGTGCATTCTAACCAAAAATTCGATACCGAGATTTCACCGGAATTACGTGTTTTGACGCACCCTGAATAAAAAAAAAAGCCTTTTTAGAAAAAGGTTCATGTATGTGCCTGTGAAGAACATAACTCAAAAATCAAAATTGCAAAATCAGATAGATACCAAATTTGGTATATAACTTCAGTATCTTCAAAAGATGCGGCACGAAGATTTTCATGAAAAACTCCCCACACTACCCTTATATATAACATTTCTCGATTGTTTTTATTTTCTAAAAAAATGCTTCTAACGATTTTGATTAAAATCCCACATATTCAAGATATTTACATGACAAATAGAATGTACCTTCATTCGGCAGGGATGTTGTATAATCTTGTATAATTGGTAAACGTTAAGCGATACACGAAAACGCACTAGACAAAAAAAATGTAGATTGTTTAAAACACAACTTATTGCAAATAACTTTTTTGTGGCCATTTCGCAGATATCCGTTATTAATGGTTCGAATTGTTGGTTACTCATTCTTTTAAAGTACTGTCGACATTCCTTGTTTCACGTATGTCACGGTAAGGGTATGGAATTTTAAGGCCAGCGAATAGCGTCAAGTTCTAAAACATTTGACTATCGCTGTTCCTTTAGTATTTATAATGTATATGTAATTTATAACGTATCACATCAGTTTTTACTTTCTCAACTACGTATAGTAAGTAGGGGAAGTATTGTATTCCACCCAAAAATTCGATACCGAGATTTCACCGGAAATATATGTTTTGAAACCCCTGAATCCAAAAAAGCATTTTTTGAAACATGTCCGTGTGTGTGTCTGTCTGTGTGTCTGTGTACGTGTCTGTGAACAGCATAACTCAGAAACGAAGTCGGATAAACACCAAACTTGGTATTTTGGTTCAGTATCTTCCAGAGATGTGACACGAAGGTTTTCAGGAAAATCCCCCACCCCAGATTACCCTTTACATGGAACATTTTTCTAAATTTTAATTTTCTCAAAAATGGCTGTAGCGATTTTGATTAAAATATCATATTTTTAAAATATTTTCATGACAAATGCAATGTATATCTCGAATTTTCTGGGAATATCTCCAAAAGTATTGTTCATTGTGAACGACTTTTGTATAACTGGTAAACCATAAGAGATAGACAAAATTTTACTACACAAAAAATGTAAATCGCGTTAAAATACACAATTTATGTCATATATATTTTGTTTTGTTGAGTGAGCCATTTTCGAGATATTGCTTGTTATTCCCTTAAATTTTCCAAGAAAATTAGCAATAAGATTAACATCTCAATTAACATGAAGCACATGGGGAATAAGCATTTGTAAAAATAGTTTGTACAAGAGTAGAGAAAGTCATGTGAGTGTAACACATCAGATTTTTTTTATAAGCAGGCGAGCACTATGGCTTATATGCGGTGCTGTGCTACGGTTACAGGGGGCCCCTCCGTCTGAGTATTAACTCCTCACGTACTCCACAACAAAGAGATGAAGTCCAACGCAATTAAATAAATCTTCTCATACTTGACCAGGAAAATAGAGCATTAATAACCCCTTTATTGTTTAGAATGTGTCTGCCTGTCAAAGTTCATGTTTTTGTCGTTAATCTCTTCAAGACACAACGTAGATATAAATGTGCTGCATCCAAAGAAATGTTTCCACTTATTGCGATCAACATATACATTTTATCAGATCTTTGTGGAGAGAAAAAAAAATAAAAATAATTGCCACGTGGTTATCTCTTTAACTTTATATTTCTTAAGAACATGAGGGAAAAGTTAAGCAGTTGCATGATTAATAGAGCTCCAATTTAACGGAATTTACCTGTTATTAGATTTATTAAGACCTAGTAACATTGGAAAGCGACCTAAAATCAGGAGCACGCTGCAAAGTCTCGCAAGTGTCGCTCGAGCCATTGCAAGAATAGTTCGATAAAACAACACTCACTTCTGTAGTATTGCCTATATTTTACAATCTTCCCGAGAGATTTGCTGAAAAGTGGTTAAAACAATTATTATTAAAAGGGCCCGGATTCTGATGACGCCATTCTTTTAATTTTTGCATCATAGGCATTTTTAACGTGTACATAAATCCTTATCATGGGTCCCAGATTAGGAAAATACATATTTATTACGTCTTTTTGGGTGATTTTCAATTTTTAGGGGATTTGTTTTCAATTTTACGTCATTATTTTGTCATTTTCTTGCAATTTGCGCCTTCATTTCGTAATTTTCTTGCATATATATTGATGGTATAAAGAATCTTATATTATTCACATTTTGCGTAAGTATAACTTTTCAAAAGTCAGGAATTGCCTTATTCAACTGGGAATAAGAGTAACTGCACATCATTTACTAGCATTTTTGGGAAACAATCATGTTTCTATTTAATGGTTAGTCTGGAAAGGGTGATTGTGGGTGAAGTTGTGGCTATTGTCAGGGAATCAGCTATTCATGTCCCAAACCATAGATGAGAAAGGCCAGTTTTTCCTTTTTCGGGTTAATAAGTGCGTATGGTGAGGTTGCTATTGTCATAGGCCGCAAAGTGCTCTTCATTCGTTCTTCTGAATTTTGTATACTTAATTTGAGAACACAAAAGAGTTAATGCTACATTTTCGTAAGACCTGCTTCAAAAACAATTTTCATAACTTTTTGTTCCTATTCTTCAAGCAAGAACATCAACAAATACGTATTTTTAATTAATTTATATGTGATTATTTTATAACTAAATTTTGCTTGCATAGCGGTTATACCCATGTATAAATTAATTTATAACTTTTTGTGCACTAATTTAAATAAATTAAATAAATCTCAGGTCAATTTATGTAATCATGACATAATTTCTTTTAAAAAAATTTAGAGCCATTTTATAACATTGTTAACCCCTCAAAAACCGGGCCCTGCTTATAACATACCTTCAAACCTGAAACTTTTGAAACGATACCTCGCAACAGACCTAGAGATGGTTCTTTCAAAAACAGTTTAACCTCACTTTTAGGTTCCACGTTTTTCGTAGATATATATGTTAAATTTTTCAGGCACCACCGAACACTGTTCATTAATATTTAGCTCAATTATACGTTTTCTGGTTATGAGTTTTTTCATTCATACGTCACGTTTTTCTGGTCACCAGTATGAAATATATTAACTTACTTACTCATTAATATACTATGCTTTTGCTGTGTTAAGGTACATTATGCGCGGTTTCTGTAAACTGTATCTTTGCTGTCGCAGCACAAAGCAGTAGGCATGTTGGGTGAGGCATCAATATCTTCGGAACGCATTTTTGCTGCGCACGTGTTACCAACAGGATCGGGCAAGGACATTGTTCGCCAGGTTACATCTGATGATGTAGAAAGCCTAAATAATGAAAGTGTCCCCAGTGTACATAAGGCATTTCAATCTGTATAAATTACACAGTGAAATAATCTCAAAGCTTAAGTGATGACAACATCTCTGTTAATAGCGCATATAATCGACTAGTTTATAGCTGTGTGGACAATTCAAAGAAGGAAAGAAAAATTGACGATTTTTTAAAACCTCTGAATTATTTTTTTAGTTTGAAATATGAATGATACTGGTATACACGTAAGTACTCTAAATAGTGCATTGTTTATTATTTATCAGTTTCATTTGCTGCTTTCTTATGTTAAATAATACATAATTAGTTTGAATAATAATCTAATAAAATAGTTTTAGTTCCATAAGAAAATTCACTTCTATGCTTTCTCATTTATACATTATTTCAGCCGTCTTCTTTGAAAACGTATAACTGAGATTATACTGTAGTAAATCCGCGCTTATTACCAACATTCAAAATTATAACGCTCTATGGAAAACAAGTGAAAAAATGATCAGTGCAAATATTTTATAACATTAAGGGACACAGTCTACTTATTAACGCGCGATTTCAGCCACTCACTTTACCTACATAAGAACAAGTTATGATCATTTGAGACTGACTTTACCTACATTAGGTCACCTCTCCGTTCACTTTTGAGCCGCCACTGCATTCATTCTTGAATTTGTAAATGTAAAGAGAAACGCCCGAACTCTATCCTATTCCAAACTCCGGATGAAACTGATCTAGGAAATATTCATTAAAAAAAGAGAAACCTGTTGCGTTTGGCGCCGTGCTAATGACATGTTCGCGTTGAGGTTGGCGTTCCTGCAAGGTCGCGGCGGCACAACTGCTGCACTGACCTCGGTTGCTGTCAGGCGCGTGCAGAAAGATGCGAGCCCCCGGTGTTAGCACCTTAATAACTGCAATTACCTCAGCTAAGAAAGGAAAGAGGCGCCCTGCAAATGTTGTGGAAATAATTAACTGTCGCATATCAACAGAAGTAACAAGTAAGCGACATTCGTAGCCTACTTCCCTCCACCTAATGGAGGTTTACGTTCCAGTATAAAAATACATAATTCCCTTTCTAATACTGGTAAAAATACAGAAAATCTTCACACATTTAAATCCAATGTAAAGGTTTATTGCAGGAATATTCGTTGAATATTTAAACTTTAATAAATATCCTTAATCATGTAATTGAACACCACAAATAACACAAAAGTATAAACCAAAAGGTAGAAACAGCGTTGGTAAAGGTAAAGCGGGAATATCGGTTTTGTTGAAGAAGGAACAAGACACCTGCTGCTGTGATGATGATAAATATCCTTATTGTAATTGATTTACCTTGGATCTCGTATATCCCTATATTGTCTTGTATATATTTTAATTTATTTGATCTATTAATATTAATTACATGTGTAAAATTATGTATTAAAAATATTCGCTTTGATAATACGTACAATTATATGCAATATAATTACCAGGGTTAGGATTTTTAGGTGCGCACCTTTTTTCTTAGGGTAAGTTAAAGCTGTGCGGAAAGATATCACAGTGTGAAATTTCGTTTCTAGTTCCGAAAAGAGGCACTTTTCCGCACTTTTTTCCCTTTTTGAGATCTTTGCCCCTTTTGGCAGCTTTATCACATTTTCCCCCAACCATGCCCATAACCCCCTTTTCCCCCTTTTATCTTTTAAGTTTAATTCCAATTTATTCTTTAACTTTCAATTGACGTCTCTTCGGCTTGCTGTGTACGTGCGAATAGTAAGCCTACCTCTTTCAGTAAACGCCGTGCGGGAACTGATAGCACACCCACAATGGAAAATAATTGTGTGTTCGACGAAAACCTCTTTTCTCTCGCTTTACCGCTACAAAGTAGCCCGCAATAATGCAACTGACAATGAGTGATTCTATCCCACCAGAATCAGTAGCCTGCGTTCGTGAATGTGAGTTTGTTACTGTGAGAGACGTCATCTGGGCACGCAGAGACGGCAGTAACCTCACCCGCGCAGTTCCGAGAATTCTTAAGACTGGATTCTGCTCGAAACTACTATAAATCGCTGAGACTGAAGTTCCAGCATGAATGAGAACATTCTGGTAATTGTCGCGGTGTTATAAGTGTCCAGTGCTCGATTTATTGTTCTGGCTGAGGAATTCAAACAAAATTTCATAGACACTGATGGAACTGTTATGCGATGTAATTCAGGAATTTTGTTAGATGAAAAACACCTGCGAGATCGCATCAAACAACACATTTCCAGTTCTAAGCATCAAATGAACAAGACTCTTCAAGCAAACAAATCACGTCAACCTCTATTACGAAATGCGTTTCAACAGAGTTCTTCAAAAAGCCAAAATTTGAAGGAATTAAACATTGATTTGTGTGTAGCTCTTACACAAGCAGGAATTCCACTCAATAAGGTGAACCATCCAGCCTAAAAGGGATTTCTTGAAAAATACACAAAGATGCCAATGTCCGATGAGAGTACTTTAAGAAAAACCTACATGGAGCCTGTTTACCAAGAAACCATAGAAAAAATCAAGGAGAAAGTGTGTGATTGCGATGTGGGAATCATTGTGGATGAAACCATAGACTCAATGGAACGATATGTTTTGAACATTTTAGTTTTCCCTTAGCAGGGGAAAAAGTTAACCCATGTTGTTAAAATGTACGAGCTGCAGAAAGCCAATGCCAGTACAGTAATACAATCCATTATGGACTTCTGGCCTACTGGTATCGAGTTTGAAAAACTTCTTGTAGTTACGGACCAGGCTCCATACATGGTTTCAACTGTTAACCAATTAAAACCTTTATTTCCTAACTTGAAGCATGTGACATGCTTGGCTCTTGCCCTTCACAGGGTTTGTGAATCCATAAGGAACGAATACGACATCGCAAATCAATTCATCTCTGTCCTGAAGAAGATTCTACTGAAAGCTCCGAGCCGTGTTGTTTACTACAGGGAAATCACTGACCTGCCCTTCCAAATTTCCCGGTCATTACTCGCTGGGGATCTTGGATTGAGTGTGCTGCTATGTTGTGTGAGAATTTTGGCAAAATTAAAGAATTTGTGCTTTCTTTGGATCCATCCGACGCAGGTGCAATTTCCAAGGCACAGCAACTTCTGTTACCGGAGAAAATACATAATTTGCAGACAGAACTATATTGTGTCCATAATTACAAGTACCTGCCTGCAGTTATTAAACGATTTGAAGAACAAGGTCTGGAAAAGGAAAAACTATGGGATACTTTTACTTCCGTGAAGGAGCAGTTAGATGGCTTTGCCAAAGACAAACTTGACTCTAGTCTTCAGAAGAATCCAGACATTGAGGAATTCGCCACATCTGTAGAGTAGCCATTCCGAGTGAATACAAGGTTTGCCCCACTGGTTTCTGTGGATGTTGAAAGAAGCTTTAGCATCTACAAAGACATTCTATCTCCTAATAGAAACTGACTTACTTTTAAAAACGTGGAGATGCTTAATGCCTTGAAGTACAACAGCTTCATGTTTTTTCCTTGTTTTGATGATTGATAATTTGATGTACTTGTTTGCAGTTCAATAAATTAGAATAGAGGAAAGAGAAATCGTTGAATTATTTAAGGGAATGTACAACTGAAATTAGCCCAAAATCTCAAAAAATCTAAAAAAAAAAAATTATGTTCCCAAAAAATTCTCCATTGGTTGCAGTTTTAGAATCAACTTTTATTTTTGACCTAGCGAACGCTTCAGGATCGTTACGAGACTTTTTAATTACCCTTGCGGACTTGGTTGCTAGCTGTTTATATTTTTAAAACTTGATTTTAAGCGTTTCTTATTTTCAGCATTTCTGCATATTCAAAATGTGCCACACGATGTAGTTTTCATCCATTCATATTGGCATTTTTTAGGTTATTTCCAAATAAATAAAACTGTCAATTAATTTTTCTGTGTAATGAATAGTTTCTGTGCTACTAATTTTTGAAGATAACAATGTATACAAAACAACGAAAAAGAATGCAAATACAAAACTGAAAAACTTTTTTTGTTTTAAACTAAGAATGGTAGAAAAAAATTATATGACAGATTTGTAGTTCCTTGACATAGAAGCAACATAAGATTTGTACATACTGAGGCTTTCACGGCCGGCGTCATAACTAACAAATGACTCCGACCACCGCAGACACTGAATCACTTCACCCTGAAGATGCCAAGCGCTGTACTTGGCGAAACGTCGGTATCCACGATGCCTTCTAGACACGGCCTACAAGCCCGGATAGTTGTAATTCATTTATTAGTTAACATAAGATTTTCTTATTTTTTGAAAAATGCATCATGTGTTGCATTTTGCATATACCCATAATTTTATATTTTGAAAATTAATACCTTGAAAACTAATTGAGATTTTGGATTGAAATTCAAAAAACAATTATATCTAAAAAAAAGACTGACTGCCCAAGTGAATGAATAGCTTAGAAAATAGCAATTTCAGCTGTGTATCCTCTTAAATAAACCAGCATCTTATTGTCCCTTTTTTCACCTTATTTGAGCACCTTTTCCCTTCCTTTTTTCATCTGAAATTTGCACCTAAAAATCCTAACCCTGATAATTACTTTTGATGTATCTTGTATCAGTGAACGGTACACAGTATTTGATTTAAAAGGACCAATAAAACTGAACTGAATGGTAATTGAGTGTCAACAACAGCACATGGGAATAGAAATTATTATTATTTATATTATTGCTGTTGTACTTAGCCAGCAGCTCTTTGTCTTCTGATTCTGCATCTCCTGCGTCTGCATTTTCACCTGAAAGGAGCAATTTTTATAAACTAATAGTTCTATAATGGCAATTTAATTTCTATAGATCGATAAATTAGTTACTTGTAACAAATCATTAAGGGAACTCACCACCTAAATTGAATGAACTTTTCGGGAAAATGGGGATTCGAATTACACGGCCAAAAATAATATTCAAAGGCTATAATCCCAAAATTCATTTTCGTCTTTGATAGCGGAAATCTTCAGGTCTATATGCCTATTGCATAAAAATGAGATTTTGAATTTAGTTTTCTCAAAACCTTTGCCTGTTTAAAAAGTTGTTTTTCCATACGATGGAGATTTCATCCATTTTTACTTTCTCTACTACGTATAGTAAGCAGGGGAAGTATTGTATTCCACCCATAAATTCGATGTCAAGATTTCACCGGAAATACATGTTTTTAGACACTCTGAATAAAAAAATTAGCATTTTTAGAAAAGTTCCGTATGTGTGTCTGTGTGTCTGTCTATGTGACTGTGAAAAGCATAACTCAAAAACTAAAAGTCGGATAAATACCAAACTTGGTATTTAGGTTCAATATTTCAAAGATACGACACGAAGATTTTAAAAAAAATATCCCCTGCCCCAAACTACGCTTTCCATGGAAAACTTTTCGACAATTTTTATTTTCTAAAACATGACAACGATTATGATTAAAATACCACATATTAAATATATTTATATTACAAATAAAATGGATATCTTGAATTTTCTGGGAATAGCCTGAAAAGTCCACTTCATTTGTAAAAAATTATGTATAATCCTACATAACTGGTAAATGTTAAGCAATAGACGAAAACGTATACACAAAAAACGAGATCTCTTTAAAACTCACAATTTATTTCCAATAAATTTTTGCAGCATCAGCCATTTCCGAGATAGCCGTTATTAATGGTTCGATTCGTTCAATACTTTGTCATTCTTTGAAGTCCCATTGATTTTCAGTTACTTCTCGCGATTGCATGGAAACAATGTGGGATTTTGAGGCCAGCGTATAGCGTCCAATTCTTAAACATTTGGCAATCGCTATTCCCTTTGTATCTATAACGAAATGTGTAATGTAGCTATTTCTGTAAAGGTTTATTTAGATTAAAATCAAGTAGATGGAAAAATAAGCTTTAGTAAGAATGAGTTGAATACCCACTAATAAACGAAAGAGGGTAGAGAAAGTCATGTAAATGTACCGCATCAAATTTTTAAATGTTTGCTGTACGTTCCGTAAAGCCAGACTATCAAAACACGCTATACTGTAAATTTTTAATTTTGAATTAATATTCCTAGTTAATATTAATGTAATATTTTTAAAAATATTCTAAAATAAAATTAAATTAATTTTTAATTTAAATTACGCTATACTGCTTACTTATTTGAGTTGGTATATATTAATTCACATCACATAAAGGCATGAGTTGGGTCTCAGCTGAGGATGAGAGAAACATATCTCTCGAAAGCGCTCCTACGGTAACAACTAGCGCCTTTATATGATGTGAATTAATATATACCAACTCAAATTTTAAGTATGATATAACATCACAATAAGAAATACTTCTGGTTTATTATAAAATATAAAATACGCTGTACTGTTTTAATTTTATTACAAAGGGGTTCTTCAATTACTCATTTTAGAGCAAAAAGAGGCAGTGTAAATAGAAATTTAGAATAATATTTTTTAAATTATCTTCTCCTAAACTTAAATTGATACAAAAAGCGTCACAAATTCGTTCGTTGTTATTACCTAAATGAGACGGATATTTAAGAGAAAAATCATATATGCATTTACCTACCGAGTGAGTTGACTCCGCAATAATGTGCGAGGCGCGCATTCGAGGTCCCCGGTTCCATTCTCTTTGACCGACCACCCTGATAGTTTTTCGTGGTTTTCCCTGATTATTAGGCAATGCTGACTGTTTTTTCTCTGCCACGACTTCCTCTCTCTCATTCCATTTCATTGCGTTTCCTTCTCACATGTCTCAGGTTCACACTGTGAGGCAGAGGCAGTGCCGATCAGATGGCGCAGATGCGTGCTCCAAGGAAAGAATATTTCTTGTGCACACCCGAAGGCTGCCTTGATTGTATGGGTCGTTCATCGCCCACTCTGGGCGACTCCGGTGTTGGATCGTTCCTTCGAGCCAGAAAATGTTAGGGACTTCGGAGGTCTACCTGCGGTCTGTACACTCCTGTGGTACCTTCGCTGCATCCGTTCTTATTGCGCAGCCACAATCAACCAGCCGCTTACCACGGTGCATGTGCTTGAATACGGCAATGTGCTGACTTAGCGCGTGCTGTGCAGTGGAAGCGATCGGTTTGTCCTCCGTAGCAGTTGTAGTCAGCACAGATGCTGCGGCATCTATGGTTGCAATGTTTGCGTTTATGTTGTCGCGGTAATCTGTTCGTGTTATCTTATTTGCTGAGCGCCTGTTATTGTTTTACTATTTTGAATTTTGGGTTCTTTGTCCTCCGGCTAGCTATTATTGCCAGTCGAGCAAATATCTCTTGAACAGGGCGTATAAACGGAAAGGAGTTGTTACTAAAAGATAACACTGATAAAAGAATTTGTTTTTACACTTTTATTGCCGTCACACTTAATTAATTTCACATATTTAATCTTGATACACGCCTGACTGAAACTGATATATTTTCGAATGTAACTACAATCACTTATTTGCCGCGCACTTAATTCGCGTATTTCACATTTTATAACTAACTTTACGATGCGAGAGATTCTGTAGAATTGCGTAACGTGTACTTCGTGAATGCTTCCTTAGAACTGCCTGACGTGTAACTCGCGAGAGAGATTTCTTAGAACTGCGCAATGTTTACCTCGTGAATGATTCTGTTGAACTGCGCGAAACTTGCCTCTAGCACAAGAATTTATACTCCCTCGCCCCGATATGCCTAAACATTATAATAGAGCTGCTATTGGTTAAGAAATCGCGCCAACATTAGCGTCTATTTTTTTTAGCCAATCATAATTACAAACACATATGCTCTAGGGAAGATATTCCCTCCATTTCTAAAGAAAGGCACGCTACCCTGACGTCATTTGTCTCTTCTAATTGATAAACAACTCACCCCCTCGCTTCATTGTTACCCGCTCCTATTGTCAGTTTCAGTGAGGCCGTGTAAATTTATTTCCTAACAATTCTTATAGCTAACAAACATACAAAATCATTGTTATACAATTATGTTAATTTACACTACAATCACTCTGGCATTCACAGTGTTGTGATATAAAATACTTCCTCAATGTGAAGGCTTATTTTCAACTATGAAAAATAATACAGGCCTTCAGAGAGCCAACATCGGTGATCTAACTTAAGGTGTAAATTAAGAGTTCATAGTTGTATTTCATCGTCTCCAAATATGGCAAATATTTTGAAAACCAACATGTCAGAAGGCAAGAGTGTCTACCGAGAAGAACTGAACATATGAATTCTTATTTGAAACATGTATTCCCTACACAGTTTATATTAGTTTAAGTTGAAGTCCTCTTTGTAATATTATCACTGTATAGTAAGCTTTATTTTGTTATTTTGTATTTGTGCAACTGTTCCGGAATCAAAATTGTGCTAATTTCCACTAAGAAATTACTGTTTCCTTCTTAGAGTAAAATACATTGCACGTATATGCTATCATTTGGTTGTATAGGACTGAAAGCTATAATTGATTTGTATTGAGTTATTTTGCCTATAATTTAATACCAAGCACAAGAGGAATATTAAACCATGTATGACACATGTGACTGATTCCTTCTCTACTATTCTATCCTTAGTATTTTAATGGTAATGCAATTACAGATTACCGGACGCCATTACGTGAAATAGCGATTGATCAATAGGCGTATATCTCGCCGGCACAGACCACTGACCTTCAGCACCGTGCGCACCGTACAGACACGGCGTGCTTGTGTGATGATAGCCACAATACAGATATGAAAGGATGCGGTGTGCGAGGTGTCCCTCTCCGATACATATGGTTCAGGACATTAAAATTAATCTTAGAAACTCAATGGTTTAAAAACCAGAAAATCTTACGTGTTATACTCACATGACTCTCTATCCACGATCTTTTATGCTTTTATTTCTTCTATAAACTATTCCTTCAAAGGCATTTTTTTCAATCTACTTCAATCTTCAATCCCTTCCAGAAATAGTTTCATTACAAATTTCGTTCTTGGTGCAAGGTGAGACGGGTGGGGTTACAGAATGACGGGTAACTCAGGTAGGAGTGTGAAAAAAGATAGCAAAGATGCTCCTCGATGGCTGCTGGTCAGGTTGCGACGGCTCTTCTGCACCGCTGGGTATGGTTCTTCCAAAAAATTATTTATTTGGGGTTACAATTAAACATTTTGATTTTTCAATCATCTCTTGGAGGATTGTATAAACACCTTAGCTGCTGGTGGAGTTGCTCCGGATCACTGGTGCCTTGTCAAGCGGCGTTCTCTGGGGTTATAATCCCCAAGAGACTGAATGAGGACGCTCCGATGGTGTGGCAAAGAGGCGTAAAATTTTGAGACCCGGCGTATAATTTTATCCTCTACGTATGGAAGAGATGAGGCTTCGTGAAGTGGTCTCACAGAGGAGGAACGGTATACAGGAACCGCTTACTTTGTACCCTGTGAAGCCGTAGCAGGCAGGAGATCTCGCCCAGATCTCGTGAGCGTTCAGTAGGACAGCGATTATAAGAGCTCCATAAAGGCGTAGCTTTAAAGGAATGGATATCCTGGATCTTAACATAGGAAACAAAGAGACCGTGAGCCCAGTAGCCTTTTACACAGATCCCTCACTCGGCATTCCAGCAAATTGAGCTCCCGACCAGTCAACTGCCTCTTGTGCATTTGACTACTTCTCTGACTTTACATTGGTACTTGTAGCCGTTTATGGATCAACACGAAGTCTCCTAGAGCAGATTCATTTTTACTGCGGAGTATGTATATGAAACACTCTGTACATAATATGGATATTTTAAAACAACTAGACCGCGTGGAAAGGAATGATTTTGCCAGAAATTAATGTAACCTACATTCACGCCATTCTCCAGAAGTTATTTGTTTTTAGTTTACATTACATTTCACAAGAGAAGAGCTCATATTTTAATATTTTTGTTCACTGATATATTTCATTCACTACAGCTGCGTACTAATGGCTGTAAGTAGGCCGAAAATATACGTTGTGGTTTTTTGCTGACTGGGCGCTACTTAGGTTTAAGTTCAGTGTTCAAAATTCAATAGCCTCTAGCCTTTCGGCATATGTTAATTACAGCTTTAGGGGGAAAAAATAACGTTTTCTTAAATGACTCTATTTAAAAATCTATTATTTTTAAGGAGCAATTAAGCTTAATTGCCTCTTCGGCATTTGGCAGGAATGTTTAGACATTGAACAGTTTCTTAGAATGAATATAAGAGATAAGTTTTGCAATCTTTTTACTAAAACATGCTTTTTCCTTAAAGCTCTTCTTTAAAGTCAAATTATATATACCTGTGATAGCAGCTTGAAGTTCTCGGTTATCAGTTACATACTATATAAATCCATAACAGTTGTAATCCTAGTATTTGTGGGGCAATTTTCATTGATTAGATTAAGTGGTCCCTGTCATTAGATTATTTATAATGCATCGAGATTCATTTACGAAAACATACACTGTATTTTTGTATGGCATGCTGGTGTGCTCACATTTAATTAGTTTTCTGAAGTGCACTTACAAAGGGGAAATTTACTGTGTTGCACTCACATGACTTTCTCACTCTTGTACAAACCATTCTTACATCTGCTTATGCTTCTGTTTCATATTAATTGAGATAAAAGTTTGCAGAATTTCTTTGCAGTACAACAGGATTTGGGGAATTCGATAGGTTTTAAGCGACAGTAAAAACCTTTAAGAGCGGATCCCTATGTAATGGCTTTGAAATTACGTCCTCTTTGTGTAGTCAAGAAGGGAGGGACTTCACATTTGAAAAAGGTGCTTTTTAAAATACAAACCAATAATAAGGAATATCTCGGAAATGTTTAACTCCACAAAAAAAATTATTTGACATAAACGGCATGCTTTAACATGATGTTCATTTTTGTTTAGTAAGACTTGTCTATCTTTTACGGTTTACTAGTTATGCGAAAGTCGTTCAGAATGAAGAAGACCTCAGACGCTTTTCCCAGAAAATTCAAAATATACATTTCATTTGTCATGAAAATATGTATCTTAAAGATATGGTATTTAATCAAAATCGTTAGAGCCATTTTTGAGAAAATCAAAATTTTGGAAACTTTTTCGTAAAGGGTAGTTTGGGGGAGGGGATTCCCTTGAAAATCTTTGTATCGCATTCTTGAAGATGCTGAACTTAAATAACAAGTTCGGTTTTTAAGCGACTTATCGTTTTTGTGTTACGCCGTTTACAAACACAGAGACAGAGAGAGATCGATTTATATAAATGCTTTTTGGGGGCTCAGATGGTCTCAAAACATATATTATTAGTGAAATCACGACATGAAAGTTTTGGGTGGAGTACAATACTTCTCCTACTTACTTTACATAGCAGAGAAAGTAAAATTAAGAAACCACAAAATTATACCCAAATCAGTCTTCTGCTCATCAACGTTTACTAACGCAATCTGTAGATTTCAGTCCTTTGTGGAATGAGGAGGTAGGGGAAAAAATCAAAGGAATTACATTCACATGACTTTCTCCACCTATATCGTTCCATCTTTAAATCTATTCCACTAACTGCTCTTCAAACGTTTATTTTTCTCTCTACTTCACGTTACTCGATATTAACGTTTGCAGAAATGATTTCATTACACATTTCGTTGTAAATTCCAAAAGCGATACAGGAGGCTGAAGTGATAATTAGGCCGAAGCTGGCTTTGAAATACCATTATTGTTGTAAATAATGATTTTAAAAATATATTATTGTGAAATTTGAATCAAATGCAGCAAATATCTCGTATATGGTTGATGGCACACATTTTTTATTAGTTTAAATTGAGTGTTATAAGAAAATATACATTTTTATGTAGATAGTTTTTGCCTATATAGTTATACAAAAATCATTCACAATGAAGAGCACATTATCAGTTATAACTAGAAAATTTAAGATATACATGTGATTAGTTAATGCACATATATTAAACACATGAAATTTTAATCAAAATCGTTGGGGCTATTTTTTAAAACATGCGTAATTTTTTCATGTAAAAGGTAGTTTGGTGGAGAGGATTTTCGTGAAAATCTACATCTCGGAACCTTGGAAGATGCTCAACTTAAACAAGTTTGGTATTTATCCGACTTTTCGTTTTTGAGTTATGCTGTTCAAAGACACAAGCGCACGTGCGAAATGTTATTTCCTTTTTGGATTCAGGACACCCCAAAGTATGTATTTCCAGTGGAATCTCTGTATTTAATTTTTGAATAGAAAATAATACCTCCTTTGCCTACCAAGTTAAGTGATAGAGAAAGTAAGAATAGGGCTTTGAACATCGAACTACTAAAACTCCTTGAACAGGCGATTTCGAATTAGCTAAAACTGTAATTTTAATAAAGATCAATCGATTACAGTGATGAACCTTCCTTAGCATTACTCATCAACGTAATGAAATAGCACTTCTGTGAACTTGGACATCTGTTGAGTGTGAGGTTGGGAGCGACTTCCTCATATTGTTCTAATTTTGTGTATTAAACGTATCCAGAACGTATGTTTTAATGCTAGAGGACCAGGGGAAAACCTATTAAAAATCTGCATTTAAGACAGTAATGATTTTCAGAGACGATATTAAAGAGATTTTATGAGCTCTGAGGTCTAGAGATCACCGTCTTGAAAATATTCCAGTACCAGTTAAAGAAATGGGTATAATAGGCTTTTATCAGCAAAAAATAATGTTTGTATAAGGAAGTACTGCAGACTTGTGCATATTTTCAGAAAAAACGAGCGAATTGGCAAAGAAAGATATTAAAAGCAGCTCCGATGAAATTCAATGGAATTTTTCCTAACATAATGCATATTTAAAGCTAAGATTTCAGACACGTGTGATATTAGAGAGAAAAGGGTTTGTGTCAGCAGCGAAAGCTTTAATGTGGCCTATAAATAAATATGCATTCACTTGGTTCTTAACTTTATACGTACAAGAGGCGGACCTAAATTCTGGCCACCTCGAACACCCGAACCTCTCACCACATATGTCGCACAAAGCTGTCGCAACAGGAAAAAAATTACGTATTACATTCACATGACTTTCCCTACCCCATATTATTATTATTCTTTACCCTCCTATCGCTTATTAGTGTGTATACAAATTATTCTTACGAAATAAGTGCGAAGGCTTTCACGGCCGGAGTTAATCGATAAAATACCGGGCTGGAAGACCGTGGTCTTTTTCACTTTCTCCACTACGTATAGTAAATAGGGGAAGTATTGTATTCCACCCAAAAATTTCGATACCGAGATTTCACCGGAAATACATGTTTTGAGACCCACTGAATCCAAAAAAAGCATTTTTGGAAACATGTCCGTGTGTGTATGTCTGTGAACAGCATAACTCAGAAACGAACAGTCGGATAAACCTCAAACTTGGTATTTAGGTTCAGTATCTTCCAGAGATGCGACACAAGGTTTTCAAGAAAATCCTCCCACCCCAGATTACCCTTTACATGGAACATTTTTCGAAAATTTTAATTTTCTCAAAAGTGGCTCTAACGATTTTGATTAAAATATCATATGTTTAAGATATTGTCATGAGAAATGAAATGTATATCTCGAATTTTCTGGGAATGTCTCCAAAAGTATTCTTCATTGTGAACGACTTTTGCATAACTGGTAAACCATAAGAGATAGACAAAATTTTACTACACAAAAAATGTAAGACGCGTTAAAATACACAATTTATGTCATATACATTTTTTTGATGAGTGAACCATTTTTGAGATATTGCTTGTTATTCCCTTAAATTTTCCAATACTTATACCTTTTCTCAAATTCGTTATTCATTTTTTTTTGTCCTGGTAATGCAAAGAGAATGAAATACTCCACATAGCAACCAGCTCTTAAAATATTTGACTATCGCTTAAAGCCTATCAATTCCGCTTGCATCTACAAGAAAATTAGCAATAAGATTAACATCTCGATTAACATGAAGCATATGGAGGAATTAGCGTTTGTAAAAATAGTTTGTACATGAGTAGAGAAAGTCATGTGAGTGTAACACATCAGATTTTTTTTCCTAGAGGGAAAAACGCATCCAACTCCAGGCGGTGTGCAACGGCTGGGGGGGGATATATGGGACGCCGCTCAATCGCGGAATACTGATTAAAAACCCCTCCACATGTTAATCGTGTATTGCTGTGTACTACGTATGTACATGCATTAGTCGGGTCCCGCATAGCACCCCGGTTAGTATGCGTATAGCTAGTTGCTGGCGTCCCAATTGCTGGAATTGTCCATGGGACCTGGACAATACCAGTGGATATTATGCATTAATGTTGTTGATGTTAATTGCTTATTTTCTAATGTGAGTGTACGCAGGGAGTACCTGCTAGCATCGTCATATTTAAAGCCTTGGCTTAAGCTAAAGGGTAGGTGAGCTTTATTCTACTGAGTTTGGAGCTTAAGTGTATTTAATATGGTGATAATGCCAAAAAACGTTGTTGCTTCCTGTGCTGATCTTTGCAGGTGATCCCTGCTGTGGTATAAGGGCAAAAATATTTACACCCGACGTTTCGGTCAACTCTTTGGTTGCCATCTGCAAGAGGGTAACACCCTGGGCAGCTTAACAACGATATTATTACCAAAGTTTATCTCCCTATCTACTTTATTTTAATCGAGATAAATCTCTCTGGAAATAGCTGCTACACATTTCGTTGCAGATGCAAAGGGAATAGTGATAGTCAAATGTTTTAGAACTGGGCGCTATACGCTGGCCATAAAATTCCATATTCTTTCCATGACATCGTAAGAAACAGCTGAAAATTGACGGAACTTTAACAGAATGGCTAAGTATTGAACAATTTTAATCATTAATAACGGATATTTCAGAAATGGCTGATACTATAAAAACGTTATTTGAAGTAATCGTGTCTTTTAAAGAGATCTAAACTGTTGTGAATGCGTTTTTGTCTATCACTTATCGTTTACCAATTATATAATGTTATAAAAAATCCTTTGAAGAGGATTTCAAGATAAACAATTCATTTCTCATGTAAATATCTTTAATATGTGTTATCTTTATCAAACTCGTTAGAGCCAATTTTTTAAAAAATCACAAATTTCGAAAAGTGTTCTATGTAAAGGGTAGTTTGGGATGGGGATTTTCGTGAAAATCTTCGTGTCGCAACTTTCGAAATACTAAATACCTACTAAGTTTGGTATTTATTAGGTTTTTCGTGTTTGAATTATGCAGTTCAGAGATACACACATACGCACCCACACGGACATTTTTTTAAAAATGGTTCTTTTTTATTTATTCAAAGGGGGCCTCAAACATGTATTTCCAGTGAAATCTCGGTATCGAATTTTTTGGTGGAATGCAGTACCTTCTCTACCTACTATGTAAGTGGCAGAGAATGTAAAAGTTACTGCCTCCGTATTGTTGCTTGCCGATAGGACAGACTCTACAGCAGACATGTCTGCAGACGTTCATTTTATTTTCCTTGGTGGGTGGATAAGAAACGCGCTTTTCTGACATTTTCTATAAATTTTACATCTCTATTTGTTTGGTGGTTTAAGGATATACGAATACAAAGAAACAGCGGAAAGCTAAACCCAATAGTTCCACTGAAATTTAGAACACAGAATGCTGCAGAATTAAGCGTCGGAGACTGAAAGTTTGGTCACAAACGACAAGCGTATCGAATACGAGGTCGACACTGAAAATGTTTAGAAAGTCAAATAAGGATTAGTTTTAAAAAACTTAAGTGATGTTTTATTTTTAAAAATATTCCCCTTTAACATTAATACATTTTTGCATTCGATGTAAGAAGCCTTTTTTACTTTTTCTACTACGTATAGTAAGTAGGGGAAGTATTGTATTGCACCCAAAAATTCGATACCGAGATTTCACCGGAAATACATGTTTTGAGACCCCCTGAATCCAAAAAAAAGCATTTTTGGAAACATGTCCGTGTGTGTGTATGTGTGTGTGTCTGTGAACAGCATAACTCAGAAACGAATAGTCGGATAAACACCAAACTTGGTATTTAGGTTCAGTATCTTCCAAGGATGCGACACGAAGATTTTCAAGAAAATCCCCCCACCCCAGATTACCCTTTACATGGAAGATTTTTCGAAAATTTTATTTTTCTAAAAAAATGGCTCTAACGATTTTGATTAAAATATCATATGTTTAAGATATTTTTATGACAAATAAAATGTATATCTTGAATTTCCTGGGAATGTCTCCAAAAGTATTCTTCAAATTGAACGGCTTTTGCATAACTGGTAAACCATAAGAGATAGACAAAATTTTACTACACAAAAATGTAGATCGCGTTAAAATACACAATTTATGTCATATACATTTGTTTTGTTGAGTGAACCATTTTCGAGATATTGCTTATTATTCCCTTAAATGTTTCAATACTTATTTTCTAAATTGGGAATTCGTTATTCATTTTTTGTTATAATCTGTGGCAAAGGGAATAATGCTGCACCTAGCAACCAGCTATTAAGAGATATGTATGTGCTTAAAGGCTACTGTATTTTTATATTGCCCTTGTAAATATATTTTCCCCTTACATCTACAAGAAAATTTTGAACATTTTGCGGTAAACAGACATTTGTGTACCAATCGGTAGTAACGGTACACCTATTTTCTAAGGCAATAGTAGCAATATGGCCTGTTTTAAAAATAGCAACCATCTTCTTACCAGCGCTCGGACTTCGGACCAGCGCTTTGTCGGACTTTCATAAGCTTAGGTTCTGTTGGAAAGACCCATTGAGCCGATCGACATTTCTTTTCAGGATCATAATAATAAATCCAAGATTAATCACCGTTAATGATATTCCAAACCAAATTTGAAGTGCCGCTTTAGAATTTTTGCAGAATTTTTGTGCACTAATCAATGCGTTGTTTTTGATCGGCAGTCAGTTTATGTGGAATCCACCAACAACAAAGTTTTCTCACGTCTAACTGTTGATGTAAAGTGCTTTGGATTTGACTTATACCAATGCACAATGTCGCGCAAATAAATTCATAAGATGTGCATCGATCTTCAAGCATTGCTCGAACAGCGGCAATATTTTCATCAGTAACAGCAGTTCTTGGGCGTCCTTCACGAAATTCATCACTAAGAAAAAACCGATCTCTTTTGAATTCGCTGTACCAATTATAAATTGTGGCCTTAGATAGGGTCTCTTCGCCAAATACTTTTCTAAGCCCATCTTCACATTGTTTAGGCGTTAATGGCGATTTAAAATCGTAAAAAATCATAGCCCGGAAGTATTCTATAGTCAAATTCATTTTTGAGTGAACACAAAATCTTTGAATGACGATAATTAACAAATTATAGAGCAAATCGAACAACCTACACGACAATCAATTCACAAAACATTAGAAAATAACTGTCAAATATAAATAAATTGCATTAGTTTTTAGAAACATGGTATTTCTAAAACTTTTCGGTACTGCTCTCGTGCTAGATTTTTACAAATAATAAACTTGGTGCCAAAACTCATCAATGTGGCATTATGGTTTTTGTATTTTACCATTTTAAAGCCGGATCACAAGTTGAACAGTGACAGACAGCCTTTAAAGGCTCGTATCATGCATTTTGTTGCATTTGTCTCCATCATCTCCTAAGAGTCAGTTGTTTCATTTGATTACGCTTTATCTTCATAAGTATTTTCACAATTTTAGCTATTACTTTTTCCGTAATGCTATTGGTTTAGACAAAAACAACTTTACAAAAGGTTTAAAATTTTAACGAAAAAATTGTGAAAACAAGAAAAACACATATCTCAAAGGCATGATTTAAAAACTAAAAACTAGTCCTATTCTTTTAAGCTTACAAAACAATAAAAATTTAATTTATTGTTGTTCTTCATGTTTTATGCTGCAAGGAGTAACCAAAGTTGTATAAAAACTTATATCAAATTTTTATAATTTGTTTAATATTTTGGAACATAATTATCATATTAAATTGAAATCTTGTACCTCCATTACTGCTACCATAAGAAACAGTATGCAACATTTAATTCAGCTTTAAAATTACAAAACCGACTTTATCTGCCCTCTGTTGTTTATTAGTGGCTATACAAATTATCCTTATGAAAGTTTATTTTTCTATTTCATTTTAATTGAGATGAACATCGGCAGAATTAGCTATATTACATATTATAATATAGAAGTAAAGAAAGCAGCGATAGTTAAATGTTGAAGAACTGGACGCTATATTCTGGTCTTAAAATTCTATACTGTTTCCACGCAATCGCGAGAAACAACTGAATGTTGACAGGGCTTTTAAGAGAATGACCAAGAAATGAACAATTCGAACCTTTAATAAAGATATTTCAGAAATGGCTTATGCCACAAAAATATTTAAAATAAATCGTGGTTTTAAGGAGATCTACTTTGTGCAGTAAGTTTTCGTCTACCGCTTAACGTTTACCAGTTATACGAGATTATGCAAAATGTCCTCCGAATGAAGTGAATTCCGCAGGCTATTTCCCAAAAAATTCATGTAAATATCTTTAATATATGGTATTTTAATAAAACTCAGAGCCATTTCTAAAAATCAAAATTTTCGAAAAATGTTCCATGTAAAGGGTAGTTTGGGGTGGGAAGTTTCTTGAAAACCTTCGTATCGCATCTTTGGAAGGTACTGAGTTCAAATACTAAGTCTGGTAGTTATTCGACTTTTCGTTTTTGAGTTATGCCTGTTCACAGACACACACACAGACAAACACACGGACCTTTTTTCTAAAAATGCTTTTTTTGGATTGAGGGGTCTCAAAACTGTATTTCCGTTGAAATCTCGATATCGAATTTTCGAGTGGAAGGCAATACTTTCTCTACCATGTACGTGGTAGAGGAAGTAATAAGCACTCTTAAGAATTGTTTGTATAGGCAAAATAAAAAATTCCGGTTTTACACTCACACTTTTGTACAAACTATTTTTCCGTCTACTTCATGTTAATCGAGATAAACGTTTGCAGAAATTATCTTATTGCTAATTTTCTTGTAGATGCAAGAGGAATATGGTAGGCTTTAAGCGATAATCAGATCTTTTAAGAGCTTGGTTGCTATGTGGAGCATTTCATTCTCTTTGCCTGTCCAGGGCATAAGAAAACGAAAAACGAATTCCCATTTGAGAAAAAGTATTGGAAAATTCAAATAAATAATAAGGGATATCTCGGAAATAGTTCACTCCACAAAAACTGTATATCATATAAATTTGTGTTTCAACGAGATCCACGTTTTTATGTAGTAAAATTTTGTCTACCTCTTAGGGTTTACCAGTTATGCAAAAAGTATTCAGAATGAAGAGGACTTTTGGAGAAATTTCCAGAAAATTCAAGATATACGTTTAATTTGCCATAAAAGATCTTAAACATGTCATATTTTAATCAAAATCGTTAGAGCCATTTTGCAGTGAAAAAAATTCGAAAAATGTTCTATGTAAAAGTTAGTCTGGGGTAGGGGGATTTTCTTGAAAATCTTCGTGTCGCATCTTTAAAAGATGCTGAACCTAAGTACCAAGTTAGGTATGTATCCGACTTTTCGTTTTTGAGTTGTGCTGTTCACAAACACATAGACGGACCTTTTCGTAAAAATGCTTTTTTTTTTATTTAGGGGGCCTCAAAACATGTATTTACGGTGAAATCTCGGTATCGAATTTTTGGGTGGAATGCAATACTTCCCTTACTATACGTAAAAGAGAAAGTAATAAACTGTAGTCGGTAGAGAAATTCATGTGAATGTAACACAAGATTTTTTCGTAACATGGCATTCCGCCAGGCGAGTATGTCTTGGGGCAGTGCATGAAACTGGCTCAACACGTCAACTCTGCAGCAGAAATGTGATAAACGTGACGGAGTTGCACACGGCAGTGTTTGATGAAGGAGCCGTTACTCCAATAATAACAAGACCTACATTGTGGACTGTCAGGTTCCCGATTGTTTGGGGTCAGGTTCACGTTGGCAGACAAGTATGTCAGACACAACAATATTACCTAACACTACTTTTACTTTGAAAAATTAACCCTGTTAGCTGTACAGGTAATGACCTGCTTTTTATCATCGGTATGTTCATACACAACTCTCCTTTCTGACTGCGAAAGCTGTGCTATAAATGAAATACATGAATGAACGAAATTGTGAAAGATTAACTATCTCACATCTAACCTCCATATTAATTATATACTCCTTATTGTTGCTTCAACTTTAAAGTCATATCGCGACTACTTTAGAATACAGAACGTGATTACAATGAAAATACAATATTTTCAACAGTAGTGGTACATATAACATCAAATTCTAGGGATAGGTGTGATATACATTGTTATACAATTTTGTCGCTTTCATGAAGTTTAAAGTTATTTGTTGTGCTGGATTTAGGGTGTCTGGTAGACTGTTGGGGATGTCACATCTTCCTCTGTGTTATAGCGACGAGATGATGAACTGTGAGGTTGGATCTGCAGAGGTCGCACACGTGAGGAAGGTCACGGTTGAGGAGATGTTTGTGCGTTATAGAAGTATGTCCAATACGTAGTCGAGTTAATGCAACTTGTCTTTGCGGTTGAAATGATAGTGTTGAAGTTTGGATTCGGAAATGTAGAATCGTGTAACTTGCTTCTAGATGTGGCTTTACATGTTTGTCTCCATTGATTAATGCAAGTCTTTTTGATGAAGTTGATGAAGTCCGTGTGTGGGATCTTGATGTCCTGAGGGGCATGTTTGGTGGCCTCTTTGGCTGCCTGATCAGATGATTCCGACGGAATTCCCAGAATACCGACGTGAGACGGAGTCCAGGCGAATGATACTGATTTACCTGAGATTAGTATTTGGTTGTACAGTTTCTGAAGTTCTTTAACAATATTTTGGGAGGTTGAGGTTTGTTGAAGGGATGTTAAAGCACTCATCGAGTCGGAGAATATTATGTAAAATTAAATTGAGTTTTATTTATGGACGCTGTTTAACTACTGTGGTCCCATTCTATATTGGGCATGAAAGACCGGTAATTTTGCTCAGAGGCCTCTTTATCAGGCTTGAGGTTCTTTTACGTGCCGTAAATCTACTACCGAAGGGAAATAAAATCCATCGCCCGCCGCCGGGTTTGAACCTGCGACCTTGCAAACTAGAGGCTAGCACGGTACCACTGCTTTCTACAATTTTTTTTCAATCTTATTAAAATTTTGTATGTTGGTTTCCCTCATTCTAAATAGCATTATGTGTAAATTTCAATAAAATTGATGAAGTAGTTTTTCAGATATGAGATATTTTCTGTTTTTCATATCGCGATATTTGAAAATTATGAAATACTCCATGCGGGACAAATTTTATTTTTCATCAGTACCACTTTGTCACATTAATATTTGAACTCCTTACAAATTATTCTAGTATGCTTTTTTCATTTTGTGCTTTGAATAACAAATTATTAATTATAATCATTAATGCAGATATTACAGCCTAAAAAGTAAAAATTTTTAGGGTTAATAGCCCACTGTGTCCAAGTTTTACATAGTAGTCCAAAAATGATACTACAACTTCTTTAGATAGAACAGTAGAACTATTATGCCAAGTTTCATGCAAAACTAAAGAAAACTATCCCGCATGGGACATTTGAGATATTGAAAAATGTCGTTCTGAGAAAACTTAAATTTTATATTGAAAACATCTATACAGGCTAATGTACCTGGTGTAAAGGGTTAAAATTGTCCAGAACCATAGCTCTTTCCCTCCTTCTTCTTCTTAGCCTCTTCTGCTTGCAATTTCAACACCTTCTTCTTCTTTCTGGTGGACTTCTGCTGTTGTAATGTAGAGCGGCGACTTTCATACTTTCTGCGAGAATCTCTTTTCAGAGCTATTTTTCTTCCTATTCCAGTAATTTCTTCTCCAGTTGAACTGGCTTTTACTACTTGTGAAGCAATGCATCCCATATTATATTCAGAAATGGCATCAATTACTCCTATGTCTAACCTTTTCCTGGAAACAAAGGTTTCCTTAGGACACTTTCTCCAAATTGAAGAATGCAAACTTTCATTTGCATTCTGAGTTCCACCTTGGGTGCATCTTGACAAAAGTTCAGTACAGGCTAGTCTTTGGTACAATGGTAGTATTTTTACTAGCATAGCAGAAGAAAACTGTATAGACATAACCTTATGGCTTTCTGGCTTTTTTTCTTCTGCAATACTTCTATTGTAGAAGCACCATGAATCCTTTCCAGAAGGACATTTACTATGTTTTGGGCTTTCATCATTAGATGAGCAATGATACAAAGTGGCATAGATGGCAGATTTCATCCTATCAACATCAGGTAAATTAGAGACAATGGCATTCCTATAATAATTGGTTAACTTGACAATATTAGCTTCTTTTAGTGTTCCTGGTCCTCGCCCACCAAGTTGAGTGCCTTTTGCTTTCCATTCCTGTACCAAATTCCTTAATCCTGTACCCATCCTCTTGGCAATATGGTTAACACACTCTTCTTTTATAATTGTGGTATCTGATCCATATATAGCTTCCTTTGTCAGGTGAAGGAATGTTTTGGCATCACCGTCAGATAATAGAGTTGTGTAGCGCATGGAACACTCACTTACAGACCTCTTCCATAAGATATCTGCTGCAGAAACTTCCATAGCAACAGATGAACCAGAGTAATTCCTACAGCATTCTCCAGGTATACTTTTATGTCCTCTAAGCCATATGTTATACTCTGGAGTATCTTCTCCCAGTTCATTTTGAGAGAGGACACACATGGGGCAATATTTTGATAAAATTTCAATGTCAATGACTAATCCAGTTAAAATATCAATTACTATCCCTATCCCATATAGAGATCTGAACCCTCTTTTGTGCCAGGTTCCATCAAAAGACACAGCTATATCTATTACTTTCTTATTTATGTTTGCTGCATTCAGATCCTTATGGGCTTTATGCACTGCTTCTCTTGATTTGGAAAGAACATTTTTTCTTATGGTCTCTGATTCATCTGCTAAGGCATGCATATGCTTAGTGAATGTTTTAGAATCTATTATATTCAAATTCATGCTCATGCAAAATCTTTCCATTGTTCTGTGTCCACCTCCAATTTTTAAAAATGTCTCTATACATCTTCTATTTACATCAAAAGCAGCCTTTTTACTTTTGGAATCAGTCTTTACTTTTGGGCTGGAGTAAACATCTGAAAATGTCTTGTCACAATTCTTACATTTTACAGTAAGCTTACATGCTAGGCCCTTATTTTCTCCTGTTTCAATAATCAAAGACTTTTCCCCACACTCATCACATACTATATTGCCACATAACTCATTCAGAACTTGTGAGTGAATTAAAATGTATTTATTTTCATATAGGTTAGGCTGTGTAAGTGGTGTTTCAAAATATCTGAGCTTTTTGTCACTGGCAGAAATTATTTCATATGTACTGGTATGTGTGGGTAATGTATTATGTACAACAGAAGTAGAATCTGAAATTTCTGTACTACTATTTGAATCAGATAAAATACTTTTGTGATCATATGGCAATGTTGATGGGCCAGGTTGTGATTCTATAGTTTCTTTGGGAACACCTTTCCATCTTTTTTCAATATTTTTCAGAGTCTTTAGCTTCCTTTTACTCATCCTACCTGTTGGTTTCCTCCAACTTGCACTTAGTGTATGCATTTCAATTACCAATAAATAAACTTGAAAGACACTGACAGTAATAACCTCACAAAACCAAGCTGCATGTATACATAACACATAATTATTTAAAACTTATAAAACAGATAAAATGTTACAAATAAATTCTTAAAATATTTAAATACTATAATAAAAATATATTTTACTGGTGTGAGACGACTGTATATTTTGTTTCCAAAAAAATCGGCTATATTTTGAACTCATGAAGATGAAGTTTTGTTGTAGTTACAGTAATGAACACCAGATGGAAGCAATAACCAATACACACTGACTATGGTGCAAATTTGAATGATTTTTTGGAAAGAAAGTAACTATTTTGCAAGCGAGAACAAAAATGGGCGTGGCAGGCATTTAAATTTCCGTGCAGTGGTTTTTAAAAATGGCTACCAAACCCTTTAAAAAGGTGCTTATCAGCATAAAATGCATTTAAATGTTTGACTAAGATTATAAAGAGTTAATTTGCAGCATTTCTTGCAGCATTTGAAGTACATTTTAATTATGATAAACTTACCTGAGTATTTAAATTTTTTTAAAAAAAAGTATGTGTTACATTCACATCGTTTTCTCTACTCGCTATCTTTATTCTTGTATATCACCAACAAACTAAGTTTACAAAATCTCGTTTTTCTGTCACCTTTATTACTCCAGGCCATCCTTTGCAGAAATGGTTTCATTACCTTGTAGGCACAAGGGGAATATAGGAGACTGAAGCGATAGTTAAATCTATAAAAAGCGAGCCGCTATGTGCTGGGTTTGAAATTACATTCCCTTTACATGATATCATAAGAAACAAAGATATGGTGTTTCAGTACTTCAAAAATAGAATGCCAAACTATTGGAAAATTCAAACCATGAGCAACAAATTTCTCGCAAATGCCATACAAATTGAATTTGAAGTAAATTGTATTTTAAACAGATATTTTTGTGCAATAAGTGTTTATCCACTTCTTATGGTTTATCGGATACAAAAAAGTTATACAAATTAATCCACAATGAAAACTACTTCAATAACTATTCGCGGAAAATTCAATGTATACATCTTATTAGTAATGCAAATCTCTTAAACGTATTACGTTTCTTTACTAAAGTTCGTTAGAGGAATCCTTGATAAAACAAAAAGTTACAAAAAGTTTTTATGTCAGGGATAGTTTGGGGTGGGCGGATTTTGTTGAAAATCTTCGTGTAGCACACTTGGAAGATAATGAATTTCAATACCAAATTTGGTATTCATCCAACATTTCGTTTTGAGTTGTACTGTTCACACACACACACAGAGAGAGAGAGAGAGAGAGAGAGAGAGAGAGAGAGAACGGACCTTAAAATTTTATTTCCTCCAATAACTGTTGGTGAGTAGTGGAGAAAGTTCACAAATTTTGTCTAAAATAATTTCAAATTAAGGAATAAGTATTTAAATATGCAATATAGGAAAATAATAATCAAATGTTTATCGAAGCATGCAGGAATACTTTCAGAAGTCATAATAACGATCGCGCAAAGGACGATACTCGTCCTCTTTTTTCCCTCTGAAAGTACAAAAGGTCAGTTGTAGACATGGCAACATTCAGCAGAGCTAGAAAAGTTATTGGCAAACTGTTACGACACAAGTAATATACGGCGCTATTTAAATAACACACGACTAGTGACAGTTGCTGGAGGGGTATACTTACTTCCATAGCAACCTCCCCTCCGCTGTTGCTATAGTCAGTAAGGCTAGAGGCTTCTTTGCTTTGCCTACAAGCTGAACCTTGAGGGGTAGCACGTTGTCATGGCACCCAACATTACATCATGAGGTTTCCTATTACTCACTAGCTTTCATTTGTATTCTCTTTATTGTTGTGTTTTTACTGTTTATTGAGTGGTGTGAACAGAGAGCCTTGTTTAATATTTGGTGCCTTACTAAAACAGCTGACAAATGCTGTAATACTACGGAGCAACGCTATTCTCCCACAGCTCCACCTCGATTGAAGTGTCACAAGTCTCATGTTGTTTAAATTACACTAAACGGGGGGTCCTAAATCGCGCGAAAGCATTCACACAGACCGAAATCGACCGTCGCGGCCGAGTCAGTACCTCGCGGTCGTGTAACAGTGAAAGGGTTGAGTTTAACATTGGCATGGTGCGTTACAACATTGTTGGATTTATTACACCCTCTAGCAGCTACTTTAAGTAGGCAGAGGACGTATCATAACTCAAAAACGAAAAGTCGTTAATATTTAAGTTCGGCATCTTCCAAGGTTTTGATTCGAAGATGTTCAAAATCTCCCACCCCAACCCTTTACATGGAACATTTCCGTTAGTTTTTATTTTCTCAAAAATGGCACTCACAATATTGATTAATATACTATATGCTTCAGATATTTACACATCTTAAATATGTGTTAAAGATAATATACCGAATAAAATGTAAGTATATCTTGAGTTTTCTGCGAATAGCCTGAAAAGTCACTTTCATTCGGAATGAATGTTGTATAATTTTGTACAACTATAAACCATGACTTACTAAATAGAAAATGTAGATCTCTATAAAATAGAATTTATTTCAACTATTTTTCGGTGAGGGGGGAATCATCCATTTCCGAGATAGATGTTAATGGTTTGAAGTTCGAATTGTCCAATACTTTTGAAATGTTCGGTCACATTTATTTGTTTATCGTGATGTACAAAGAGTAGGTATGGAATATCAAAGTCAGCATATATAGCGACCCGCTTTTTAAAGCTTTGGCTTTCACTTCGGTTCCCTTGTGTACCTATCACGAAATATATAATGAAACTATTTCTAGAAACATTTATCTGGATTGTCATGAAATAGGTGGAAAAATATCTTTTTGCAAGAATAGTTTGTAAGAGATATAAAAATAAACGCTGGTGGGTGGAGAAAGGCATGTGAATGTAACACATCAGATTTTCTTGACTATCACAATCCAGTTGTTTCTTGTGATGTCATGGAAAGAGTATTGAATTTCAAAGCCAGCATATAACGACCCGCTTTTTAAACCTTTGATTGCCGCTTCAGCTTCCTAAACGAAATATGTATTGAAATCATTTCTACAAACGCTAGCCCGATTAACATGACCGAGAGAGATAGTTCCGTGGTAAAGTGTGAGGGTGCATTCGGGAGCTCCCCGGATCGATTTCAGTTGGGCCGGCCATGGGATTTTTCGTGGTTTCACCGAGTCGGTAGGGAATGCTGGGATGTTTTCCCTTCTAGCACGAATTTCCTGTCCATCATTTCCAGTCGCATCATTTCCGTTTCACTTCATCTGTTTTAGAGCTGTAGGATCAGGCGACGGCGGTTGGTGTGTTGCGCAGAACAGTGGAATTTGCGCACTGGAAAGATTCATTTCTAGCTCTTGGCGGAACTGTTGAGGCCCCCTTCCTTCCAGGGAGTGCACTCGTCTGTTCCTGGCCCACCCATTGCGGGTGGCTAATGCAGGGCTTGGTGTCACGTCGGAATCGTTAGGGACCCCGTTTTGTTAGCGCACATCGTCGTCGGATTGTTTGTTTGTTTGTTTTTTTTCGGAATAGGTAGGATTGAGCGTGGAGTAGAAAGGAGAAGTTAGGAGAAGTATTGGGGTTCCGCTGTTGCACCCCGTTAGTGCGCGGTAGGATAGCTGCCAGCTTATTGCGCTGGCAGCGGAGTAAGGGAATGTCCGGGTGACGACCATGACCGAGGCCCTGATCGCCACACATCGTCGTCGGATCTGGTCGCTCTTGGGGTCTCCGCTTCATCCCTTCCTCCCAGGGATCAAGTTGGGAGTACAAAGGGCCCACTATGGCTACGTGCGGAACTGTGTTCCAGTTATTGAAGGTTCCCTCTGTCTGACTTCTCCTAACTCGATTAACATGAAGTATATAGAAAAATAAGCATGTGCAAGAATAATTTGTACAAGGTATATAGAAATAAACTACGGGGGGGGTAGAGAAAATCATACGGTGTAATACATTTTTTTTAAGAACTGCATTCATTGCCAACACCTTAAGTATCACATCCGGAAAATTTCGTCGACCTCAACCATGAGCAATTACCAGATCATCGGCCTGGAACATAGAAGAGGCACTTTTTTACTAGTAAATACACACGGAAGAATAAAGAGAGAGCTTTGCTTCGGGGCAACAGCACCGAGAACAACAGAACACAATAAAATTGAATGACGAGCGGCGTGTTTGTTTGCATTGCATTTAATGTCGAGGTAATGAGAGATTTGCACGCCGCTCTTGCAACATAACCAAAGAGAGGAGATTGCAGCACGTGCAAGGTGTTGCAAGAGGACAGGGCTGTACAAGTTATGCAACACCTCTTCATACACCAGCTGAACCAAATTACATTTTAACCTAACTTTTTCAGCAATTTGGTGCTGAACAAGTGCTTATGGACTGCACAATCAGATCGTTGTAGCGGGAATACACTAAGTATTTTTTCAACGATAGTGTTTTTTTATACATTTCCAGCTCGTGCTATCATGTGTGGCAATTTGAATTTCTGCACTGTGTGCATTTTGTGTTTTTACAGCAGGCGTTAAGACAACGTATTCATTATATCCTCAAACTACTGATATTTATGTTTATTGTTGCAGACATGCAACATAATTACATTTGATAGTTGAATTTTACTCTTTGTATGTTACCGTCTTTACTTCCCTTTATTTATTAACATTTACAGCTTGTGTAAATCGTCGTGATAGTCCCCCACTCCTGAAGCACATATGCGCACTAGCACTGACCAGTCCACTTGCATAATAAGAGAGGTGGGGGTCAGTGTTCCAACTGCTGCGAGCTCAAATGCAAGGTTTACAATGCGTTGTGTACGTGGCTGCCTCCGAGTTCTGATATCACTTGCTCCCCAACACTCGTCACTACCCCTCATTTCTCCTCTCTTGCGCATATGGAGTGTCACGACAATTTACACAAGCTGCACTTACGATTTAATTCGTGCAGCATTAAAATATAACTATTTCGGCTCAAGCAGTCATCTTACTGGCTGGGTCAACACTGCCAGGCTTGATAATCGACGACTAGTTCACAGAGGCTAGAGCTGAGAGTAATTAAGTTTTCTTTGTGTAAAGAGTCCTATTATGCACTATCGCCGAAAAATGGTGTGCAATACACATGCATGAAGTGCTTTTTAGGAGCTCGGAAGTGAAAATATGTCCTCGTTCTGAAAAGATGCACTCACTGCACTTGTATTGCAATATAGCATTGTTGCGCTGATGTTACAGTAGTAGTAGTAGTAGTAGTAGTAGTAGTAGTAGTAGTAGTAGTAGTGATAGTAGCAGCAGCAGAAGTAGTAGTAGTAGTAGTAGTAGTAGTAGTGATAGTAGCAGCAGCAGAAGTAGTAGTAGTAGTAGTAGTAGTAGTAGTAGTAGTAGTAGTAGTAGTGATAGTAGCAGCAGCAGAAGTAGTAGTAGTAGTAGTAGTAGTAGTAGTGATAGTAGCAGCAGCAGAAGTAGTAGTAGTAGTAGTAGTAGTAGTAGTAGTAGTAGTAGTAGTAGTAGTAGTAGTGATAGTAGCAGCAGCAGAAGTAGTAGTAGTAGTAGTAGTAGTAGTAGTAGTGATAGTAGCAGCAGCAGAAGTAGTAGTAGTAGTAGTAGTAGTAGTAGTAGTAGTGATGATAGCAGCAGCAGAAGTAGTAGTAGTAGTAGTAGTAGTAGTAGTAGTAGTAGTAGTAGTAGTGATAGTAGCAGCAGCAGAAGTAGTAGTAGTAGTAGTAGTAGTAGTAGTAGTAGTAGTAGTAGTAGTAGTAGTGATAGTAGCAGCAGCAGAAGTAGTAGTAGTAGTAGTAGTAGTAGTAGTAGTAGTAGTAGTAGTAGTAGTGATAGTAGCAGCAGCAGAAGTAGTAGTAGTAGTAGTAGTAGTAGTAGTAGTAGTAGTAGTAGTAGTAGTAGTAGTAGTAGTAGTAGTAGTAGTAGTAGTAGTAGTAGTAGTAGTAGTAGTAGTAGTAGTAGTATAGTAATGTAATGCTCATGGCCTTTGGATGACCTCCATATTTGATGTTGGATATTTATTAGCCTCTTTGCCATATAAGTAGAGATAGAGTTGTGGTAAATAATTAACATTTATAAGCTAGAATTAATGAACAGAAGCATTAAAACCTTATTTGATAATATTCCTTAAGGTCATAAAGTGGATTTGCCAGCAATGTTGGACAAACATGACTCCTGAATGAAGGCATAGGTAGATTTCTTATATGTAATGGCAGAGTTATAGAATTTATAAGGAATATGGGCAAAACTGTTTTAGTGTAACTATATTTGCATTTACATAATATGTCCAAGCTATTGCGAGTTTTATGATCATGTACAGTAGAGCAAAGAGTTAAACTGTTAAATTTGGAATTACCATAAAATTACCTAGTTCAGTAAATAGTGGTTTACACTGTGTTCCGGATTGAGCACCAAAAATGATTCTCATAGCACTTTTTGGAGTATAAGTAACCTGGATGCTACACATATGGTATGGTTGCTCCAAAGGAAAATTCCATGTTTGAGACTAACGATATAATATGTAAATAATACCATAATTAGACATTATGAAGTCTTGATGAAGTACCTTTTAATATTTAATTACAAATATGCCACTGTTTATTCTATTTAATAAGTAGTCGAATTGTGTATACCAACCAAGCCCCGATTTGAGATGGATTCCAAGAAAGCTTGTTAATACACAAGAATTGATATTTCTGTTAAGGGAAAATGTAATATTAATAGTTTTATTTTTATTAACACAACTTTGTTAGCATCACATCAGGACTGTAGGCTGGAAGAAATGCCGTTCAGTTTAATATACATAGTGGTTGCACTTATATGTGAAACTCCAAATGCAAAATCATATAAGTTTCTAAGCAGTCGTCATTAGTCAAGCAGGAACGTCATTAATATAAATAATGAAAAGTACCAAGTATAAACCCCCGTGGGACACCATACCTCGAGCATTTAAAATCAGAAATTTGGCCGATGAGAGAAATAGATTGGAATCTATCTCTCAAGTATGGTTCCATGAAAGTAGTACTGGTATGATTAAATCCATGACATTGCAACTTCTGTAGTAAAATATCTTACAAGATGGAATCAAAGGCTTTAGCAAAGTCATAAAAAAAAAGTCCACAAATTGACTTACCACCCTCTAAAGCGTCAAAACGATCTTCCAGAAATCTGCTAATTGCTTCAATTGTGCAGAGAGAATGCCTAATCCATATGGTTACAAATACGTCTTCGGGTCTTCCAATACAATTGTGCAGCATCCACCTTACATTCCTCAGGTTTTCAGGTACTTTTAAATGCTTAGGATTGATTATTGTGTAGGATCCTTGCTGTGATCTTGTCAGCTTTAATTTGTAAAGTGTGCGCCGAGGCAGTTATATTCAGTCAACACTCAGAAGTTAGCAAACGCTGAGCTTCCTAGGAAATCTAGAACAATCTGTTCCTTCAATTTATTCCATGGCTTTACGACAGCGCTGATTTGCATTTAAGTTTGAAATATGGCCTTGGAACCTACGTTGTATCACACGGCGTACAGAATGGAAAGATACAAAGATAGTCATTTACTGTTTGAATGAATGTTGTAATTCCTTTTTACTTTATCTCCCACCTACCCATAGTGCGTAAGAGGATGTAGGTATTCCACCCAAAAATTCGATCATTAGAAATACTTAATTAAAAAAAAAAAAAAAAAAATCTGATGTGTCACACTCACATGACTTTCTCTACTCTTATACAATCTATTTTTACAAACGCTTATTCTCCATATGCTTCATGTTAATCGAGATATCGAGATGTCAATCTTATTGGTAATTTTCTTGTAGATGCAAGGGGAATATGGTAGCTTTTAAGCGATAGTCAAATATTTTATCGCTGGTTGCTATGTGGCGCATTCCATTCTCTTTGCATGTCCAGGACATAAAAAAATGAATAACGAATTTGAGAAAAAGTATAAGTATTGGAAAATTTAAGGAAATAACAAGCAATATCTCGAAAACGGTTCACTCAACAAAAGAAATGTATATGATATAAGTTGTGTATGTTAACGCGATCTACATTTTTTGTGTAGTAAAATTTTGTCTATCTCTTATGGTTTACCAGTTATGCAAAAGTCGTTCACAATGAAGAATACTTTTGGAGACATTCCCAGAAATTTCGAGATATACATTTCATTTCTCATGACATTATCTTAAACATATGATATTTTCATCAAAATCGTTAGAGCCATTTTTGAGAAAATTAAAATTTTCGAAAAATGTTCCATGTAAAGGGTAATCTGGGGTGGGGGGATTTTCTTTAAAATCTTCGTGTCGCAACTCTGGAAGATACTGAACCTAAATACCAAGTTTGGTGTTTATCCGACTGTTAGTTTTTGAGTTATGCTGTTCACAGACACACACACACACACACACAGACACACACACACACACACACACACAGACACACACACGGACATGTTTCTAAAAATGCTTTTTTTGGATTCAGGAGGTCTCAAAACATGTATTTCCGGTGAAATCTCGGTATCGAATTTTTGGGTGGAATGCAATACTTCCCCTACTTAGTATACGTAGTAGAGAAAGTAAAAAACATTTCAGAAAAAGATCCGTGTGTGCCTATTTGTCTGTGAACAGTATAACTATAAAATCTGATGTGTTACATTCACATTACTTTCTTTTCTCTCTATCGTTTATTAGTGGCTATACAAATTATTCTCATGAAAGAACATGTTTCTGTCCACTTCATTTTAATAGAGATAAACCTTTGCAGAACAGAAATAGCTACATTACACACTACGTTAGGATATAAAGAGAACAGCGATAGTCAAGCGTTTAAGAACTGGTCGCTATATGCTAGCCTTAAAATTCCATACTTTTTTCATGATATCACGAGAAGCAACTGAAAATCGACAGGACCTAAAAGAATGACAAAGTAATGAACAAATCGAACCATTAATCATTAAAAAACATTATTGGAAATAAATTGTGTATTTTAAAGAGATCTACAATTTTTGTAGTACTTTTCGTCTATCGTTTAACTTTGTTCAATATTACCTATACAAAATTCCTTCCGAATGAAGAGGACTACACAAGTTATTCCCAGAAAATTCAATATATAAATTTTATTTTTCATCTATCTTTGATATATGGTATTTTAATCAAAGTCGCCTGTGCAATTTTTAGAAAATAAAAAATGTCGAAACATATACCACATAAAACGTAGTTTGGGGTGGGGGGATTTTCTTGAAAAGCTTTGTGTCGTTTCTTTGGAAGGTACGAACCTAAATACCAAGTATGACCAACTTTTCGTTTTTGAGTTATGGTGTTTACAGTACAGATTTTCAAGACAATCTCCCATCCCAAACTACCCTTTACGTGAAAAAGTTTTCGAAAACGTTCATTTTCGTGTTAAAATGTCATATGTTTAAGATGTTTACATGACAAATAAAGCTTACCTATATATCTTGCATTTTTTGGCAATAGCTTCTGAAGCTCTCTTCATTCTGAATGACTTTTGTATAATTAGTAAACAGTATGAGATAGACAAGTCTAACTACGCAAAAACTGCATACCTCGTTAAAGCACACAATTTGTCTTTTTTAACAATGGAGTTAGCCATTTGTGAGACATTGCTTGTTGGTTTGAATTTTCAAATACTTATACTTTATCAAATTGGAAGTGGTTATTTTTTTTATTTCCTTTTCATTTTCGCTACCACGTACATATAGACAGAGAAGGTATAGCATTCCACCCAAAAATTCTATATCGATATTTTAACGTTTTGAGGTCACCTGGATAAAAAAAACATCTTTAGAAAAATGAACGTGTGTGTGTGAACGGCATAAGTTAATTAAGTTCTGTATCTTCCAATGATGCGACACGAAGATCTTCAAAACAATCTCCCTACTAGCAACTACCCCTAAAATGGAATATTTTTAAAAACGTTTTATTTTCTCAAAAATGGTTCTAATGGTTTACATTAAAATACCATATAGTAATTATGTTTGCATTACAAATAAAACCGCTTAAGTTACAAAAATATCTTATAGTAAGTAAATTGTGTGTTTTAAAAAGATCTACATTTTTTGTGGTATATTTTCGTCTATCGCTTAACGTTTACAACTTATACAAGATTATATAAAATTTCTTCCGAATGAAGAGGACTTCCTAGGCTATTTCCATTAAATTCAATATATGCATTTTATTTGTTATGTAAATATCTTTCATATATCGTATTTTAATCAAAATAGTTAGAGCCATTTTCTAAAAAGGGTAGTTGTGGGTGGGAGAATTTTCTTGAAAATCTTTGTGTCGTATCCTTGGAAGAGACCAAGTTTTGTATTTATCCGACTTATCGTTTTTGAGTTATGCTGTTCATAGACATACAGACCCACATACAGGTTTTCAATAATGCTTTATTTGAATTCAGGGCATCTCAAAACATGTATTTTCGATGAAATCTCGGTATCGAATTTTTAGGTGAAATGCAATACTTCCCTTACTTAGTATACGTATAAGAGAAAGTAATAAGCTTTCGTAAAAATAGTTTTTATATTCATTATCAAATTATAGAGTGCAGAGAAAGTCATGTGAATGTAACACATCCGATTTATTACTTTCTCTACTACGTATAGTAAGCAGGGGAATCCGATACCGAGATTTCACCGGAAATATATGTTTTGAGACCCCTGAATCCAAAAAAAAAGAGCATTTTTGGAAACATGTCCGTGTGTGTGTGTGTGTGTGTGTGTGGGTGGGTGGGTGTGTGTGTGTGTGTCTGTGAACAGCATAACCCAGAAACGAACAGTCGGATAAACACCAAACTTGGTATTTAGATTTAGTATCTTCCAGAGATGCGACACGGAGGTTTTCAAGAAAATCTCTCCACCCCAGATTACCCTTTACATGGAACATTTTTCGAAAATTTTAATTTTCTCAAAAATGGCTCTAACGATTTTCATTAAAATATCATATGTTTAAGACATTTTCATGACAAATAAAATGTATATCTTGACTTTTCTGGGAATGTCTCAAAAAGTATTCTTCATTGTGAACGATTTTTGCATAACTGGTAAACCATAAGAGATGGACAAAATTTTACTACACAAAAATGTAGAGCGCGTTAAATTACACAATTTATGTCATTTGCATTTTTTTTTGAGTGAACCATTTTCGAGATATTGCTTGTTATCCCCTTACATTTTTCAATACTTATTTTCTCAAATGGGAATTCGTTATTCATTTTTTGTCTTGGATATGCAAAGAGTATTAATCTGTGGCAAAGGGAATGGTGCTGCACCTAGCAACCAGCTATTAAGAGATATATATGTGCTTAAAGGTTACTATATTTCTATATTGCCCTTGTAAATATATATTCCCCTTACATCTACAAGAAAATTAGCAATAAGATAGAGTCTGCAAATGTTTATCTCGATTAACATGAAGTAGATGGAGAATAAGCGTTTGTAAAAATAGTTTGTACAAGAGTAGAGGAAGTCATGTGTGTGTAACACATCAGATTTTTTTGTCTTGGATATGCAAAGAGTATTAATCTGTGACAAAGAGAATGGTGCTGCACATAGCAACCAGCTATTAAGAGTAATGTCTATGCTTAAAGGCTACTGTATTCCTATATTGCCCTTGTAAATATATATTCCCCTTACATCCACAAGAAAATTAGCAATAAGATAGAGTCTGCAAATGTTTATCTCGATTAACATGAAGTAGATGGAGAATAAGCGTTTGTAAAAATAGTTTGCACAAGAGTGGAGTAAGTTATGTGAGTGTAACACATCAGGTTTTTTTATGTCCTGGACATACAAAGAGAATGGAATGCGCCACATAGCAACCAGCTCTTAAAATATTTGACTATCGCTTAAAGCCTAACATATTCCCCTTGCATCTACAAGAAAATTAGCAATAAGATTAACATCTCGATTAGCATGAAGCATATGGAGAATAAGCGTTTGTAAAAATAGTTTGTACAAGAGTAGAGAAAGTCATGTGAGTGTAACGCATCAGAATGTTTTTCTTGTGGTCATGCATACACCATAGAATTTCAAACCCATCACATAGGAACCCAGTTTTAAAAGATTTGATTTTTGCTTTAGTTTACTGTATTCTACTTATACTACACGTAATGAGTAAATGTGTAATGTAGATTTAATTGAAGAAGTATTTAAAAGAATAAGCTTTTGTATGAATAGTTTGTAGAAGGGTGAGTAGAGAGGGGCAATACCATCAGATGTTTTAGCTAACTGTTCAGGCTTTTCATTTTCAAATATATTGTAATGCGATGGTATCCATTGGAGAACTACTATCTTGTCAGTGTTCTGTAGGGTGTGGTTATACTCGTACTTTTGGATTTCTCTGATTTTACTTCTGTGAGGATTGACAGCTATGACAGCGAGTGAGATGGCTCCGCGGTAACGTGTGAGGCTCGTATTCGGAAAGTTCGCCGTTAAAATCCCGTCAGGCCCATCCTCCCTAACTGAGTTCTTTTTTCCAGGTTTTCCTCAGTCCAATTACTGGCAAATGCCGGGGAGGTATCCTAAATTTAGATCTGGAAGGTTTCCTTCCTAAATTTCCTTTCCTTTCATATATCATCAGTGTTCACCACCTGTGGTGCCGTACAGAACCGCCCAAGGTGGGGGAATCATGGGCTCAAGTGGCAATCAGGAATATTTTTGGAGGGAATTCAAAATTTTAGGGAATACAAAAATGTTTAAGTAAATTAACATGGGGAATATAAAGACATTTGTAACAATTTCTAATCGAGTTCTGTAATTGTTTGTATTTTTAAGTTTGTTAATCTAAATGCGCTATATACTCAATAAAAGTAATGCTAAGAATAATTCATGCTGCATCGATAATGTGATGTATCAAATGATAATTTTTGTAAACTTATAAAAGGAACTATTACATTATAAGTAGGTATGTAGTTGTTCAATGCATTATTACACTTACTACTCGTACAATGATTTATTTATAGATAGAAGATACAATAAGATACATTGAAATACCAAGTAATAAAATACACCACCTGCCAAATATTATGCTTGTAATTTTTTGCTGTAAATATTAAGATTTTTTATTGATTTTAATTTTGCAATTATTTATGTGAGCTTTTATTGTGTACCGGTATCAAATACGTAGCTACTGTAGTACCTGTAGACAGTTCCTTTGAGAAGCTTTCCAGCAGCATAAAAAAGACCTAAGTAGTTGAAATTGAGCTCTCAGGAAACTTAGGAGGCAGGATGATTGCTTTGGTGAGGGATACGCCATAAACCTTTGGAGGGGATGGGCCCCCGGTGCCATTGTAATAAGAATGTTAAATACTACCAAAAAAGAAGAGATGCGATAGCTTGGTTGGCAGATTTGGAAGCGCATAGAATTATTGCTTTGGCAAAGCTTGCGGATCTGATTTAAAATTATTCTATGGTTAAATGAGTTGCCTCTCACGTCAAGGTTGGTTTGATAATGTATAAAAACTGAATAGTGTGGTGTAGACACCTGCCCCAGCGTCTGAGCTTGTTTCATTGTAGAATCCGTCTGTATATGCATGGTCCATTCGGGTTCAGGATACAGGGTATATACAGCTTCTAGAGCGGTGTTACCGAGCGGGATGGGTCAGACGGTTACGTTCGTGGCCCGCTTCGGATGGTCCCGGGATCGATCCCCGGAGACAGCCCACTCTGGTCCATGGGTTTTTTCGGGGGTTTTCCTAGGTCGTCAGACGAATGCTGGTGTGGTTTCTTTCATGCCTCTCCATTTTGTTCCATTCATCTTTCATTGGTCTCTTTCAAGATCGGAAGTGTCGGTGATGGTGTTACGGTGCAGCGTGGCAAGAGAAAAGCATGCTCTTTGTGGGTATCCAAATCCCCTCAAGGGGCATAGGACCCCCCTCTGTGTAGGGTGGGATCCCCGGTCTGCCTGTCCGTCTGCCGGGGTGTCTCTACCTGGAAACTTAGAGACCCTGCCATTGCTGTGCCGTCGCTACTGGTCCCGGTCACTCGGTATCTCCTCTCGCCTCCTCCTTCCTCCCGAGGAGCCTCCTTGTGGGGCGTAGGTACATATCCACTCTGCATCGATGCCGAGCTCCCTCCATAGTCAATCCAACCCAAGAGCTGTATTCGATATCTTACTCTCCTCATCCATCTCACTCACCCCTCTCTTTCTCTTCTCTGCGAAACTTACATTTCATGTGATGATTTGAAAACCGGCAAAAAAAGCTTTTCTGGTGTGTTAACACAAATAAAATCACAAGGAAAAAGTTTAACAGAACACAAGTTTGTATTTCTTTCTTTTACTTAAAGTCGATTGGTACTTGACTGTTTCTCGTAGTAACCGGTTTACGCCTACGAATAATACTAATGTAAATTTGTTATAACATCTTAAATATTCATCCTATCGAGGTTTTGTAAACCACAAAACTTGGTAGAGGCATCATGCCTACAATGTTTTAATATGAAATTTTAAAAAAATTTAATAATTAGTGAGATGGAAAGGCAGGAGCAGACGACTGAAAGATGAAATGCCATAGCCGGGATATGAACCACATATCTCCCGGTTTCGTCCGATTGCTCTAACCAAATGAACTACCATGTCATTGATTTTTTCAGTCCTCTGATTTTACCTTTCCAACCTCGTCCTACACACGGCTTGTGTGGTAGAACAATTAATTCCAATTGGTGAGTTATTTAGAAGCTTTGTTTTTATGCCCAGTTAGTACTCCGCCCCTTTTGGGCAAAGTAAAATCTACGGTAAGTTAAATAATATAAATTTTCGTAGTAATCGGTTCCGCCATTCTTTCGTGAAAACGCAAAACACACACACACACGCACATAAGCATAGACACATACACACATGCACGCACGCTTTAAAATGTGATTTCTGGCTTCAGATTTGCACATAATTATGAGTTAGTATCAATATTTTTCCAAAATCGAAAATGAGAGTATCACAAATGTGTTTTATATTGTAGAACATTTCACGAGCGTGCAGTATTTTAGTTAAGAGGTCTGCTATTATGAATAGATATATCGAGATATTTTAAGGAAGGCGAAAGGATTACAAAATGGGATCAAATGAATAATGAAACTATACGGGAGGATTTTATATACTTAAACTGAATAAAAAAATAATAGACAAAAGAAAATATCAGCAGAATGATCAATCAGAGAATCCATAATTACAAACCTGGTGGAAGAGAAGCATTGGAGGCCCTACGAAGAGGTGGGAATAATGGAATGAAGACAGAACATATATATATATATATATATATATATATATATATATATTTGGTTAATGGTTATTGTCCAGTGGCAGGGGGAAGACTCTGGTAAGGAGACCGCGATGTTTTAGAAAAAAAGTGTACATTCGTTCACTTTAAAAAAGTGATTGATTCGCTTGATATGAAGCGCTGTTTCAAATACTGAAGGAACAAAGTCTGTACGCTAAAACTCTTGCACTTATTAAACAGGAGTAAGACAAGGAGATGGATTTTTTCCACTACAATGCAATTGTGCTCTTGAAAAAAATAAAAAACAAGAATGGCGTAAACAGAAAACAATTCTCAAAATTCAAAAACTGATATGATTAGGCAGAGGATAATTAAAGATAGATTACCTAGTATATGCAGATGATCTAGCAATCCTCACTCGTGACACCGTAACAGCTCAAAAACAGATTGAAACATTAAAAAAATTGCAGAGAAAATCGGTCTGCAGATACATTTCGTGCAATAAAGAAGCACCAAAATATAGGGTAGTTAAATTATATTCGAACCCGCTCGCGGGCTCTCTCTACTGCGCCGGACAGCCTGCAGTCGCCGAGGAAATTACGCCGGCAGAGGCGGACTAAAATCCTTACCTTATAATACATGCTGGAAATGTTGACCTTCTGCTCTCAAACAGACAGCATATCTCGTGTAAATATTCTCGCTCATTCTACGAAGCTCAGCAGCAGGAATTTTTGTGATTGACGCCGCTTTGGAGCGTTCGCCTCGATAATCGCTGCAAAAACTAGGGCAGCAAACAGGTGTATCTCCATCTTCTGCGAGAAATGCTACACGTCTGTGGAAACTGAAGCCCTATCGCTACATACGAGTGCAAGCGTTAAAGCCAAATGATCTCGCTAAACGTGTGAATTATTGTAACTGGTTTTTCCAATCCGTAGAAAGGGGTTTCATTGACCCACAGCTTTTGTTTTTCACTGATGAATCTTGGTTTTGTCCAAGTGGACGTGTGAATACTCACAACAGTCGATACTGGGCTTTAGAAAAACCTGTGCTACTGGATGAAACGCCTCATTATGATCAAAAAATTGTAGTGTGGTATGCGATAAATGCTAGAAGAATAATAGGGCCCATATTCTTTGATGAAACAATAAATGCAGATCGATATCAGAGGTTAATTCTGAGGCCATTTTGCAATCGCTTTACAGAAGAAGAGAAATCGTATGGATGGTTCCAGCAAGATTCTGCAACAGCACATACCGCTGCCGAATCATTACATGCAATAAGAGAGGTGTTTGATGACAGTATAATTAGTGTTGATTTGTGGCCCCCTCGTTCTCCTGACCTAACGAGTAGTGATTTTTATTTATGGGGTTCTTTAAAGGACAAAGTGTATCGTTCCAATCCTCGCACACTACAGGAGCTTGGAAACTTTGTGCAAGAAATCACAAGAATTCCTGCTGCTGAATTTCTGAGAGTGAGCGAGAATATTTACACGAGATATGCTGCCTGTTTGAGAGCAGAAGGTGAACATTTCCGGCATCTATTATAAGGTAAGTATTTTAGTCCGCCTCTGCCGGAGTAATATCCCCGGCTACTGCCGGCTGTCTCGCCCAGTAGAAGAGGCCGCGAATGGGTTCGAATATAATTTAACTACCTATACATGGAAACCAAATATGGAAAAATTAAATGAGTTTCACAATTTAAATGCTTTGGCGAAATAATTCCGGAAAATGGAATCGAAAGTAAAGCTAATAAAAGCAGATGCCAAAAATGGAAACAGCATATCGGATTACTCAAAACATCTGTCATACAAACTGCATGTCTAAGCATACAAAATAATACATAACACCATAATGAAACCATAGTGCCTCTACGGAGCATAAATATTAATTTTGAACAGAAAAGCAGATATCGAAAATATTGTGAGAAAATGCAAATTGTAAGAAAAAAGTTAGGTCCAAAAGTTAGAGGTAAACGTTACAGACTGAGAAATAAAAATGAAATAAAAATATATACAGACATTCATAATGACATTAAAAAACGAAGGTCAACGTTTTACGGATATATTAAATGAATGAATCAAACAAGCTCGCAAAACAAATAATGAAATAGAAGTAAAGTACACGAAGATACTATGGAGTAGACTGGTGAAGTAAAAATGATTTACAATTGGCAGGAATTACGCAAGAAGATATGCTAAATAGAGATATCCTTAGAATCAAAGTGCATAAGTGGCAAGTTGACCAAGAGGACAAACCGAAGAAAACAACTGGAACAACATGGACAGACGAGAAAAGGAAAGCCCACAGCCAAAGAATGAGAGACATATGGATTCAAAAGAAAACAAAGAATCATCTCTAAGTACTTTGCATAGTCTTACATGCCCTCATTCGCAATCAAAATAATAATAATAATAATAATAATAATAATAATAATAATAATAATTATTATTATTATTATTATTATTATTATTATTATTATTTCCATCCAGTTGCTGTGCTAGATTAACATAATAAAATACGTCATTTTTGGTCGGATTCCCATACGCTATTACGGACAAATACCTACATGGGCACGTGATCAATGTCCTTGCATAGGGACCCTATCAGGGGTGCTGGTCATCTGGTGGCACACTTTATATAACAAAGTCCGGTGAAGGAACTGGCTCGAGGCGATAGAGGGGCTGTTGAACGTGTTTGAAGAGACATTCCTGCATCGGCCTCGAACCATGGCCTCCCAGATAAAGCAGCAGGGTTCAGGCACCTTCTCGCTATGCCGTGTTGATGTATATACTCTTGACATCCGTGACTTTTTCGCTTTCAGTGGCGTAGCAAACTCTCAAACGTTACCAGTTCGACACAAATAGATAGCACAAGTGTCACGACCTACGGCGCCGACTGTCAACTTGGTTTATCTCGGAATCCTTCAAGTTCATGAACACAAGCACAAACACTAGCTCTTTTTTATTACATTTGCAGTGGTAAGCACAAAAACCTCGATTGGCCAATAGATCACTAAAGTAATTGATTGATCATATATTCATAATTTATGTGTCTGCAGTTCTTCCTTGATAAAACCCAGCGAGATGGCTCCGGGAAATGTGTGAAGGCCGCATTCAGGAGGTCCTGGGCTCGATTCCTGGGGCCGGTTACTCTAACCATGGTCTTTTCGTGGTATTTCTTGGTTTGCAAGACGAATGTTGGGGTGGTTTCTCTATACCACGCCTCTCATTTCCCATCATTTCGCTTTCCCTTTCATGTTTCAGGTAGGCTTAGGGGCTGTGCAATGTCGGACAAATGGGGCAGATACTTGCCCGTTGGAACGTTCTCGGCAGTTCTCTCTGAGCTGCCTCAGCTGGGTCGAGTTCTTCCGGTTTCCGCCAGAGGGAAGCCTTCTCTGAATAAACTGTCGGTGTGACCGGATCATCAAACCTGGAGTCGTTAGAGACCTCTGCGCGTCCTTGTGGGCCGGCCTGTCTACAGCCTAGAGCCTCCTACGGTTAGGCCACTTCATCCGTTTCTCCTGGGGGTGGTAACAGCAAAAAATCCAGTTGGGTTGAGGTGCAAAGCGTCCCCTCCGTTCCCTGACATTAACATTGTCCTTGATAAACAAAAATAATTGGACTTTGCCACAGATGTAATCCCATCTTCTAATATGCTTTTGTTCCCACTTCAGTCATTATTAATGTCTTAGAAACGGACAATTAAACACCTAACAATTGATCGTAAAGATTGTAGCGTCTGACTACTTTTCACTTCCCTCCTGCTACCTATAGTAGGTAGAGGAGGTATTCTATTCCACCCAATAATTAATTCATACCGAGATTTCATGCCGGAAATACACTTTTGACAGTCACTGAATAAACAGGCTTTTACTTTCTCTTCTATGTACTTACATTAAGTAGAGGAAGTATTGTATTCCACCGAAAAATTCTATGTCTAGATATTACAAAAATACATTTTCTGAGGCGTACTGAATAAAAAAAATTTCACTTTCTTTACCACGTACACATCAAGTACAGGAGCTATTGCATTCCACCCAAAAATTCGATTCCGAGCATTCACCGTAAATACACGTTTGATGCCCTCAGAATCCAAAAGAAAAAAGAAAAAATCTGATGTTTTACACTCACATGACTTTCTCTACTCTTGTACAAACTATTTTTACAAACCCTTATTCTCCATCTATTTCATATTAATCGAGATAAACATTTGCATATAGGAACTGTTGACATGCAAAGAGAATTACATTTTACACATAGCGACCCGTTCTAAAAATATTTAACCATCGCTTAAGGCCTACTATGTTCCCCTTGTTTTGTATTTGCAAGGGCAATATAAGCACAGACATATCTCTTAATAGCTGGTTGCTATGTGCAGCACCATTCTCTTTGCCACAGGTTAATACTCTTTGCATATCCAAGAAAAAAAATGAATAAGGAATTCCCATTTGAGAAAATAAGTATTGAAAAATTAAAGGGGATAACAAGCAACATCTCGAAAATAGTTCACTCAACAAAAAAAATGTATATGACATAAATTGTGTATTTTAACGCGATCTACATTTTTTGTGTAGTAAAAGTTTGTCTATCTCCTATGGTTTATCAGTTATGCAAAAGTCGTTGACAATGAAGAATACTTTAGGAGACATTCCCAGAAAATTCAAGATATACATTTTATTTGTCATGACAATATCTTAAACATATGATATTTTAATCAAAATCGTTAGAGCCATTTTTGAGAAAATTAAAATTTTCGAAAAATGTTCCATATAAAGGGTAATCTGGGGTGGAGAGATTTTCTTGAAAACCTTCGTGTCGCATCTCTGGAAGATACTGAACCTAAATACCAAGTTTGGTATTTATCCGACTTTTCGTTTCTGAGTTATGTTGTTCACAGACACACACAAGGACATGTTTCCAAAAATGCTTTTTTTGGATTCAGGGATCTCAAAACATGTATTTCCAGTGAAATCTCGGTATCGAATATTTGGGTGGAATACAATACTTCCCCTACTTACTATACGTGGTAGAGAAAGTAAAAAATCTTATGTGTTACACTCACATGACTTTTTCTACTCTCGTACAAACCATTTTTGCAAACGCTTATTCTCCGTATGCTTCATGTTAATCGAGATAGCGAGATATTAATCTTATTTAAAATTTTCATGTAGATGCAAGGGGAATTGGTAGGCCTTAAGGGATAGTCAAATATTTTAAGAGCTGATTGCTATGTGGAGTATTCCATTCTCTTTGCATTACCAGGACAAAAAAAAATGAAGAACGAACTCCCATTTGAGAAAAAGTATAAGTATTGGGAAAATTTAAGGGAATAACAAGCAATATCTGGAAAATGGTTCACTCAACAAAAATGCATATGACATAAATTGTGTATTTTAACGCGATCTACGTTTCTTGTGTAGTACATTTTTTTCTATCTCTTATGGTTTACCAGTTATGCAAAAGTCATTCACAATGAATAATACTTTTGGAGACATTCCCAGAAAATTCAAGATATATATTTTATTTGTCATGAAAGTATCTTAAATATATGATATTTAAATCAAAATCGTTAGAGCCATGTTTGAAAAAATTAAAATTTTCGAAAAATGTTCCATGTAAAGGGTAATCTGGGGTGGGGTAATTTTCTTGAAAACCTTCGTGTCGCATTTCTGTAAGACACTTACTATACATAGTAGAGAAAGTAAAAAGCATGTTAGAAGCAGGTCTCCGTGTTCGTGTCTATCTGTGTGTGTCTATGAACAGCATAACTCAAAAACAAAGATTCGGATAGGTACCAAACTTGACATTTAAGTTTAGTACCTTCTAAAAATTCGACACGAAGATTTTCAAGAAAATCTCTCCACCCCAAAAGTACTCTTTACATGGAAATTTTTCGTAATTTTTATTTACTCAAAAATGGCTGTAACATTTAGATTAAAGTACCATATTTTAAAGATATTTGCATGAAAAATAAAATGAATATCTTCAATTTTCTGGAAATAGCCTGTGAAGTCCTCTTATTAGAAGGAATTTTATATAAACTTGTATAACTGATAAAGGTTAAGCGATAGACGAAAGCGCACTACACAAAAAATGTAGATCTCCTTGAAACATACAATTTACTTCAAGTAACTTTTTTGTAGCATAAGCCGTTTCCAGAAATCCGTTATTAATGGTTCGAATTGTTCAGTGCTTCCGCCATTCTCTTAAAGCCCTGTCAACTTTCAGTTGTTTCTCTCGATTGCACGGAAAGAGTTAGCATACAGGTTCAATTCTTAAATATTGACCCTAAAACGACCACCACAACCTCCTCCAAATAAAACACGACTAATGGCATTTACTTTCCCCCATAATATCAAGCAACTTTTATTCAAGACATTTCTTTCTACAACGCTTAGTTTTGAAGATATTGCACAGTCCCAACTTAAATAGGCTGGATTCGACCTCTGACCACTAACCGGGTCACCATGAATATGCCAAGCGCAGTCGGGAACTTCAAAACCCCTTATACCACAGCCTACATGCCCGGGAAATAATTGTATTCTACTATCATATAGGTTCACCTCTTAAAAAGATTTAACTATCACTTAAGCCTACTGTATTCCCCTATTCCCATTGTGCCTACAAGGACATATGTATTAAAACCATTTTTTGCAAATGTTTATCTTAAATGACATGAAGTAGATAAAATCATGTTCTTTTAAGCATAGTTTGTTGAAGAATGGGTCGAGAAAGTAATGCGAATGCAACACATAATATTTTAGGTGCATGTGTATGTGTGTGTGTCTTTGTGCAGCATAATTAAAAAACGAAAAGCTTAATACCAAACTCGGTATTTAAGTTCAGTAGCTCCAAAAATGAGACACGAAGATTTTCAAGAAATCCCACAACTCAAACTACCCTTTACATGAAAGTTTTATTCGAAATTTTCATTTTTTCAAAAATGGCTGCAACAATTTTGATTAAAATAACTTATATCAAAGATATTTACATGAAAAATAAAAAAATATATCTTGAATTTTCTGGGAATAGCCTGTGAAGTCCACTTCATTCGGAAGAAATTTTGTGTAACTGTATAACAACAAATGTAGTTATCTTGTTACACAACAAATGTAGATATCTTTAAAACACATAGTTTGCTTAAAGTAATTTTTTTCTGTGGCATAACCCATTTCCGAGATATTCGTTATTTATGGTTTGAATTGTTGCAGTTTACTTCCTTAAAGGCATATGTGATCTGTTTTTCACAACAGAGTAAGCAATTCTGCAACTGAGGAAGTTTTATTTACAGGTGCCTGTATCCAATGTTTTTACTTTCATTTTAATTTGTATCAACACCTCAAAAAAACTACTTTCTTTTTCTTTCTTGATAAACAACTTGTTATCTGTAGGTTCTTTAAGGTGGGTTATTTCTAGTTTGAAACACTTTCACTTCTACATGCTTACTAGGGATTCTGTGGAGAGCAGGGAAAGAGTCTAGTTAAAGAAAACTTCCCACGACCTAGCTCGGAATCGAACCTGGGATCTCTAGAGTGAGAAGCCGAAACGCTGACCATTTGATCATAAGAACCGGTTTTGTGAGCAGCTTTCAAAACATATGACATTTAATTTGCACAGGGAGGAAGAAAGAGGGGTTGTGTGCGATGAACAGCAAGAGAGAGAGAGGGAGGGAGGGAGAGTTAGTGAGAAAGAAGAGATAGTGGAAGTGGAGAGAGAGAGGAAGGAATGAAAAATGGTAAGGGGAGTTGATTTTTTTTTGTAGGTATGTGTTTAACGCCCGTTCTTACTGCATATGGCACCACAGACGGCGGACGCTCAATGGTGCATGAAATTTATATGATGAAACATGAAATGATAATTGCGAAAGGAAATTTGAGAAGAAACATTTTCAGACCTATGTTTAGGGTACCTCCCGTGCATTTGCCAGTTATGAGAACTGAGAGAAACCTGAAGAAAACCTCAGAGAGGACGGTCTGGAGAGAAGTGAAAGCGGACATCCTGTTTCACGAGTCCGTACCTTAACGATCTCGGCTACCCATGAGGGCGACAATGGCGGGGGTACACGGAGTGAGAAATTGAGAGAGGGGGAGCTGAGCTGGGGTCTACTAATAACAAATAAATAGGGACCTGCGTTTTTCGTTTTATTTTTTGGTGCAAATCGGGGTTATTTTTGGAGAATTTCGCGGTATTTCTACTAATTTTATCATCATATTTTGGATTTTAAAGGTACTTTTTCATGTAAATAAATATTGAATAACAATGTGGAGTTTTATCTTTAAAAAAACGTACATTTTTAGCATTCAATTATCATTGAAGAATGAAAGAAAAATACATAATATTATTTTTTCTAACTGGCAAAGGAGAACATTATCCTGCTTTCCTGTTGCAACCCAAGTCACTCAAAACTCCTGAGTAGCAAGAAAAGAAAATGTCACAGTCAACATTAGGCACTGATAGTACAATGACCGACTGCCAAGTCTCACTGAAATAGGCATAATACCATTAAAGAAAAGTACATTATGTTGTGTTTTCTAACTGCCAAAGCAGAACAATACCATAATGTTTGCATTTTCTTGTTTCATGTTGCAACGCAAGTCGCTCAAAACTCTCGAGTAGTACGAAAAGAAACGCTCACAGTCAACATCAGCACATGGATACCACACTGATCAGTCGCCAAACACCGTGAATTCGCATTATTGTGCATATAAAATTGATAAAGTTGACATATTCTCGTTATTGTCTCATTTCTGTTAATTTCGCGAAATAAATCTGTTCTAATTTTCGAATTGTTAACAACGTTATGCACAGGTAACTGTTTACCAAGCATTTTAGGGAATATATTTAAAAAGTCGGTGTTATCGCAAACGCGAAAAATGCAGGTCCCTACAAATAAAGAATAAAAGGGAAAGGCAGATAAATAAACTATGATGCGTTACATTTGCACTGCGTTACCCACTGTCGTTTATTTTTATATTGCTTCTATCAACTATTCTTAAGAAAGGTTATTTTTCTATCTACTTCATGTTTACAGAAATAGTTTATTGTACATATCGTCGTTGGTACAAAGGAGATACAGGAGATTGAAGCAATAGTAAATTGCTTAAAAGGCAGGTCGTTAGATGCTGGCTTTAAAATTCCACACCATTTTCATGATATCGCAAGAAACAAATGAATGGTGATAGTACTTTAAAAATAAAGTAAAGAATCATTGAAACCAATTATAACAGATATTTCGAAATGGATAATACCACAAAAAGGTTTTCAAAATAAATTGTATGTTACAATTTTTGAAAAGTATAGTTTTGCATATCTTTTATGGATTACCAGCAGCAGCGGCTTGTGAGTATACATTTTGTGTGTTCACAAAATTTTAGTCAGGTAGGCCTGAAAATATGAAATGGAATCTGCTACGTAACACTTTAATTATGAACAAATTTATATTACCGCAGCCGCTCCTAATAACAACAATAATGAATAATAATAAATTATATCCAGTAATAATAATAATAATAATAATAATAATAATAATAATAATAATAATAATAATGCATAAGTTGTCTGACAAATTAAAGGGTTGTTTTGTGGATGTTTGTTGATGTGTATATAAAAGTACACAGTTAGAAAGAACGAAGTAACGTGTAAATTAAATTTTAGTTGAGAGTATGGATGGTCTAGAATTACCCAGAGAAGTTTCCGCGCTCGTGCAGTTACCTACAGTTGCCTACCTAGTGACATCATCTAGTGCCATTAACGTAAAATTGTAGTGATAGTGTGGAAACAAAGCGCGGGAGAAGCTTCGTGTACGCCTTCAAGTGTGCACGACCCGTATGTATTTGACCCATAATACAATGACGTCATACCAGCTGCATATGTTCAAAAGCTCCTTAAAACGTGCAAGATGTGCTAACGACCCTGTTGCCACATTTCATCGAGTTTATAAGCGTAGCGCGGTGAGCATAAAAGCCGTAATTATGTTTAATAGCACTCAAAGAAAAAATAACCAATAAATCCGCAAGGTGTAAAAAGTAAGGGTGTTAGACAAAATGAATCTCGAATTAAGTAAACTTCACAGGTTATTCCTGGAAAATTCTAAATATACACTTTGTTAGTTAAACACATAGTATTTTAATCAAAATATTTTTACAAAAAAAAAATAAAACTGTTAATAAACGGTAGTTTGGTGTGGGGGAATTTCATTGGAAATTTTCGTGTTGCACCTTGGAAGACGCTGAACTTAAATACAAAGTATGATATTTATCCGTCTTTCGTTTCTGAGTAATGCCCTTCACAGGCGCACACATTCTACTTTCAGTCACGTCGCGCGGTTCTGTCTCAAGTTTGATAAATCGTCGCATACTGTGGTATAATGTTAAGCACCATCTGGCAGCACTGTAAACGGGTTACTTCTTCCAGGCAACTGATTATACGCGATCCTGTGGTTAACCACCATTTGATATATTCACCGTGACCAAATACCTTGAAATTTATCCTTTAAATGTAAAAACCAACTATGATAAGGATGGTTGAGCAGAAGTATATTATCCCACATGTGATAACAACTGAAGCTCGGAAGTTAATGCTTTTCGAGTGCCCGAAGACGAGGCCCAGCATAATATATGCCCATTTGCGACACCGTGGGACAGAAAATGGTGGATTTTATTTTTCGGTGTATTTTTTGTTTTTGGGGAGAAGGGCAAATTCATCTTCTTTCGACTACATTTTTCTGCTGTTTCTCAATTGGAACAGACAACACCGATTTAGACAGATTAACGTAATCTAAAATACATGAAGAAGCCTTTTATTTATAAAGTTTTTCTACTGTATGTTTCATACCACTAGAATTTTGTATGTTTTAAGCAAAAATGTTTACCTCTATTTCAATGACATTTGGGTGTTACGTGATAAATTAAGTGCATCATTCTCTCAGTGCGATATGTATGTATTAATGTATATCAAGAGTCCATAAAACACAATTTGGGGAAAATGACATAAATCAACAATGGCTGATGTGATTATGTTGATGCTTAATGCCAAATATTCTATTTATTGTTTAAATATGTAATTAAAACTATAAGATTATTTAAAGCATTAATTAAATTGCATAAAATTTTAGGTTATTTTTTCCAGTTATTAAGTCCCTTTAGGATACTTCAGGTATTTTTATATCCTTTTTGGGCAGTTTATAGGTCTTCAACTTCCGAGCTCTAATAACAACCTTCTTGAAATGTAGAATTCATTGCCAAGAAGGAAAGATAACTAGTCTGCAGTAAAGACTGGAGATGCTAACTCAAGACAAGCAAATGAATAAAATAACAAATTAAGCTGTGGAAACAGCACATCAAAGGAATATAAATCTTACAGGAATAAATGTTAATTAAGTAAAGTAATGGTGTTTTCAAACAGAAAAAAGCATTATTACTATTTGTAGCAACAAAGGAATGCATTTTACATACAATGTGGCATTTAAATGTAATATTTATGTAGTCTTACGATTTTCATAATAAGCTAACATTTCCATAAAATAAAATTATTCGTATATCATATAATTTACTTTAAAATCTGTTATTATTTCACATGACTTTCTCTAGATGCTATCGCTTATTTTGAAATAGTGTCTAACAAATTATTCTTGCGAAAGCTTATTTTTCTTTCCACTTAATGTAAATGAAGATAAATGTTTGCAGAAATAATTTGATTACATATTTCTGTGTGTAAGCAAAAGGGATGCAATAGGCTGAAGCAATAGTAAAATATTCAAAAACCTCTGATGTGTTACACTCACATGGCTTTCTCTACTCTTTTACAAACTATTTTTACAAGGTCTTATTCTCCATCTATTTCATATTAATCGAGATAAACATTTGCAGAAATGATCCTTTGACATTCAAAGAGAATTACATTTTACACATATCGACCAGTTCTAAAAATATTTGACTATCGCTTAAGGCCTACTATATTGCCCTTGTTTTGTATTTGCAAGGACAATATAAGCACAGACATATCTCCTAATAGCTGGTTGCTATGTGCAGCACTATTCTCTTTGCCACAAATTAATACTCTTTGCATATCTACGACAAAAAAGGAATAACGAATTCCCATTTGAGAAAATAAGTACTGAAAAATTTAAGGGAATAACAAGTAATATCTCGAAAATGGTTCACTCAGCAAAAAATGTATATGACATAAATTGTGTATTTTAACGTGATCTACATTTTTTGTGCAGTAAAATTTTGTCTATATTTTATGGTTTACCAGTTATGCAAAAGAAGTTCATAATGAAGAATACTTTTGGAGACATTCCCAGGAAATTCAAGATATACATTTTATTTGGCATGAAAATATCTTAAACATATGATATTTCAAGCAAAATCGTTAGAGCCATTTTTGAGAAAATTAAAATTTTCTAAAAATGTTCCATGTAAAGGGTAATCTGGGGTGGAGGGATTTTCTTGAAAACCTTCGTGTCGCATCTCTGGAAGATACTGAACCTAAATACCAAGTTTGGTGTTTATCCGACTGTTCGTTTCTGAGTTATGCTGTTCACAGACACACAGACACAGACATACACAGACACAGACACACACGGACATGTTTCCAGAAATGCTTTTTTTGGATTCAGGTGGTCTCAAAACATATATTTCCGGTGAAATCTCGGTATCAAATTTTGGGTGGAATACAATACTTCCCCTACTTACTCTAGAGTAAGTAAAAAATGAGGTACTATATGCTGGTTTTTAAATTCATTGCTGTTTCCATAACATGACGCGGAACAACTGAATGGTCACACCACTTAAATCGATAAGTATTAACAAAATTCAAACCAACAACAATGAATACCTCGGAAATCGCTAGTGCAAAATACTACTACTATTACTAGTACTACTACTACTACTACTACCAATAATAATAATAATAATAATAATAATAATATTTGAAATAAATAATAAGTTTTAATTATATACGCATATTCTGTATAGTGAGCTTTTTTTCTATCTCTTATGATTTAACAGTTATACAAAATTATACAATGCGTTCCGAGCGAACAGTACTTCACAGGCTATTTGCAGAGATAATAGGTACATTTTAGATATCACGCAAATATTTTAAACATATGTTATTTTAATCAAAAAGTTAAAGCCTCTTTTTACAAAATTAACGAAAATTGTTCCGTATAAAGGGTAATTGAAGTGAAAAATCCTCGTATCTCATCCTTGGAGGATGCTGAACTTAATTAACAAGTTTAGTGCTTATCTGAATGCCTATTCATTTTGAGTTATACTGTTCTCAGGCACACACGGACTAGTTATAAAAATAAACTTCTTATTCAGGGGACCTTAAAACATGTATTTCGGTTAAATCTCTATGCAGAATTTTTCGGTGGAATGCAATACTTCCTCTACGTACTATAATTACGCATAGAGAAAATAAAAGTTATCCCAATGTAACCTACCATCTTCCTTGAAACTCTATGAGGAATAATTGTCTTGGTTTTGACGCCCTTTGCTTTCTTTTAATTTGAAGACATGATCAAATTACTAGAGGATTACCACGTACAGTATCTCTTTCTTTTTTTTTCTTTTTTTTTTTTGCATAACACCAATCCCACAAAAAACAGGTTCAAATAAAATGAAGTCCCTGGCATGGATAAAATCAAAGAAAGGTTATCAGTTTCCTTATTATATATTTGATAGACAAAAGGTCAATTTTTAATTGTGTGTGTTGAAAATCACCTTAAACAGGATTTTGATAATTCTTTCATCACCAAAAAGCACAATTCCTCATGATATTCATAGGCTATAAGTTTAATGTCCAATTAATGTCCAAAATGTTTTAATTAAACGATGTATGTAACGCTTAGACGTTAACATCAGAGATTATTCCTGATCTTTTTGCAACTATGGCTAATTTCAGACCTAATAGCCTTAAGAAGAGGCTTAAAGGTTTTGAAATTGCTTTGTTGGGTGTGTCTGTCAATTTCGTGTCTTCAGGTTTCCTTTTAGTTTTATTGTACATAGATATAAAGATACATTTTGGCATTAATTGGTAAAGAATTGGAAATTTGGCTTTAGAATCCCACAAAGACGATTGTCTAATTTTAAACTATGAAGCCCTTACTAAAAAAGATTCATCGTTTACCATTAAAAAAAACTTGCAAGCCAAAATTACAGGCACAAGGCTGACAACATATCCGTTGTGTATTCGTGGCCCAATTTTACTTACTGCTTACAGTTAACACCTTACTGACCATATATCAAAAGAAGCACAATAAAGTTAATAAATTATCAAACTATAAAATACACTTTTAATTATTCTAAATTTATTTATATTTTTTAATTTTATATTAATTTTGCAAATCTCTACACCTTGGAGATATCTCTGTCAGTGTTTAGGTAGGAACTTGTCTCTTTTACGATTCCTGATAATTAGTATTCTTGGGGACGGAATTATAAGTGTTTTGTATTTCTGTGATGCTGCTGCACATTGTGTAGTATGTCTTTAGCAATAAAAGAGAAATCAATCTACGGTGAAACGAACCCGGGTTTAAAACTTAGCATGGAGATATTGCCTGAGCCGTGGCGGTAAACACAAAGAGATTGTGCTACCAACCGTATAATGGAAATACTTTTGTAGTCATGCTGGTTTATATTAGTACTTTCTATCCTCGTTTTAATGGGAACTTTCTCTGGCTGTAAATAAAAGGTTTACCACATAACAACGGTTTGCTTTGACTTGCAGAGAGCGGCTTTCAGTCCCTTGAAAGTTGTTTGACTCTAAATAGATTACCGAGAACTGCATCATCAAAAATTCTTCAAGTAATGTACCTACTTCGAATACGCGATCTTACGAGTGGCGAAATGTAGGTTTCATTGGGGCAAAATCAAGTCACTGCTGTAGCTAAAATTGGAACAAAGTGGAATTTAGATGCATTTTATATTAGAAGAATTGAAATTCCATAAAGTGAGTGGAATACTTGAGGAAAGTGGTCACTTTTTGCATTTATAAGAAAAGTAATTTGCAATCATATGTAACAGGAAACGTAATATTGTTACATGCTGGGGTGAGGGCCGAAAGGTTCCCAGCAAATTATTAAATTTTAATCACCCCAACACGCGCATGGAGGAAAGTAGCTCAGAAACGGCGAGAGGACCAGGACCTTTGTGTCTACATTCCGATGAAGGCGTGAGGTTTTTAACAAAATACACAAATTTCACATCACACACATTAACTGTGATTTATTGAAAAACCCTTTGGTGGCCCTACATTACACACAGCGGAATAAAGGATTGAGGGGAGATGCCACGCTGTCGAGGACTGCCCACACGTGATCTACTCCTTACACACTTCCACTCAAAGTGAAGCTAACATACAAAGAAGTAACGCTATTTATCTATCCCCCCTCTCTCCAACCCTGGCTAGGCACGCTAGCCAGAGTTAGCGGCGTCATATCAGACGGAACTTCCAACAGAGCCTACTTTCTCTGGCGTGGTCGGCGCCAAAGGAGAAGGCTCGTTCAGCCGAAAGAAATAATAAATCACTCCATAATACTGCCGACAATGCGACCCAATAATGTATCTGGTATGACAACATTTACTAATACGCCACAATATGTTAAACCTGGATAACTTGAAGACGATAAAGTAGAAGTGCTAACTTGTCACCAGTGTTGAACCGTCTTTAACTTCGAGGGAAATTGGAGGTATTAAGGTGATCGACTAAAGGATATTGGTAGCATTACCACAATCACTTGATAGAATAGTAGGTATATTGTAACACAACTCCGGTAGATGGATCTTTGGAGAATGAAGAAAAAAAAAGTTTTTTTTATTTTCTGCAAAGCACGTAACGCTTGTGTATTGCATACTAATTTATCGACGATAATGAGTAATAGAAATGCTTACGCGAAAATAAAATTAATCACTGTCAGCTTTTCAAGAGCAGTATCAACGTCGAGCGCGCTAGTCTCTGCGAACTGGTGATCGATTAGTCACGCCTGGTAGTGTTGTCCAAGCCAGTCAACAACTGGAGGTGAGATGGCTGCTTGCGTCGAAAGAGTTATATTCGAAATGCTGCATGAATTTAATCGTAAGTAAATAAAGACGGTAATATTTAAATCGTAAAACACAACTAAAAGTATGATTATATCGCGTTTAAATGTAAAATATTTCAAAACCTTTCTCAGCTATCTCACTGGAAAGTAGCAAGGAGGAGATTCGAAGATAGTGAAATACAAAAATTGTTCAGTGAGTAGTAGCCGATTAATAGGATATCGTACTGCAGTGAATTTTTGTTTTCGCTCCCCAAGATTACTCAAAGTTTCCCAGAAATGAATTATTTGTTTTGTCTATGTTCTCAAGTAGTTTTTGTGGTCTCTGACCTCACGCCAAATGACTGGAGAGCACGCCAATTTAATAACTACCTTCTTAACCGGCTTGTATCAGAGAATTTGAGATCTGAGAATGTGTTTTAATGGTGTGTATTCCATAAACATCAGTAAGACATAAATACCACTTCACTGAATAGTGAATAACTGAGGGAGGTATATTTTTGGCATTCACCCTTGCTCCTTGGAAGCAAAATGCAAGTCATATTTTCAATTAGGCAGGAAAAGTCCTTTGGGGTCACTGTTAATAGAAGTTGGAGGGAAACTGAGAATATCACCTTTCTCACTCCCTTGCCCTTCTCAGAATGTTGAAAATGCAACGTAGCCTGCATTTAAGTTCCTTCAAAAGTAGGAGTGTCCAAACTGACTGAACTAAAATCAATGTATTTTTATCTTTTAACAGCTTTAGTAACTTACGCTATGCCATTTTATATTTCAATATCCAAGATCTAACATATTTAGTAACGTACGCTATGTCATTTTATATTTCAATATCGAAGATCCAACATCTTTAGTAACTTGCGCTGTGATTTTATATTTCAATACCGAAGATCTAACACCTTTAGCAACTTGCGCTATGTCACTTTCTATTTCAATACCAAAGATCTAACACCTTTAGCAACTTGCGCTATGTCACTTTCTATTTCAATACCGAAGATCTAACACCTTTAGCAACTTGCGATATGTCACTTTCTATTTCAATACCGAAGATCTAACACCTTTAGCAACTTGCGCTATGTCACTTTATATTTCAATACCGAAGATCTAACACCTTTAGTAACTTGCACTATATCACTTTATATTTTAGTATCGAAGATCTAGTCCGCCGACATTGACATTGCACTATGCCATTAAATACTTATGTGAATGCTATTAGAAGTTTGAACATGAAATATTTAATCAGCCATACCCTAAGCACTTCTGTAGAGAAGTATCATGATGATAACCCAGCGAGATACTTATACGGTAACGTGTGAGACTCACTTTAAGAAGTTCCAGGTTCTATTTCCATCGAGCAAGCTATTCTGACCATAATTTTTTTCGTGGTTTGCCCGGCTTAATATTCGAGTATTAGGGTGGTTCCCTTTCTACCATGACCTCTCTGCCCATTATTTGCTGTTCCCATCATTTCCTTTCATCTGTTTCACCTGATCTATTTCAGGGTAGTAGGGTCAGGGATTGCGGTGGGTATGTTGCGGCAGGAAGGTCGGATCGTGCTTTGGAAACGTTTCTCCCTGGCGCTTTGTGGGACTGCCTGGGCCTCCTTCCTTTCTAGAAGCTCTCTTGCTTATTGAAATTGAGTTTTATTTATGGACGCTATGGCCCTTAGCGTCCCATTCTATATTGGGCGTAAAAGACCGGAAATTTTGCTCAGAGGCCCCTTATGCTTGAGGTTCTTTTATGTGCCGTAAGTATACGGCACGGGACCACCGGCTTTACATCCCTTCCGAAGGAAGCCATGCTAAGGATTTTTAAGCCCGAAAAAATGCATCGCCCTCCGCCGGGTTTGAACCCGCGACCTCGGGAACTAGAGGCTAGCACGGTACCACTAGTCCACGGAAGACATCTCGCTTATTCCGGAACATCTTGGTTGCGGGTGGCTGAGGCAGGGCCAGTCAGCGTCAGGATTGGTGTCATGTTGGAATTGTAAGACACTCCGTCCTTGCTAGTGCATACCGTCGTCCGGATCTGGTCGCCCTTCAGGTCTCCCCTTCATCCCTTCCTCCCAGGGGTCACTTTGGAATTAAATTAAATTGAGTTTTATTTATGGACGCTCTTTAACTGCTGAGGTCCTTAGCGTCCGATTCTATATTGAGCGTGAAAGACCGAAAATTTTGCTCAGAGGCCTCTTTATCAGGCTTGAGGTTCTTTTACGTGCCGTAAATCTACGACACGGGACAACCGGCTTTACTTACCTTCCGAAGGAAGCCATGTTAAGGATTTTTAAGCCCGAAGAAAATCCATCACCCTCCGCCGGGTTTGAGCCTGCGACCTTGGAAACTAGAGGCTAGCAGGGTACCATTAGTCCACGGAGGACGACTGTGTTCCAGTTACTGAATGTCCCCCGTCTGAGCACTCCTAACTCCTTACCACGATGATAATGGTATCTCAGAGGTTTTGACATGGTTAATCGTTTTCCGTGCCAATTTTCTCTTTGCCGGTAAGCAGTCCAGCTATTTTCCTAATGATTTTAAAGGCCGCGTTACGGTCGCTGTTTATGACAAGGAAACAGGGAAAGGCTTTCGATAGATTAAATCATAATAAACATGATTATAATGGAAACACAGTATAACCAGCTCATTTAATAAAAACCATTCTTGGTTATGTTATACGGCAGAAATTATGCAATAAGTGTCACGTTAAAACAAACCAGGTAAACGAAAAGACTCTCCTGTATCATCTACTTCATATAGGCTATATCTCCAGGACGTTTGTGCGTGTGTACGTCCTTAAAAAGGACGAAATCATTGCATTGTTTGAAAAAACTGAATGGGTGCTCGCAAAACGGGCTAACCATCAATGTTTTAAAAGCAATAAGTTGCTGTCTTTGACCTACTGCAGAAACTACAATATCCTCAAGTTCGGTTACTATAGAAAATTTGTGTAATGAGATACAAAGCTTGTAATTTTGTGGCAGTGTATTGAAAATATGCCATTTTGTTTTGTTGTAGCAAAGTTACGCTCACTTGATAGATACTTTAGGCAGGAGGCCGCCCAGATGACATAACTGTCTAAGATGTTTGCTAATTTATTCCTATGTATGCTAGAATCGATGGGCGATTATTGTCATTTTCAAACGCTCTATTCTGATAAATTGCGGCTAGCTCTTTTTGTGAGCACCCATTTAATTGCATTAGAATGAATTTCTTGACTGATTTGAAAGATGGAGTTGCTTTGATCCAATTTTCCTATTTTAATTTATCTACCTATTTGAAAACACAATATAGCTGAGCGTTATTTTTTTTAATAAATGAAGCATTTAAATCCGAAACTTGTTTTCACAATTGGGCTAAATCACCCCACTGACTAAGCCAGCGCTTGTTATGGCAATGATATAATAGAGCAAGCTAAAAAATCCAATAACTGGGCAATAATGCTTCTGCTACAGAGGATTTATGAGCTCTAATTCTTTTCTGAATGAAGACTTTGTCTCATATATTTTCCTAGCTATAAAAAATTAGACAAGTTCAATTAGAACGAGCGGACTTCGCAGGCTATTCAGCGATATTAGAGATATGCATTTTATTAGTGACCCAAACACCTTAAACACGTGCTATTTTAATCAAAATCATTTTTGAGGATAATAAAAAATAACGTAAAATTTTCCTTGTAAATGGTAGTTCGCGAGTGGAGAATTTCGTGAAAATCTTTATCTCACATCTTTGGAATATACTGGACTTCAAAGCATCTCGTATTTTCTGTGAAACCTTGCATGGAAGTTTTGCTTGGAATACATTTCACTTACAATGGATAGAAAACGAAATAAATACAAATTAATTGTAAGTTGCGCAATTGTAATTTTAAAATGCTGAAAAATGAATTTCTATGTCCCCTAAAACACAATGTGCCATGTGTTATTAGAAAACGTGTTTACATATCCATATAAACGTGAACCAAATGCAGTAGAGAACAGCAAACAAATGCTGGAGATTTGCGTATTCACTATCGTTTATTTTTATATAGCTCTCACTAGCTACTCTTGCAAAAGCTTATATATCCCAAGAGTAATAATCTGCTTCATGTTAATCGAGTTAAACCTTTGCAGAAATAGTTTAATTACACATTTCGTTGAAGGTACAAGGGAGATAAAGGAAGTCGAATCGATAATAATCAGATGTTTAAAAGCTAGTCTTTATATGCTGGCCTAGAAATTCATTAGAATCTCCATGACATTGCTGGATACATCTGAATACCTGATATATTACATTCACATGACTTTCTCTATCCTTTATCGTTTTTCTCGGGTATACAGACTATTCCTACTAAAGCTTATTTTCCATCTACTTCGTTTTAATCCAGATAGCTCTTTGCAGAAATAGCTACATTATACATTTCATTATAGACATAAAGGCAGCAGCGATAGTCAAATGTTTAAGAGTTGGACGCTATATGCTGGCTTTAAAAATTCTACACTCTTCCCATGCAATCGCGAGAAACAACTGAAAATCAACACAAACTTTAAAGAATACAAAAGTGTTGAACATTTGAACCATCAATAACGGATATCTCAGAAATTACTTATGCTACAAATGGTTATTTGAAATAAATTGTGTCTTTTAAAGAAATCTACATTTTTATGTAATCCGTTTTCGATTATAGCTTAACGTTTACCGCTCATAGAAGATTACACAAAATTCCTTCCAAATGAAGAGGGGATCATAGGCAATTCTCTTAAAATCAAGATGCACATTTTATTCGTCATATAAATATCTTTAATATATGATATTTTAATCAAAAAGAGTCATTTTTCAGAAAATCAAACTTTTCAAAAAATCCTTCATTTAAGGGTTGTTGCGGTGGGGAGATTTTCTCGAAAATCTTTGTGTGGCACCTTTGGAAGATACTAAACTTAAATAACAAATTTGGTATTTATCCGATTTTTCGTTTAAGAGTTATGCTGTTGACACACACACACGAACTTTTTTCTAAAAATGCTTTTTTGGGGGCCTCAGAGTGCCTATTAAACATACATTTCCGGTGAAATCTCGACATCAAATTTTTGGGTGGAATACAATACTTCCCCTACTTATTAAATGTAGTAGAGCAGGTAATTCAAACGAATAACCACGCATATCTCGGAAATGGCTAATGTTACAAAACTGTTATTTGAAATAAATTGTATGTTTTAAAGAGATTTACTTTTTTTCGTGTAGTAACCCTTGTCTAGTCCCTTAGGATTTACCAATTACACAAAATTCCTTCCAAATGAAAAGGGCCTCAGAGGCTATTTCCAGAGAATTTAAGATAACGTTTTGTTTGTCGTGTAAAAATCTTAAACATATTACATTTTAATCAAGACGTTGGAGCCATTTTTGAGAAAATAAAAAATATCGCAATTTCCTCTATGTAAAGGGTAGTTTAGCTTTGGAGGAAAGTCCTTTGTAGATTGTTGAAACCTAATTGTAGATTGTTGGTAGATGTTGAACCTAAATAACAAGTTGGTATTTATTGGACACTTCGTTTTTGGGTTCTGCTCTTTACAGACGCATTCACATACGCGTGCGCGCGGACCTTTTTCTAACATTTTTTTTATTCAGGGGGCCTCAAAACATGTATTTTCCGGTTAAATCTGGATATGAATCTTTGAGTGCAATGCCATACTTTCTCTTCCTGCTGGGTACCTGGTAGAGAAAGTAAAACCGGAGTAGAAGGTGTATAATCGTTCACTTTTAAATCATGAATAAAGGGCATTTAAAGGAGCAGAACGCTTCAAACCTTTGATCTGTCTCTAAAAAGTAAACAATTGCAATGAAATATTTGGCAACGTAGCGCCAAAGAAGTACCTACTTGCCGCACTGCTTGCCGTGGCAGTCTATGGTTGATCCAGCCTTATAACCGGACTCGATGTAAACAAAACATTTTGTATCCCTCCGCGTTGGCCTCGTGTCCTTATCAGATGTGAAGAATAAACATCATCATCATCGTCTGCATGCAGAAGAGAGGTGAACGACACCACACAGGATTAAACGGAAGCTATAACCTCCTTTATTTTACTACTTATATTACTTATTGTTTCATGTTAATAAAAAGTTTCAAACTATGATTAACATACTTGAAAACGTACAGATAATCGCGCATATTTAAGGTACTATATGCTATGGTGCGCTTTGGTTTCCCGCGTACCGGTGACTTTTTTCTCTGACGTCAAAAGAAATTGACGTCATATGTTTACATCAAGTTGCGTTCTAAGAGTGGAACGATTATAGTGTGGTTTGAATGAAGTAAAGATTACCACTCTCGCTCGGAAGAAGCGGCAGTGTATATAAGATGTTTGTGTTTTAAACGTATCTACTTTGACATCTAAACACGAAAGACTAAAATGAGTTTTACGCCAATCGTATGTTGTAGGACAAAATAATTCCTTTCTCAGGTTGAATATTAACGAATACTTTACGCAGGAAAATGAAATGAAAAATTGTAGTCAAAACATCCTGAAAATGAGGTTGCCTATTCTATTAGGCATATATAGCATATTCTCATTTGCGTAAATGGGATTGTTGTGGGTTTATCAATCACGCTTCATCTGTCACTGATATCCTGTTCTAGGTCCTGATGCAGTAGTCGTTAACAAGCGTAATTCAGAATCCCTATCATTGGGATAGTGCACACGTTCTAATGTTAAATGTTTGCACCACATTTATGGCATGTGCGTAACACAACTCAGCACGGTACTTCAATTATCTGAGCCATTATTCAATTCCAGATTTTCTTTCTCAAGAACAGGATACATTTTTCCGCATCAAGAATGTTTGGATGTTGTTTGCGGCCGCCTCTTCTGGCGTAACAATTCACGTTTCCCGTTTCTGCGTTCAACGTGAAGAGATCGCGTGGAAATCATTCTGATAGGCAATTTAAATTGATAAATTCTAACTGCGTCTCAATTCTACAAGATAAGCGTTACAGACATGCGAAAGACTTCGAAGTTGAATTTTTACGCCGCGCCTCAGACCTGGTTTCACCTTGGTGCAAAGTATTATCTCCCCATATACAAGTAGCGTCTTGCAGGTCGCGAAAGGCATTACCTCTCTTCGACGTTGTCAGATGTAGTACACTACGAAAATTACGATTCTAGGGAAATTTCAATGGCAATTGTGACAGACGTGTTGGTTCTGCAAAAGAATTGTAGAGGTAACATCGATTAAATTTGTTTTGAGCTGTCCATAGTCTTAAACGTGTTTTCATACTGAAACGCATCTCAGAGTAAAGGCTAGTTCACAATAACCCGAGAACAGAAACGAGAACGGGAAGCAACTCAGCATACATTTTGGTTCACAGCACCCTGGGAACGACGACGGGAATTTATATCGATGACCATTTCGACAGAAAATTGGAAAGTCGATTTTACGCATTGGGACGCCGTTTGTTTGTAACTACCAATGATATTTTTTTCACCAGCTTCCAACTAGCCAACAAAATGCAGTTAGCCAAAGCCAAAATTCGATAAACACTTTCTAAATGCAGATTCATTACCATTTCCGATTCCTGTAGTCGTACCAAGCTTCATTCCTTTAATTAATAACGTACATTAACGTTATTTGTTGTTCTTTGTTCATTTATATCAGTTTATATCGGTTTTAATTTTTGCTATTGTTTTTAAGTATTAGCCAGTTTCGAGTTGCAAATTAACAAACTACAGCTGGTGGTTTCACTGGAGGAACCAAAGCTCGATAGACTGATGGAGTCAGGATCTCTTTATATCCGTGATCAGGACGCACATGTGATAGAATTTCTTCCGGTTTCATTTTCCCAGCTTGCGACTAGAGAGAACTCTAGCCATCGTTTATGTAACTGAATAATTTCCTTGAAAACACCTTGAATAATTTCTACTGTGAGGAGTCTTAACATGAAAAATACGGATGTAATATACCGCACCGGGAACGAGAAAACTTAAAACTTGACTCTTCTTTCCCGTTTCTGTTCCCAGTAAAGCTTCCTGTTTATCATTGCGAGCCTCACATTATAATGCGTGTATTTTCACTTCATCGTTCTCGTTCTGGCTACCGTTCTCATTTACTGTAAGCTAGCTTTATTGCGTAGTTGTTAATAAGCAGCCATAGGAATTCTTAAGCAGTAGACTTCAATTTACCAACATTCGAACCTATCACAAGAAAGAACGCCGACAACAGCGGCCAAGGGTTACTGATAGTAAGATAAAAACCGTTTCAGTGGTGTCTGCAAACACCAAAAGGCTGCACGAGGGATGGGATGAGGTGGATTATGAGGCGTGTTTTTAAAGTAAGTACCGATATTTTTTTAAAAAAATAACAGAATATTATTTTCCAAATATTTTATTATCATTAATTACCTTATACCCTACACTCTTCCCCACATAGTCACCGCCGTTATTCAGGCACTTGTAACGGGAACCAGTTTTTCTATGCCTTCGTCAAAGAATGATGCCGCCTGTAATGAAACAACTCTGTACTTCCTGTTTCACATCTTGAAATGTTTTCCACCAGGAATTTCTTCAGATAAAGAAACAGATGAAAATTGCTTGGTGCCAAATCCGGACTGTAGGAAGGGTGGTCGAATTGTTTCCAACCAAATGTTGCGATTGGATCGTGAGTTTATTTGGCTGTGTGTGGACGGGCTTTGTCATCTATTATTGTTTCCCCATAAACCACACACAATGGCGATGAATTTTTGCTGGTGTAACATTTCTCGCATTCAAAAAACGAATCCCTGACCTGACTTCACATTCGGGGAGTCGTTCGATTGTTTTGAACATTTCGAAACGCTCTAGCAACAGGAAAACGCATACTGACGATCGCTCACAGCTGCGTCTGTCTTCTAATAAATGGAGGAAGTGATCGTTCAGGCACAAAATCGCGACTGCAACGCTGCAGTGGTAAAATATGAAAACGGTACGTACTTTAAAAATACGCCTCCTACATAAAGTACCTCTCCCTATGGGGTAAAGTCCAACTTTGTTTCCTACCATTCTGGCTTTAATGCTTAGACATTCCTATGCCTGTTAATAAGCATGTTGCTTCTTGTATAAACCAATTTTTACGGGAATCTTAATACTCAAGCAAAAAGAAGAATGAAAAAAACAAGGTTAATATAATATTTTATTCAATGTAGCATTTAGAAACAGCCGTTAAGTTTTCAGCTGCACACCTAGCATTAATAAAGAAATATTCTAAGGAAATAAATCACTCCAAACTTTCCCGAGGCAATGCGTGTTATTTTATGTGTGTAGGATTAAGTTTTAAGTTACGTCATCGTTTAAAGGCGCCTGTCACTACAATGAAAAGAGGTAGAACAAGGAAGTGCATACGCCACTGCTCGTCATTGTTTTGTTTTTGTTTCAGACACAGAAACGTTTAGTAACGCATGGGCGCTACTTTGATGATATCACGAACATGATATGATACAAAACATTTCTATTTATATAGCCAATTAAAGAGGCAGGGCGCCGCTACCCATGATACAGCGCGGGTCAATCTTTTCGCATCTGTCTCTCTCTCTCTTTCCAGTGAGTGTGCGAGTGACAGATTGTTAGGATGTGCTCACCCCAGTAAGTACAGTATTTCTCACACAATGTGTCCCTTAGCTGTGAGATTTTATATTATGTATTATTTGTAAACTTTTGAGTGTGTAATTCTTGAACGCACGAAACGGGTAACATTTAGACAACAGTGTTTTTATTACAAATTTGAACATTTTTTTTTCAAATTCTGTTTTGAATTTCGTGTACAGTGGCCATTTAAATGCCCATTTTGGGATGTTTACAAGCACTATAACAATGTGTTTTATAGTTAACAAAACCTTAAATGCCTATTCTGTCTCTTTAGCATTTTAATAATGTTTCAACATAAAAAGTGCTACACATAGAAACGCTTCGTCTGTTTTTGATGCAATCTTTGGCGCGTATATAGAAATAACCGATTAAACACTTTCTTATATTTTATCGATTAAATGTAAATACTCTTCAACTTATCACAATATAAAATATGATAATGCAATAAATAGTGCGTTTTGACACAAAATCGCATTATAATTTATAGCATAACCTTTTTGGTCAGTAAACAGATGTTTCGTTAAAATAATGATCTTTCCTGGGTATAAAAACATAAAACACCTTCTAAAGTGTATTTTCCAAGCATGGTGTCTTATACTGCGAGCAACAATTTGACACAATGTAAAACATTAGCATTGCAGGTTCTACATTTACAACGTTCACTTAACATACAGTATGTTTATAATCACAAAACAAAATGCAAAATCGTATGTGTTACATCCACTATTGACTTTGTCTATCCTCTATCGCGTATTGGTAGGTATACAACTTAATCCTATGAAAGTTTATTTTATTATCTACTTCATTTTTTCGAGATAAACCTCTCCGGAAACAGCGGCATTATACATTTCGCTATACAACGGGAAAAGCGATAGTCAAATGTTTTAGAACTGGAGCTCTAAGTATGCTGGCCTTAAAATTCCATACTCCTTCCATGACCCGCGAGAAACAACTGAAAATCGACAGAATGGCTAAGTATTGAACAATTCGAATCATTAATATCGGATATCTCAGAAATGACTGATGTCACAAAAAGTTATTTGAAATAAATTGTGTGTTTTAAAGAGATATACATTTTTTGCATTGTGTATTTTCGTCTATCGCTTAACGTTTACCAGTTATACAAGATTATGCAAATCTCCTTCAGACGAAGAGGATTTCACAGGCTATTCCCAGAAAATTCAAGATATACATTTTATTTGTAAAGTAAATATATTTAATATATGGTATTTTAATCAAAATCGTTTGAGCAATCTGTTAGAAAATTAAAAATTTCGAAAAACGTTACTTCTAATGGATAGTTTTTTGGTGAGGGGTTTTGTTGAAAATCTTTGTGTCGCATCTTTGGAAGATTTTGAAATTAAATACGAGGTTAAGTATATATCCGAGTTCTCGTCTTTGAGTTATACTGTTCACAGACACACACACAAGCACACGGACCTTTTTTCTAAAAATGTTTGGGGGATTCAAGGGGCATTAAAACATGACGTATTTCCGGTGAAATCTTGATATCTAATTCTTGGGTGGAACGCAACACCTTTTCTATCCACTATGTGTATGGTACCGAGAGTAAAAAGTACAATAAATCAATTACTACAGAATAGAGTGCAACAAACATCTAAAAATGCATAATTTCGGTATATATAGTACAAGAGATTAATCATTCTACAGCTGATAATAGATTATCCCAATGTACCAAACTCACTGAGCTTTATGTTAAATATATCAGTAATTAAAGAATTAGTCTACGCTAACATAATACAAAAATATAATATACACGAGTAAAACAGGCATTTTGTAACGGTTATAGTTTTCTTTTAAAACAATGTGATAAATATTATATTAAAAATTTCGAGATACTCAGAACAAAACTTGTTTAAATAACTCCATGAAATTGTGTGTATGTATGTGCGCATATGTGTGTATGTTTACAGCTAACTTACGGATATTTACGCCAAGTATATCAATAATTAAATGCTGGAATTTATATTCATATTATAAAGAAAAATAATGTAGTGTACGTGTTGTATTTTTTAATCTCGGAAACCATTAAATCGATTTTAATCATTTTTTTATTACTGATAACCATTGTTCTTCTTGACGAACATGGCTTTTAAGAAGGCTTTTAATTACAACTCCTAAATGACTAAAAGCTTAAACAGGATTTACAAACATGTTTTGGAGTCATAAAGGAACATGCCTGCGGAGGTAGGTTTGATTTTTCGTTGTGAATGCTATTAAGTAGAAGATTTCGTTGGAATTTCACAACACAAACACACCAAACCTGTTCTAAAAATCCGAAATTTTTACCTTCACAAACTTTCTTTACTCCCTGTTCTACAAATTATTTTTATAAAAGCCTGTTCTTCTAATTCATAATCGATATAAACCTTTGCAGAAATAGTTTTGTTACATATTCATTTGTAGGTACAAGATTGATAGAACATGCTTTAGTAATAATCTTATCTTTAAAAAGCGGTTAGCTACATGCTGGCTTTGAAATTCTCTTAGAAAGACAATTGAATGGCTACTTACAATTTCAAAAAAGCATCAAATATTTTTAATTCAGGCCAATAACAACGACTATCTAGGAAATGATTAATGCCATAAAAACTTTTTTTAACATAGATAATTGTACATGCTTTGCCTTTGTCCACCTCTTATGGTTTACGAGTTATACAAAATTATACAAACTACATTCCAATTAAAAAGGGCTTCTTAAGCTAGTCCCAGCAGATTCAAGATACACATTCTATTTGTCATGAAAATATTTAAAACATTTAATACTGTAATCAAAATCATTAGAGGAATTTTTGAGAAAATAAAAACTAACGAAAACTTTACATGCAAAGGCTTGTTTGGGTTGGAGGATTTTCTTGAAAATATTCGTGTGCCATCCTTGGAAGATGCTGAACTTTAGTACCAACTTTGGTGTTTATTCGGCATTTCATATTTGAGTTATGCTGTCCACACACGCGCGCGTTTTCTAAAAATGTGTTTTTCGTTTCAGGGACCTCAAAACGTATATTTCCGGTGAAATATAGATATCAAATTTTGGGTGAAATACAGTAGTAAAAATTGTTTTCTTTTTTCCTTCCTTCCTTCCTTCTTTCTTTCTTTCTTTCTTTCTTTCTTTCTATCTAGCTTTCTTCAGGGAGTCTCAAAATAAGTGTTTTCAATCTCAGTATCGATTTGTTTTAATCCAATTGAATTCTTCTGCCATACAAGCGGTAAAAAAAAACAGAGAATTTCTAATCTTTTGCTTAAGAGAAGATTAATAGCCCTAGGTTCTGGTACGTAAATTCATGACCCGTTATACATAAACTATATAAGATATCAGACTGAATGTTTTACAGGATGCAGATTAATACCTTCTAAGTACCCTGATCTACTTTTACCCAATAAGTTTGTTTATTAGGGAAGATACACGTTTTTCAGTTAAATCATCCTTTTGATTCAAATTTATCAGCAACTTCTTTTAAAAACAAACTTCTTATTAATATCAAAGTAGACCTACAACAACAGGATTTAGAGGTTGTTTTATCATCCTAAAATTTTATTTCGCTATCTTCACCAGTTTCTGAGAAAACGGATCACTTACAACAGAGAATGCCATTCACAGGAAAGACTGTTTAAAGTAAAAATGGAGAAAACAAACTAGCATATAGTTGAAAAGAAAGAAACCAAGTGTCTTGACCACACAGATGCTGTCATTACTTAATAGTAATACCAATATGTAGAACACAGCTTCCCCTAAAATATAGACTAAGGTTTAGGTATGATTGGTATTAGGTATGATGTAGGAGTTATGATTTTTTCCCTTGAAGGGGTGCAGAATTCACAGTACAAAATGACAAATGCAGTAATATTTTAGAAATATATTTAAAATATAAGTATCGTGCCTAAAAACCTAAAATATATAGGAAGTGGCCCAACAGCGCCTATTTTACGTGTGCAGATATCATTTCGTGCGCTAAAAGAGTTGCAGAACTCAATGGGGCAATTCCAAATAAACAAAGGACAGTGGGGAACTGACGTACTAGCGTGAACGACCTTCGTTCTACTCCTCTTGCTATCAGCGAAGACGATAAGCTGATCACGCTCATTGAGAGACAGTTAGTTGCCAGGCATGTGCTATCTCTCCAGAAAGTAAATGAACACTTTTCGCGGGTCAGTATCATTCAGGCGTTCAGTGAGTAGGGGGTATGAAAACTAAATCGACCGTAGTCGCAGATCTCTACTGTTGTGATCGCCATTTTAACAATGTCATGAATTCGAAGATTTATATGGCTATATTAATCCAGTATGGCGAAACATGGAGATTTGAAACACAAGTTTCAAATCTCTCGCTGCTGAGCTATTGACTACATGGCATTGGCAAGAAAACCGAAAATTGTGGAAGGATGATTTTGATAGAAACAACATCTATGTTATATATAACCCACTTGTTAGCATCTGCTGGCGTAGCTCAGATTCGAACCGTGAACCCTCATCACGCAAGCAGTTTGAAGTGTGTCGAGGATTTACGGTTCGAACCCCAGCATGTGGTCATACTTTAACATGATAAAATCAAGATATCTTTTTGTTTTCCATTAGTTGTTTCGACAAGTTACTTGTTCCAGGATAAATACATTATATATAAATCTGAAATGTTTCAGAAATTAAGTGGCCTCACTTATGAAATAGCTGTTGTTTGGTTTGCTTTTTAAACACCATTATCCTTAGCTATCACCTTCTTTTTGTTATTTACAAAAAGTGGAGTAACTATATTGTAACTGGTAGTTACACCTTTTCAGTTTTATGCATCATACTCCATCGAATTATACACAATTATATTTGAGGCTGTAAGTTTGCTTTTCTCAAGATGAGAATTTATCAGTTTCTTGTTATTTTATTTATTAGCTTATTGTTGTGACCAGATGCATTTAGAAGTTGATTCCATTAAAATCATCATTCAATCTCCTCGCATTTTCTTCGAAATCATGTAGTAATAACTTAGCTGCAAGAGAACTGTAAATATGTTTATTACTGCGTCTTACAATGTGAAAAGGTTGGAATAAAAGGTATGACCACATGTTGAGATTCAAACCGTGAACCCTCACCACAATTGCAAAAGCGCGCGTTTTACCAATGAGCTACGACAGCAAATATTAAGGATATGGGTTATATATAACATAGATGTTGGTTCTGTTAAAATCGTCACTCCACGTGCTTTCCGTTTTCTTGCCAATGCCATGTAGTTAATAGCTCAGTAGCGAGAGAATTGTAACGTGTTTTGTGATATTTAGTCCATATTTCGCCATACTGGGTTAATATAGCCATAGAAATCTTCGAATTCAGTGACATTGTTAAAATGGCGACCGCGACAGTATAGATCTGCGACCACGGTCATTTTAGGTTTCATACCCTCTACTCATGGAACGCGAAAACTGTACATTTAATTTCTTGAAAGACAGCACCATAGTGTACAGCCCGTGATGATAGACAATAACAGTGAAAACAGACCGAATAGATCTTAGAATGTTTTCCACTTCAGTTACAGACACTTTATTTTCGAGGGAATAAACCCACTTTTTGCAGTGGCACATAATTAAAAGGTCCTTATTGGAACTTTCAGTATGGGGACATAGTTTTCTTTACTTTCTCTACTACGTATAGTAAGTAGGGGAGGCATTGCATTCCACCCAAAATTTCGATATCAAGATCTCATCGGAAATACATGTTTTGAGGCTCCCTGAATCCCAAAAAAATACATTTTTAGAAAAAGGTCCGTATGTGAGTCTGTGAACAGTATAACTCAAAAGCGAAAAGTCGGTACCAAACTTGGTATTTAGGTTCAGTTTCTTTCAAAGATGACACATGAAGATTTTCAAGAAAATCCCCCAACACAAACTATCCTTTATATGGAAAATGTTTCGAAAACTTTGATTTTCCCAAAAATGGCTCTAACGATTTTGATTCAAATGTCATGTTTAAGATATTTTCACGCCAAATGAAATGTACATTATGAATTTTCTGGGAATGCCCCCAAAAATCCTTTTCATTCTGAATGAATTTTACATAACTAGTAAACCGTAAGAGATAAACAAAATTTTATTACACAAAAAATGTAGATTTCATTAAAACACATAATTTATGGCAGATGGATTTTTTTTTATTGTCGAGTGAACGATTTCCGAGATATTCCTTGTTATTTGTTTGAATTTGCCAATACAGCAGAAACGATGGTTTTGTGCCGGTGACCTTGTTTCCTCGCGCACTGAAGCGAGTCTATGTCTAATGCCAGGCAGCTCTTTGTAAATGTGGTGTATGGAAACGGTAAACAAACAGTAAAACAGAAAACCCGGGAAAATAAACCGGCAAAAGAATAACTAAGTAGTATACTATCATGTGACTCACCGTATTGTTGTTCATTCCTAGAATGACGGCTGCTACGGGCGGGTGCGAGATCGCGCTGCTCACAGAACAATGTATTGCACTTCGTCTCTAAACTTTTTAATGGCACCCAAATATGACACGCGCCAATCTCTTATCTCATGTCTCTCCTGTAGCAAGACCTTATTGTTCCTTGTTTTCTTCCACGCGAAACCCATGTCACGTAAGATAATATTTAAACTAGTGCTTCCCCCTTTAAGGTTAATGGAATCCTTAAGCTTCAGGAGCAGATTTCTGACAGTGGGCACGGTTTTTTCCTGAATATAAAAATTGTAAATTGTTTGCCGAATCACACACCTATCAAAGTCATCAATGTCTGTGATCCATTTTGGTACACGATGTACCTTTCCAGGTGTCCCAAAGGAGGTTCCCTGTTCCTCACATGTTCCCCCTTCTTTAATTATTTTACGTATTGTCCTCTCAGATACTTTTGTTGCTGCACTCACCCTCCCTTGCACTTTCTTCAATGGAATTAGAATATCGCCAGAAGCTGCTTCCCGTTTCATGAAGAAATGGATGTTATTAACAACTTCACGTGTTTGGCTGTGCAGTGTTTTTCCACCAAGTTTGCTTTGAATGGGAGGCATTTTAGTCTAAATAAGCAAATACATATACACGCGCACACACATACACAAAACACTAATCACGAATATGATTAATAATCACTTTCTAAAACTTGTAAAACTTAATTAACGTGCTGGCACCGAAGCGGTAGAAAACGGATGTTGCACGGTCAAAGCTCTCCACGATACTGGCCATTTCAGTATACTGCGCATGACCGAGAACATAGGCTCGGCAACTGGGCTCTAAACGATTGCGCACCCAGTCTTCACCGGCACAAATCCATCGATCCTGCTGTACTTATAGTTTTTCTCAAACGGGAATTAGTTTTTTTTTTATGTCCTGGACATAAAAAGAGAATGGAATGCGCCACATAGCAACCAGCTCTTAAAAGATCTGACTATCGCTTAAAGCCTACAACATTCCCCTTGCATCTATAAGAAAATTAGCAATAGGATAGTTTAAGCAAATTTTTATATCGATTAACATGAAGTAGGTGGAGAATAAGCGCTTTTAAAAATAGTTTTTACAGGAGTAGAGAAGGTCACATCAGTGTAACACAACAGATTGTTTTTTGAGTTTATGCTGTTCTTGTCTATCATCACGACCTGGGAGCTTGGGAGGTACCTCTCAATGAGCGCGATCCGTTCATCGTCTTCGATGATAAACCAAGAGGAGTAGAACATAAGTCGCTCACGCTAACGCGTTAGTTCCCACTGACCTGTGTTTACATGGAATTGCCCCGTTGAACTCTGCAGCTCTTTTAACGTACGAGGAGATATTTGCACGCGTGAAATATGGCGCTATTGGGCCACCTGATGTAAAATTAAAGAGGAAATTTCAATTAATAAGACTGCAGAAAAATGAACTAAAAGTTTAATTTGTTAGTAATACTTGCCATTTAGTCTCCTCTTAATCTGCGTTCTCCTTAAGTTGGCAAGCTCAAAGAATACCTTGTTACATAGGTAATAGTAATGCACATTAATCCTTTGTACATAATCAGTTGATGATTCTTAGAGATTATTATTGGCATTTCTTTTTAATTTTGACGTTATTGAATATACTCTCTTAAGAGAAAAAGCACTGTTGTATTTGATCATCAACTATTCCGCCAAGGTGATCAACAAAAAATGACTGCTTGTCGAATTCCTTACTGAAAAGCGAGCAAATGTTCCATAATCCATTCGACTGAAACAACTCTTGTATAGCTGAACGGCACTCTCGCCTATTAATTTGGAACAAGGCATGCTGTTCTGGCATGTTGTTGATCTCCTTAACAACTCTGAGTTATAGCTGTTACGTGCTTTTTTGAGATAATTAAACGGTTTCCTACAGAAGAGATCTTAAAACACAGTTAAATGCCATACTGCAATATTTGCTTGAGAGGTTTCCGTTATGGACGAACCGGTTTGCCACTTTTCCACATTTGAATTGCACCTGAACTGGGCACTCCCCCCCCCTTCAAGCCAGAAACTAGACAATGAGAGCTTTTTATACCTCTTGACAGACAAGGAAATAAACTGCACAAAAGGTTGTAATCTTCCTTTTGAAACCTTTCACCGGGTCGTATTACCTGACTCTGTTAAGCGTCACCTGCCGACAGAATGCAAAGTCTTTACCGCCACAATAGCAAAACTTCCCACATTCATCAAATTACTTTCTTTATCAAGGAGGACATAACCGAAATTGTCTGAAAGGGAATCCCCCTCGAGTTTGGGATGGCGTCATCGGGAATCTCATTAAGGAAAACGGACCCTGGTTGTATATAAACCAGTTTTGGCCATCCAATTGCAGGCTGATAGAAGGCACTTGTTTCTTGTCACCTGGTTCGCGTTTTGTCTTCTCGGCGAAATTGGGGTCAGAAGAAAGTGATCGGTTCGGCACGCGAGCAGCAAAATGTAGTGGCGTGAATACATAGCAATAATCGTTTACTCGGGGTGAATGAGGTAAGTCTTTAAAATGCCACTCCTTCATTGGTTTTAGTTATCTATTGTGTACCGTCGCATTTGCTTATTACCGTTTCGCGACAATTCTACATTTAAAAAAATCTGATGTGTTACACTCACATGACTTTCTCTACTCTTGTACAAACTATTTTTACAAACGCTTATTCTCCATCTACTTCATGTTAATCGAGATAAACATTTACAGACTCTATCTTATTGCTCATTTTCTTGTAGATGTAAGGGGAATATATATTTACAAGGGCAATATAGAAATACAGTAGCCTTTAAGCACATACATATCTCTTAATAGCTGGTTGCTAGGTGCAGCACCATTCTCTTTGCCACAGATTAATACTCTTTGCATATCCAAGACAAAAAAAATGAATAACGAATTCCCATTTGAGAAAATAAATATTGAAAAATTTAAGAGAATAACAAGCAATATCTCGAAAATGGTTCACTCAATAACAAAAATGTATTTGACATAAATTGTGTATTTTAACGCGATCTACATCTTTTGTGTAGTAAAATTTTGTCTATCTCTTACGGTTTACCAGTTTACCAAAAGTCGTTCACAATGAAGAATACTTTTGGAGACATTCCCAGAAAATTCAAGATATACATTTTATTTGTCATGAAAATATCTTAAACATATGATATTTTAGTCAAAATCGTTAGAGCCATTTTTGAGAAAATTAAAATTTTCGAAAAATGTTCCATGTAAAGGGTACTCTGGTGTGGGGGACTTTCTTGAAAACCTTCGTGTCGCATCTCTGGAAGATACTGAACCTAAATACCAAGTTTGGTGTTTATCCGACTGTTCGTTTCTGAGTTATGCTGTTCACAGACAGACAAACAGACACACAGACACACAGACACACACGGACATGTTTCCAAAAATGCTTTTTTTGGATTCAAGGATCTCAAAACATGTATTTCCGGTGAAATCTCGGTATCGAATTTTTGGGTGGAATACAATACTTCCCCTACTTATTACACGTAGTAGAGAAAGTAAAATATCTGATGTATTACATTCACATACCTTTCTCTACCCTATGTCGCTTATTAGTGGGTATACAACTTATTCTTACGAAAGTTTATTTTCCTATCTACTTCATTTTAATCGAGGTAAACATTTCTGGAAATAGCTGCATCACACATTTCGTTATGGATACAAAGGGAATAGCGATATTCAGATGTTTTAGAACTGGACACTAAAGGATGACCTTAAAATTCCATACTATTTTCATAACATCGCGAGAAACAGCTGAAAATCAAGACTAAAAGAATGACGAGGTATTAGACAATTCGAACCATTAATAACGAATATCTCGGAAATCGTTGTTTCCGCAAAGAGCTCTACATTTTTTGTTGTGTACGTTTTCGTCTACCGCTTAACGTTTACCAGTTGTACAAGATTATATAAAATTCTTTCCGATTGAAGAGTATTTCACAGAATCTTCTTAGAAACTTCAATATATACATTTCATTTTTCATGGAAATATCTTTAATATATGGTACTTTAAACCAAATCGTCAGAGGCATTTTTAGAAAATCAAAGTTTTCGGAAAATGTCTCAAGTAGTTTGGCATAGGGTAATTTTCTTGAAAATCTTCGCATCTCGCATATCTTTGGACCTAAATACCAAATCTGGTATTTATCCGACTTTACGTCTTTCAGTTCTATGCTGTACACAGACATTGTAAAACACGGACCTTTTTCTAAAAAAATGCTTTTTTGGGGTTCAAAACACATATTCCCGGTGAAATCTCCACAGCGAATTTTTGGGTGGAATACAATAGTACACCTACATACTATACGGAGTAGAAAGGGTAAAAATACCTGATTCGTTACATTCATATGACATTTCCTTCTCACACATTTACAAAATATTCCTACAAAAGCTTATTGCTTTCTTTATCACGTACCTAATAGGTAGAGAAGGTGTTGTATTCCACTCAAATACCCAGGTTTCACGGGAAATACATGTTTTGAGCCCTCCTGAATCCAAGATAACCATTATAGAAAAAGGTCCATGTGTGGATTGTGAGTGTGTGTGTCTGCGAACAACATAGTTCAAAAACGAAATCTTGAATAAATAATAAATTTGGTATTTAAGTTCAATATCTTCCAAAAATCTCCCATTCCAAGCTACCCTTTATATGGAACATTTTTCAAAGTTTTTTTATTTTCCAAGAATGGCTCTAAAGATTTTGAGTAAAATACGATATATTAAGATATTAGCATACAAATATAATTTATTATTTAAATATACTAGGAACAACCTGTGATGTTCCTCTTCATTCGGAAGGAATTTTGTAGAAACTTGTATAACTGGTAAAGGTTAAATGAGAGACGGAAACTTGCTGCACAAAAATGTAGATCTCTTTAAAGCACACAATTTATTTCAAATAATTTTTTGTGGCGTAAGCCATTTTCGAGATATCCGTTATTAATGGTTCGAATTGTTCAACACTTTTTCCTTTTAAGCCCTGTCGATTTTCAGTTCTTTCTCTCAGTTGCATGGAAACAGTGGGAAATCTTAAGGCCACCATATAGCATCCAGCTGTTAAACATTTGACTATCGCTGTTCTCTTTTATATTAATGAAATGTGTAATGCAGCTATTTCTGCAAAGGTTAACTCGATTAAAATGAAGTGGATAGAAAAATAAACTTTCGTTAGAATAATTTGTATATCCAATAATAAATGGTGGAGGGTAGAGAGGGTCATGTGAGTGTAATACATAAGATATCTTGTTTCTGTTTACTTCTTCACTATAGGATACAGTAGGTAAAGCGATATTCAGATTTTTAAAGATCGTGTCGCCATGTGATAGCTTGAAACTCCATACTGTTTGCATGACCACAAGAAAAAGACAAATAGGGACTTACCAGTTGAGGAAGGTATGAGTATTTGGAAATTCAAACCACTAAGAAGGAATATCTCGGAAAGGCCAATTCCACGAAAGATTTTATTTGACATAAACTGTGTACTATAACCAGAACTACATTTTTTGTGAAGTAAGATTTTGTCCATCTCTTAGGGTACACCAATTATACAAAACTCATTCAGTATGAAGAGATGCTTTTTCCTCCTTCTTTCTTAATTTAGAGTCCCAATATTTGTATTTCCGGTGAAATATCGGCATGTATGTAGAATATATTAATACAATATGCCTTCCAGTACCTATTAGAAGTAGAAAAAATCTGATGTGTTACACTCACATGACTTTCTCTACTCGTGTACAAATAGTTTTTACAAACTCTTATTCTCCATCTACTTCATATTAATCGAGATAAACATTTGCAGAAACGATCTTTTGACATACAAAGAGAATTACATTTTACACATAGCGACCAGTTCTAAAAATATTTGACTATCGCTTAAGCCGTACTATGTTCCCCTTGTTTTGTATTTGCAAGGGCAATATAGAACTACAGTAGCCTTTAAGCACTGACATATCTCTTAATAGCTGGTTACTAGGTGCAGCACCATTCTCTTTACCACAGATTAATACTCTTTGCATATCCAAGACAAAAAAAATCTCATGTGTTACACTCACATGACTTTCTCTACTCTTGTACAATCTATTTTTACAAACGCCTATTCTCCATATGCTTCATGTTAATCGAGATATCGAGATGTCAATCTTATTGGTAATTTTCTTGTAGATGCAAGGGGATTATGGTAGCTTTTAAGCGATAGTCAAATATTTTAACGCTGGTTGCTATGTGGCGCATTCCCTTCTCTTTGCATGTCCAGGACATAAAAAAAATGAATAACGAATTTGAGAAAAAGTATAAGTATTGGAAAATTTAAGGAAATAACAAGCAATATCTCGAAAACGGTTCACTCAACAAAAGAAATGTATATGACATAAGTTGTGTATTTTAACGCGATCTACATTTTTTGTGTAGTAAAATTTTGTCTATCTCTTATGGTTTACCAGTTATGCAAAAGTCGTTCACAATGAAGAATACTTTTGGAGACATTCCCAGAAAATTCGAGATATACATTTCATTTCTCATGACATTATCTTAAACATATGATATTTTAATCAAAATTGTTAGAGCCATTTTTGATAAAATTAAAGTTTTCGAAAAATGTTCCATGTAAAGGGTAGTCTGGAGTGGGGGGATTTTCTTGAAAACATTCGTGTCGCATTTCTGGAAGATACTGAACCTAAATACCAAGTTTGGTGTTTATCCGATTATTCGTTTTTGAGTTATGCTGTTCACAGACACACAGACACACACACACACACACACACAGACACACACACACACAGACACACACACGGACATGTTTCCAAAAATGCTTTTTTTGGATTCAGGAGGTCTCAAAACGTGTATTTCCGGTGAAATCTCGGTATCGAATTTTTGGGTGGAATGCAATACTTCCCCTACTTACTATACGTAATAGAGAAAGTAAAAATGAATAACGAATTCCCATTTGTGAAAATAAGTATTGAAAAATCTGATGTGTGTCACATGACTTTCTCTACTCTTGTACAAACTATTTTTACAAACGCTTATTCTCTATATATTTCATGTCAATCGAGATATCGAGATGTTAATCTTATTGCTAATTTTCTTGCAGATGCTAGGGGAATATGCTAGGTTTAAGCTATAGTCAAATATTTTAAGAGCTGGTTGCTATGTGGAGTATTCCATTCTCTTTGCATTAGCAGGACAAAAAAAAATGAATAACGAATTTGAGAAAAAAGTATAAGTATTGGAAAATTTAAGGGAATAACAAGCAATATCTCGAAAACGGTTCACTCAACAACAAAAATGTATATGACATAAATTGTGTATTTTAACGCGATCTACATTTTTGTGTAGTAAAACTTTGTCTATGTCTTATGGTTTACCAGTTATGCAAAAGTCGTTCACAATGAAGAATACTTTTAGAGGCATTCCCCGAAAATTCGAGATATGCATTTCATTTGTCATAAAAATATCTTAAACATATGATATTTTAACCAAAATCGTTAGAGCCATTTTTGAGAAAATTAAAATTTTCGAAAAATCTTCCATGTAAAGGGTAATCTGGGGTGGGGACATTTTCTTAAAAACCTTCGTGTCGCATCTCCGGAAGATACTGAACCTAAATACCAGGTTTGGTGTTTATCCGACTGTTCGTTTTTGAGTTATGCTGTTCACAGACACACACAGACGGACATGTTTCCAAAAATGTTTTTTTTTTATTCAAGGGGGTCTCAAAACATGTATTTCCGGTTAAATCTCGGTATCAAATTTTTGGGTGGAATACAATACTTCCCCTACTTACTAGAAAGTAAAAATAAAAGCAAACGACTTTCCATTTGTGAGAAGAATAAATATTTGTAAATTCAGATCAATAAAATGTAGTATATCGGAAATGGTTAACTCCACAACAATTTGACATAAATTGTGTGCTTTAATGAGATCTACATTTCTTGTGTAGCAAGAGCTTGTCTATGTGTCATTCAGACTGAAAGGGACTTCAGAGGCTATTCCCGGAAAATTAAAGATATACATTTGGTTTGTTATGAGAACATCTTAAACATATGGCACTTTAATCAAAATCGTTAAGGTCATTTTTAACAAAATGTTCGAAACATTTTCCACGTAAAGTAAAGGGTAATTTGCAGAGGGGAAATTTCTTTAAAAGCTTCATGTCGCCGCACCCTTGGAAGATGCTGACTTTAAATACCAATTTTGTATTTAACCGACTTTTTGTTTTTGAGTTATGCTGTTCATAAGTACACACACACTTTCGGTGAATGCTCGGTTTGGAATTTGTGGGTGGAATACAATACTTCCTCTGCTTACTATAGGTAACAGAAGAGAAATTATAAATTATCGAGTTATCGTCATTTCACTGGAATACAAGCTCTGAAGTCACAAATCAAAAAGAAAGCATTGTTGAGAGGGTTCACGTAAGAGATAGAGAGAGAACAGTATAGCTCAAAAAACGAAAATCAGATAAACGTCAAACTTGATAATCAAATTCAGTATCTTCTAAGAATACAACACGAAGTTTTTAGGAACATCATCCCCCAATTCAAACTATCTTATACATGGATGTTTTTATTTTCTCAAAAATGACTAAGGATCTTGGTTAAATTTCTATATGTTTCAGATATATGCATGCCTAATAAAATGTATGTATTGAATTTTCTGTGAATAGTCTCACGTCTCATTCTGAGTAAATTTTGTATAAGTGGGAAATCTTAGAGATAGGCAGCACCATTTTGTGTTGCACGAAAACTGTAGAATTCATTAACATACAAAATGTGTGTCACATAATGTTTTTGTAGGACTAGATTTTCGAATATTTCTCTTATATCTTTTACACTTTCCTAAGTGCATCTAACGGACATGCTTGAAAGTTTGCGATTCTATTTACTTTCTTTCACATAAGGCCTTTCCGTTTACATGGCGAAACATTTGAATGTTATTTCGGCAAGGTTTAATAACTAAGCACATAATATTTAATTTGAAATCACTCCAAAAATAGGCAAAAATATACTGTAACTGGGATGGAAGAGCCACTTTTTATATAATAAATAACGGATATATGTGGAGTTTATCATGGGTAGAGAAAGTCGTGTGAGTGGTGGAATGCATTTTTTTTACTATCTCTACCACGTATCTAGTAGGTAGACGTCTGTGAACAACGTAGCTCAAAAACGAAAAGTTGGACAAGTAGCAAACTTGGTATTTGAGTTCAGTATTTTCCAAGGATGCGCTACAAAGTTTTTCAAGAAAATACCCCATTCCAACTACCCTTTACGTTGAACATTTTTAAAAAATTTGATTTTATAAAACTGCCTCTAACGATTTTGATTAGAATACCATATATTAAAGACGTTTACATGGCAAAATGTATATCTTGAAGTTTTCGTGGTCATCTTCATTTGTAAAGAATGTTGTACAATCTTGTATAACTGGTAATCGTTAAGTGTTAGACGAAAACGTACTACAGAAAAAATGTAGATTTCTTTAAAACAAATAGTTTACTTCATATACGTTTTTTGTGCCATAAGCCATTTTTGAGATATCCATATTAATGGTTCGATTTGTTCATTACTTGGTCATTCTCTTAAAGCCCTGTCAACCTTCAGTTATTTCTTGCGATTGCATGGAAACGGAATGGAATTTTAAGGGCAGCGTATAGCGTCCAGCGTCTTAAACAATTGACTATCGCTATTCTCTTTATATCTATAACGAAGTGTGTAATTTAGCTATTTCTGCATAGGTTTACTTGGATTAAAATATATTAGATAGAAAAACAAGCCTTAGTAAGAATAGTTTGTACAACCACTAATAAAGACAGAGAGTAGGGAAAGTCATGTGAATGCATCACATTAGATACACAAAAAACTGTACATGCAATTTTTATTAAAATGGGAATTATAATCAATTATTTCAAGCTCTGGTTTTTGTTGGATAAAACCCTTCAATCCTCGTAGTCTCTTTCGCCTAACAAATATTTCTTACTCGGTATGCAACGACATTGACGAACGTCGGAAAATCATAGTTTTCTTCATCGACAAATCAAACTATATATATCGTTACAGAATTCATCCGAAAAACTTTCAGGAGTTACAGAGGAGTGATGGACGAGGTGAACACATTGATATAGACAATTTTGGAGTTCTGGTCTTTGAGTTCATGGTTGTTTGCAAAGATCAAAATCAATAACCAGCCAGTACGCCACTGATAGAATTTCCCTGAGTTGCTACTACTTGCAGGTAATCGTGGGTATACTATGTTCAGACATTTCATGTGAATCCCTCGTAACATGTACTTAAACTTTGAAAAAGATGCGAGAAATGAAAATTGGGTTCACTCCAAACGTACATCACTCATCTGTTTGGAAAAGAAAGAAAACAAAATGTTTAACCGCTTGTATGAAACTTGAATCCAGCACCACCAGAATGATAGCCGAGCACACTAATGGCTGTGCTATTACTACAGCTAACTGTTGTTTGTCTCTCGGATTCGTGTGATTCTCCATGTGAAAGTAGAGGTATCGGTGGCGCACTGGCTCTTGCTGACGGAGCATTTTTCCAGAAAAAGTAAAGCTCATAACTTTTAAAATACCTCAATGGTAGCTGTTTTCACATTTGTGAAAGAGAAAGTAACTGTTTTGGAGTGGAAATCAGCATTATACTCGTATTAAGTCTTTATTTATTTGCATTTATCACTACGAATATCCAAATGAAAAATCATTACGTAACTTCAAAGTTTGTAGTCACAGAGCATAGGTGTCCTATATCAAGGATTTCCTATACCATCCCTCTGTAATCCCTGAAAGTTTGTCGATTGGTTCCTGTAATATATATATAGAATGTTACAGGATGTTACAGGATGTTACAGGATTCAACCAACAAACTTTCAGGGATTATCGAGGGATGGTATTGCATGGATTTTTTTTATCTAATGCTAAATATTTTGTCTTTTCACAAGTTTCAAAGAAATCTGTTTCTTATATACGTACACACACACATATAGTGTGTTGGTTGAATCCTGTAACATCCTATATATACTATTATATTACTCCTATTATATTACACTGGTGTGCAAAACCTAAAGACGAGGTGGGTAAAGTAACATAACAAATGAACTACTTGGTGGAAGTAGATGAAGGTGCGGAAGCATGTTGCCAGAGGTCTCTCACACGTACACAGAAAGCAGGACGTCACATGGCGTGAGTGTAGCGAGCCTATAGTGCCAAATGGGTCTGGTCCCGCAATACAGGGCAGTTGACGAAACAGGACAAGACGGTGTATGGCAATTAGCGATCTGTTATAATGCACTGTAGTGGTATTCTTCATTGAAAATGGCCCGTAGACACCATTTGGATGACTTCACACGGGGAAGAATCATCGGGAAACTGGAAGAAGGATGAAGTGTGACGAGTGTTGCTCAGGAGTTTGAAATTGCTCACAGCATTGTTTCACGTCATGGGGAACCTTCCAAACCACAGGAACTGTTGTCCCAAGGAGAGGTTGTGACCACGCTCAACTACAGCAGCAGATGACCGCTACATTGTGCAACAGGCAAGAAGGGATCCACGCCAAACAGCGGGTGCAATTGCAACCACATTTAACAGGACAGCTAGGCATGCAATCTCACAATACACAGTGGCACGGCAACTACACAGAGGTGGTCTCTTTGCCCGACGGCCAGTACGTTGTGTTCCATTGACATGTGCACATCGGCGGCACGGTTTGCGATGGGCCCAAGGGCATCAAAATTGGATCAACGAGGAATGGGATCGCGTGCTGTGATTAGTAGTGATAGTGATTCTCGACGTACCCTCATCTGGCGAGAGGTGGGAACACGTAATGAACCCAGGAACATCCTTGAACATGGTCGTTTTGGTGGTCCGGGTGTTATGATTTGGGGAGGCATAATGTAGCATGGGCGTACCGACCTCCAAATTTATGAACACGGTACGCTCACTGGTCAACGTTATTGTGATACTGTACTCCTTCCCCATGTGCGTCTTTTCAGGGGTGTAGTCGGCCCTGACTTCATTTTTATGGATGACAATGCGCGACTGCATCGAGCAGCACACGTGGAGGATCTCTTGGAACGAGAGGATATTCGATGAATGGACTGGCCCGCCCATTCCCCGATTTAAATCCCATCGAACACGTGTGGGATGCTTTGGGGAGACGTATTGCAGCACATCCACATGCACCAACGACCATCCAGTAGTTGTCAACAGCGCTGGTGGAGGAATGGAACGCTTTACCACAAGAACTGCTCACCAACCTTGTGGGAGCACGATGCAGAGCATGCATTGCTGTCCGTGGTGATCATGCACCCTTTTATCTGTTTCTGTAAATCTAGAGGGCCATCATATGTCGTATTGACTTTAGTGTAGCTTGTGGTCTATGAATTAAAGTGGCATTTCTATTCATCTCATTACATATTTCGTTTAGTTGCCTACTGCAGCATACCTTAGCAGTTCCCTCTATGTATGATTCAAGTTTCATCGAGCTATGTTGCTTGGCAGTGTCACATCATGCGAAGATTACTCGTCCTTAGGTTTTGCACACCAGTGTATTATATGTACTTTTATATACTCCTATAAGAAACAGATTCCTTTGAAACTTGTGAAAAGACATAATCTTTAGCATCAGATAAAAGAATCCTCCGATAAATACCTATACATTATTTTTTTAACGTCCCAACGTCCACAGACATGTGCAACATTCAGTTCGTTTGTTTTCATCTCCTTGTCAACAAACATTACCGCCATCCACGACAACTTCGTTTAATGGTTTTTTGTAACACAATTGTAATAGATAAGTTTATATCACTTTGATAATGCTCTAGGCAGAGGTTTTCAACCTATTGTATGCCAGTTACTGCCGAATGGTACGTAAAAAACTTTAGCAAATAAGAAAAATTGAAATTTGTTTTACAAATAAGAATATCTGACAGTTCTATTATTATATAACTAAACAGAAGGAATAGATTTTACATTATCATAAAAATCTGATGTCTTACATTCACATGATTTCTCTACTCTTGTACAAACTATTTTTACAAACGCTTATTCTCCATCTACTACATGTTAATCGAGATAAACATTTGCAGAGTCTATCTTATTGCTAAGTTTCTTGTAGATGTAAGGGGAATATATACTTACAAGGGCAATATAGAAATACAGTAGCCTTTAAGCACATACATATCTCTTAATAGCTGGTTGCTAGGTGCAGCACCATTCCCTTTGCCACATATTAATACTCTTTGCATATCCAAGACAAAAAAAATGAATAACGAATTCCCATTTGAGAAAATAAGTATTGAAAAATTTAAGGGAATAACAAACAATATCTCGAAAATGGTTCACTCAACAAACAAAAAATGTATATGACATAAATTGTGTATTTTAACGCGATCTACATTTCTGTGCAGTAAAATTTGTCTATCTCTTATGGTTTACCAGTTATGGAAAATTCGTTCACAATGAAGAATGCTTTTGGAGACATTCCCAGAAAATTCGAGATATACATTTCATTTGTCATGAAAATATCTTAAATATATGATATTTTAATCAAAATCGTTTGAGCCATTTTTGAGAAAATTAAAGTTTTCAAAAAATCTTCCATGTAAAGGGTAATCTGGGTAGGGGGATTTTCTTGAAAACATTCGTGTCGCATATCTGGAGGATACTGAACCTAAATACCAAGTTTGGTGTTTATCCGACTGTTCGTTTCTGAGTTATGCTGTTCACAGACAGACACACACACACACAGACACACAGACACTCACACGGACATGTTTCCAAAAAGGCTTTTTTTGGATTCAGGGGGTCTCAAAACATGTATTTCCGATGAAATCTCGGTATCGAATTTTTGGGTGGAATACAATACTTCCCCTATTTACTATACGTAGTAGGGAAAGTAAAAAAACTTCATAATACTGTACAAAAATAACACGAAGTCCAATTTCAATCCTACCACAATGACAGAGCGCAATTCCAATATATTTGATGAGAACAATGCAAGAGGCATTTGCAGTCAAGATACCAGTGAAGTGTTACATTATTGTTGTTGAGTGGGAGATTTTATCTGTTAAATTGTCAGATTTATATGTAGGT